>CM019159.1:14208764-14915108 GCA_009733165.1 Naja naja | reverse complement strand
CTGTGTGATGACCTTCTGAGTTCTATTGTTGTGACATCCAGTGTGGTGCTGTAATCTCCTGGGTCGTTGTCTGTGTTGCAACCTCCTGATGTTTTGTGTTGTGATCTCCTGAGTTCTGTGATGTCGTATCCTGGGTGGAAGGCTGTGATGTGACATTCTGGGCCTTGGTTTGGCTCGAGTTTGAGGTCTGGCTATGTGTTTATAGCGTGTGTCAGTTTGCTTAGTTTGGGGGTTGGAGGGGGTGTAGCAGCTGGTGTTTGCAGCCATGGTCTGGTTTCTGGATGGTGGTTTGCCTTTCATCTGTGGCGTGGGCTTGGGTTTGAGTCTGGTGAAGGAGATTGGTGGTGGCATCGTGTTTATTTTGGGTCCGGTGTTGGTTTTCGTGGCTGGGACTCGTTTGTTGACCAGGGCTAGTTTCCAGATGTCTGGTAGGCGAGGTATCATCCCTTTTATTCATGTTATGGGGGTGTTTCTCTATTTCGATGGCTTCCCTAATTATTCTCTTGTTGAAGTGTTCAGTATTGGAGATAAGTTTGGATCCCTCAAAATCAATTTCATGTCCTGTGGCTTTAAGGTGCTGGAAAGGAGCCAATCAAGAATACAACACAGCCAACTCTAGAGTTTAAAAGGGAAAATCAGCCACAATCACACACCTCTCCCAGGAGAACGAAGCTGAAGACACCAGCCTGAAGATGACGGATGAGATTTCGTCGAAATCGTTGCCAAAGGTATTCTCAATCTTACATGGGACAAGACCCGAATACACCCAGACCCCTACATACCTTTACCCGGGAAAATCTACGAAACAAATATATATATATATATATATATATATATATATATATTTATTTATTTATTTATTTATTTAATGAAAAAAAACACCATATTCATGTAGAACAATGTACATTTATTCATGTACGAAACCCGAACAAATGCATACTGTGTTTCTTCTAACATAAGACACTGTCTTATTTTTTTTTGGCTCCCAAAAACACACTAGGTCTTATTTTCGGGGTAGGTCTTATTTTCGGGTAGGTCTTATTTTGGGGTAGTCTTATTTTTGGGAAAACACGGTAGTAAAAAAATTATAAATACACTATGCTAACTTGAATAAAGCCAACTGATTGAAAGCTACAAACATCTCAGTGGCAAAATAAATCTTACACTCCCTACATGACAAACCAAACCATCGTTGTAAGTAATGTATAATCTAATTCCCAATTAATCCCTTTTAGGTGACTCAAGCAAAACACAAGTACAGAACCAAACTAAAACTAAGGAGAAATTTTCTGACAGTGATAACAATTACCCAGTGGAACAGCTTGCACTTGTCCCAAACATACACGAGGAAACTGCAAAAATCATTTATGTCAATTCTTGGTGAACAATTATTTCAAATCGCGAAACATACAACCTGCCCATTAAAAAAACAAATTTAAATTATGGAAGCCAATATAAACATGAGGATAATCTTAAACTGCAAGTGGTTCTATTCTACAAATTTCTTCCACAAAACATAGTCATGGTTTATACTACCAGTAAGTTGGGAGTGTTTTCTTTAAAAACTGTTCTAAGAAAATCCCATATCCTGTTACACAGCTACATATTTGGTGTGTGGTAGACACTTGTCATGTAGACCAGTGGTTCTTAACCTGGGCAATATTGCCCCCCAGGGGGCGATTTTGTTTTTCAGGGGGCAATGGAACAAAATCGGCGACATGGGGCGAAGGAACGGAAGGGGGGCGATATGGGGGCAATGGAGCGAGATATATTGGGAGAGAGAGAGAGAGATCTATATTGGTAGATATAGATAGGTAGATAGGCAGGAAGGCAGGCAGGCAAACAGACAGACCTTTCGGATGGATTGATGGATGGACGGACGGATGGACAGACAGAAAGAATCGAGAGGGCAGCACTTTGGGAAGCGGTGGGGCGGCTTTTCCCAATGTGCTGCCACATTCGAGGTGCCGGTTCAGGTGCGGTACAACAGTTAATGGGGTGAGCCTGCAGGGCTGGCGCCTCGAATGCCCCCCTGCTGCCTCTTAGCACCCCTCTGCTAGCCCTCTTGGGGACGCTAAGAGGTGGCAGGGGGGTGGTTACATTGGGGGAGGGGGGCGATGACATCTTCCTCAATGGCTCAAGGGGGCGATTCTTTCAAAAAGGTTAAGAACCACTGATATAGACAACAAAATTCTGCTTCTAGAAGCAGAAGCTGTCTTTATTACACTCCTACCATGCCCAAGGTAAATATAAGTTGACTTCTGACATCCCTCCTTTACTTAGAATAACATTCTGGCTATGAATAGCTACCACCACATTTAAGAAAGTTAACCCAGTTGTCACTTAGGTGCTATTTAAAATGTGACCAATTACTTTATTTGCTGTATGAACATGCCCTACAAGTTTAAAACTTTACATTCTACTATGTCCTAATGTGTCATTCATGAAAATAATGTTTAAATGATCCAAGGGAGAGAAGGATATATAAAAACGCAATGCTAAGTTTCAAACTGTGTTATCTACCAATGTTATTTGTCTTGTTGAACTGTTAAAGAATATAATAAGAAATGGCCAATGGAAGCAAAATAATTTTGTGGTGTAGAGCAGGGGTCCCCAATCCCTGAACTGCGGTCCACTTGCACGAGCTCACGCACGAAACTCCATTTGCACAAACGGTGGGCGCACACACCCATCACTTATGCAAATGGACCTGCATGTACTGACAAGTTTGCCTGCCACTTGTACAGAACCTTCCCCTTTCCCACCACACCAGGCCCCCAAGCCAGAAAGGTAGGGGACCGCTGGTGTAGAGATGATCTCAAACTGTACTATTGAAAATTAATTTTTGAGGGAGGTGAAAAGCATTTTTCCTGAAACATTCAACCAAGTCTTATCCAATAAGCAGATATGTTATTTATTTATTTAATATATTTATTAATTTATATGTTACCCATGTCATTACCCAAGTGACTCTGGAATACAGAATATGATAAAACATTAAAAATAACAGGGATTTTTAATCTCAACAACACAGTGATTTGCTAAGAATTGCAACAAAAAAGGTGATAAAATCCATCATCATTTAACTACATCACTTAGCAATGGAAGATGTGGTCCCAACTGTGGTCAAAGACTACATATATTTAGTAACCTGCACTGTGGTGGATTTTAGTCTGACTTTTAGTGAACAAACCTCACCCTTGAGTGGATTTATTTGGGCTGATTATATAGAAAATGATAAATAGTCTAATGCACAACAAAACTAATGATTTCAATAATTTAACCAATGGCTAGGCCAACTATTATACAACTATACTTTAAACAAAGGCAACAAGGAGTCTAAGCTGGCGGCCCCCAGGGGTAGGGCCTTCTCTGTGGGGGCTCCCACCCTTTGGAACCAGCTGCTCCTGGAGCTCCGGGTGGCCCCTGACCTCCTATTCTTCTGCTGTGGCCTAAAAACCTGGCTATTCCAACTGGCCTAGCCGGACTGATGGGAAGGGGGGAGGGCTTTTAACAGGTGTTAAATTTTAGATTTCTGCGATTATGATATTTCTGGGGTTTAATTTATTTTTAATATTTGTATTTCATGGTTTTTAGTATTGTAAGCCGCCCTGAGTCCTTAGGGAGATAGGGCGGCATATAAATTTCATAATAAAATAAAATAAATAAATAAATAAGCTAAGAAAATAAAAATTTATAAACTAATCCTTCTAAATGGCAAATAAGAGAGAGATAAATAATTATGGCAATATAATTTGATTAAGAAAAAATATGGCTGTGAAATAATTGGATTTGTCTGGGAACAGTTCACATATGTTGCTCTGATGACTTTGGTTTAATAAGATTTATTCTCTTATTTTTTGGATCTCTAAT
This sequence comes from Naja naja, assembly GCA_009733165.1. Lineage (NCBI taxonomy): Eukaryota > Metazoa > Chordata > Lepidosauria > Squamata > Elapidae > Naja > Naja naja. The sequence continues at coordinate 14,911,235 of CM019159.1, read as the reverse complement.
TGGGATGGTCTTTTCTACCCATTAATTGAGCACATAAGGTTCTCTGGATGAATGTAATATTCTCCTTTATAGTTTAAGTTCATTTATTTTGAATCTCAGATCTTCATTAGTAGACAGTTGCTAACATTACTTGAAAAATAATGAAACTTGATTTTCTATTATTGTTTCCCCACATAATTCCTTGGCTATTTTATCCCAAGCTACCAGTACAATACAGATGGCATCCACTTAAGTCTGACAAGGTCTTTTGTTTGCTTGCCAGGGGAAAAAAAAAGAAATGGGAAATTATGTGGTTGGCTTTTAACTAAATAGATCCCTTTTTTCAAAAAGCCACACATTTTCTTTGAAACTACAAAATACATTAAATGCAAAGCTTGTTTAATATTTCTAGGTGAACATATCTCACTCTATTATCTAATTCTTTTATTTTTGCTTACATGAATGTATTTTATAATAATTATTAATATAATACATAGACAGTTGTGTGTGTTTTTGCCCATCGAGCATGTTTTACGTTATTTCCCTTTTTAGTATCTGCAAGAGTTATAGCAAGAAAACCACATACAAGTTTGGCCAACATCAACTCATGTCTCTCAATATTGCCTCTAGATTTCAGTACACATTAAATTGGGATTTTATTTAATTAGCTTATGGCATTAAATGGGAAATATCACTTCTACACAAACCCATTATTTTGGTTTGCTACCAGTGCTTTTTAAAATTTAAAAAGTGATATTTTATCACACAGTAGATCAGGAATGGGAAACTCCGGTCACCGAGTTCTCTAGCATTCTTCACCATATAACTCCCACATGGTGCCAAACAGGGTGGCCTTCTGACGTTTCGCCCAATTTATCCTACCAAAAGAAATTCTCCACCTTTGCCTTGCTTCAGGGCTCCTGTTTCATAACTAGAGGAATCTGAGTCACTTGAAAAACCTGTATTAATACTTTCAGTGTTAACAGGAACATTAGAACTCATCACATCAGTTAATATTCAAGTTTGTGCATCAATTAATGAAGCTTGTCTGATAATTTAGAAATCTATGTCTCTTGTGTTTGGTCTTTAAAAAATCCCCAACTGATCTACCAGCCCCCTTTATCAGGTTCTTGAGCAGGGTCTGTCAATCCAGGAGACCAGTGCAAAGATCCTTTTTTTTTAACTAGGAGCTTGTCCTTGGGAGGTGTCTGTCCCAAGTTCTTTCAAGTTAGAACAGAAGCCAACAATCTCTGTTCCATTAGAATACCAAGTGAAGACCAAAGGGCCACTTTTCATCCTCCCCACTCCCCTTCTTGCTTTTACAATTGCTAACAAAAACTGGTAGGCCAGAAAATAGTTTCAAATAAATCCTGCAAAACAAGATACAGACGTATCGTCTTAAAGGAAATCTTACCATAAACATTCTGAAAACTTTTATCTGAATTTTGAAATGTACCCACGCTTCAAGTTAGCGTGGCAGAGAGGTAGATCTTGAGGGCTTAGTTGACTTAACAGCTGGTTTTTTGGGGTGTTTGAGGGCTTTTTAGAATCTATATATATATAAGTGAAATACCACTCATGCATCATCACAAAATCTCCGGAACCATAAAGCCTACAAACTTGAAATTTGGCACATATGTTCCTCTTGGCTTCTAGGTGCTCACTAGGAAAGGATTTTTTGAAATGACCATTAGTATAGAGCACTACACATCAGAACAACTAGACACAAGAACAGTTTTCCTCCGAAAGCCATCACTCTGCTAAACAAATAATTCCCTCAATACTGTTCAACTCTTACAAAGTCTGCACTATTATTACTGTTAATCTTCTCATCACTCCTTATCACCCATCTCCTCCCACTTGTGACTGTATGACTGTAACTTTGTCGCTTGTATACTTACGATTTATATTGACTGTTTCCTAGTATGATTTGATTGCTTATTGTACCCCATGACTATCATTAAGTGTCATACCTTATGTATCTTTTCTTTTACATATACTGAGAGCATTTACACCAAGACAAATTCCTTGTGTCCAATCACACTTGGCCAATAATTCTATTCTATTCTACTCTATTCTAGTCTAGTCTAGTCTAGTCTAGTCTCTTTAACACTGTTGCTAAATCTCATAGATCAGCTGAAAACATATTTAAATGTTTGCATTCAATCTTTTAAAGCCAAACAACCTTTATACAGTATAGAGGGGAAGGGAAAGAGGGGAGATACAGTTGATGACAAACGAAAATAAACATTCTTCTAACAGAGCTGATTACCTTGTCTCTATCTTATCACCCTGGCAAAGAGACACAGCCAAAGTTGCATCAGCCTGCATCCCTTCCAAAGGTTCTCAGAGCAAGCCAAAACCAAAGAGGTCACATTCTCCCTTTGCTTACAATGTTTTATATCCTACACTAATCTTTTGTGATTGATCAATGATCCAAACTTACCCTGGCAAGAACTCTAGAAAAACATTCCTCAGCTGACTCAGGGTTTTTTTCTCTCTCACTATAACTGTATTTTTATCAGCAATTGCTGTGTTGTCTGAAGTTGTCTTACAAAAACCTCTCCTGCTGAGCACTTTCATTCATCCCAGATTGCAAAACTTGTGAATTTCTAATGTATGACAATCAAATTATTGAAGAGATTAGTTCTGAAAAGCACGGGTTAGCGAAAAGCAACTCAATACTACTAGATTTACTCCAAAAGCTACAGTAAATGCACCTTCCCCACTGAACAATTTAAAAAGCATCAAACCTACAGCCTTTCCAACTCTGTGCCTTCAGGTTAATTGGGAGAATAAGTTGGCCTCACTTACTGACTGCCTTGTTCAACGATTGTCTGGTGATATGGTGCTGAAAAGTAATTTACAGCTGAGTCTCAAACTTGCAGCTGTCACAGCATCCATAATGTCATGTGATTGTAATTCAGGTTTTTGGCAACCAGTATAGATTTATGACTGTTGCACTGTCCCACAGTCATGTGGTCACCATTTGTGACTTTCACAGTCAGCTTCCAACAAGCAAAGCCAATGGGGGAAGCTAACAGGAAGTCATAGGTTCTGGTCATCCAATATTGAAATATTAAAAAACCCATATGGTTTGCTTAATGACTGCAGCGGAACTGATACTGTAAGTCAGGCAGAGTCACATATTTTACTTTTTATGACCATGTCACTTATTGACAGAGTTGCTGATTACAATTATGGTCTGTAAATGAGGACTATCTGTATAATTTTAGAGGTCTTTGGAAACACACCGGTTGGTTAATGCTTCATTTTATATTGCAGTCCCAATTTACATTTTATACTGCAGTCCCAATTTACTACTCTAGCAAGTAGTAGATCCAAAAATCCTACTTGAATGCATAGATTCTGGGATGTTGGTTTGTTTCTATGATAAAGATATCAGAAATGACTCTTTGGGGCTATTCTGATTTCCAAAAGGCTACACCAGGCTGTCTCATCCAACAGATACTATGTAAATGTTATCAGTTATTATATTTCATGCTACTGAGGAAATTACTTTTGCATAATTTCTGGGAAAAATTATTTGCTTGCTTACACACACACACACACACACACACACACACACAGAGTCTGACAGTCTCACCCTATTCAGTTCATCATTCAAAGTGGTGATACTGATCTCATCTATCTAAAGTTTACTGCTGCTCCTTGGGGACAATGAGAGGTCCATTCCAGGCTAATACTAAAAAAAAATTTTTTATTGGGTCAAAAGTAAGTTGGTTTATAACTTTCAGAAAAGAGAGAAAATGGTTCCAAATGAAAACCTTTCACATTTTCTGCCAGCAGAAAATTACTAAATGCAAATTGGTTTTGGTCACTACATATTAATCTCCATGGAAATAAAGAAATGGGAAAGAAAGAATGCCTTTTAACATAAACACAGAATTTTGAATAAAGAAAATTACACATTACAGCTTTTATCAATTAAATAATAATTGATTTTAATTCTAACCTGTTCTCACATTTCTCAGTCATTTCAGTACTAGTATCAACAACACAGAGATATTTTTTAGTCTTGTTCCACCTACAAATTGGTTCATACTTTCAACTTAGTGATCTTTAGCTTACTCACATACTTGTATGATGCATGTATGAATAAGCTTACAGGAAATCAGGGAAGGACAAAAAGAACATGTGAAGGAAAAGTTGCAAGACCCTGACGTATTTCACTTAATGCATTTTTAACAAATGAGCCATCAAAGTCATTTGAATATGTATTTTATTAATGTATTTCTCTCCTTCCTTTACTACTTTTACAAATTATTCAAGGCGACAAACATATTCAATACACCTTCTCATTTTGTCCCAACTATAACAACCCTGTGAGGTGGGCTAGGCTGAAAACATGTGACTGGCCCAAGGTCACCCAATTGGCTTTCATGGCTAAGGCAGGACTAGAATTTGCAGTCTCTCACTTTCTAGCCTGGTGCCTTAACCACTAGGCCAGGGGTCTTCAAACTTGACAGCTTTAAGACTTGTGGACTTCAACTCCCAGAATTCCTCCTCCAGTAATGCTAGCTCTGGAATTCTGGGAGTTGAAGTCGACAAGTCTTAAACTTGCCAAGTTTGAAGACCCTTGCACTAGACAAAACTGGCTAAAATGTTTTGCAAAAGTTTTTTAATTAGTGATGGTAAGAATCTGCAATATATGATGGCATTTTGAAATACAAGAAACTTTTTAGCACTGAACTTGACTATTACAAAGCTGCTTTATACCACTGATTTAAACTATGATGATCTTTTCTGATTAGTGCCAACTTTATCTATAAAATATTTAGACTGTTTTTCATCAAAACTCAACCCAAATTGGCTTTACCAATGCAAGAAGTCATATATGATAAAAGATGAAACAATGCAATCTACATTGCAGGAAAAAAAACCAACTAAAAGTCTAGTAAGCTAGTAAGATTTTCTGTTGTAAAGATAACAAGTTTCAATGTCAAATATGACCTATGGATCTTTAGAAGCTATCCATTACAGCTCTTAGCCATTATGAGAGTTGCATTTTAGCATCACCCCAGGCATAGGGCAACTATATTTTAATTGCTAATTATAGGAACAATATCTGAGACACTGTATGTATGCTATCCTGTGCTGCTGTAATTATATTAAAAAGATGGCTGCTGTAACCTTGGGGCAGCTTATCAAAAATTCATAGAATATAATATGCAGCAGCAATAATGAATGTACAGTGGATATAAAATGACACCACCCTGTTAAAATGCCAGGTTTTTTAATTATAGAAAAAATCAGACCAAGATAAATCACTTTGGAATTTTTTTTACTTTTGATGATTTGGAGGTATGCTTTGGGTCACTGTCATGTTGAAAGGTGACATTCATCTTCATCTTTGGCGTATTAGCCAAGACGGCTTTGTGCCAAAATTGACTAATATTTGAAACTATTCATAATTCCCTTCACCTTGACTAAGCCTCAGTTCCAGCTGAAGATCAGCAGCTAGAAAGCATAATGCCATGCCTTTTTGGCACATAGGATATGTGTATCAAAGGTCTGCACTGTGTACCAAAGGAGCAGTGGTGGTGTAGTGGTTAGAATGCTGTATTGCAGGCTAACTCTGCCCACTGTCAGGAGTTCGATCCTGATCAGCTCAAGATTGACTCAACCTTCCATCTTTCCGAGGACGGTAAAATAAGGGCCCATTTTGTTGGGGGAAATATGCTGACTCTGTAAACCACTTAGAGAGTGCTGTAAAGCACTATGAAGCAGTACATAAATCTAAGTGCTATTGCTACCCTGTGTCTGAGTTTCACTAGGCTTACACAAGTTCAAGCTTGATCATTTTTCAAAATTTGGCAAGTCAACTTGAACAGACCTGCAAACTCTTATAAGCCTTTGCACTAAGTTGGGTTGTGTCCGTATGTTGACGGGAAGACCTTTTGCTTCACCCTTCAACTATTTTTCTGTCATTATTATCACGACATTTCAAAGACAAGGCAAAAACCCTGCATGAATATGACTACATTACAAAGAACTGCAAATTGTTGGTTATCCAAAATGATATGCAAAATGTGAAAAAACAAGAAAAGAAGCTTGTGGCATTTTCTCATTTATATCACTAGGAAAGTTGGTTTTCACTTCAGGAAGTAATTTAAGTTAAGAAACTAAAGATGCATACTCAATATGAAATTTACAATTATAGAATGGCAGTTCAGACATGAAGGTAATGGGTATTATATGCAGCTTATACAAAACACCTGTACAGATCTAACAAAGATTCTATCTGTAGATGCATTTAAGCTTTTGACAATTTAATATTATTTCTATGGTATTTATGCATTGAAATTAGTTCTCCAGAGCTGTGAATATAAAATATTATACTAGTATTAATTCTACATATTGCAGACTTCCAAAAATATCAGATAAAAAACTTCAATTGTTTATAAAAATTAATAAATAGTAGAAAAACCACTGACAACATATAATCGTATGTATGTATGTATGTATGTATGTATGTATGTATTAACTCAAAAGGAAAGTTTAACCAGTAGATTTTTAAAGAATAGCCAAATGCTCAGAAATCATTTACACTTCAGAACTGAGAACACACAAAAACACCCTAATTTCCAGTTAAACATTACTTAGTGCCTAAATGCTAGCTTAATTATAAAAGCTTACTCAATAGTTTCACTTATATTTTAAATGTACATTTCAAGCATTCAATTCATTTGAATTACATGTACCCATAAGAAAACAAGAAACAAAATTGTAAATGATTCACAAGTTCTCTAATTGAGGCTGACATACCTGCGAATGGTATCCCACCCAGCATGCAGGTTAACCGATAGCTTATCCTGTTTCTCCACATAGTAATCCAATTTTTTAATAACAACCTATTTTGCTCAATTTTCTCTGCATCCAAAAGTATCACAGGGGTCATAAAGCAATTGGAGTTTCTACCGTTAGTTCCCAACAATATTTTTTTAAATTGCCTCCTATGTGGCATAATTACATGCAGCACTCAGTTTTATAATATATATTTCCCCACCTTCCATGTAAATCTCAAATATAGCTAAGAAATAATCTTTAGGAAGAGCTGTACCATACTCAATGAATTCTAAATCTATGGTTTCTGATTTATAAATTTATGATTTATCACTTACAGCTTTTATATACAGAGAGCTTATGCACCGAAGACAAATTCCTTGTGTGTCCAATCATACTTGGCCAATAAAGAATTCTATTCCTATTCTATCTATTCTATTCTCGTCTAGTCTATAGTGTGTCTTGACAGATTATCTTCTCCACTGCTTTTAATGTATTAAATATGTTTTCCAAGGATATATACTAGGAATATTAGCATTTAACAAAAACAATACACCTTAAATATTACAGGTTAAACTTAGGACATCATTTGTCTTTCTAAAGGCCAATTATATTTTTAATAGAGACTGTAATATAGATGAAATAAAGAGTCTGTAGTCTTAGAGAAATAAATAATGCTAAGCAGAGTCATCCACAGGCAGCCACCAGAAATAACAAGAGCTATAATGTTTATAATGTTTTAATGTGTTCCAGTGTACCCACAGAAAAAAATGACAATAAAGATTATCTATCTATCTACAGTATCCCAGAAAGAGATACAGCCAAGCTTTTATTCTTTTGATGATATAATCTCAAGGACATGACAGTGGAGTTAAACTGAACTCAATGGAGACTTATTTGATCTTCATTTGCTTGCATGCGGGACAAAAACTGTGAAACGTTCAAAATCAAACACTGTGCTCTCTGTTCAGAGAATAACAGTTAAAACATGGCAACTATATCAACTGAGAAATTGACATATGGCATACAGGTTGAAGATGGTTAAAAGGTTCATGAAATGAGTTTCCTTTACGGTTATAATTTATTTAATATACAAACAAGGAACTTTCACTATTCCAAACTCTAGCACAATGTCTTACACTGCAGAGTTAGACTATCTGTGTACTGTGTACATGGAATTTTTATGCTGAATTGTATCACATATTGGTTGATATTTTTAAGATCCATGTGCTATAAAGCTATTAATAGCTTCCATATTAACACCTCAGAAACTGGTTAATAAGCTTACAACAATACTGTCTATCGTTTAAACACTATTGTAATGATATTGTTTACACAATGAATTGCTGCATTTATCAATAAGATACTGTAATTCGTTATCTTGGAATCATTTACAATGCAGTGAAACTTGGCCAAGAATTTTAGACACATGTAGTTCCATTAAATCAACACCAGTAGCATGTCACTGAGACTAAGTACCACAGGCATTTGAGAATATTGAAATATGAAGTCAGGGCAAAGCATAATAAGTGAATTAGGAAATAGCCTTTTTTCCCCCAATTCCTTCCACACTAAAAATGTGTTCTGTCCCTCATCTTTTAGACTCTCTAAGCCAGTTCTCCTTCAAAGAATCTGCCCTCTGAAGAACATTCTCTCAGACAGGTTTTGAATACCTGGCTTTTTCCTCAGTTTCTAGTCTAGAGTGGAGTGTGAGCTCTCTGTGAGAGGTTTGATAAGTTCTTAATGGATGCCTGTTCCACCAGAATGATCTTTATTGTTCTTTTCTCTTTGTGCTTGTTATTTTTACTTGTGTTTTTAATCTTGTACACCAACCAGAATTGTTAACAAGGTTAACGAAAGTTTTCTCCCTTCCCTTCAATTGTGCCCAATTCTCAAAGACTGCCTAAACAAATCCCTGCAGTTTTCTTGGGAAAGTTTTTCAGGAATTGTTTGTCATTGTCTCCCTCCGTAAGGCTGAAAGAAAGCGACTAGTCCAAGGTCATCCAGCTGGCTTTGTGTCTAAGGTAGAACTAGAACAGTTTCTAGACTAATGCCTTAACTATTACAGCAAATTGGTTCTATTGGTGGCTTTACAAACAAATAATCAAGCCACTATTAAAGCTGTGGATGCAGTTTTAATTTTTGAGAAAGTGGTATGGGCCCTCCTTGGTATGTGTCAATTTACCAAATAACTGTCATCAGAATATAATCAAAACAAAGTGTTCTGATAAACATGTACAATCTGCTTCCTCTCAAATCCACCCTCCTTCATATTTTCTACAATTCCAGCTTATCTTTATCCTTTTTGTTGACAGATGGGGATACCGTACTCCCAATTATATATTTAAGCTTTCTAAAGTGTCATAATGCCAGAGAATGTCAGTCTGCTTTGCTGAGAGCCAGTTTCCATTTTAAAAAAAAGATATTCTTTTGGAAACCAAAGAAATTGTCTAGGATCAAATTGGCTTCCAAGCACCACATGTAGACTGGCATAACAATGATTGTCTCTAAGCCAATATTGATCTTGTAATTTCTTAAGAGTGAACCTTAATAAATGAAATAACTATAGATATTTTCAACTTTCCTAACAATTGATGGAAACTAATCAAGGAGAGAAACAACCTAGAACTAAAGAGAAATTTCCTAATGGTGAGAAACAATTAGCCAGTGGAATGGCTTGCCTTCAGAAGTTGTGGGTCATCACTGGAGGCTTTTCAGAGACTGGACAACCACTTGTCTGAAATGGTATAGGGTCTCCTGCTTGAGCAGGGGGTTGGTTTAGAAGACCTTCAAGGTCCCTTCCAACTTTGTTATTCTATGTTCTAAACCAGCGAAGAAACTAAATGTGGCACAGAAAAACATAGACACAATTTTCAGCAGAAAGCATACATTCACTATGATTCACAATCAATATAACAGATTTAATTTTTTCACTTTTTGTTTAAAAACTGCACATATAGAAACATGTGTTTGAATTACAGAACGAATGTAACATAAGACAGGTCATTTCATAGATCCATGCTATGAATCTTGGCTTCTCTTGTGTCAAGAAAGAAAATTTATCCCATAGTATTGAAGGGTTTTTGCAACCAAGCTCATAAAGAAACTTTTACTGATCAATTTTTGTTTCTCTTAGCATCTGTCTGAACAAAGCAAGGGTGTTATTCTCACACTCATGTAGGAAAGGCTAAGGTCCACCCAAGTAAGAATTTTAGACTTCTTTCTATTTCCTACTGCCATTTTTTTAGTCCTGTGCCTCTATCAAATGTCTCTATGAGTTTAGACCAGTTCTAGTTGTGCAACTACTGTATCAGCTTAAACTAACTTTTGCCTCTGGATATTTACCATATCTAAAGTTATGAGGCAATTCCTCTCCCAACAAAACTTCAAATACACATAGGCTACATCATGCAAGTTTACTAACCATACTTTCTGGATATCAGAGAAGACTAATTTGTCTTTCTGAGAACCTGATTATTATGAGTTCTAAAAAGATCACAATGCAATTTCTGTTCATACTATGGAGTGATTTCGCCTTTCCCCTTACATGCAATTATCAAATTGCAGAAGAATCTTTATTCTGGTTCATTAATTACCATATTATCAGCATTACTTGAGGGGGAATACTGGGACACTACCAGGTGTGTCAGCGCCCAAGGGCACAAAGCAGGTGAAACTAAAACAATCGGTTATATGTGCCTATAGTCTCCATTCTGTTACTGTGTATAATGTGCTTATCAGATTAAATGTGGAGAAGGGCAAAGGAAGCTTGTGTGATTGGCCTATTGGCAGGGAGCCAGGCTCTACAATGCCAGTTTGTGAATGGTAATTCAATAAGTGCTAGCTGCATTCATATTTATGTATAATTTTTATTTTAGCCGGATGTTGTATTGATGTTGTATTTTGTTTTCTTGTGACTCATCACAGTAACACAACTGTAATTTTATCACTGCGATCATTACCCAAACTGGAATGTTCTGAAAGATTGTCATCTTTACAATGTTGATCTTAGAGAAAAATATTTTTTAAATATAAATATAAATTAAAAATACAATCTAAGAAAGAAAATGATATCTTATATTTTAAACTTAGTGACAGTCGCTGGTTCACTAATGAATTCCCTGCTACAATATGAATACAATTTTTATTGTAAAATGTTTAATATCTCTCTGTGTGTGTGTGTGTGTGTGTGTGTGTACACTGCTTCCCAGGGGGCAAAGAGGCAAAAAAGTTTGGAAAGACTGGTAGGCAGGAACATTAAAACAGGCCCTCCCTAGTAATTCACAGAGTATATCTTTATAGTTATGCAGCATATCGTGGCTCTAGCTTGGTAAGATTCTGTCTATGGATGAACAACAATAAAGAAACTACTCAGAAGTAACTCCATATATCATTTTGGGCAGTGACAGTATATCATATGGGTCAGTGAGCCATTCCAGTGTAGAAAACCTAATGTTCCTTCTTTCAAATATATTAATTGATGAATTCAATATACCCTAAATACAATTTTTAATGAATCAACCTGAATTGCAGTTCTGTCAAAATCATTTAAATATTTTTATGGATAGGAATCCACTGATGGGACTTTATGGAGATTCCAGTTCTTCAGTCCAGGTTTGAAATATTCTAGAAATGTCAGCTTTAAAAATATTCCTGACCTTTTGACAAAGACATATTTTTATTCTGTCATAGTTAACTTATTTATTTACTGTATTAACATTGCATGATTAATTTAATTCTCAAATATCATGTATTTATAAATTATTTTAAAAATGAGCACTTTAGCCTTATATTCTCCTTCTAGCTTCCCCTCATATAGATCTGGCAGTAAAAGTCAGTAATTATTAGATTACCCATGTTTAAATTCTCCTCATGACACTTTCTTCTATGAAAGACAGCAGTAAACAAAAAATAGGAAAAGGACTTCATTTTGTGTTAAGTACAGTTAACAGCACACACAAATGACAGCAATATAGGATCAGGAAAATACATGCCTCTTAATTCTATTTCCTATTAGAAATTAGACTGTGCATTATCTTTAATCTGTATTGCTTTAAACTTGTTCCATAACAAAGTAGAATTACAAGTTTACGTGCAGTCATGTTGCAAAGCGTGGGAATAGTATGCAAAATAATAAAACGAATCCTTTTTACCTAACAATCTAGTACAACCCAGGCTTAGTTTCATCATCAGCTGTTAATATGACACAGATAAAAGTCACAAGATGTTTAAAAATGTTTAGTAGAATCTGGAGAGTCAAGGGCACTAACCATGAAAAAATAGCAGTCTTTACATTTTGATCTTTTCTGTCCAAGTTTTGTTTTGGTTAGAATAATATGCTATTGAACAAGGGTTTAAAATAAGCATTTCAGAATTAAGAAATCAATTCAGCTCTAATTTAGCCTTATCGCATTGTGCAAAGAGAAAAGTATCCAACAAATTACCTTCAACTCAATGACAGACACAGAATCCATTTCTTCTTGGAATGGAACAACTCGCTACAGCCAATTTACCACAAGTCAACTCAACATGGCCAATTCGCCACTGGACAACTCAACATGGCTAATTCACCATTGGACAACTCATTGCAGGACAATTCAACAATTCAATTATTTAAAATCATTTCTAAAATATTTTAATTTTTGTCATTCATATTTCATTTTGTCCCTCCTTTGGCATCCTTTTTCTATTCCACTATTTCTTTGATATTAGTGTAACTCTTGACCCATGGCGAGTTGTCACACAGTGAATTGGCCATGGTGAGTTGTCCCTTGGAGAGTTGGCCACAGCGGGTCGGCCTTAGCAAATTGGCTATGGCAACTTGACTGTGGCAAGTCATCATAGACCTTTCCTTCTAGGTGTGTAACATTTGCAATGTACAAAAAAGGGGCGGGGCCTATATTCTTCCATCATGATTATGCTTTCTGCATGTTGATTTTCCATGTGCCTCTGTCATGCCCCAGTCGGAGTCTGAATCTGAGGGGGAAGATGAACAGCTGACAGAGAGCAGGAGAGTGGCTCTGTTGGCTGTGGAGGAAACTGGGGAAGGACAAAGTCAGGCTGGGCAGAGCAGGGGAGAGGTAGAACAAGAGAGATGGGGTTCAGATGAAGACCAAGGCCCACCCCCTCATCCTAGGGCATGCAGGGAAAAATGCAGAAGAGAGCAATGTGGGTTGTGTGGCTTACGAGGAAGGGCCCCAATTCCCTTCACAAGGCACACCTGGGGATGGATTTTAAAGGAGAGGCAATTGGGAGGGAACAAATGCTGAATTTGTCTAGTGTTGTTTTAGCATGTATTCCTGGCATTCCTCATGTCTGTGTGAATTATTGCCGTGCTTCTGTGTGCTTATCTGCCTTGCTGAATTATTGGACTCATTATCTTGCCCTGCTGGACTGATTGATTGCAGTCATTCTGCTTACAGCATTTGGACTGGAGAATCTGCAGTCAGAGGCTGTTGTAGGTTCGAGGGACAGCTTTTCTTCAGGCCGGAGAGTAACCGGGATGTTGGGAACAAAGTTGGAGCAAATAAAGGGACTCATACCATTTGATGGCTGTGTTCCCTTTGTGCCATGCCCCGGGTCATCACAGCCTCCCTGGCAAATATCACACCTTTAATTTAATGCCCCCCAGATGTCTAAATTGGAGTTTATGAAAATTATACCCCAATAAAGTGTTGGGACTCTAGACTGGGAAGACTGGAATTATGTTTTTGTCTGATCAGTTCTAGACCAAGAATCCTTACATAATTACATATTAGCTGTGAAACAGTACAATTGCTTAGTCTGTTCAAATACTGTTTAATGTCATTGCCATAGTGTCATTCTTGAATTCTAATTCTGCAGTTATTCGGTTTCATTCAACAGATCTGTAATCAATCTCTGAAAGAAGACTAAAGATCAAGGATCAATCAGTTGTTTTAAGTACCTGATTTTAAAAGGGCATGTTTTAATAGATATATTAAGGGGGGGAGGTCAAAACTGAATACATGGAAGGCAAAAGAATAGTTTAGGTATATGTAGAAGTAGCCTTGAAGAGCCTTGGTAGCTCAGGCTGTTAAATGCCTGCTCTTAAGATCCAGCTGTCTACAATTACTGTAGGCTCGAATCCCACCAGGCTCAAGGTTGACTCAGCCTTCCATCCTCTCGGGGTAGGTAAATTGAGGACCCAAGATTGTTGGGGGCAATTAGCTGACCTTGTAAAAATGCCGCTTAGTAATAAGCAGGCATATACAATGGAATGAAGGCTATTGCTGAGCACACTGGGTTGTATCCCAAAAAATTGTAAGCCTCCCTGAGTCTTCGGAGAAGGGTGGCATATAAATGTAATTAAAAAAAAAAAAAAAAAAAGTAAACCCAAACTTTACTATTAAACAGTAAGATTCATAACAATCGTGAAGTATAAGGGCAAAGAGAAAAATTGTGTCTAGGAAATATCTTAACTAAAGAAATACTAGTATTGTATGAAACAGCTAAAACCAAGTTTTTTTTCAATTTTTCTTTAATTTTAGGCATGTTTCAGGGAAAATGACAAAATTCCTACTGCAGGCAGACGCGTCCACTAGTCAGCTGATTCTTCACAGAGATAAACAGGAATTTGTGTTCTAGTAACAGAAATTGCTTAGCATGCTCTTCAACACAACAACAAATGAATGCATCATAGACACATCTTGACAGATTAGCCACACCGTGTAATGATGCTAATCCCATATCAGATGGAATGGAATCAAGAAGGTAACATCCCAGACTGTGTTTTGGATTAGAAAACAAAGTCTTTCAGGGATGTGGGGTTGCTATAATGCATTATCCAAAGGTATCTTTTTCCGGGATCATGCACAAGCTATGAAATATTTAACCTGCTCCTTTTTAGACAAGCAACACTATGCAAAACATGAATGTGCAAAATAACAGATTAAAGAATATATAATCTAACTAAATTTAAACACAGCATATCTTTTTATTATACATGCTTATACCCACGGCCATTGCATTAACTTATTTTTATGTTTTATGAGACATGACCAATTCTTAATCTGTGTAATCAAATGGGCAGAATAAGTGCTGTAATAAATGCTCATTTTCACTTCTTTCAACATTCACAATAGACAACGTAATGCCTCTAAGTTTTCAATTAGCAGTCTTTAAATTTGTTCACCCATTTTTTTAAGAAATAAACATTATTCTCCTTGCTTTAATTTTTCACCATTTATGTTTACCTTGTAACTGTTCACTCCTGCTTACGATCAAATGTAACTATCATAGTCTTTGATAAATTTCAGGTCCCTATTCTGTGTTGCATTGTATAAGCTACCATCCATGTCAACTATTCACCTTTTCAGTCAACAAATATCACTTGTATACAAAAGTACAGATATACATCATCAACCACCACACTTTTAATGTCACTCTATATATTTCTCCATAGATACATTGCACATATAAGGCGGAATCACATTTCCTTGTTTCACTCCCTTTGGGAAGTTGAGCCAGTCGCTAAACTTTCCACATCTTCACATGCATGATTTGTAGGCAGGTTTGTCTACAATGCTGGACTTTCTTCGGAAAAGAGACAGTTGGTTTAAAGAATCTGTGACAGTTCATGCCCATGTACTCCAAGCACTTTTTGCCATTGAGTGCTGCACAGCCTGTGACCTATTTATCTACAGCAGCCCTTGCAAGATATAGAGTTTCTTTTAACTCAGCGAGGCATTCCTAAAATGTTCTTTTTCTAATTATTCTGTTCAGTCAACTCCAATTTAATGCAGGTAGTCCTCAACATACAACCACAATTCAGCCCAAAATTTATATTGCTAAGTGAGAAACTTGTTAAGCGAGTTTTGCCCCATTTTACAACTTTTCTTACCAAATTTGTTAAGTGAATCACTGCAGTTGTTAAATTAGTAACACACTTGTTAAGTGAATCTGGTTTCCCCATTGATTTTGCTTTTCAGAAGGTTGCAAAAGGTGATCTCATGACCTTGGGACATTGCAACATCATAAATGTGAGCATCTGAATGTAAATCACATGACCATGGGGATGACCACGGGGATTCTGCAAACAATAAGTGTGAAAAATGGTCATAAGTCACTTTTTTCAGTGCCGTTGTAACTTCAAGCGGTCACTAAGCAAACTATTTTAAGTCGAGCACTTATAGTTAGTATGCTTCTACCCATGAATGGTAGACCAGCCCTTTGCCTCTAGGGCAATAGCCCCCAACCTTCTGGGCACCAAGGACCAGTTTGTGGAGAAAGTTTTTTTCCATGGATCAGAGGGGGTCATGGTTTCGCATGCTGCCTGCATCCCGCAGATGGGGCTTTGCTTGTTTGCGTGGACCAGTTTCTGGCATGCCACGGACCAGTGCTGGTCCATGGACCACGGATTGGCGACCCCTGCTCTAGGGTACCAGAGTTCTTCCTATCTCTGGAATTATAGGTACTCCTTGCTTACTAATTTGACTTGTGCAGTGATCATTTGATATTACAACAAGAGAGGTCCTTAGTGCTCTCTGAGCTTGGTGGTTTTCTTGCACAGATTTCATTACCCAAACTAGGTTACGCCATCAGTGCTAGTCCGTATTACATAAGTTTGGGTAATGAAACATCTGCAAGAAAACCACCAAGGTCAGAGAGCAGCAAGGACTCCTCACTTTAACCTTGAGCTACAAATATTCTCCTTTACTGATGTTACAACAGTTTTTAAAAATTACAATCAATCCTTGAATTTACAGTTGTCCCAGCATTCCAGAGTCACATTTGCACACTTCGCAACCAGCTTGCAACAAGCAGCGTTAGTGGAGAAGGCAGAGGTAAAATCCTAAATTGCAATTATGTGATTTTTTTCCCCCTTGCTTAGTAACTGCTGTTTCCCTTAATGATCCAAGGGCAAGATAGATGGTAAGCCCATTGCAGTCATGTGATTTTCCTTTTAGCAACAGTGCCATTTAGCAACGGAGTTGCAGTCCCAATTGTGGTCATTGATCAAGGACTATTTGTATACCTTTTTCATGATATTTATTCCCATTTATTAATCTAGTCAAAATAAGGAAAAGACAATTAAACTGCAAAAATCCTTGAACCAAATGTAAAGAGGAAAAGAACAGAAATTGCAGCAAAGAGTTCCATCCCACATCGTAATTACAGTGCTCTTTTAATATTAAATTACTGAGTCATTCAATTTCTACTGAAAAAAAATTGTAGTCCGTCTTTAAATAAATTACATTGACGTTTTCATTCTCTAATATAGGTTAATTTGTTGTGACAAGAGCCTAAATAAGGTTGGGAGGAACTTTTATGAATCAATGAAATAGTAACAATAACCTATTATTCTACAGTATATACTTCAATAAACTAATCAGTTGAAAAATGCTCAGTATGTGCTACATGAATATACCCTTCAAAGTGTGTATAGGTACAAGATAACAAAGGTAAAGGCTGAAGTGGTAGAAAGATTCATTTTAATGAAACACTCATGTTTACTTGCATAACATCTACTTGCCTTCCGCAAAGCCGTTAAGACCTGGCTTTGTCGGAGGGCATGGCATTGAGACCTTGTTTTTCCCCCGTGTATGTCTGACTTGATATGAATGAGTTTTTGTTTTTATACTGTATAGGAAATGTTTTTATCTTGTTGTACGCCATATCGAGTTCCCCGTTGGGGGAAGTGAGGCGGGATATAAATTTAATAAATAATAATAATAACAACAACAACATTAAAAACTAGAATGGGATAATCCAAATTACAATCTGTATCCTAAAGTCAAAAAACTATTAGTAAATGCAATACAAATGTCTTCCTTTGTAAGTTAAAATTCAAGTAATATAACAAATATGGACTAATTATCAAGTATTTCTTACATGTTTGATGCCAAAATTAAACTAGCAACTTTTCACTCATATTTCTGACATTCAAGCAATCCTCATTACTACTGAATATCTAAAACTTTGTTGTGGAATTTACAATATATTGTTGGGTGACTGAAGCTGAAATCCTAGACAAAGTTACCAAGATGCAGATAGATACAGACAAGATATGCAATCTTTTGTATTTGCTAGAAATTTGTCATAATAAAAAGTACATGGAACTTGTCTGGGTGCTAACATCTGCACCTTTAAAAAAGTGATTGAAAAATTACTGAATTATCTGCAGTCTGCTTATAATTGCAATATATAAAAAGCAAAAATAATTTATAAAACTATGATGTTGAGGGGGATAATTATCAATTAGGACATGAATTTAAAATGTAACAAAGAAATGTAATGCAATCTAGAGGATAAGAATAGGAAGCAGGTAAATAATAAATGGAAAACGTATGAATGCTGAGAAATCATTTCATACACAAATGGATGAAAATGTGATTAATGTGATAAGTAGTCAAAAAGATGGGCAGTATAAGTATCCCAAAACAAATTAAATATTTGAGATGAAGAAAACTGAAAACAATTACAATGTTAACAAAGGGCTCTTGTTTCATAATGGACACATGATACCAGATGTAGCTTTTTTTGCAATAAAACTCACAAAGAGACCTTGTCTATCGTTTTTTTAATGAGAAAAATGAAATGTTTTGATATGTAGGAGTATGGCACTCTGAAGCTAAATATTTCATCTTAGAGTTCATTCAACATACAGATGCACTTCTACTCCCCTTCCCTGAGATTTCTCTTCATTGGACAAGAGAGGAAGCCATTAATAAAACATTTCATTGATTCATGGTAAGACTGGGCAGTCATAAATTTCATCAAATTTTGTTATTTAATTGTATTAATAAAGAGCTATCTGGAAGAAATACCAATAGTACCTTTGAGTATGATTGCAGTTCTATTTGTTTCTCCGTATTTACAAGTATTTAAATGTCAGTAAATATTTCCCCAAACTTTGTTATGCTTGATATGCTACCTTGGCATAAAGAAGCATCAAAAGAAATGTTTCAGTTTTCCCAATTATTACAACCCTAACACTATCATCTTGTACACCTAATTATTCCAGAATATTATACATAATGATGGAATGCACCAGATAGTCCTGTTGAATAAATTGTGAAAACTCCAGTAAGCCTTTGGCAAATAATCTGAGCACCCAATGTCCAAATAACAGAAATTGACTTGTCTTTCCATAATTAAGAGAGAAAATTTAAAATTATCACTTGTTTCGGCTAAAAGATTTATCATTTCCTCCCTGCCTAATCAATTATTAGTTTCAGGTGCTCTTTTTCCTTACCCTTAGTAAAGAAGTTATTTTGGTATAATAACTGCTAGTTTGAGGTTATATACAAAAATGAAAATAAAAATAATTGTAAAGAAGTAGGTTGCAGAGTCCATTTTTAAAAAATATGAATGTTATGGCTCCTTCCCCTTTATGTAGATACAAAGCAAGTTTTCACACTAACAGTCATACATGTCTGATGTGTACATTCAACACTGAAACATTTTAGGCAACCTATTGTACCCCCTCACTTGTTCATTATCACCCTTAATAGCCTTAAAAGTGAAGTTTCAAAGTTTCAAAATCTATTGCAGTATAAACCGGAAGCTGTTTTTAAAAATTAATTAATTTACTTCCACATGCAAAGAGACAGACCCATCTAATGAATTTATTTGGATCATAGCCTAGATATACTGCTCCAATACTAGCAGCAAGAAACAAAAGGTCATTGAAAGTATCTCATGTCATGGAGTTAGCACAGTTACCCTGTCACAGACACATTTTGGTTTATATTAAGAATGCTGGATTGTGCTGGTTCATAATTGCAATATAGATTTTCATATTTTAAGAATGCTGGATTATTTTAGTCTTATTTCTTACAATAGCTAAGTGCATTAGAATTAGCCAGTGAAAAAATTCTAAGTAAACCATAGAATCCAACACCTTTTAAACCAAAAGGTTGTCACATCAGTCCTATTATAATTCTTTCTTTAAAAAATTATCGGTCCTCTACATGAGGTTCCCATAGTCATCCCAGTGTTTTGGAAGGCTGTGATGTGGCTGGAATTTTGTACCCTATGACTATCATTAAGTGTTGTACCTTATGATTCTTGACAAAATGTATCTTTTCTTTTTATGTACACTGAGAGCATTTGCACCAAGACAAATTCCTTGTGTGTCCAATCACACTTGGCCAATAAAGAATTCTATTCTATTCTATTCTAGTATGATTATAGATCCTTCTGTGTACTGTATGTAGGTTTTGCCCATTTTTGTCTGCTTTTGCTCCTTTATTATATTGTTTTGTCATTTCCCCCCCTGGATTTTTATTTTATTTTATTTATTTTGTGAACCATCAAAGTTGCTGGGAGTCAATAATGCACAAATTTTATTATTATTAACAACATGCATGTCTGATTAGACAAAAAAGTAATAAGTCTTCTGGAATGAACAAATTGGTTACACGGTTCAATGAATGCTAGTCATATCAAATGGAAGAGAGATATTCTGCAATATTTCGTGTACATGAACACTGACTATATGTACTGTTTCTTACAGCCTCCACACTGGTATAAAAATCTTGAGCTTCTCAGTGATGATATAATCCTCTTTGGAACATTTCAAATGCAATCACTCTAAAGATAAAAATCTTTCATCCCGTATCAAGATCATGTATTTCCTTTAGCATCCTTCCTAGTTACAGAATGAGTAACATCTTTTGTGGGCCCTCAATGCACATGAGTTCAGTGCCAAGACAAATGTGACACTGTCACATCACTTTGGGAAAAAAATAAATGCTTACAGCATTCTCTGAGTTTCATTTCACAGTTCACTGGGCGTTGTCCCTTCATGCAGAAGAAATGTTGCCAAACTCCTTTGCAATGAAAGCATTATCAAAAGTCAGTAGCGTTATCATGATAATTCTTCAACATTCATCACATCCAACTTTTAGGCAATTCCATGGATGTTTGGGTATGATACCACAACGAAAATTAAATCTGTGACTTGCAGCAGGATGTCTCTATTGTGGTAACAAATCCACCCTAACAACTCATTTTAATTCATGTTTTGATTATTTCACATGATAAAAAATATAGATAGGAGGTTGCTTCTTGTAAACAAGTTATTACTTCTAAGATTACATAAAAACTGCAAGTGCTTAAGATGTATGTTCTGTAATACAAAAAAGAATGAATCAGGCCAGACAATGCTATGCAAGCATTTGGGAATAACACTATGACTATAAAACTGACATGGCACTGCAGAGGTCTTGGTAAATAAAGCATTTGCTGCAATGCCCTGAAAACTTTTAGCAACCAATACATTTATTCTGCTCTCAGTTCATTTACTTGTCTTTCTCAACTAAGATTTTCATATATTGAGTGAAGAAGAATGGTATGTTTAGGCTAGATATTCATCCAACCTCAAATCTTGCAAATCTGAAATAAAAAATGGTGTAAATCAGGGGTGTCAAACTCAAGGGTGCTTAGGTTTAGCCCTTGGAGCTACTCTGGAAACAGCGAAGGATCGGCTCGGGCCGCATGTGGCCCTCACGAGCTCAGTTTTCCCTGGCAGAGGGTTGCAAGAGGCCGTCGCTGCCAAAAACAGAGCTCGGGAGCCCATTTTCGCTGGTAGAGCGCTCAGGCCACCACAGGATCCCCCGACATGAGTGATGTCAAGCTGGCCACGCCCACTCCAGCCACACCCACCCAGGCCCCCAAGGTCAAACACAACCCTGATACCGCCCTCAATGAAATTGAGTTTGACACCCCTTGGTGTAATACCTCCCTTCAGAAATAAACCACTCAACTTGAATGCATCTGACAATCACCAAAGGGGATAAGTCTGAACCTTGTGTCATATTGAATTTCCTAACAGGTACCAGCCAATATTATATCCAGATGTAACTGAAGAATCTACAATTAAATATTCCACCGTTTCATTTGTTAAAAATCAAACAATGAAATATTAGCAAGAAAAAAAATCTGTTTAGTTTTTGGAATGTAGATGAGGGAGGAAATTGTTGGCATAAGTCTACTTGATGGGCAAGCTCTACTATAAACACACCATTAATTTCTAGTGCAGATGAATGATGTTGCAATTTTCCATCATGAATAAAAATACTGACATGCTCCTCCCTGGTATTTTTGCAATTTCAACTACCAATCCAGTTAAAGCCAATTTACTAGCACAGGCCTGTAAGAACAGCCACATCACTAGATCTTCAAAGTCCCTTGAATGAGATTCAGTGTGTATAATGTACACTGTACATGACGAGAGTAACATGGAGTGAAACAGCGAGTGTAAAATAGGAATATACTACCCCTTTGTTTGCATTTCTGCAGACAAGGCCCCAAATTTAAGTTCCTCCCTTTTCCCCAGCGATACAAACCTCCCTGTGGAGCAAACCTAAAAAAGTACCCCTCCCCAAATTCCTCGGGCACAGCAAATACACCTTCTAACCCCAAATGCACAATATATAAAGGAAACTAAATGCCTTTGTAGTAAGGTTTACAGATCTGGATTATAAATATCCAATCACTAGAAGACAGCCAAAAATTTTTAAAAATCAATTTTTTCTACCTTCCTCTCAAAAGCGTCCGGATTTATTTTTAACAGTCCCGATAACCACCTACAAGGAAAGTAAGCAACAATTTGGAGGAACGGGGGCAGCTTTCCTTGAATAGAAGCCCTTCCTTGCACCATCCTAGTTCTCGGTTGTTGTTGTTGTTTTAATAAAGGGCGCGCAACTTCCAAGACTTTGGATTGAAATGTTTTCAACTCTCCTCCGGCCGCCTCCTTGCAAGACGGTCTCTTCTTCTCTCCTCCTCTTACCAATCCTCCCTTGGCAGGCCGTTAGGTAAGCCAAGGAGCGCCGCGCCGGACAAAGGTAAACTTCACGGGAACCCGCAGAGAGGAAAAAATTCAACACCTTTAAACCGACTTCTCCGCCTCCCTCCCCTTGCAGGCCTGACTCAAAAAAAGCCCGACTCCCCTTCTTCGCGCACCTGGGACCCCAGTTCGGCCTTTACATACATACATACATACATACATACATGCATGCATGCATGCGTACACACACACATACACACACACCCTTTTTTTTGTAACCTCCCGCTTCTAAGAAGACCCTTGCAGGTATAAAAAGCCCCGAGAGGCTCAGAGCCCTTCCACCCGCGCACGCCTCACCTGACGGCGACACGGACGGAGCTCTCGTCTGGGCCGGTCGACATGGTTCAAAAAGGCTGAAGCAAGAAACGCTCGGAGGAGCATTCAGTCCAAGCAGGCTTTTTTGTGGGGGGGGGAGACCCGTAAATCCAAACAGGTGGGGGGGGAGAAGGTAGGGTGTCTTGTAACGTGCACACACCCACACCCACACTCGAAGAGAAGCGCTTTCAAGCGGCCGGGTTGCTGCTGCTCCTGCTGCTGCTGCAGCGACGGTGGCGGCTTTTGCCTTCGCTTCACCTCCTCCTCCTCCCCTGCCACCACCACCACCT
This sequence comes from Naja naja, assembly GCA_009733165.1. Taxonomy (NCBI): domain Eukaryota; kingdom Metazoa; phylum Chordata; class Lepidosauria; order Squamata; family Elapidae; genus Naja; species Naja naja. The sequence goes on along the minus strand of CM019159.1, from coordinate 14,888,033 downwards.
CCGGCTGTCTCCAGCCATTTTAAGTGATCGCCTGAATGAATAGGTGTAGAGGCGGCGGCGGCGGCGAGAGCTTGTCGTACTCCGCCCACTCCGGCGCTTTATAGCGCTTGGACCAGCCGAGGAGCCGGGCGTCCGCCTCGCGATTTCTGCAAAGCCGTCGCCGATGATGATGATGATGCGCACCGGTTGCGGCAGCCGCACCAGGGAAGTGCGAGCGGTCGCCGTCTCTAGCCCAGCCGCCGCTTCGGCTTCTCTCCAGAAGCCGCAGTGCGAAACGAAGCCCCTCCTCTTGCTGCCGCCTCAGTTTGCTCGCTTTGCAGCGCCCCGGCGAGCTCGGCCATCACCGTCGACGACGCCGTCGCTCCTCCTGGCGGGGCGGAGTCACGCGCTGGCCTTTCCGCGCCGGCGCTGCGGGCGGAGTCGCGACCGAGCCTCGCAGGTTTCGGCTGAAGTGGCTGCCTCGCTTTTTCTTGAGGGCGAGTGCGTGGAGTCCTCGGTGCGGTTTCCTCCTCCTTGTGGAGAGGAAGAGGCTGCTGTTGATGTTTAGCCCTTTCACCCCCCCTCTGTTTTTTTCCCATTGGAGACCACGACCTTATTCTACGGGGTGTGTATACTACTGTAGTAGTAGGGTAGTTGTTGCGACAGGTGGCAGCACCTACCTGACATTGGCTTGTCTAGGAAACAAAAACTAAACGGCGGCCAGAGCTGGCTAAGAATAAAAATCGCATGGAGTCAAACAATATTCTGGAAGAAAAGACAAGTAACTTCACTAATGTTGCTAAAAAAAAACCTGCATGGGTTCACCATGAGTAGGGTTGAGGATGTATGTCAATCAATCAATCAGAATAAAGTTGGAAGGGACCTTGGAGGTCTTCTAGCCCAACCCCCTACTCAACCCTACCATTTCAGACAAGTGACTGTCCAGTCTCTTCTTTAAAACCTCCAGTGATGAAGCACCCACAAATTCTGACAGCAAGTATAATGTCCTTTTACAGGTAGTCCTCGACTTGCAACAGTTCATGTAGTGACCTGAGTGCAGCATCCCCATAGTCATGTGACGCTTGGCAATTGGCTCATAAAGAGGGTTGCAGTGTCCTAGAGTCATGTGATCTCCTTTTGTGACCTGGCAAGCAAAGTCAATGGGGAAACCAGTATTACTAATTTAAGAACTGCAGTGATTTACTTAACAAATGTGTTGGGAAAATAGGACAAAACTCACTTAATTTCTCACTTAACAACATAAATTTGAGGCTCAATTGTCATATGTTGAAGACTACCTGTACTTCTCTGTACAGCAAGCATAGCCTTAAATATTACCTAGCTTTTTGATTACTGTATATTTTTATTAGACTGACAACAGTCATTCAAGCTTCCATGTATTATCTTGTCAATTGTTTCTTTTTCCCTCATCAAGACACTCAACTGCCCTAGATTATTTCCGGATTCCAGGCTTCAGCTTTAATTGAGCCCTTCAAATCTATAATGACTTATCACACATTCCCGGAGAGAAATGGAAAAACCTGAAAAACTAGCTTCTTCAGTTGAAGAAGCTTCTTGGATGAGAAATGAAACGTCTTCAAAGAAAAACCAGAAATTCCAGTTGCCTCTTGAAAAAGCACCTTTAGGACAACTCCATGACCTGGATGACTGAGGATCTCCATAGGTAATGCAAGAAAAGATAATTCGGACCAAATGCTCTTGAAATCAGATTTGATTAAATTGCTTTAAAATTATGCACATTTAGTTGAAAGTCTGTTTATCTCATGAGACCTAGTAGTCCTGCGTTAGGTCATTCCTACAAGAACCACTCTAAAGGAATACTTTATATTAATGGAAATGGTCCAGGATAATGTGATGGTTCATAGTATCAAGACATTTAAAATGTCAAGGAGGATCAATTGTGTTACACTCATTCTGCCTCCCTTTAACTGAAGTTATTTACCAGTATGACTGATTTTGTCTCCCAACCAGGAGACAAAAGCAATTTCATTAATCTGACTTTGCTAATTTGTGACAGATTTTAAATGTCTTTGAGCCAATGATTTTGTGTTCAGATCTAAAAGGATTATATTGAGTCACTGAATGTTAATGGTTAGTATGACTAATTTACAAGGTATAAGAATGCTGTTTGGTAATTAACAAAGAGCCCAGATGTTTTTTGATTCCTTTGCTATTTTGATCCTCTTCTATTCTTTCCACTGTGTTAATTCCATACCAGTTCCCAAAGATTTCCTCAAATTGAATATATTCCAGAGGATCCTCCTGACAAAGTGATTTTAAATATTGATGTTCATAAGTAGCATTCATGAGAATGTATCATGCTTACACCAATCTTCCTGAATTTGGTGTCCTCCATATATATTGGAATTATAACCCTCAAATTCATAACTAAACAAACAAGTCCAGGTGTGGATCTTCTGCAGCTACATTTAGCTGTTTCTGGGAAAAAGCAAAACACTCTTTGCAAGAAAAGCAGCAACACATCTACATCAGCAATATTCTACAAATAGAAATGAAGATCTTTGTGAGAATCCATGAAATGCTTGGCACAATCTCTGTCATGTGAAAGGAAGTATATAGTTGCATTGCACCTGGAAAGCCGCTTAAATTTGCAAACTGATTTGAGATCACATTTTCCGCTTTTTCAAAATGAGGCATTATGCCAAATTGCCAGCGCCTCAGTCCTCACTCAAGTGATAGAAACCAGCAAGATAAATATTAAAGGTACTCAATGTTATCCACAATCAGTGGAATAGCTTGCCTCCAGAAGGTGTGGGTGGTCTATCACAGGTTTTCAAGAGAAGATTGTATTAATATTTGTCCAAAATAATATGTCTTCTACTTGAGCAGGGGATTGGACTAAAGGACCTCCAGGGTCCCTTCCAATTCCGTTATTTTTTGTTTTAAAGATCTCTTCCTTTAATTGTGAGTGCACTGGTGTAAATACACAACCTCATTGGAAACTGTAGTTCAGAATCCTGGATTCCCATTTGCAATGAATAAGTCAATGATGAAGTACCAGTAAGTAAAATTGCAGCACTACTGGGATATATCAAATCACCTCAGTGTGCCTTTTTTGATGAACCACATCAAATTTATATTTCATAGACTTAGAAAACAAAACAAGTGGGTAGCAAAAAAATTAGAAGTGGTTTCTCTCAATAGAAACCCTGCCCCAAAGATGCTTGATTACATTATGGTCTTATAAAATCAAGAATTTTTTTCCAGGCATATTAAGATCCATTCATGGTTTAGAATGGATCTGTTTTGTTGCTGCTTTAGTGTTATTTCATGTTTTATTTATTGCCATTATTATTACTGGTTGATTTTCATTATATGTCTTCATATTCCCCTTCCTTTTTTTGTCCTGACCAGAAATTTCAAAAGATTAAGATGATTCCAATAGCAAAAGAAAATAGGGTGTTCAATCAGAGGAATTTAAAAGGAATGGCAGACCCAAACATACATGTATATTTTCATTTGAAGCATTTTAAGCATATTGCCCCAAATTCCAGAGCAAATCATAAGATACCCAGAGATTTCTCTCCATCCACAGATTGTCCAAAGTCCTTTCTTTGCATGGAGCTTTTTGTACATCCCTAACACAGAATATACAGTATATGAACAGCGTTTTTTAGTAAGCCTGTTGCAATTCAAGTAATTAAAAACTGTTGATTAAGTAGGACTTCATGTGCATCAACTTTGACTTTGACATAATTATAATTTACTAAATTTACATTTTATTTAAATCTAAAATGAGAATGCCAAATCATATAGTCTCTGAAGATTTACTCAATAAGGTCAAAGGGACATTATCTGGGAGCTATAATTTTCAAACTATGTCAAATTATATCACATGACAAATTATATCAAATTTTCCCTAATGGCAAATGAGTGCATAGGGCAAAAAAGGTGAAATGTTATTACTTTCATAGAGAAGTTCAGTTCAATGTTAAAGAGGATGCAGATTGCCATAATTTCTATTTTTAACCATATATATGAGAATCATTAGTAGCTGGAAGGTATTACCACATATTTCCAAATAATGAAAAACAGAGTTATGTTTCCATAACAGAGTGTTTATCTTTTTAAATGTTGCATGAAAGAGTATAAAATTGGTTTAGGAATATAAATTGAAATATGTGATTTCTGGTAATCTTTAATGGACTTTTACTGATCAAAACTAAAATAATGAGGTTTGAAAAAGTTGTTTATAGATAGAAGATTATGGGTAGAGACCCTTTGTTATATTTTAAAAGAAAGTGGTAAGGGCCTTGGTGGCTCAGGCTGTTAATTGCCTGCACTTAAGTTCCAGCTGCCTCCAACTGCTGTAGGCTCGAATCCCACCAGGCTCAAGGTTGACTCAGCCTTCCATCCTCTCGGGGTAGGTAAATTGAGGACCCAAGATTGTTGGGGGCAATTAGCTGACCTTGTAAAAATGCCGCTTAGTAATAAGCAGGCATATACAATGGAATGAAGGCTATTGCTGAGCACACTGGGTTGTATCCCAAAAATTGTAAGCCGCCCTGAGTCTCCGGAGAAGGGCGGCATATAAATGTAATTAAAAAAAAAAAGTTACTGAAATTGTTTATACTTGTGATGAAGAGGGAAATGATTTCTTTATACATTTCTTTTTCTTTGTTTTCTATTTTTTCTTTCTGTACTTTGTATTTTTTTTATTCTTTTTAATTTATGTTAGCTTTTATCTTTGCAACTGTAATTTTTAATAAAACTACTATTAAAAAGAGAGAGAAAGAGATAAGTTGAAGACTCTGGGGCAGGGGTGGCGAACAAGTTTGACACAAAGAGCCACAATTTTAAACTGTGAGAGTCAGAGAGCCACACCACGCTGCTGGCCCGTGCAGTTGTTTCGAGGATGGGAGGCGGGATGAGGCGGGACTACGCGCTAAATCTCTCCTCAGAGATCCCTCCTCAGAAGCAGCATAACAAAATCAAACTTGGCAAAAGCCACAGTATACAAAATAATATAATATAATAATAATATAATAATAATATAAGAGGCAAAGAGCAGCATTCATTTTGGCCGAGCTCTCGAGAGCTGTGTTCGCCACCCCTGCTCTGGGGCATAAATGGTTTGCCACTGACTTTTCCTATTAAATTTTCTTATCTTCCAGTCTATTTTCTGGTGGTCTCCCATCCAAATATTAATCAGGTTTAATCTTGCAGTCATATTTGAAACAATATGAGTATGTTCTAAATAAGAAATATACAAAATAATCTTCTATATTTCTTCTACAGAATTGGCAAGTCAAATTCATGAAAATCCATATCATACCACATTTAAGAATTGATTAAAATCCAAGACAAAAGTTGTAAAATCAAAATTTATTCTGATTTTTATATTGAAATGCCTGCTGTTCAAGGAAAAAAATAAAATTTCTGACTTCATATTAAACTTTTTAAATTAATTGTTTCAAATAACTGAGGTTCCTTGTTGTCTAAAACACAGCCACAGCTGGCAAGGTTTTTTTATGCACAGATGCAAGGCAAGAACTCTTCATTATTTAAACATTCTATCAGTCTATGTCAGGGGTGTCAAACCTGCAGCCCACGGGCCAGATGCATTATATATTGGCCACCCCCACCCCCATTTTAGCGAAGGAGAAAGAAGTCACAATACCTCACGTGACAAAGCGAGTTTGACAGCTCTGGTCTATGTGGTTAGATTCAGAGAGCATGTCTCCTTATTACTTTATATATACCTACAATTTATTCTTTATTTCAGACACCATATTGATTGCAGATAAGCACTTGCAGAATGAAATTAAATGTGATGAATAAATATGTCAAACTTATGCTATTTTAAATAAAGGAGACGTATGTCTCATCCTCAGGAAACAAACTTAAATGGAAAACTAATGCAACAAAAACTGCTCCAATTTTGTATTGCACCTACCAGTACTAACTTTCAGTTATCTGTTATGCGCACATCTATTTACTATTTACTATTTACTGAATGCAATCTGACACAAAATTATACACCTTATTTTTTTGCTGAACAGACCCCCACCATTATCTTTTGCATAAGAATTTGCACATCTTATAGGCTTCTGCATTTCTTAAAACTTTCTTATTCTTATGTATTTGAATCTTTCAACAATTACCTGGATCCTCACAGAGTGAAATGTCTTGGTGGGATTAATGCCTCCCCTCTCCCTAAAATAGGCGCTTTTCAAGGAATTAATTGCCACTCTCCTTTTCAGAGAGACAATGAAAAGTTATTTATGAGCAGGTCAATCTCCTGCTCCTTTAAATAACCACTTATCCCTCAGATTTATAAAATTGAATTAATTCTTAGCCTAGTACTATTCTGGGAAAGTGAATAGGACCCCATATTGCTTCTTGCTCTGTTTTGGAAGCAGATTCAATGTAGCCAATTAACTTGTAGTACAATAAGGCAGTGAGGGAACAAAAATAATAAATGAATATTATGAGGAGCCAAAAAAAAAGGACTCCCATTAAAAATATAGTGGCAGAAATTAGGATTACATATTTTACAGACTAAAGGGAGCTTCATGTTAGTCTGCAATATAATTATTGGTAGACATAGAAACTTCTTTTTTTTTAAATCTTCTAGTTATCCAGTCACCATAATGGTTAAGAACCATAGCGGTCCTAGGGAAAGATAAAAAGAAATGAACAGGTTACATTTCTCATAAGCAAAATTGCCACATTTACATACAGTTTTTTCATTAACTATGCCACAAAATGAGATCTATACTGATGTTATTTTGTATCCCTAAGTTCATAATAATTCAGAATTTACAAAAAAAAAAAATCTCAATCCTTGGAAAATTAAGGTACATTTGTTTCTGAAAACACTGCAGGCATAACTATTAGTTAATTAGCTGGGTTCTTAGGCAACGTAATGACGCAACCTGAAAAAAGAATTTTTTGTGTTCTTTTCTTCATTTATTTCACAAGAGACTGCCCTAACAAAAAGGGACTTTCCCTTTTTTTAGCTACAAAACAATCCCTCTGTGGCTATGGATATATTCTGTCAGGTTCTTCCACCCTTCCTACCAGATGACAGGACTAAACAGTGAGGAAGATAGCATACGGGACCATTTCATTTTGGAAAGATTCCAAATTTGTAAGTTTATTAACCTGAATAGAAGTCATGACTCCGTTTGCCAGGACAGAAAGCTTTCCAGCAACAGACTTCACTCCTTGTTTAAACTGAGTCATATCAGGAGCAGCAGGCAAGACATTTGAAATATTGTAATTGCCTAAAGACAGAGAGAGATAAAAAAGAAAGATGTTGGCACGTAGCTCCAAAAAACCATTTAAAAGGAATTAACTCAACACAATAAAGTTGATTTGTATCAAAAAGATTGTTTGATCTTTGAACAAATAGCTAGCTTCTATGTAGATTTTTATTCAGTACTCCTTCCCACAATAAAGTATTTCCTTTTAAACAATCAAAGACAACATTAAACCAGAGAAATAAAGTTTGTAATAACTCTCACCCTAACTGAAAATGAAGAATGAAACATGGGGAACAGGAGAGAGCCTTCGCCTGCATCATTCCCAGGCTACAGGATGGATTCCTTCAAAGTGTTCACTTTCTTTACCTTTAGCAAACCTTTAAAGCTACACCTCTTTAGCTGGGCTTTTAATGGTTAACGTTTTCATTATTTGTGTTCCAAATAATTCGTTACTGCTTTTCTTTTTTAAACCTTGCATATCTGTGCTTTAAATTGAAAGGCACCTTATTAAATGGAAAGACTAAGCGGAGAGCCATGTAGTTTGCAAAAATGGGGAAGTGGTATGACCTTGCTTTCTTCAAAGATAACAATGTTTTGACTTCTCAGTGCAGCTTGCAGGTATTTATTTATTTATTTATTTACTTGACTTGACTTGTATGCCGCCCCCTCTCCAAAAAGGACTCAAGGCGGCTCACAACTAAAAACAGAACAATTAATTAATTAACTAGAACAGTATTAAATAAAACAAGCCAAATTCATCTAAAAACCCTTACAAATTTAAAATATAAAACCACCCCGCTCCCTAGAGGTTAGCACAGCCCAGCCTGTCCAAATAACCAGGTTTTCAAATCATAGCCCTTGTGTTATGCCCACTCAGTCAGCAACTTGTTTAAAATTACGTTTGTGCTAAACAAGGAGGATTTAAGACCAGTCCAGTTCTGGCTATTGCAGTCCCCCCCCCCAGTCACATGACTGTGATCCAGGCGCTCGGGTGCTTGTGATTATGATGTAATGAGCCATGATCATGTGATTGCAATTTACAACATTCCCTGCTGGCCTCCACAAGCAAAGTCAATAGTCATTGGGTCTCATGTATACGACACCACTAATTTAAATTCTTTTAAGAAAATGAAATAACTAGATGTGGCAATGGTGGAAAGAAAGGGCCAACTGCCCTGTCACTCTGCTTGTGTATAGGCACAAAAGTCTTCACGGAAGTATTAAGACTCTTAAACAAATTTATCCAGAAACGCACTGTACCTTTATTTATTTTCCAAATAAATATAGTACATTATAGTTAATAAGCATAGCAGGTTGCTTTATAAAACTGGCAATATCTGAAATTCAAGTTTTTTTCTTCCATACCTGATGGCTGTTTCTTTTGATCTTCAAACAAATCAGCTGAACTTATGGCAGCATTTCCAGAAAGCCTTTCTAACCGAATTCTAGCTTCATACTACGGAGAGTGAAGGAAATTTCAGTCATAAAGAATATGTCTATCTTTCCCATCTAGACAGTAATTTTCAAAATATCAAATCAAGCATGCAGAGATGGCTAATCTCCAAAATTCATAAAAAATTTAGAAAAATATAGTCCCTTATAATAACCTACAAAATCAATCCATATATTGCAAAATTTAGATAACCTCAAAACAGATGTAAAATAGAATCCTACCCCTCTGAGTAGACTTTTTTTTGTATTATATCTAATGAAACAATACTTACATGGACTACACTGAAATATTTATAGCACTGGGTTTTTTCCCCTGAATAAATTAATCCTTCCAAATACAGTTTATATTCCTTATTCTGTCAAGTTGACACTGAAATCATTTTGCCCCTGGATCCTTCCTCTTGATTTTTCTTACTGATTTTCCCCTTGAAAAAATTAGATAGTAACTGAAGAAAATATAAAACATATAAATCTTCCTGCAATTTCATGGGATTCCACATCTTTTCTTATTCTCCCAGTTGTATTGTGATGGGATGACATTCTAAAACCATAACCAGTGAATAATTTCAAAATGTTTTGGCTATACTTACTTCAGCATGGTCTTGCTTTCCAAAATACATATCTGATGAAATAGCTTTTGCATTGCCAAATTTCTTTTGTGCTTCATCTGTGCTTGCAGAGTTTTCATGCTCTAGTTTCCTACGAGATGATGACCTACACAATGTTTTAACATGGTTACATCTCAGATCAGCAAAGAAATGTTATTTTACAAATATCCTTAATACAGGTAGACTTCAACTTATAATGGTTCATTTAGCCACTATTTGAAGTTAGGATGGACTTCCTAAAAGCACTATGATCTGATTCTGAAGTTCTGATAGCCACCCCCTGCAGTCATGTGACTGCATTTTGGGTGCTAAACAACTGGCCCAAATTTATGGCTGTTTGCAGTGTCCCATAATCACATGAATATGATTTATATTTTGACTGAAAACTGGTGTTTACTTCTTGTTTTGGCCAAACTCCCCACGGGTCACTTAATGAACATGGCAAAAAAGGTTATAAAGTCAGGTGAGTTATATGGGTGATTTGTTTTACAACCATCATAACTTAGGACTTAATGGGCAGGCTCTATTATGGTTGTAAGTGAAGGACTACATGCATTGTGAATACTACTGTGTATGACAGTTTTATAAAGACAACTACTTGTTATCTGAGTTTTTTATATTACTAATTATTATATTATTAATGATCATTTTGGTATACTATGTAACTGTGTGGTATGCTGGATGCTCTGCAGTGGATAAGAAGATGCTCCAGAGAGTTATAAACACAGCACAAAAAATCATCAGTTGCTCTCTTTCTTCTTTGGAAGAGATTGCAAAGACCAGACTCCTCTCTGGAGCACTAAAAATCTCCACAGACCGTTCTCATCCTGGTCATTCATATTTTGAACTGTTACCATCAGGGAGGCGTTATAGGTGTCTTAAAATGAGGATTAACAGACTGAGAAACAGTTTCTTTTCCAAAGCAATAATTGTCTTGAATCAAACAATGCATATGTGATTTAGTCCTATGTATATAGTGGCATTTTAAACTATCAAACTTACTATATGTTTTAGATAGGTTTTAGACTAGGTTTTAAATTAGTATTATTATTATTATTAAGTTATTTTAATTTTTAAATACTCTGTAGTGTGATTGTGATGTGGTGTTTGGGGCACTGTGCTGGAGTTTCTTTCAAATTTCATTGTATTTGTAGAATACAAATAAAGGTATTCTATTCTATTCTATCATACATACACAGCAATTACAATTGTAAAAATACTATTTTCAGATTGTCCTCCTCACTATGGATTCATTTATGATCAGTCCTGAAGACTACTTGGAAAACTTTAAAAAAAAAACATAAAAATAGAAAACAAGCACAGAAAATATATTATTTTTAGAAGAACAAGTGTCCAGTATTTATTAGTTAAGGAATTTGGAGCTTTATATTCCCTTGATATTCCTCCTTTCTTTCACAACCATGAGCATAATCCGGTAAATCTGGAAAGCAAGGCTTCTTCAATTCTTCTATAAAATCTACACTCTGGATTGTGCACGCATTCGACTGGCCACTCCCTTTCCAGAGCTTTCCTATTCCTAATTGCTTTGTTGAAGTATTTTCTCTTATACTTATGCAATTTGCCGCAAGACTCTTGAATACTAAATCCTTCACCCCCACTTCTATTTGCAGAGGTGTTAATATAACATTCAGATTTCAAACAGGTTTCTTTGTGATGTAAATTTTCATTCAAATACTGGAATTTGAATATTCAAGTTCACCCTTAATTTGCAAAGGTGATTTAATAGTGGCAGGTCAGCAAGCAAAGTAATTCATGTTCATGTCATTATAAGTGTTGATATTTTGTAAAGAAAGTTACCTCTCTGAATAGCTTGTAGGTTTGGAAGACAAAATCATATCAATGTCTCTGCAGCTGCTGCTTTCTTTCTTCCAGAACGAATCAGAATTGTCATCCCATTTAGGAAAAGCACTACTTCTCAAGTCAGGTGAATCAAAATATCTGGAAATCGGAAAACATTTCATTGATATTTGAAGTCTAAGATTTGAGTGTGTTAACAATGGATCCATTCCTCTACAACAGGCAAGGACTGCTGTTTTACTAGAAAGCACTGTGCTCTTAATCAGCATCCAAAGGCCTGCTTGGACAATCTAGTTTTCTCCTATTTGTTTACCCCAATTAGCTAATTACTTCTTGCCTGTACCTTAAATACTTGCCCAATGCCTGCATGTAGCTAACCCTCATTTCATATGTAATCTTACTGTAAGCAGTGGATATGTAACCTTATTGAGTCACTGGTTGAGAAACTGAATGAATGAATGAATGAATGAATGAATGAATGAATGAATGAATGAATGAATACTTTCTCTGTGCAACTATTTCCTGATCTTAAATTCCCTTAGATTCGCAAAGCAATCTGAGCAACCCCAGAAGGGAGAGAAGTTGAAAGGCTATAAAACTTGGCTAACAATTGCAGTCCTTTGTGGGTGACTTGCCATGGTACATCCTTCTTGATGCTCTCCATATCCACTGCAGCAGCAGGCAAAGAAGGGAAATCTCCTCTATAAGAATTTAAAATTATTCATTTTTTTAAAATTTATTTTATTCTGACTTCTGCCATCCATTCCCCTTTGGTACTCGACTTGCAGCCACTTCAGCTGACAACACTTTATTTATTTATGTATGCTTAAAATTTCATCTAATTTATACTTTGCTCAAAGTTCAATAAAAAAAACATAACAAAAAACAAAACTTTCTTTTTCTGCACTTAGGACTCCACAGCGTTACTTGGCACAGACAGATAACCTACACACCATTCCTAGGAGCCTTTCTGCTACCTACAGCAACCACAAGTAGGCATATTCAAAATTTTATCCTTTCTGGAGGCATTTTTGGAGAAACTTTAAGAGACAAAGTGGATGTGTCTTGAGTTTCTCCATGCTTTAAAACAAAATGGAAAAAAACCTAATTTTCCTGCTTGGGCATATTTAAGTGGATATCTTAAACCATGCAGAACTTAAAACATCCCTTTTGCTCTTGAGCATTCAGCCAGTGGTGTGGAAAAAAATTGCCATCACTTACTCCAATGATATTAACACTCTCACTCCTAAATTCTCCAATCCTACATAAGTGAAATCAAATCTATTCTAAGGAAGATGGAACCAGGACCATTTTAGTGATTTTATACCCAGCTGCTGAGTAACAGATCAGCAAAGTGTCAAATACACTAAGCACTTCCAGGTCCCCTAGGAAAAAGGACACACAACTTCGAGTCAAGCTTGAATCTTGGTGCTATTCTGGTATTTGTTTTTTCTAAAAGTGTTCATCTTCCCAATCTAGGCCAAAATCCTGAGATTTCCTGGTAGTTTCCACCCCAGCTCTTAAACAGGTTTAACCTTTTCAAAATTAGAGCCCAGGCAGTATTAAGTCTATTGCTGTTACTTACTGAAACTCTGTGTCATTAGAAAAGAAAATCTTTGTTTATCTACCTTAAAATGAGGTCATGGATACACATGTATATTAACAATTATTTCCAAGATTTTTAAATGATTACCTTGAATTGGCGCAAGAAAAATACAAATCATCTTCATCATTATACTTTTTTCTTGATTTTGAACTTGTTGGTGTTTCTTGCTGTATGATCTGCATATCTGAACTTACCGAATGGGAAATACCACTGGAGGGAAAAATGGAAATTTAAAAGGTTGGGAGGAATGAGACCCAGGATCTAGATTCCTCAATTAATCACTTTCTCTGTCCAATGTGCCTCCCAGGATTGCTTTGGATAAAAAAATCTTGAGTGAAAGGCAGGATAGCAATAGCACTTAAGACTTCTATACCACTTCACAGTAGTTTACAGTCCTCTCTAAGCGATTTACAGAGTCAGCATATTGTCCCCAATAATCTGGGTCCTCATTTTACTGACCCTGGAAAAATGGAAGGCTGAGTCAACCTTGAGCCAGTGAGAATCGAACTGCTGAACTGCTGGCAGTTGACCATCAGCAGAAGTAGCCTGCAGGACTTCATTCTAATCACTGCACCCCCGCGGCTCTTATATATCTATTAAGTTAAACTAAAGTAAAACATATTTGAACAATTGAAGCATTTGGACAGCAGTCTTCAACACTTGTTATGCAGCAATTCTGAATATGCACAATAAAATATTTGAATGATATCAAGCAGCTTCTGACAGAACCAGGACAGATAGCCCTTGACTTTCAACAATTCATTTAGCGACTGTTTGAAGTTACAACGACACTGAAAAAAGTGACTTATGATCATTCTTCACACTTATGACCATTGCAGCATCCCCATGGTCACGTGATCAAAATTAAGATGCTAGGAAGCTGACTCACATTTCTGACCGTTGCAGTGTCCTAGGATCATGTGATCCCCTTTTACGACCTTCTGAGAAGCAAAGACAAGGGGAAATCCAGATTCTCTTAACAAGCATTAATAGTTTAACAACTGCACTGATTCACTTAACAATTATGGCAAGAAAGGTTGTAAAACGGCAAAATTCATTTAATGATGTCTCACTTAGCAACAAAAATTTTAAGCTCAATTGTGGCCATAAGTCAAGGACTACCTGCATTAAGAGATGTCCAATGAAAAGTGGATGGATCTGAATCAAATACATACCTTCTACTATTACTGAATCCCATGCCAAGTCTTTCTATCTCTGTTTTCTTTTTACCAGGCACATTTAATTTTTCATCCTTCATCTGAATTTCAAGATCTTTGTAGGCCAGTCGTAAAGAGGATACCCTAAAGAGAAAAGCCCACATATATCTGATATGTCTTGAATGAATGCCAGGAAATTTTCCTCATAGAAGTAATATTTTCGGCACATAAACCAGAAGTACATGACTTAACTGAGTAAAATTCCTTATCTTACACTTCTAAAATCAAGCAGTTCTACATCTATAGGAGGATTCAAATTTAATTAGACTTTGTAATGGGCACTGTATATTATTTTGCTTCTAAAGGATTAGTGGTAAAGGAACAATAAAGAGCATGACAATGGAAAAACGTAATTGAAAAGTGCCACAGGATCAATGTATGGTGAAAAGCAGAATTTGAGACAATTTAAAGCTGTAATAAAAGAGTTTCTGAACTCAATCTGCAGGAAACAGGACATATCTACAGTCCAAAAGTCGATCAGGAAAAATTTTGGCTATTTTTGTAATACTGCACAACAAAAGCAGTTTTCCTTGAAGTGATATTTATGTTATGGCTGCCAATTCTCTGTTCTCAAATAAAAGAGAATATATGTAGAACTGTGGAGTCCTCCGTGCTCTCTAAACTTGGTGTTAATCCCTGCTTATCTGGGTGCTGGTTGCTGAGAAGGATATATTCTGGTCTTTTGTTTCCTTGGTTTTTATTGCCCCTTTTGAATGGTGTGTACATTTTATCTCAACAAACCTAAAAGATAAACCATATATTTTTAATATCTAAAAAGATAAAATCACATCTACACATTTACACATATATACAGATACGTATTTTTATCTATTTGTATCCTGCCTTTACTATATTTACAAACAATTCAAGGCAGAGAACGTATCCAAGACACCTTCCTCCTCCTATTTTCCCCACAACCACCACCATATAAAGTAAGTTTATTTTTTTATTATTATTTATTATTAGTTTTATATACCGCCCTTCTCCCAAGGGACTCAGGGCGGTTTACAGGGCAACAAGTTGGGCCGGGAGAGAGTGACTTCCAAGAAGTCACCCTGCTGGCTTTCGTGGTTAAGACTGGACTTGAACTCACTTGTCTCCTGCTTTTTAGCTCAGTGCCTTAACCACGTGACTAATCTCTTATATACAGATAAATGTTTGTGTGTATGTGTGTGGATAAAGAGGGAAGATGGGGGGAGGGGAGAGGTAGGGATAAGGATAGAGATGTAGATATCAGACAAACAATAAAGCAGTAAACAACAATTTAATCAAGGAACTACCAAGGAGAAAACCATACCACCACCAACACTGGCAGGGCAAGCTACTCTATATAAACCGGGAACAAACCAGAGCTGGTATTCAGCAGGTTCTGACCAGTTCTGAAGAACCGGTAGTGGAAATTTTGAGTAGTTCGGAGAACCGGCAAATACCACCTCTGACTGGCCCCACCAACCCCATCTATTCTCTGCCTCCTGAGTCCCAGTTGATCGGCTGGGTCTTCTGTTGTTGCCCCGCACAGGAGAACGGAGCTGGAAAGCAGGTTAGTGGGGTAGGGAGGGAATGGGGGATTTTGCAGTAACATTCCCTCTGGAGCTGGGTGGGAATGGAGATTTTACAGTATCCTTCCCCTGCCACGCCCACCAAGCCATGCCCACCAAGCAATGCCCCCAGAACCGGTAGTAAAAATATTTGAATTCCACCACTGGAGCAAATCCCACCCTCACTAGCACTAATGATGTTATCTATTTAGATAATGAAGCATATGCAAGCAAACAACCAAGCTCAGAGACCATCATTACCCACAATGCTCTTTCCTCTTTGGCAATGCTGGGGAATAATGAAAATTGTATTTGGGGAAGACTGGCCCTACCAGATCATTTACAGATCGGACAACTACTGAAAAACAAATGGAGAGAAATGACTTACTCACAGACCTACAAATATGGATATAGATATTAACTGCAAGCAACATTCCTCTTAGAAGAATAATGTTTGTCTGGCTTTCCAACCTCCTGCAAAGCACACTATAGGAGCTAGTGACAGGATACTGATGTATTGATGATTAAAGTGTGTGATATTATAATAGGGAAAGATTGGCCCAACTTGTCACCCCCATGCACTGTTTATGATTAAGTCCTACCTTTTCCAGAAGGATTGTGAAGAAAAAGCTGGAAACAATTGTTTCAGATGTCAGTAATTTGAGTTTAATTGTGCCCAGGGGTGGGATACTACCGGTTCTGCCCGGCTCTATAGAACCGGTAGCTCTGAAGAGCAGCAGACACCAAACCGGTTCTGTGTCTGCTGCTGTTTGGTCCACCCACCTGCCCAGCTCTTACCTGTTCTTTATTTCCTGCTTTTTCAACCTCAGCTGCTTTGCGCAGCACAGCTGAGGTTGAAAAAGCAGGAAAAAAGTGGCTTTTCAAATGCTGCACACCTGCGCACAGCACTTTTCAGCTGTCCGGACAGCACAGCTTAAGGTTTTATACACGCGCAAAACATAGTCACCGAACCGGTTGAATCCCACCCCTGATTGTGCCTGCACCTAACTATGGTTAGTTGAAACAAGCTAACTTTTTATAAACTAGTTTCACATTTGCTTGCTTCTGCTAATCATAGTTAAGAGTAATGCTTTATCCTAATTTAGCTACACTGCTAAACTTAATCTAAAATGATGATGAACTTCTTTTTCTTAACTGTTCAGGTAGCAGGAATATATATAGTGGACTTAAGGATCCTCTAGATTAATCTCTAACAACACTCCCCCCCATATTATTACCCCTTTCAATAGGTGAAATATAATGCCAATTTAGAAGACATACTGGGTAAAAATATCTTGAATGTTTCTTAGTATTGGCGCATCTTCAATCTGAGGACAGCTGCTGCAAGTTATAAGTAAGTAGAACTCTACATAAATCATAACAGTTGGATAGTGCAGTGCATGAACACACACATATTAGGAAAATAGTATGAATCAATTATATCTATTTGATTTTCATAACAAATTACTAGTTTAGCATATACTCCTGGTATATTTAATGAATCCTTTGTAATGGTGTGGAATAGAAATGAAGATGTATAAAAGTGATCTAATAGGAAAGTATCTTAGATTACCAGATACTTTATTAAACAGATATTAAATAACAGGTAAATGGAAACAAATGGATTATTAATTAGACAAATGAACAGCTATCTGAAGAAATCAATTGACTATGAAGTTCTGTGGTATTAATTCCTATCTTGAAAGCCATGCAAATATGCTACAAAAGCTTTCAATAAATATTCTTTTGAGTTTTTATTTACAAGACAAAAATCACACTTACTGTTATTTCTGTCTGACAGCATTAACAAAATCAAAAATATCAGAACATAGTTCTTCAAAGAAAGATGCAATAATTTTTCTAACCTACTTTTAGAAGAAATTTTAGCAAATTGCAAAACAAGCATTTAATCAATGTCAAAGAAGAAAAGTGAAGTCATTAAGAATAGCTTGGCATCCCATTTTGATAGCTTAGTAAATTTTTGTAGACATTAAACCTAGATAAACATTTCCATAATTGATCAAGAAAAGTGTGTGCTACTTAGAGGAATATTTCCAAATGGCAGCTCTGTTTATTTAAATACAGTGCCTATTCTATCCATGAAAGTAAAAAGGCACATATAGGAAGTAAACAATACACAATGTAAACGTTTGCTCCATTTTCTCCTTGCAATCTAAAATAATTAAAGCGTATTTATGTTTTTAATGAAATTTTATTATAATTCTGTTAAGTATCAACTGATTTTGAAGTGAATTCAGATTTATTCAGAAATAGACCCATACAGTACATTCATATATGGTAAAACCAGCCTATTAATTCTAAGGTATTAGCTCAATTTTTCAAAAATGATGACATACTATTATTTAATTCCAGGAAGGAAAGGAGTCTCTATGGATTTTATTCCACTCATTGCAGACTACAGGGGGAGGCGTTCATCTACATTTCGAGCCCAAGAGCCACGGCTGTCTGAAGGCATTTCCACGGTCATGTGGCCAGCATGATGTCGCAGAGCAACTGTTTCCTCCCCACTGAGGGGGTACCTATTTATCTACTCACATTTGCATACTTTCAAATTGCCAGGTGGGCAGGAGCTAAGCAAAGTCTTGAACCTGGGTTGTCAGCTTTCCAGCCTACAAGCCCAGCATCTTAACTGCTGAACCATCACACTGCCTTAGTTCCAGGGCCTGTACCAAAGTAAAATAGGTATCATCCCTAATGTTCCTGGTATCAGAGGGTATTCAAACATTTTCCACTTCAAATACCCATTTAAGAGAGAATCTAACAGGTGCCAAGCAAACTCTACTTACAGTGGTTCTTCCTTCTCTGTTGCTTTGCCAGCTTCCTTCAGTTTATCTACTGCCTGTGCTTGTTTTTCTATCTCATTAAAACTCTTGCTGCTCAGTTTCTGGGCCCCCAAACCACATTTCTTAGCTCCAACCTTTAATTTGGACATGAAGGAAAAATGAAAAAAGTTATCACAATATAAGAATGCATGTTATTGTGTGTTTTCTTTTTTAAGGACAAAATGGAAAGGAAACTGCTCTAGTTTCTAGCAAGGGAAACCATACCAGCAAGGCTTGGCTTCTGCATTCACGATGCTTTGCAGTTCCTAGGGCAGCCTTGCAACTCCTGATTTGTGAGCTGTAATTTGTAGGCGATGTGCCACTATTATATTTTGATTGCTGGATGAGGCAAATCTACAGTTAGTAGTTACCGCAGTATAAAAAAAAGGGTTCCAATTTTGTTTTGAAAGCAGTTAATGAACAATTTGGATGTCAAATTTGGTAAAGCAACGTTGTAAAATGAATACAAAAATGCATTCTAAGTGCACCTGCTTGTGTGGCTCGATATAAATCACATGAAATGCAGCTTACATCTAAGATATAGAAAAGCAGACTAGGCATGCATGGAATTAAGAAAACAGCTTATCAAATTACTACTGCTTGCTCCCAAGTCAGTCCTATATAACATGGAAATAAGACTGGCAAATATCTCTCTAAATGGATGTCCCGAAGGTGTTTTTTCAAGAGACTGGACATTCTGGTTTTTCTTTGAAGACATTTTGCTTCTCATCCAAGAAGCTTCTTCAGCTCTGAGTGGATGGTGCTGGAAAGTCCAGTTGCCTCTTGAAAAAGCATCTTTGGGACTACCATGACCTGGATGACTGAGATTCTCCATAGACATCTAAATGGATGTATAACCCAGTCCAGTGGCATCTGCAGCAAGCCACAATGAGTCCAATGAGACCACAGGTGCATGGTGCCCTCCCTCATAATTTAAGTTAACAGCTGTTTCCTGTTACTTGACTGATGTAAGTTGTTGCATATGCTTTACGCCATCATCAGAGTTTTCACAATTTGTCTCCACACTATTGTAGTGGAGGCCTATGGGCCAATTTAAGAGCAGTGGGTATGAATCCCACGAGGAAGGTTCAATTCTCTCCCCCCCTCCCTTCAACTAGTTAATCATAGAATGTCACTTTTTAAGAGAGGATGATCTGCATACAGGCCTAGTTACTGAGGACTAATTTGATTAATTCAGAGCTATACAACTCTTCATATAGTAACTTTCACAACCAGATAAAAAAGTGCATGAATCTCTTGAGCAGCCCATTAAAAGAGAGTCTTGAAAATATCAGTCTAAACACTTACTCCCTTTTTTACTTGATTTGGTTTCTTCTTCATCACACAACTGATTTCTGTAAGAAAAATACACAAGCTATGAATTATACACATTGTAACAGGTTGAAATTAGCATTAACATTGATATCTGTAAAATAACACCAGAATTGCCCATTTAACTTAAAGAATTAGGAAAAGCAATACAATATAATATGGAATTAGTCTGCAACATTTAAATATATATAATCAGCCAGAGAAAGGGAATCCTAGGCAACTGTTTATAAATCAATGCATTTCCAAAGTTCTATATTTTTGAAAAAAGAATATAAAAAGGGAAATATGTTTATCAAGAATGTCTACGTAAGAGGTTTTTTTTAGGGGAAAGATGACATTTTAAGTTGAATAAAATAACTGGATATTTGTATACAAGTAAATCAATTAAGTCCCTCAACGGTTTACCAACTGACACATAAAATAAAAATGAATAGAATAACAGAGTTGGAAGGGACCTTGGAGGTCTTCTAGTCCAACCCCCTGCTTAGGCAGGAAACCCTACACCACTTCAGACAAATGGTTATGCAATCTTTCTTAAAAACTTCCAGTGTTGGAGCATTCACAACTTCTGGAGGCAAGTTGTTCCACTGATTAATTGTTCTCATTGCCAGGAAATTTCTTCTTAGTTCTAGGTTGCTTCTCTCTTTGATCAATTTCCACCCATCCTTCTTTTCATTAACCTAGACATACTCAGTTCCAGCAACCATTCTTTATGTTTTAGCCTCCAGTCCCCTAATCATCTTTGTTGCTCTTCTCTGCACTCTAGTCTCAACATATTTTTTACATCGTGGCGACCAAAGCTGGATGCAGTATTCCAAGTGTGGCCTTACCAAGGCATTATAAAGTGATATTAACACTTTATGTGATCTTGATTCTATCGCTCTGCTTATGCAGCCTAGAACTGTGTTGGCTTTTTTGGCAGCTGTAGCACACTGCTGGCTCATATTTAAGTGATTGTCCACTAGGACTCCAAGATCCCCGTTACTAGTATTGAGCAAGGTACCACATATACTGTACCTGTGCATTTAGTTTTTCTTGCCTAAATGTAGAACCTTACTTTTTTCACCACTGAATTTCATTTTGTTAGATAGTGCCCAATATTCAAGTCTGTCAAGATCCTTCTGTATCTTAAGCCTATCTTCTGGAGTGTTGGCTATTCCTGTTAGCTTGGTGTCATCTGCAAATTTGATGAATTCCCCATCTATCCCCTCGTCCAAATCATTGATGAAGATGTTGAAGAGTACTGGGCCTAAAATAGAGCCTTGGGGTACCCCGCTGCATACCTCCCTCCGTGTAGATGCAGTTCCATTGAGGACTACACGTTGAGTGCGGTTGGTCAGCCAGTTACGAATCCATCTGGTGGTGATGCTGTCTAACCCACATTTTATCAAATAGTAGGTTATGGTCTATTTTATCAAATGCCTTACTGAAGTGAACTAAAATGCAGTTTTTCAGAATTAGAAATCTGTCCCAACAGTCTTTCCTCCAGTGTGGTAAATCTCACCAACAACTTATCTTCATAAAGCCTAGATGGATTAATACCATGTACCTTGGAGGTGAGCATTGTTATAATGATGCTTTGACAGATGGCAGTGCCTGGCCAGTCCTTACTGATCTCAGAAGCCAAGCAGGAGTGGCCTCACACCAAGAAACTCCAGGAATATGGGTGAGAGTTGGAAAGTTTAGCCTTTATAAGTATTTCCTGTGCCACACAGCAATGAGGGCAGGGGAATTAACTTTTGTGTTAATGTCTATGGAACTATGCAGGCCAAAATAGATACCTCTTGTTTTTCAAAGGAAATGTGATTAACAATGGCATTAGGACTAGACTAAAGGGTACATGGTATATTATTAGGAGTTGAGGTGGCGCAGTGGTTAGAATGCAGTATTGCAGGCTACTTCAGCTGACTGCTGGCTGCCAGCAGTTCAGCAGTTCAATTTTCACAGGCTCAGCCTTCCATCCTTCCAAGGTCGGTAAAATGAGGACCCAGATTGTTGGGGTCAATATGCTGTCTCTGTAATCCGCTTAAAGAGAGCTATAAAGCACTGTGAAGCAGTATATAAGTCTAAGTGCTATTGCTATTAATATTACAGCAAACAAGATACATATTTATTACTACCAGATCTGCATATGTGGCTGACCATCATTTTACTGCACTTGGACAGAAAAAACAGAAATGATAACATAACAGTTGGGGGTGTATGATTAAAAACAATGCATTGGTGAGCTAGTAGAATGCCACTATAGAATAACCAGTTAGTGGTATGAGACAATGGATGGAAAAGCTAAGAGAACCAAAGGAGTGAAAGCAGCTGATAAAAGTAAACGAAGTGAGAAGGAAAAGGGAGATAATTAATACATAGAAAAAGATACAACCCATGTACAAAACCAGGTAATGATTCTGTAAATCATGAAATGTTGTACCTCTAAACAAGATCAGCTTAGTACAATACAGTTTTAACTGTTTATGAACAGTTCTCCAAATAAATGAAAGCCAGAACATAACACTTTCCTCCATCTAATATGCAGGAAAACATCTGACAAAAGAGAACTACGGGAATCTCAATATGGAAACCTTGAATATTTTGAGGCAGCGGCCAAAAGCTTCAATGTACCATACATTTATTGCCAAAATAAACTTAGAAGAAATTATGCCATTTCTCACCAAGTAAATCCACTTTTGCTACAAGATTTACCTATTAATGTTACCTACAACTGCTACTGCTGACCCGGTAAATGGATCCAATTAAGCATTAGTTGCTGTATGCCACTCTAAACTGCTTTGTTCTATGTAAACAGAGTGAGAAAAACTTATAGTGTCACTTCTAGCTCCTGATAACTTCCTTCAGTGGGAGGAGAAAATTGAATCCCTACAGAATAGGATTCTTTCTTAAGGTCAAAGGCCAAGTAACATGAATGGCCTACAAGCAATAAACTGTTCAGAAAATGTAACAAATAGATATCAACACAATAAAACGGATAACAGAGCAGTCATCATCTATTGCCAGTTCTGTCTAGTCAGCTGCATGCAAATTAATTTTGGATCTCCATATGAAAGCCACCTCAAAGATGTAACATATTAAAATACAGGGCTACCAAATAATTCTCAATGCTCTTTAAGTTACATCAAAAAAAAGTAAAAAAAAAGAGGCTCAGAAGCAAGAGAAAATTGAAAAAAGAAATTAGAAGCATGTAGGTATATTTGCTGGGACTGATAATACAAACTAGGGAAATTAAAATAATGCTCTATTCCACATAAGTATGTGGAAACTGAAGCAGCAAAACAGGATAACTAAAACATCCAGTCACCTTTGTTAGGTGCCGTGCCTGAAGTATTTACCTTCTCCAAGTTGGCTAAAATAAGAGATAAAAAATAGATATCACTAACTAAACAAACATATGCATTTATACAAGAATGCAACTGTATTGATTCTAAGAGCCAATTTACCAAACTCCCTCTTACCCACACCCCAAGAAATAGCATATGGTTCTGATGTTGGGAGTTGTACCATTTCAGAATGAAGGAAGAAACAATTTAAATTTCTCCATCTTGCCAGAAATATGCCCATAACAAGGTTAGCATATTTCTGATCTCCTAAAGGAAGTGTGGCTTTATTCTGTATGTTCATTTAAATTTTATATAGCTTAAACGTGGATGCAGCATGTCAACTGAAAAACAAACATCAGGAATGAAGACTCAGAATACTCTAAGTGGAAAGATATTTCTGGCTGAACTGCAAAAATTCTAAACAGAATATCCAGAATCGTGGCTCTATTATATGATGCTAGTCACTACATCCTCAAATAAAAACAGCTACAAGTAAGCCAGATGCTATCAGAAGAAAGTCGTGTTCTAAAACATGTCTCAGTAATATATGTGTGGCAATAATGTGTAAATCTGACTCATGGCATCTTCTGAACTCTAGTAATAGTTAGCTGTTGAGGGCTAGGATAATTATTACTATGAAATTGCTGACAAGTCAATGTAAGATTTGTACTGTTTTGTCCATCCTGCTATATCTGTAGATATTCAGAGATCTTTTCTTCTGTGCTGTTTACCTAAAGAAGCTTCAGGCGATACACTAAGATAATCAACACTCGGTCCATATTCTGGATTTTCTAGAAATATAAAAAAACAGCAAACATAAATGTTAAAGATTAATACAGTTCTAAATCCTTGATTCATGCACAGTCAACTCAACTTCCTGTTTTCCCAGTTAGTCAACTTCCGTTCATACCTATTTGAATTAAAGACAGTCGCAGTATGCTGAAAATTTATCTGGATCTAAACTGATTATAATAGGCAAATTTAAAGTATATGTATTTTTATCAGATACAGTCATATTTGTAGAAGTTTTCATGTGTGACAATAATTGGCATGGGTTATAAGCAGCAAAACTCATCTAGTTTTGCGTCAATAGTTTTGTATATGTTTTTAAAAGCACTACAACTGATAAAAGCTATTTGTCCAACGATCTTATAAAAACACAGTCAACAGGATTTAGGAATTTTTACAAATTCGCTACATTTTGTCACACATTTTAGAAATGAAGTTGATCAACTATACCGTCTTTGCTTTCTGAATTATTTTCTGAAGAATTCTGCTGTGGGTTAATTGTTCCCTGTGGTGATGATTCCTGGTCAACAACCTACAAAAGAGTCGGGGGGAAACCCAAGTTATTAGCAATGTTGAAGTCCAAAGAATTAAAATTAAGCCCATCAGAATTAGTTTAAGTACTGACCAATTTTCATGTATATAAGATATTAAGATATTATATGTTAAGCAGTTTTCCTGATATCTCATTCAGAAACACAGCTGCAAAATTATATTGGATATGAATCGCGAGGAAATTTTAGTTTCAATCCCAAGTAGTGAGGGTAGTGAAATATTTTACTATCAATTTTTTATGTACAAAAAATACATTTAGTCTGTACGGCTTTTTCTAACCCAAATTAAATGGATTTGTATTCGATCAGAATTATATTAGCTTTAGTGAGCATGTGAAGAGAGACCAGACAGGGGCCTGACAGGAATTCAACTGAGAAGGAACAGGACAAGGAGAGAGGAGACAGCAGAAGAGCCAGGAAGGTGGAAGGATTGCTGACTGTCCTTGGAGTGATAGTCACTGCTCACTGTGTGACAGATATTGCTTGTTGCTGACCTAGTTCTAAGATAGGTTCAGGGGACAAATAAAGCAGCCAACTTTTCAATGAGCAAGCTTAAAGAGTGAACAAACAGGATCTTTTTTTTCCCAGGAAGACAAATGGAATTTCTTTTATGACCTGCAGAAAATGTGTCATGTTTGCTTTCCTTCCACAGACAGAATTTATACATGCTATAAATGAAGGCTGGTTGCTCTTCTGGAATAGGAGGTAAAGCATCCTGAGGCAAAGCTGGTCGTCTTCTATTTTATCAGGGAAAATGGCGAACTCTTGGATCAGATACAGAAAGCCCCTAGAGAAGGAAAATGTCACCAAGGAATTTCCCAGGACAAAGAAGGTAGTCAAATGAAAACAATGAAGAGGAGGAGGAGGAATGTGATGTGTGGGTGTGGGTGTATGGGTGGGTGTGCATATATGGATTAGAGAACAAATGAAAGTATACAATACCATCAAGAGAGTAAAAGAATGGAAATGGAAATGGGCTAGTCACATAGGAAGAAGAACTGATGGCACGTGGACCAAAGCAGTCATAGAATGGATCGCACTTGATAAAAAGCGTCCATGAAAGAGACCTAAAACAAGATGGATTGATGGCATCAGCAAGTATTGTTGGCCCAGTTGGCAAGATGAGGAGGATGATAGGCAGGATTATAATTTCTTGGATTTATTATGGATTTGTCAAAAATAAATTAGGCCAAGCAACTATCTCTAATATGACCATGGGATTGTGATGGACCTAGCATATTTTGATTTCAGCAAAGCATCCAATAAATTCCCCATTAGGTTCTACTGACAACATGTGAATTAGAATGTTACTACCGCTAGATGAAAACGAGATGGCTGAACAACTGTAATCAATGGATTAAGCTGGAAGGTGTTGGCCTGCTCATCACAGGACTTTGTTCTAAGCCAGAGGTAGGGAACTATGGCTGGCTCAGGAATACTGGGAGTTGAAGTCCACAAGTCATAAAAGGGCCATAATTTCCCACCCCAGTTCTAGGCTTTGTATTACTCAATATAAGATTCAGGAGGGTCTGGAAATCAGCATAAAGAATTTTAGCAGGGTCAATGTCACTTCGACAGGAAGAATCAAAGGGATAGTAGGATGAGAGACCATCCTGGACAGAAGTACTTACTGTTCCTTTTTATTCTAAATTGAACAGAACGTACCTAGACTATAGTGTACTGTTTTAGAAAGGGCAATGATAAATTAAAACCTGTCCAAGATGACTGAGAGGCTGAAAGGAAAAAAGATAAGAAAAACTGCTAGACACATTGATGTATTTAACCTGGAGAAGTCTTTGGGGAGACATGATCAACTTTCAGCATTTTACTGTGACGTATGGGAATATAATAGGGATAAACCAATATTTCGGGTGACACTGAGACATCTCTATTGATGTCCAGAATAGCTTACCTCCTATCATTCACATATAGGTAAAATTCCATGAAATTAAAAACTTTTCATTTATTCTATACCCGAGTAGAGCTATGAGAGGCGAAGAAGTCCTCTTCCTTCTCTTGAGGTGATAAAGGAGGGGCTCCAGAGCCATCTATCCATAACTAAAATACACAATAACATAAACGCGAGTGAGAAGTTTGCCAGGATTCTTTGCTTTTCTGTTTGTTTAAAGTGCTTGCACTACATTTTTCATCTGTTTCCTAATGTAGAAAAAAATATATATTGTTCTACCAGTTTTCTGAAGCCATTACACAATACTGGACAAATTGGCTGTGAAAAAGATGAAACTGCTGATGCTTGTAATTATAAAGCTTTAAGCTTTTTGGATCCAATTCGGAAAAGATGTTGTGGAGTGCACTCATTACCAAGAATCCTTGACTTACAACCATTCATTTAGCGATTGTTCAAAGTTACAACAGCAATGGAAAAAAGGTGACTTGTGGCTATTTTTCCACATGTATGACTGTTGCCCCATGGCCATGTGATCAAAATTTAGGCTCCTTGCAACTGACATGTATTTATGATGGTTGCAGTGTCCTGGTTCATGTGACCTTCTGACAAGACAAGCATAGTCAATGGGATAGCCAGATGCACTGAACAACTGTTTTACCAACTTAACAACTGCAGTAATTCATTTAACATCTGTGGCAAGAAAGGCTGTAAAATGGGGGCAAAACTCATTGAACTATCTTGCTTAGCAACAGATTTTGGGCTTAATTGTGTTGTATATCAAGGGATATCTGTACGGTTCCTTAATGCAGATGCACTTCTGCCCAGAATCTCAGCCCCAGCAATTAGGCTCAATTATTTCAGTCAAATGCAACTGTTTTTGCAAATTAATTGTAGGGATCCAACAAGGGGTATGAACACTGCAGTACAACAAGAACAGTATGGTATATTTTATCTTTGCATATGAAGTGGTTATAATAAGCAGAAAAGCAAAGCTTAAAAGATAATAGTATTGATATTAAAATACAATATGCTTTCTCTTTTCAAATTACCTGCAACATTTTGGCATATATGAATACCATGATATCAATACCCTATCATTTTAGCTTTATAAACATTAAGATGACTGAACAACACAAAATCAGTAAACACTGTAAAATATGTACATTACTTACATCTGTGCCATATTTCCGTGTTGCCTGAGTTGCAAGAGATCTAATCTTGTCTCTGTAGAGCTGTGCAGTACGACTGCTATACTTGGCATTGGTATCATTTGTGGCGCAACCATGCTGATGAAAGAATGCAGACTAAAAAGAAAACACCCAGAAGATAGTTATTGTTTTTAAAAAATCCTCAATGTCATTGCTGACTAGTTCATTTTTCAGAATACAAAATAGCAGAAGATGGGAGAGACCTTGGAGGTCTTTTGTTCCAACCCCCTGCTCCCTCTCAGTTGCCACCTATTCTATACCTGTGCATTTGGTTTTTCTTGCCTAAGTACAAAGTCTTACTTTTCCCAGCACGGAGTTGCAGTTTGTTAGATAGGGCCAAAGAATTGAGGCCTTTGAACTATGGTGCTAGAGTCGACTCCTGTGAGTCCCTCGGACTGCAAGGCGATCAAACCGGCCAGTCCTAGAGGAGATCAACCCTGACTGCTCTTTAGAAGGCCAGAGGATAAAACTCAAATACTTTGGCCACCTAATGAGAAGGAAGGACTCACTGGAGAAGAGCCTAATGCTGGGAACGATTGAGGGCAATAGAAGAAGGGGACGACAGAGAATGAGGTGGCTGGCTGGAGTCACTGAAGCAGTAAGCGTGAGCTTAAATAGACTCCGGGGGATGGTAGAGGACAGGAAGGCCTGGAGGAACGTTGTCCATGGGGTCACAATGGGTTGGACATGACTTCGCAAGTAACAACAACAGATAGGGGCCAGTGTTCAAGTCTGTCAAGGTCCTTTTGGATCTTGAGCCTGTCTTCTAAAGTGATTGCTATTCCCCCACCAGCTTGGTGTCATCCACAAATTTGATGAATTCCAGTTTTATCCCTGCATCCCAACCATTTGTGAAGATGTTGAAGAGCAGTGGGCCTAAGACAGTGCATCCTTCCATCCATGTCAATGTAGTTCCATTGAGGACTACACATGGAGTGTGACTGGTCAGCCAGTTACAAATTCAGCTGGTGGTGATCTGTCTATACCACATTTTTCTATCTTACCAAGATGTAGCCTTTTGTCAAATGCTTTACTGAAGCCCAAGTCTACTATATCCACCACATTTCCTCGGTTCGTTAATTTAGTTATTTTATCAAAGAAAGCAATATGGTTTGTTCGGCATGACCTGCTTTTAAGAACTCATGCTGACTTCTAATCATCAGCTTTTTCATTTCTAGGTGCTCACAAATCAGCTGCTTGATTTTCTTTTCCAGGATCTCCCAGGTATTGATGCCAGGCTGACTGGTCTCTAGTTTCCTGGGTCTATTTTTCCCCCTTTTGAAGATTGGAACCACATCAGCTCTTTTCCAGTCCTATGGTAATTCCCCCAGTGGTCTAGGATTTTTGAAAGACATTGTCCAGTCGTTCCAAAATTATGTCTGCCAGCTCATTTTAACATTTTTGTTATTTTTTCCAGTTCCTTCTCTTCTCTTCTGCTGCCTCCAGGTACTGCCATGTTCACTATCCGTACGTCTTTATTTCGTATAGACAATGATTAAGTTTTGCATGTACTAGCTTTTTTGGCTGTTGCTACAAACTAGTGGCCAATATTCAAGTGATTGTCCACTAGTATTCCAAGGTCCCTCTCACAGTTACTGCTTTTGAGCCAGGTTTCGCCTAATCTGTACTTGTACCTTTGGTTTTTCCTGCCTAGGTGTAAAACCTTGCTTTTCTTACTACACTTGCTTTTCTTAACTGATTTACAGCAGTAGTTCTAATTGTGATTGTTAGGTAAATGCTGCATGGTTAGACGTGACATCATATGATTGCCATTGTGATCTGCCAGCTTCCTCACTGACTTTGCTTATTTATGGAAAGCCAGCAGTGAAGGTTGCAAATGGCAATTAGGTAACCACAGGATGATTACTGTAATTGCAAACCTGATTGCCAAGTGCCCAAATTGCAATAATGTGACCGCAGGGGTGCTGAGTTAGCTGCAGCTGTTAAGTCTCTTCATTCACCACCATCAAAGTTTCAGTTGCTGAATGGTTGTTCACTGAGGACCACCTGTCATCAAAGCTTATTTCTTAATAGAACTGGGAGCATGAAGTGGATATGGACTCTTAATGACCAAACAGAGGGACCTTTTCCAGGATGATCTGTCCTCAGCTGGCCTCTTTAGCTGTTTCAATAGTGCAGATTCCTGCTGTGAGATTGAGTCCATCCATTTTCCTGCTAGATGTAACAAGGCTGAGCTTGAGGGCAGGGTCAAATGTATCATCAGCTTGGAGTCATTATGCTACCACAGGACATCTAAGTCCACCCACCCCAACAATTATGTTGACTCTTACCTAGCACCAGTTTGCCTTTTCCATTAGTAGATCAGATTCTTGTACTCCTTTTGAACTCTATCTCAGTTCCAGGTTTCTTGAGCCTGGCACGAGTTACTCTCTTTTTTATTCCATATTTCCCAATGTGATAGACCCCTCAATAAAGCTGGGTGTTTGCATAATGTATCCAAAGTATAATACAGGTAGTCCTTGATGTATGACTACAATTGAGCCCAAAATTTATATTACTAAGCGAGACATTGAGTTTTGCCCCATTTTACAACCTTTCTTGCCATGGTTGTTAAGTGGATCACTGCGGTTAAGTTAGTAATACAGTTGTTCAGTGAATCTGACTTCCCCATTGTCTTTGCTTCTCAGAAGGTCACAAAAGGTGATCATGACTCCAGGACACTGCAGTTGTCATAAATATGAGTCAGTTGCCAAGCATTTGATCATGTGACTATGGAAATGCTGCAATGGCCGTAAGTGTGAAAAATGGTCATGTCACTTTTTTCAGTGCCATTCTAACTTTGAACGGTCGCTGAACAAATTGTTGTAAGTCGAGGACAAACTATAATTTTGAGCCTAGTCATTCATGTCTTAAGAATTCTGGGTTGATTTATTCTATCATCCAATTCATTCTTTTCTTGGCTATCCTTGGTATCTCAGGAGTGTACTTCATCAAGACTGCTTTTAAAGAATAGGAATAGGAATAGGAATAGGAATAGGAATAGGAATAGGAATAGAATAGAATAGAATAGAATAGAATAGAATAGAATAGAATAACAGAGTTGGAAGGGACCTTGGAGGTCTTCTAGTCCAACCCCCTGCTTAGGCAGGAAACCCTTATACCACTTCAGACAAATGGTTATCCAATCTCTTCTTAAAAACTTCCAGTGTTGGAGCATTCACAACCTCCTGAGGCAAGTTGTTCCACTGGTTAATTGTTCTAACTGTCAGGAAATTTCTCCTCAGTTCCAAGTTGCTTCTCTCCTTAGAAGTTTAGTTTCCACCCATTGCTTCTTGTCCTGCCCTCGGGTGCTTTGGAGAATAGCTTGACTCCCTCTTCTTTGTGGCAGCCCCTGAGATATTGGAACACTGCTATCATATCATCCCTAGTCCTTCTTTTCATTGAACTAGACATACCCAGTTTCTTTGCTTACATAAAATGTCATGAGGAAAACTACTGCCTGGATGATTCTGATCTTTGTAGGTACAGTATTACTGATTATCTCAGGTTGCACTTGGCTTAAAGGTAAATTTCCTGAAACCAGTGGGATTTAGACATGATCAACTCCCATTGTTTTCTAAAATGTCTATTCATTAGGGTCCTATGCATACTAAGATTTTTATAACTTACATTTTATACATTTTCTATCCTTTTATATAAGTGCAAGAGATGCTTAGAGCAGCTAACAGGCAACTGAGTGGAGCAATCTTGAAAGTCAAAGAAACATTTTTTTTAAATTCATATTTATATCCCGCCCTTCTCCAGAGACTCAGGGCGGCTTACAATTTTTGGGATACAACCCAATGCGCTCAGCAATAGCCTTCCTTCCATTGTATATGCCTGCTTATTACTAAGCGGCATTTTTACAAAGTCAGCTTATTGCCCCCAACAATCTTGGGTCCTCAGTTTACCTACCCCGAGAGGATGGAAGGCTGAGTCAACCTTGAGCCTGGTAGGATTCGAGCCTACAATAATTACAGGCAGCTGGAACTAAGTGCTAGGCTATTAACAGCCTGCACCACCAAGGCCCCAATTGAATAAGAAGGCAGAACTATCTAATTCATTTATTTCTCTGGTTTTCAAGATTGTGAAGGCATATCTGGCAGTTATACTGAAGGATGGAAAATGCATGAAATGTAACTCGTAATATGCATAGAACCCTGATAAATCAGTTAATAATTACTGATTCCTAGAAACCAGGGGAAAAACCAAGCATGTTTTAATGTACTTACAGCATTTGCATTTCCTCCAACTTGCATGCACCTCAACTGATACCATGACCAGTTTGAGTCTAATTCTGTAGATCTACAACCAAAAAATAGAAGTAATTTATGAAGAACCATTTAATACCAGTAGCAATATCACTTAGGCTTATATATTGCTTCAGAGCTTTGCATGTTTACTCTAAGCAGTTTACACAGTCAGCATATTGCCCCCAACAAGGGTCCTTCCTTTACCAACCTTGGAAGGATGGAGTCGATCTTGAGCCAGTGAGACTCCAACTGCTGAACTGCTGACAGTCGGCAGTCAGCAGAATTATCCTGCAATACTGCATTCTAACCACTGCACCACCATAGCTCTTTTTTTAAAAAAACAACAACAACAAAGCAGCATATATTTTGAAATGCACCAAAAGCAACAAGGCGGCTTGGGGGCATGTTAGAAGTAATACAAAAGCCAAAGAGGATACAGACCCATTGACAAAACAAGGTAGTTAATTCTAATAAGCATGGTGAGAAGATAGAACTTTTTAACTTTTTAATTTTTCAACTTCTCACAGAAAGGAAATGGAGGGCTAGCTAGTGGGGAGAGGAAGGAGAAGGGCCTAGGAAACTCTCTGCTTGAAATCTATACAGAACAGGTTCCTCAAACACGATCAAATAATATGTGAGTACTTGGATAGGCATGTTACAATTAACAGGAGTTAACAATTCATGCCAAACCAACTTCTCTTTCTTAGGTAGAATTACTAATTCAGTAAATTAGGAGAATATCAAAGACAATACATCTAGATTACACCAAAGTTTTTAAGATAATGCCTCAAGGTATTTTTCTTCATAAAATGATAAAGCATGGGGCAAATGCACTACTTAGTATTAGATGTACTCACAATTGAGTGAATGATCATACCTAAGAATACTCTTCAACCTAAAAGGAACTTATGTGGAATGACTTAGGTCAACATTTTTAGCAATGTTTTGGATGAGAAGGTTAAGGAGGATAGATGACACAAAATTAGGAAAGGCAAATTGTTTAGATTATTATAATGAAATATAGTTATTCTTTATTGAAACCATTGTAGCGATGCAATATAGATATTTGAAAACCACCCAGAAGCATTTAAATGAGATGGTTGATGTAAAAATTTAATAAATGAACAAATAAAATAGAATTCTATATACATATATACACAAAGAAAATTTATATCGTGATTATTTTGTTCTCCTTTTTTCTTTCTTTTTCTATCATTTTTCTTTATTCCATTTAGTTAAATAAACAAAAGCCATGAAACAAGATCCAAGAAGTTCTAGAGTGGCTTGAAGTATGGAGTGAAAGGAGTAGAATGGAATTTGACATAAATAATTTAAAGTTCTGTATCTTTGATAGGAAAAATGTAATGCTCTGGGTATCCTTGTCAACACAAATTTAATATTAAATCAGTAGTGTGATGCTTTTACTAAAAACAACCACTATCAGCATATATCAACAGAATTGTAAGTCCACATCGTAAAAAAAATGATTCCATTCCATTTTGCTTTGGTCAGATTTTATTTGGAATACTGTGTCCAGTACTAAACACCATAGTTGAAAAAGGACAATTACAGATTAGAACAAGTTCAGAAGAGGATTTCCCAGCTGGTAAACAGCCCGAAATCAAGCTCTATATGGAACAGCTAAGGCAAGGGTCTTCAAACTTGGCAAGTTTAAGACTTGTGGACTTCAACTCCCAGAATTCCTGAGCTAATATGACTGGAGGAGGAATTCTGGGAGCTGAAATCCACAAGTCTTAAAGCTGTCAAGTTTGAAGACCCTTGGGTTAAGGATTTGGGAGGAAAGCTTTTTTACTTCTGCTTATTGCAAATCTCACCAGGCTCAAGGTTGACTCAGCCTTCCATCCTTCCGAGGTGGGTAAAATGAGGACCCACATTGTTGGGGGCAATATGCTGACTCTGTAAACCACTTAGAGAGGGCTGTAAAGCAGTATGTAAGTTTATGTGCTGTTGCTATAAGCGTTCTCCTTCCGAATGCTTGTTGCATGGATTTTTGAAAATACCGTGAACAGGACAAGAAGAGCCAGGAAAAAGATAAGATATGCAAAAAGAATTATTGCCAGAAGAAACAAATGAAATAATATTCAATGATGGAGAGCCAATGAATTACTGAAAATATTTTAAAAGCTATATAGTCAGCTGTAGAACAATCGCCCAATGAGTATGTGAATATTCAACTTTACAGGAGTTGTAAAGTTTAAAAAAATAGCCAATCTTGGGAAAGCTACTGCTCTATTTCATCCATTTTAGTTGGAAATGAATATAGGATTGTTCTTTATCAGATCTGCAGAACAATACCCACAGTAAAGTTGAAGATATTTTAATTTATGAACTGCAACTTATTATTCAAAAGAGTTAAGGCATAAAGCCCTAAGACATAATAAAAGAGCTGCAATTGATATTAGATATCAGTACAGCTAACAAATCATGCAAACATTTTAAGAAAAAAAAAAGCTATGGGAAACATATATGACAGACTGACCAAAATCAGCTTAAATATTAACCAAAGTTTAGCTTGAACATCCAATTTTCATCTGGTACTCTATATTTTGAAATTCATGTAAGATCTACTTTCATGAAAGATGTGCCAGACTATTTCGATTTACTTTGTATCAGTGCACAATAAAGACAACTAACAGAAACAAGAGACAGTTTTGAACCAAGAAGCATTTTTTCTACAAGATGAGGAAATATATATGTACATATAGATACAAAAACTGTGGAATATATCCCCCAAGAATGAACCACATGCATTACTAAATGAATTGCTTACCGAATGAAACTCAAGTGAACCCCAAGTGAGCGATGAGTCCCAGAGCAGTCAATACAGAGGAAAACTCCATATGTTATGCTGGCCCAGCTTGGATTTTTTGCTCCACAGTCAAAACATAACTAGAAAACAGCCACAATTTAATTGTTATTACCCAGCATACTTTTGTCTCCTAAATCAGTATGATCTGCAAAATGCACACAGAATGCAAATATCACTCATCAATTTAGCTGCTACTTAGGTACAACATTAGTGAAATGTTATTTTTAAGAATTCAGATCAAATAAATGGAACTTAGGTCTAACTGAAAGTTATTTATTTATTCATTTGCATTCATTCATTCAATTTCTATAATGGTAGTTAAGTCCAAATAAAATCTAGGATAAGAAAGTTTAACAGACTGGATGTAGACCACTACAGGAATGCCATGTTTACCTATGGGAGTCTTGTAGCACCTTTTCCAACTAACAAGTTTTATCAAAATACTATAATGTTGGGAAAGATGCTACAAGACTCTTGGTCTACTAAGATTTTTTAAACAACATTAAATGCTTAATGTATTAAGTGAAACAACTGATTAACCTACCTACAAGGTTGTTTCTGTTGCACAATGATGTAAGGGAAGTAACAGAAATACTAAAATCTGACATCTAAGCTTTGACATTTAAAATATTTAAATCTGATATTGAAAATATTTTTAACTTAACCGAACGTATACAGGTACCCGTTGTTTAATGATTGCCTTGTTTAGTGACCATTTGAAGCTATGATAGTGATGAAAAAGTAATGTTAAGACCAATCTTCAAATTTACAACCTTCTGTAAAGGTCTGCAAAGCAAAGTTGAAATCAGGTGTAAAGCAGTTTCAATTAATGAAACAAGGGCTGTCTATATAATTCAGGTGGCATGTATTTCTGTTATTGCACCTCTTAGAAATTCCTAAGAGGCGCACAGATAAATAGATACAGATTCAGACATAAAAGTTTGCAAATCAATAAATACAATAACAAACCTAACATATTCCTATGTTGTTTGCAAGAGAAATAATTCTAAAGTATTCAAACAATGACTTGAAATTTCAGGGAAGGCAAGAAGTTAATTAACCACCATGATTAACTGCAAGATTTCTCCAATAAATTATGTTATCTCTCTGATAATTAGTCTGCAGGTCAGAAAAAAATGAAAAGTATACCCAAAATTATTTAGGCTGCATTGAGTTCCCACTAACTTATAATGGATATAATGACTATAGTAATACAGGTATCCTCCACTTAGTACCATAATTTATCCCAAAATTTCTGGTGCTAAGTGAAACATTTGTCAAGTGAATTTTGCCCATTTTACGACCTTTCTTGCCACAGTTAAGTGAATCGCTGCAGTTATTAAATATGGTTGTTAAGTGAATCTGGTTTCCCCATTGACTTTGCTTGTCAGAAGATCACAAAAGGGGATTACAGGACCCCAGGACACTGCAGCTGTCATAAATAGGAGTCAGTTGCCAAGTGCCTGAATTTTGATGACATGACTATGGGGATGCTGCAATGGTCTTAAGTGTGAAAAAGTCATAAGTCACTTTTTTCAATGCCACTGTAATTTTGAACAGTCCCTAAATGAACTGTTGTAAGTCAAGCACTACCTGAACATACACAAAATAGGATTATGGTAAAACAACATATGGACTTACATACACTGCTGCATCATGCTAGCTGTTCTTACTTTCCAATAACTGCGTATTTTATTATTTTATTTTATTTTATTTTATACTGGGATTTCTATGCCGCCCTATCTCCCGGAGGACTCAGGGCGGCTCACAACAATAAAAAACAACAATACAAAAATTAAAAGCCAATTAAATTAATACATCCCAATATAACGAATTAAAACTAACACATTACGAATAAAAAACCCCTTCCACCCATCAGTCCAGGTCGGCAAGTTGGAAAAGCCACATTTTCAGGCCACGCCGGAAGGATTGAAGGTCAGGGGCCACCCGAAGCTCCAGGGGCAACTGATTCCACAGGGTGGGTGCTCCCATAGAAGGCCCTATCCCTAGGGGTCGGCAGCCGACACTGTCTGGCCAACGGCACCCCAAGGAGGCCCTGTCTGTGGGAGCATACGGGAACATATGAACATATGTTTCAACCAACATTAAAATGGCACAAAACAGGAAGACTTTACAGACCTTGGATTACTTCAAAAAGCAAAGCAGGGTAAACCTGATTAGCTCTTGGACACAAGACCATCACAGATCTCAAGCTAATGGGAAGTTAAATAATTATTCAGTTAGTGCCTGATCATTTTTGCACTGTGGCCCAAATAACTACATGTAATAGATTCATTAGGAACTGCATTTGATTGTAAGAAGATACTACTTTTATATAAGATACTATTTAAAGAACCTAATCAGAGTATCTCCCATAAAATAAGCATGTTTTTCTATTTCTCAGCTCTCCATGGGCAGTTGATTGATCACTGTGAATTTAGAAGACACAAAAACCTCAGAGGCTTTTGGTTTGATCCTGCGCACTTCGCCAGTCTTTATTTGCTGGCATTTCTTTGAGAGCAACAATGAACATTTGAATCCCAAATGTTCCCTATTACTGTAGCCCCTATACCTTGTTCCCAAACCAACTTGCATAAAATAACCTTGGTCTCAGAATCTAATGTATCCACATTTGCATTAAAATTCGATTCAATGCTTAATTATGAACTCATTCAACTAAATAAATTGATTTGCTCTGCTAGCTGCTGCCCTTTATTTCTTCATCTTAAAGATGGCATATTCATATGAACTTGATTCATATACAGCATTAAGTTCTTTGCTTAATTATTGGAAAAAATTCTGAAATGCTCTCAAATGAGTGCTGCTTCAAAATTATTTTCATAGAATACAAGGGGATATAATTATTTGATACTTTAATAATCTAATAAAAATAATTTGTCTAAATATTCAGAAGCAAACAGAAATACCTTAAGATAAAATGGGACTGAGGCGTGCATTGCAAAAACAACTGTTTTGACACATATACACTGAAAATCCGTTTTCAGTCAACTCATCAATTTCTAGCTTAAAATTAAAGACTGCATTCCACACAGTGATGTAAACATATGCCACTAGAATCGACAAAGGGAACTTTGAACTTGGATTCCAGCACAGAGGAAGTGAACATTAACATTACTCAAAAATGATATGACTACTAAAGATTCACATATGCTGTAAAGTATGCTCCCATAGTACCAACAACAACCGAAATCCTTAAAATATTTTTGCCTTGAATTAACATTATTATATCTTTAAGCCAGGAGAAGATCAGAAAAAAACAGCATGTTCTCATGAGTATATAATTACCTTAAGTGATTGCTTGCAAATGAACCCTGGCTAGAATGTGAGACTGTCAAATGATGCCAGCATCTCACAATATACACTAGGACCAGGAATTAACAGGATTGGAGTTTAGGTGCAACACTCCTGAGGTATAAAATATCTATGCCAGGAAGTCTCTGGGTGTTTTATTTGTTTTTAAATCCAATACTGAAGCTGTGTAAATCTATTCTGGAAAGTGAATAAGATTTAGTAATTATCGGGAAACCACTGTGACACAATAGCCAAGACTTCAGGACTAGGAGAGATCCAGGTTCAAGTCCACACTCTTGCAGAAGCTGGAGCCAGTTTGCTACGGTGATTTTATTGAAATATTTTCTTCACCTAGCTGAGTAAAATTTCCCTTTAGATGCAGCTGAAATAACAGGCATGATCCAAGTCTCAGCATTATTATCATACAATGCGCTTGGAGGACATGAGTGGGGATGGCACCAATATGTTCATACCTGCAAGGTGCAGAGAGTGGCTTAAAGTCTTCCATCTGAACAAGGACTTGACCTTGCCTCTCCCAAGTTCAACACCCAAACCTGTACCTTTATTTGCAGAAAGGCAATCTAATGGTACTTGAAGGGCTTTGTGGATACCTACCTCCCTATTGTTCTCATGGTAGTGCTAGAGAAGTGGTTAGCTCCAATGCCTTCCCATATGGTGGTGTTTCCCCCACCCCAATTTCCAAGTCTATGATTTTTTTTTTAAATACATTTATATGCCGCCCTTCTCCGAAGACTCAGGACGGCTTACAATTTTTGGGACACAACCCAATGCGCTCAGCAATAGCCTTCATTCCATTGTATATGCCTGCTTATTACTTTTTGCCCCCCCCCCAGCGGCATTTTTACAAAGTCAGCTTATTGCCCCCAACAATCTTGGGTTCTCAACTTTACCTACCCCGAGAGGATGGAAGGCTAAGTCAACCTTGAGCCTGGTGAGATTCAAGCCTGCACTAATTGCAGGCAGCTGGAACTAAGTGCTAGGCATTTAACAGCCTGCACCACCAAGGCTCCTACAGCCCCATCCAAATATTAACTCTACTAGCAGGATACCCGTGCTTCGCTACGAAACTATGTGATCGGGCATGTTTTTGGGGAGGAAAATAAGGGGGGGGAGAATTCTGCCTCTGCCTACCCGCATCCATCAGGCTAGCGTCCTGTCAGCGTGTGAGAGTCGAGGGCTGTTTGGAAAGTGAAACAGTATTTGCTGTGTGAGCAAGAAGGAGAAAGCAAGGAGCCTGGGCATGGCTTAGCTCAACTGTTCTGTACTAAAGCTGCTTGGTGCTGTTAAAACTAAAACTGAAACTCCTCTCCTCTGCTTGTGTTTTGCATCTGGAACAGATTTCTTTTCAGGTGGGAAGGGGGAGTAGAACTCCTTAGCATCAGAGCGTGTTAATAATAATAATATACGGAATACTAATGCTCTGATGGTCATTTCGAAAAATCCTTTCTTAGTGAGCACCTAGAAGCCAAGAACAACACATGTGCCAAATTTCAAGTGTGTAGGCTTTACGGTTCTGGAGATTTTGTGATGACGCTTGAGTGGTATTTCGCTTTTATATAGAGAGATTTATTATAAACTCCACCCCCTACGCAGTCAATTCTGTCAATGGATGAACCCATCCAGGCAAAACCTCTGGGAACAAACTGCCTTCTTGGGGATGTCTCTCAGCAATCTCCCACCTTCAGGTTTCCTGGAGGTCTTCGCCCCCCATTCCCGCCCCCCCTCATCCCCCACATCTCTCAGGATATACACGCTGGGCTTCCCGGCCCCACCACCCACACACACAACCGCACTCGCTCCGCCTCTCGCCGCCTTGCAACGTGTCACTCGGAAGCCTGACGCGCGCTTCCTTTGCCTGCCTACCTTGTTCGTGGGGAGGGCGCGGAGCCGCTTGAAGACAGTCACCAAATCGTGCTTGCTGGGTTCGCACATCCCTCCGCGTCCTTTATTTGGGGCTCGCTCGCTGCCGTTCCAAACGGCGCCACTCCTCCTCCTGCTGCTTGCTGCCGCTACTGCCGCTGTTGTGGCTTTCCCCGACGCCGCCTCAGCTGCTGCCAGACCGGCGGAAACAAGAGACAGCGACGCAGGCGCGTTTAAGCACTAGGAACTAGACAAGCTTTCGCTCCCTCCCTCCCTCTCACCGCCCAGCCCACCAGGGGCGGATCCCTTGGCGCGTGCAACTCACGTCGCGGGAAAAAACGAGCGACAGAGCCCCAGGCGCGCGCAACGGGTCCCGGCCGCTGATTTGTCCGCCGCGGATTGGAAGGCGTCCCTCGGATGACTCCTCCCCCACTCCTCCTCCTTTCCCTCCCTTCCCCCTCAGGCCGCGCGTGATACAGAGGCGTCCCGTTGCTAGGAGAGCTTGGAGAACGCAGGGAGGAGCCCCGGGAGGCGTCGCGGATGACGTTAGCTGCGCTACGCTGGCCTTCATGCGAGGGAGGGAACTGAGAGCATTGATGGTGGAGGGCGGGGGTTAGGCTTGGCTTGGCAAAGCTGGCTGAGGAATTCTGGGAGTTGAAGTCAACAGTTGCTAAGGTTGGAGAGTCCTGGTTGGATCGATTTAGGTTGGGGAAGGCCAGCAGAAACCCACCTGGTTACCGGGCAACAGCCGATCTAGACAAGATTGGGAAAGAGGGAAAAAGCCAGTGCTCCCAGGCAAAGGATGCATCCAACGGTCGAACTTGGCTTGGGAGGATCAAGAGTGCCAGCAGATGGGCGGACAAGACTGAGGGGCTCGCTGATTACCTTGAACATCCTCTGCCCTGAAGGGAACTCGGGGGTTAATCTTTTGTGGGATTGGAGCTTAAGAAGAGCAGTCCTCAATTTACAACGGTTACAGTTTGCTTAGTGACCGTTCAAAGTTACAACAGCACTGAAAAAAAGAGCTGAAGAAGCTTCTTGGATGAGAAGCAAAACGTCCTCGAAGAAAAGCCAGAAACTCCAGTTGCCTCTTGAAAAAGCACCTTTGGGACAGCCCTAAAAAAAGGGACTTATGATTGTTGTTCACGCTTACAACCGTTGCAGCGTCTCCCATGGTCACATGATTTACATTCGGATGCTTGATAAACCGACACATTTATCATAGCTGCAGTGTCCTGGTGTCATGTCGTCATCCCCTTTTACGACCTTCTGACAAGCAAAGTCGATGCGGGAACCAGATTCACTTAACATCCGTGTTACCCATTTAACAACGGCAGGGATTCATTTAAATGTGGCAAGAAGAGTTGTAAAATGGGGCAAAACTCGCTTAACTAATGTCTAACTTAGCAGCAGAAATTTTGGGCTCAATTGTGGTCATAAGTTGAAGACTACCTGTACTGTTTATCATGTTGGCATAGGCTGGACAATGACAGTAGCAAACGACTTCTTGATTGTTATTGTTATGTATGTAGGTTTGAATGTCATTGGTTTAGTTTGAATTGTTCTTGTAAAATGTCAAATATGATTGGTTTGAAAAGTGCGGGAAAACCCTGCACTCTGATTGGCTGGCAACTGCGGCTGCTGGCTATAAGTAGCAGCCGTAGCCCAGCCAAGACGGGTCCATTCGAGCTATAGTCACTAATAAACTGTTCACTGAAGCTCTTCGCGTCTGACTCTTCATGCAAACTTAACAGTTATCAAGAAAGTGTTCCTGAAATCAGCAGGAGTTAAACTTACTGTAGTATTGTTAACTAAAAAGAAGAAACAGTTTCTAAATGATGTTTTAATTACACAATTCCTTGTGTGTCCAATCACACTTGGCCAATGAAGAATTCTAATCTAATCTACATGGGGCTGCCCTTGAGGACCACTCAGAGGCTTCAACTGGTACAAAATGCAGCCGCGTGGGTTGTGATGGGAGTATCCCAATACTCCCATATTACACCCCTCCTGTGTGAGCTGCATTGGTTGCCGTTTGCCTCCAAGTGAGATTCAGGGTGCTGGTAATCACCTATAAAGCCCTACATGGCTTAGGTCCGGGGTATTTGCGGGAGTACCTACTGCCAGTAACAACTTCCTATCGCCACGTGCGCTCCCAAGGACAGGGCCTCCTCAGGGTACCATCGGCCAGACAGTGTCAACTGGCGACCCCCAGGGGGAGAGCCTTTTTTATGGGTGCGCCCGCCCTTTGGAATCAGCTGCCCTTGGAGCTTCGGATGGCTCCTGACCTTCGATCTTTCCGTCGTGACCTGAAAACATGGTTTTTTCAACTGGCCGACCTGGACTGATGGTTTTTTTTTATTAATTTGTTTGCTGGTTTTAACTATGTAATTGGGATATTTATTGAATAGCTTTTTAAATTTTTAAATTTTATACTGTATGTTTTTTATTGTTGTGAGCCGC
The DNA here is from genome assembly GCA_009733165.1 of Naja naja. NCBI lineage: Eukaryota > Metazoa > Chordata > Lepidosauria > Squamata > Elapidae > Naja > Naja naja. Next base: position 14,845,865 of record CM019159.1, on the reverse strand, counting down.
CCTGAGTCCTTCGGGAGATAGGGCAGCATAAAAATCCCAATAAATAAATAAATAAATAAATAAATTTATTTATTTATTTATTTATTTATTTATATTTAGAGACTGCCAACCTCCCTCCTAGAATGACTTTCTATCCCATCGTTATTATTTTTATGCATAGCTCAAGGCTTTGCTTTTGCCAGTGAGTTGCAGAGGAAATGAATATACTTTTTTTACTTTAAAGTAAACAGCTGCAAGCTTCAGTTATTCTTTAGAGGATAATTACCTTTGCTCTTGGTTAATGAAATACTGTAACATACGAACAAGCGACATACAATAAAGCTTTCCCTTCTTTTTGTTAGTTTTTATTGTTTTAAATGTGGTTTTATATTCTGTAAGCCGCCTCGAGTCGCCATCGGCGAATAGGCGGCAATATAAATTCAATAAATAAATAAGTATAGAGATAAATATTTTTGTAATTTGATATTTCGTTCCAGAACTGCCCAGAACAACCTGTCGATGTAATACTAAACCTGTCATGTCTGTAAACCAGGGGTCCCCAAACTTGGCAACTTTAAGGCTTGTGGACTTCAACTCCAGCTATGCTGGCTGGAGAATTCTGGGAGTTGAAGTCCACAAGTCTTAAAGTTGCCAAGTTTGGAGACCTCTGCTATAAACCATAACTGGGCAAAATGGTGCATGAGAGGACAACAATTTTTGAACCAAGATACTTCAAATGGACTAATTTACAGAATGTGACCAAAACCCAGACCTGACTCCTGTGAGATTAAATTTGGCAAATTTGTGGTTGATTTAGTGTTGCTATGCTACTACCCAGAGGTAGGTTCAGTTGCTTGATCCTACCCTAGTTCTCTGGAGGCTGGGCAAATTAGCTTGTTCAGCTGCTGAAGGTTGGATAGACCAGTCCTGCTTCTGGAGGTCAGGTAGACCAATCTCACCATCAGCTGCTGGAGTGCAGCAAGCCATGGTCAAGCCAACAGGTTGCATCCATTCTCACTGCTTTTTTGCCCTAGGTCATTCTGTTTGGGTAAGGAAATATCTTTGAAATGAACCCAACAGGTCATGGGCATCAAAAATTTCAGCAACTGGTCCTCTCCCTGGTTGCTGGGTGGGTGTGGCCTAGTCGGCCTCCTGCACCATGGCAGGAGGGGGGGCGTTTTTGCTTTCCCCGAGCTCTGGAGGCTTTCCTCAAGCTTCCAGGAGGGCAAAATCTGCCTTTCCCAGGATCCGCACAGGCTCTGTACTTACCTGGCATCCAAAATGGGCCACATGGGGACTCCTGGAAGGGGCAGGGTGGGTGGGGCCAGTTGGGTGGGATTTACTGATTTGCCAAACCGGTAATTAAAAATAAAATTAGCTACCGGTTCACCCGAACCGCGGTGAGCCGGTAGCAGCCCATCCCTGGTCATGGGTTATCGAGTATACTACTAAAACTCTCATGTCTGAATGAAATGGTGCATCATAGAGCAAAACGCAAGGTGCCTGAAATGGGCTAATTTACAGAATGTGCCCAAAATCCAGGACCCATGATCTGTGGGACTGCAATTTGGCAAATTGTATAAAACATGAGAAAAATCATAAAGCATTTGATGACATGTAAAATGTTATACAACGTTTTCTGTAGTCAACTCTTGATGTTTTACTGTGCTATAAAATTCAATATCAGCTACTTTCCAGGCAGATACATCTCTGTATGTATCTGAATATCACCTGAATTTTAAAGAACTTTTCAAGTACATTAGAAACTCTTCCATTGTTGAATTAAGCCTGATCAAAACTGGTAAGATAATGGAGTTCTGCAGGTGGAAGCCTAAACCCAAAGTATTATTTGGTCTAGATCAGGGCTGTCAAATTCGCAGTCCGCGGGCCAGATGCATCATGCGTTGACCACACCCACGGCCAGTTTAGCGAAGGGGAAAAAATTCCCGATACGTAACATGACACCATGAGTTTGACACCCCTGGTCTAGATAGATGATTAGAAAGGGTAACTGGAACAAGTGCTGAGACTAGAAGGAAAAGAAGTAACGAAATCTGGGTGGAAAAATGGACAGAAAAAATCACGGAAGGGCTAGCTGTTTCTAAATGCAGGCTTATTGGCTAGTCTGGAGCCTGGGAAGGAAGGGCTCCAGAAAGAGATAGATTGGGGAAAAACCATGGAAAAGTGATAAAAAATAATAGAAGTGAAAGAAGACTGCAAGTGTATAGTACAGTACAGTACAGAACAGCATAGTATAGTACAGTACAGTACAGTACAGTATAATATCCTATCCTATCCTATCCTTAGATTTGACAAAGGAGACCACAACCTACTTCTTGGTGATATAGAAAAATGTGGGATAGAAGCACCACTACCAGATGGATTTGTAACTGGCTGACAAACCACAATCAATATGGCCACACTTGATAAAAGATATTGACACTCTGAAAAGAGTGCAGAAAAGAGCAACAAAGATAATTAGGGGAATGGAGGCTAAGACATGAAGAATGGTTGCAGGAATGGGGTATGTTGAGTCTATATGTTCTAAGGGAATTTGTATTTAAATGAAGACACCTTTTCTTTTCCCACATTAGATATTGTGTTTGGTGCTTTACTCAGACTAGTCATGATGCATCTACTACCTTGAATAAATAGGTTTAATTTCTCCCCAGATATAATTCAGAGAATATACAAATACAATGCTTATAATTAAAATAATATAGACCTTATGTGGTACTAAAATTTCTGTTCAATTTTTTATTTTTAAAATAGCGTACTGTCAAAAATATTGTGGACTAATTCTTGACCATTTATTCAAAATTTTCCATTTCTGAACAATTATGCTGGAATACCAACACAACAGAGATCGAATACCAACTTAATATAATTAATCTTCAATATTAATAAATATGTAAATTTCCACAGACAAATGGAATAGTCAGGAAGCACTTACAGTATTTTCAGTTTCAACTATCATTTCAATTACAGTGCGATTCCCTAAAACATCATTTCTACTTATCTGTTAAGTTCTAAATTTTCTATAAAGTAACATTTTAAACAAGTTCACAATTTTGCTGTTTAAATTGCCTGCAAATCTATAGAGCCTGACACTTCTACAGCTGATCTGCAAACCAACCACATTTTTACAGTGTTTTACTACAACAATCTACATTGGATTAATGTTAACCTTGCATTTGGAATCATGTTTTAATTAACATTTATAGGTCTTGAGAATAAAACCCCAATATTATCATTTAAGGACTTAAATCACAGTATACTTTTGTTTTACTTTAGTGTGCTTTGGATGCATTTCCTGTCAAAAGTCCAAATGAACTCTTTATCCCTCTGGTCCTAGTGCCAATTATAATGAGGAGTTCTGCTATAACAAAAGGAGGACAAACTCACATTCGTGCAAGAGCGGATGTGAGAGAGTTCATGCAGACACTTGGGGGTAGACACAGATGGAATGATAACTACAGGTGATTATAATATAATATGGAAGGGGAAACTGAGTTTTTATACCTTAAGAGGAAAGCTATATTCACAGTATACAGGATGGGGCACAGCTAAGCCTTCTATCTGATACCTAAGTGTGTATGTATGAAACATAGCAAATTTAAATATGCCTGCATTTTAAGTTGCTTTGCTTACTTTAAAAGCTGTGGTTAACTTTCCACTGAAGTTAATACAACATTGATATTCTGGTGTCAGATTCAATCTGAAATCTAATGCATATACAATAGATTTTCTAATTAACACATGCTCCTTAATTTTAATATCAAATTATATATACATATAGACAACTTAAAGAGCATATCAGTAAAAAGGCAGTGCGTTTTAAGTCTCTGGCTTGAAAAAATAAACCTTACGTTTAACTTTCCAAATCACATAAAATCATTAACTTACAGATTGCAAATTTTATAATTTTGTATTGTTTTTATGGGGGAATATGGGGAAATCTTTAAAATGTACATGATGTTGTCCTTTAGGAAATTGAGATTTCAAGTGTCAAAATAATATTCACCAAGAAAAATGAATCCTTAATATTTGCAGATAATTCTACTGGAATTGTTGCAATAGATACTGTAGTATATATGGCACTTTACACTATTAAGCCATGCTGACAGCATGAAAAAAATAAAAAGAGTACAGGATTGAGAGGACGATACTTCTGAATCATTATTTATGTAACAGCTAATGAAGTAGTAGACCATGCATGAAAAATGAAATGCTACATAACTTTTAAAAATGCATTTTTTCACAGATTACTAATAAATGCAGTGTTACAATTCAAAAATTAAATTTCAAATTACAAAGATCAAGTCATTACTGATTGAAAATTGGTCTTAAGGTAACATCCAAAAATAAAGGAAATGAGGCACTGATTTAGCAAATTTTGGAGCAAAATAAAAACAGTCATCATAAAATAGGATAAAAATGAATGCTGTCATTTTCTTGCTGACTTTCTGCTATCTTTAAGATGCCAACCTTTTCCTAGGTTTCAGCCTGAAGCATTGGAGATTGCTGAAGGAACAGAGGAACCAATCAATTTAATTGCATTAAAAGATATATAGATAGATCAACAGATATATTTCAGTTCCTCTTATAATACACCACAGGCATCATGTTGACTGATTGTTATATATCGTTCAGAATTATTTGTCACTGGATTGGTTCTACATAATTTGCAGGATACAGCCCAACTTTTCCATTGTCCAGACGACCTTTGCACCATCCTTGTTCATCTTCATCTTCTATTTTAGTTAGCTCTTCGCCTATGGGAGAGAAAAAAAAGTAATCTGTAATCTATACCAGAATGGGAATAAATGTTGCCTTTCTACAGCAGTTACGGTCTTCACTATTTCTATTAGTAAATTATAAGAAAATTACATTGATCCCTTACTTTCCACAAGCTCCAGGGGGAATCAAGAACCAGATTAACAAGTTGAAAAAAAAACCCAAACCCAAATGATAATTGGGTTGTCAGTTAACCATAACTGACATTAATAGCACCTGGGAGGAAATATCTACCATGATTTTACAATAGAGTCATTCCTCAGCTGATATTTAAAAACCTCATCGCCCACTTTTTTAATCTGCTTTTTAAAAATAAATCTTCCTTATTAGAAGTATTCCAGGTTGGTTTTGGGTAGGGTTAGGGGTTGTCATTATTGATCCCTGGCAATTGCCTGGATAAATCTCTCCAGGGATGGGATCCGACCGGTATAACTACTGGTTCTGTTGCTCTGCGTTGCACGCGCGTGCACGACTCACACGAGTTGCACGAGTTCAATTTACGACCTCCTGAGCTGCCAGGACAGCTGAGCAGCGCTGCATGCGGGTGCGCAGCGGTTGGAAAAGCCCTTTTTTCCTGCTTTTTCAACCGCAGCTGTGCTGAGGTTGAAAAAGCAGGAAATAAAGGACAGGTAAGAGCCCGGGCGGATGGGCCGAAACAGCAGCAGACATAGAAACGGTTCTATGTCTGCTGCTCTTCAGAGCAACCGGTTCTACAGAGATGGACAGAACCTGTAGAATCCCACCCCTGAATCTCTCCAGTTTTATTGTCAACATTTTCAGAAGGGGTTTGGCCTGGCCTTTTTCACAGGACAAGAGTGGCTGACCCAAAGTCACCCAGCTGGTTTCATGCTTAAAACAGGTCTAGAACTCACAATCTCCTGGTTTCTAATCTAGTGTCTTAAACCAGCGGTCCCCAACCTTTCCAGCTTGGTGGCCTGGGGGGGCGTGTGAAGAACAGGCGCACATGTGCGTGCACCGCTCCATTTGTGTGAGTGGCAGATGCTTGCCCATCTCTCCCGCAGCCTGATTTATAACAGGCCGTGGCCCGGGGGTTGGGGATCCCTGTCTTAAAACTACTATACCAAACTGGCTCTACCAGCCAACATTAACACTATTTTTCTAATATTCTCTTATTATTGAATATGCATTGGGAGTGTTTTATGCTCATCAAATTATCAGTTGACTCAACCTTCCATCCTTGGTGGGTAAAATGAGAACCTAGATTGTTTGGGGCAATATGCTGACTCTGTAAAACCGCTTAGAGAAGGCTGTAAAATACTGCGAAGTCTATAAGTCTAAGTGCTATTGTTGTTGCTATAAAAGAGAAAGAATAAATAGGCTCTTAGATTTTTGAAATTCCCTTTCTTTTCCCCAAAAAAGACATTGGAATTCCTATCCCAGTTTAGTTGGAAAGAGAAAAATACAGTGAAGAAAAATGGACAGGTGCCTGACAAAGCGAATAGTAGTTATTTTACCATCCCATGTAATAAACAAATGCATGATTTGAAAGAGAATTGATCAGTAGATAGTCTTAATTTTAAAGTAATTAGTTCATTGATTTTATTTTATTGAGACAATCAAAATCTTTAAAAAAGACAAGGGCAAATTATTCCTGAAATTCTTGCCAAGAAAATTTTAGGGACTAGTTCAACCCAGGAGTCAAGGCTGGCTTGAAGCCAATGGTAATAGTGGTAATAGTAATTATATTCATTTTTTTACAAACAGTATTGCCATATTACTTTTTACAACCACAATTGTCATATGATAAATATATAAATTGCTAATTTGTGCGTGCAAGCGTCCTACAAATGCAGAAATTTTAATGGGAAGAGGGGTTAATTTATCTCTCCATTTTAAAAAGAACCTCAAAAAATTCCAAAATGCAAACAGACAAGCACTTGCCCCATAACACCCCAGACTTAACAACTGTCAATAAGAAAGAGCAAAAAAAAAGTCTGATAGTGGGCCTTGCAGTACCTGAAGACAGCAGAATAGGAGAGAAAGAACTGGAAAAGATAATAAAATACAATGACCTGGAAATAGAAGTCGATCTACTGTGGCAAAAGAAAGCAAAGATGGTGCCAATTGATGCATTGGGTGTGATTTTAAAACATCTGGAGATTCATTTGAACGTCATCAACACCACTGGTTGCCAACCAGCGGGCAGGGGACCACTGGTGGTCCGTGAGAAAATTTTGGTGGTCCGCGGAGAAATGCCCCCCCCCAAAGCATTCCCCCAAAAGCAATTAATCCAGGCTGTGTGGGAACACAAAGCTCCGCCGCCCACATGGCCCATCCACCCATTGGCCCCCACCCTTCGGCCAAGCGCAAATCTTATCTTGAGTAGAGCCACACGAGCTGGAACTGGAAGGTAAGACCAATGGCGGGGGACGGAAATCTGCTCCGGGGTGGCTTGCTGACATTGGTGGGAAAGTCAGTCCCATATTCCAGAGCTGCAGTAGTCACAAGACTGGCCCTTTGGTCATCCCAGAGCAGCTGCTCCAGTCCATGGCAGGCCGGTGCACCCGGGTGGAGGTGCAGCTGCTCCGGGATGACCAAAGGTCCAAAAGGTTGGTGACCCCTGATCAACAAAATCTCCATCAGTCGCTTGCAAAAGTCAACTTTATTTGGAGCAATTTATACCCTGCAACGATACCTCTAACACCCATGAAACAACACTGCCTATTCCAGGTTATTGGGAAGGATTCTATAGGTGAATGAAAATGCCAAATTCAGTTTAAATACTTGGCTTACTGCGCAACCAGTCATCATAACAATACTACTATATTTATTTTTACAGATACAGGAATTCCCATATGACATGTGTACACATTCCATTTGTACCTGCAAACTTCCTACAAATTCGAGTGAGAAGGCTAATTTGTCCTTTACCAGCTGATTTCTTAAAAGCACCACAAAGGTTCCAAAATGCCAACACACTATAGATCTGGAGTTTCTTGCATTTGCTATGGTAGAAAAATATTTCATATGCCTAGACAGGACCTACCAATCTTAAAGCTCAATTCATCATGTTCTTGGCCTTCATAATCATAGAGGGCTCGTACTCTCACTTCCATTGTAGGGGAAACATCTTCATCAAATGGATTAGATTCTCCTTGGGTATCATTGGAGGAAAATGGATTGTTGGTTTCTTCATCAGACCATTCAGTCCCCAAACTCTGGTTTTTCTCATAGCTGCTAACACTAAACACAAAGAATACATTATTTTAGCTTGATTTAGCTGAACTATTGGGCAAGAGCTGCACATATGCCACTATTGTGGCCAACAAGGGCTCCTATGAGATGTTTTGTTACGTCAAACAACCAGAGAAAAGTCAGTATTAACAGTGCACTGAGAAGCATATAGAGTATGTGTATAAGCTATGAACCAGCAGTTCAGCATCAACACTAGAAAGATAATTTGTTTAAGGAAAAATGTTATGTGCTAAAAGAGAGATTCCTAAAGGAACATATCCGAATGAATACAGCCAGTGATAAAATTCCAGCAATGGTTTCAAAGCACACTACCAAAGATCATGTCGGTGGAATCAGTGAAGAAAAACCAATCCAAAAATAAAACAGGAATAGAGCGCTGGTGTAGGTTAGTCAAGTCTGCAAAAGGTAGGTAACCTCTGAGCAAGGACTTCATGCACACAATGGTTTTGAAGAAACCCAGAGTTGGAAACCCTGGATAGAGAAGTGTAAGCAAGAAAAACAAGTTGAGAACAGTCTTTCACCAACTTTTTGATTTTATTGTCCTCCTTTTCACTGACAGTACTTCCAGAATCGTCTTCGTCTTCAAAGGGATTGTAACTTGACTGTATTGACTGCACTGTGTTACTCGGGACACTAAGGTTGCTATTTGGGAGAAAAAAAGGGTTAAGGTGACCCTATCGTTTCAGGGAGCCAACATATATATAACAGGTAATAGCAGAAATATAAGTTCATTTATTTCTTGTATTTTATTGTTTAAAAAATCCTTTAAAGAGAAAAGCTAAACCTTCCAAGTTAGCATGTCTCCGTCTTCCTTCTAAGATGGACGTTTTTAATTCATTTCTCTTCAGAAACAGTTTTTCTCAGTTACAACAGTTTATCAAAAAGTAAATCGAATCCAGCTTCAACATTAGAAGACAGTGAACAATGAACTGTAATATCTAATATAAAAATAAATCTGGTAAGCAATAAAAATGGAAAGATGCTTCAGAGTTTACGGGTATATTACCAGCAACCAGAAAAGGCCCATTCCTCAGGCCTTATCATTTATAGTGTAAATGGAGCCCAACTACTTGGCTAATTTCATGCCAAGAAGCACTGTTACTAAATTTAGCACTATGATAAGATCTTTTGGATCTTTTCAAAACAAGTATTTAAAAGCATTTCAAAGTGGCCTCATGAAGCAGTGCTCATTTTGCAATGTGATTTTTAACCTGTCTTAACTCCCGAGGAAAGCAGCAGTGTATCTCCAAGGAAGCATGAAGTTAAGAGAGAAAAGCATCTGGCAGTTCAATGCCTATCATAATACAATTAGAATCATAAGGCTGGAAGGAACCTTGGAAGTCTTCTGGTCTCCAACCTTGGCAACTTTAAGACTTGTGGACTTCAACTCCCAGAATTCCTCAGCCAGTTTCGCTGGAAGTCTGGGAGTTGAAGTCCACAAATCTTAAAGTTGCCAAGGTTGGAGACCCCTATTGTAGTCTGTTCTGCCTAAGCAAGAGACCTCATACCAGAGGTCTCCAAACTTGGCAACTTTAAGACTTGTGGACTTCAACTCCCAGAATTGACCAGTCAGCTATGCTGGCTGGAAAATTCTGGGAGTTGAAGTCCACAAGTCTTAATGTTGCCAAGTTTGGGAACCCCTGCCTTATACCATTCTGGACAGATAGTTGTTCAATCTTTTCTTGAAAACCTCCAGTGATGGAGCAGCAATGACTCCAGGAGGCAAGCTATGCCACTGATTAACTACTGTCAGGAAATTTCTCCTTAGTTGCAGGTAGGATCTCTCTTTAACGAGCTTCCAACCTTTGCTTCTTATCATCACATAAGGGAGTGGAATGAAATTGAAGAAACCAGATTTAAATGAGACTTTTATATGGAAGTCTTTTGCTTTGCATCTTTTGGCTGTCATAAGTAGCGGGGGGGAGGAGGGGGGACTTGATTATGGGAAGTGAGCTGGAGGTTTTGTTAAGAAGAAGTATATCAGTTTGGGGGGGGGGGTTCTTGCTTTGATTTCTGTCTTATGCTATGCGCAGCCGCAGCTCTTTATCAAAATATGCCAAGGTCAACGGACAGAGGCCTCATCACCACCTGGAGGTGCCCACATGACGTTATCCACAACTTTTAATTGGGTAGCCTGCTTGAACTTTTGTGGGTGGGAACGTTACCATCACTTTGTATATGTGATTTTCGCGCTCATTCTCTCAGATTCAGAATTCTTTTGTTGCTACCACCTGATTTCCAGTAAAAGATATCTTTTCTCTAATTCATGGAGTCTAAGTATTTCTTTCTTGGATTTTGAATGGAGCACTACCTGACACTGCTTGTTAAATAAGTTGTTCATATACCAGGATATTTTTCAATATACTTGAATATATGCTGATGTACTAAGGACAGCACAAAACCGCAAGTCATTTGTGAGCATTAACAAAACTTTGAGGTTTTATATTGTACAAGGCATTTATATCGGAAACACATTGTTATGAAAGTTAAACAAGCACCTAAAACTTCATTGAGCCATGCATTAACTAGACACAACTTATTCACCAGAGATATTGGTAAATTATGCTTAGCCAGCCCCCTAAACCCTAACATTTTAAGTAGGATATTCCTGACACAACCTCTCTATATTGGCAATATGTGGAATAACATCAGAAGTTACAGAAATTTACGTGGCTGCACTTATGATTGCAGGGCAGTCCATCTCAGAAAAGCGATTTGGGACCCATTCCAAGCACCCATTCTGTGTTCCTTAATATTAACACAGAACAGGTAATCCTCGACTTACAACCACAATTGAGCCCAACATTTATGTTGTTAAGTGAGACATTTGTTGAGTTTTGCCCAATTTTATGACCTTTTTTTTGCCACAGTTGTTCAGTGAATCACTGCAGTTGGTAAGTTAGTAACATGGTTGTTAAGTGAATGTGGCTTCCCCAGATAACCACTTCCCCTTTGCTAATCACATGATGCCGGGACACTGCAACCATCATAAATATGAACCAGTTGCCAAGCATCTGAATTTTGATCACATGGAGAGTCCATGAGAAGGCTGCGATGGTCCTAAGTGTGGAAAATGGTCATAAGTCACTTTTTTCATGCCATTGTAACTTTGAATGGTCACTAAACAAATTGTTGTAAGTCAAGGACTACCTGCATTAAATCCTCAGTTCTATTTATTAATATATGTATGCACTGACTAATAGTCCTTTCGAATTCATGAAGCTAGATACAGTGGAACCTCTGCAGAACAGCAGAATGAACCATAATTCGTTCTGTAACTTTGGCGATTTCTTTGTCATCTAATGTTTCATCTTCAGGACTTTCTGGGCCAGGGGTCATGTTTGATCGCCACCCAAGTGTGTGTTCGTGACCAGATTCAAAAATTTTGTGAATTTTTTTGGTCGGAACCCGATTTAGTCGTGGTCAGATGCATTCGTGACCAGAGGTTCTACTGTAATTGAAAGTAGATCCATTCCTTATTTATGAAATGTTAATGAAAGGAAACCAAAAACATACTGAAAAAGAACAGAGAGAGGAGGGAGGAGGGAGGGAGGAGAGAGAGGGAGGAGAGGAAGAGAGAGAGAGAGAGAGAGAGGAGAGAGAGAGAGGAGAGAGGAGAGGAGAGGAGAGAAGAGAGAGAGGAGAGGAGAGAGAGAGGAAGAGGAGGGAGGGAAAAAATAAAAGAGGCATGAGATTAAAGAGATTAGATGAGAGGAGAGGGATGAGAGGAGAGAGAGAGAGAGAGAGAGAGAGAAGAGAGAGAGGAGGAGAGAGGAGAGGAAGAGGAGAGGAGAGGAGAGAGAGAGGGGAGAGAGAGGGGAGAGGGGGGAGGGAGGGAGAGGGAGAGAGGAGGAGGAGAGGAGAGAGCATGTTAAGAGCTCAGAAAGAATCCTTGCAAAGGTCTTTCTTGGCAGCTTAGCTTTCTATACACTAAGCTTCCTTCAGGGAAAGAAAAATTAGTGTAGCACTGTAGTACAACAGTTCATTTAGTGACTATTTAAAGTAACAACGGCACTAAAAATGTGACTTATGATAGTTTTTCATAGTTACAACGTTTGCAGCATCCTCATGATCATGCAGCTGAAATTCAGGTGCTTGGCAACTGGTTCATATTTATGACGGTTGCAGTGTCTTGGGGGGGGTCATACGATCACGTTTTACAACCTTCTGACAAGCAAAGGGGTCCTTTGGGAAGCCGGACTCACCGAACAATCAAGTTACTAACTTATCAACTGTAGTTGGTTCACTTAACTGTGGCAAGACATGTGGTAAAATGGGACAAAACTCACTTAAACAAATGTCTCACTTGATAACATAAATTTTGGGCTCGGTTGTCATCGTAAGTCGAGGACCACCTAACTAGTCAGTGCTGCTGAGCTATATTTTTGGTCTAGACTCTAGGGGCTTACATTTTGTAGGTGCATTTCCCAGGGGCCACAGGCAGGCTGATGACAGAGCACCAGAAAGGAGGGGAAAATGTCATAATTTGGTGGGGAAAGGTGACATTTTAAGACGTTATGATATCTGCAATATTTGGGGCATACATTTCACCTTTTAAAATCATTTATTTTGCCAGGGTCATCAGAGTTATGTTACTCTGGTAACTCTGCTGTTAACCCCCCTCCTAACCACAATCGTAATTTTAAAAGTGTTTACATTGGGAATTAAATTGAGAATTCCCCAAATTCCCAAACTGGCTTTACTGTAAAGAGACTTTACACCCTCTTCCATTTACGTATTTGTTTATTTTGCTTGGGCATACATGAGAATGTTGGCCCCTGAATTTCCCATACAGAAGTCTTATCATTTTGCACAGATGTACATAATATTAGAATAATAATTAATTAACGTAGAAGACACAAGCATTCCAAAAGAAGTTGAATCGGGGGCTACAAAGCTTGGGGTAAAAGCTCTGTTTGGCAAGATATAGTGTTCATCCACCACTCACCTGGCAGAGTATACAAATCAATTTGCTTTGTTATAGTTGGACCCCATTATAGCTGTTGTCTCTTTTGTGCATTCTTGGCTACAAATCATACTTGCACTATTGCCACCAAGTTTAACACAAGGATGTCCATGTAATCTTAAGATTATTTCTCATTTTTCCTTGAGATAGTGGAACTTAAATCCCAAATTCTTCCAACTGATCTATTTCTGAAATATTCCAAATATTTGCACACCCCGATTTGAAACTTGAGTAATTTTTTTTTTAAATCACCTACCTGCTATTTTTTTGCGGTGATTGCTGATCTCCTGTTTGGTTAATACTGGTCAAAGTCACACCATCTGTTGCCTTTTTTTTCTCCCTTCTACTTAGCGAACGGTTCAGATCAGCTGACCAGTCCTGTTACAAAGAACCACAAACATGTTTGAAGAAATTGGCAACCAGAAAACATCAGCCACCTTGGCTTGGAAGTGTTATATCTAAATACGGTAAGATCTACAAAGCTAGAATAAAGTCCCTTCTTAATTCCAGTCCTGCTTTTAATTAAAGATGAATTGCGAGAGGTCCTAAAGAGAAGTAAGTTATTAACATTACAATGCAACAAAATGAGTTAGAAATATTTTGCTTGGGTCAAAATTACATCCACCCTGTATGTAGGAAAGATCTTGTTTGCTAGGATTATCACCGATGAAAGATGTAACGTATTTTGCCTCTTTAAGCAGTAGTTCAATTTAAGTACTCATCTGAATTGTGCCTATTTTCAGTTTCCAAATTTCTAGCCTACTGAAATTTGTGGTTTGTCAATTAAGACACATTATATTAAGGATCTTTTCTATGGCTTAGAACAGGGATGTCAAACTCAGGGCCCGCAGGCCAGATCTGACCCACAGGGTGCTTAAATCTGGCCTATGGTGCCTCTGGCACCCAAAACGGGGTAGGGGGGGCATGCATGGCCCCCCGCCCGTTGTTGGCCTGGATGGCCTCCTGTAGCACTTTGCCAGCCAAAATAGGGGGGCTAAGCCATGCCATGCCCAGTTTTGGCTGGCAGAGTGCTGTAGAAGGACATCCCGGCCGAAAATGGGGCATGGGGTGGTCGCACATGGTCCCCCGCACCCTGTTTTGGCCAGAAAAGTGCTGCAGGAAGCCGGCCAGCCCATCCCCCCTGGCCCCCATGGAGAGGAACTACAATGTTGATCTGACCCTCGAAGAAATACAGTTTGACACCTCTGGTTTAGAATAACAAATGAACGCACTATTTTGCCCCAATCTTTTTCTATATTTCTTTCATATTACCTTAACCCCCATCCTGTACTTCAAATTTTCTCATACAAAACATGAAAGAAATAGTATTCCCTTAACACACCTGGTATACACTGAACTATATAAGCAGAACCAAGGACTCAAGTTTCCAAATGATCTCTGGCATTTCGTATAATTTAAGATTAGGCATATAAAATGTTTATCTTTGACCTGACATGCCTGTACCACAGCTTCTTCTTCAAAGAGCTTTTTCTAACAATACTGGCAGAAGAGTTAGTTCCCATCTGTTTCCTTTAGGGGGTAGATGGCTGGTTTTGGTCTTTAATGTCTTAATCATAAGCCAATCTTATGATTTTGAAAGCCTGCATCTAAACTTAAATAAGTAACTGTATATGAAATATACCATAACAGAAGGAAGTTGAAAAAATATGCCTAAAATGGAATGTGATGCAATGGGTTTTGATGATGATTTATGAAATTTAAATAATAAAATTAAAATATTGTTCCACATAAAGCTAACACTTACTTCATCCTTGTTGCATGAAAAGCAAATAAAATGGTTGTTAGGAAAAATGATATTTTATTGTAACTCATTTTAAAACTTTTGTTTGTTTTTACAAAAGCTTGCTGTTTATGACATTTGAAATCAATGGCAAAATGCAAAGATTAAAAAGTACAACACGTGAGATTAAAAGCTACGTCATCCCACTTGCAACAAATACAATAGTACATTAATACTTCACAATTAGATGGAACATAAAACACAATTATTTATTTACAATGTATCCTATGCCTACTAATTAGAATTAAAAATATGCTTGATTTTATCATTAATCAACAATTAACACGATACCCAATTTCTTTTGCATATTATTTTACTAATATCCTCTGCTCAAGTCTATGTCCTCAAATTCTAGATCATTTCATAGCTTTGCTGTAACGTCCATATAATTTAAGACTGCAGCCTAATTTTATTGATGTCACCAAGCAGACTACACTAGGAAAAACACTGTATTTATCTGTCAAAATGCTCCAGATTAAGACAATCTTCTCACCCCCAAAACCAGCATTAGAAAAACAAACCTTTAAAAATACACAAATATATTGTTCTGTGTACCCTGGGTGATTCTTTCTGCTCCCCAAAATAAACTTGTGCTTATAGTATATAAAATAATACATGTAAAAGTATCATTCATATCAACTTTGAACCCGGAATTTCAAGGCTAAATTTTGTCTTATGCATTTATGTATTTTAGATTTGTTGAGGCCACTCAATTCCAAAACGAATCTGGGCATGTTACTATAGGTATGTAGTCCTCTGCTTATGACGCCAATAGGAACAGGAATCGCTGTCACTAAGCAACACTGTCATAAAATGCAACACCATGTGATTGCATTGCTCACAGTGATGATCTTCTCCAATTCTGTAATTCTGTCTCCACTGCCCCCTGCTGTGATTTTTTTTTAAATTTCCAAACCTATACCATGAAGTTTCATAAAAGTCTCCCATCCTAGAATTGACCAGGACCAATCCTGCTTATATTTTCAAGTTCAATCAAATTACATTTATCAAAGCTTTAATTAAAAGCCATCACCCTATTTTGCTTCCTGGATTTGTGGTCCTGGGGAAGAATATGTATGTCTCCCTTCATGCCTATGGAGATTCTTAATCATCCAGATCATGGTTGTTCCAAAGGAGCTTTTCTTTCAAGAGGCAACTGGACTTTCTGGTTTTTTTTCCTTTGAAGATGTTTCACTTCTCATCCAAGAAGCTTCTTCAGTTCCAGCTGAATGGAAGGATTTATTTGCAAAGAGTATAAATCCTTCCATTCCCCACCATCCAGTCAGAGCTGAAGAAGCTTCTTTGGATGAGAAGTGAAATGTCTTCAAAAAAACAGGAAGTCCAGTTGCCTCTTGAAAAAAGCACCTTTGGGATATTCTCCCTTCAGTTAGGATCACCTATGCTATTCTTCTAAGAACCAAAAGAACACATGTCTTCTCTTATAAGTTTTACAAGAGAAGCTTCAAGCAATTGCAACAAGGACCACAAGCCAAGTAAAGTATTTACCTCAAACTGGGGCCAGTTCATAGACATGCCAGGTCCATGATTAGCTCTGAACCACCTTAGATCTTCAACAGCGTCAGCTGTTTTGATGCTCTGCTCCATGTCACGATAAATATTTTTATAGCTGCAAGAAGAGCATTTTTACAAATCATTACAGATCCAGTTGGGAAGAACAGGGCAATCTTTAGTTTGTCTAAGAATCATTTTACAATTTTCATATGAATATCTACCAATAAGGAAATCTCCCTATTTTTTCTAATACTGAATACCTTCCATTTATATAGGGGGTGGGGGGAATTGAACAAACATGCAAAGCCAAAAATAAAATACATCTAATTAAAATGTTGTTGGAAGCATCAGAAAAAAGTACATTATTAGTTCAATTTGTGCAGCAAATTTACAATTTTAAAGTTTACCAAAGTACACAGGTCATTCATAAGTATCGGCAATATGATTATGCAAAGTTATACAATCACTGACAAGAGGGGCACCCAAGGGAATCTGGTTCAACAGCCCTTTTTTCAGTTCTTGTCTTTTGGTTATTTTGTAATTTCAATTGATCTTTCATATTCAAAATAGAAAGCTAATCAGAATTTCTTTAAAGCAGACCTCACAATGACATTCACGGAAATTAGATATATAGAATACACTACCCCTGATTCTCAAAACTCAATTGTCACTGCGTTGCTAAAGGATATCTGATATTATCTATGCCTTACAATGTATGAATGTAAAGAATTCCATTTTGTGACGTGCTGGAGTAATCCATCTTTATATAATTTGAGTTTTGCTTTCTCCTAATTGAAAGTTAGAGTAATTGATCATTTCCAGATTCTTGTTATTGAGACCAAGGAAAAGCCTTTTCAGATTTTGTTTTGGATATTTTTTAACCTTTTACCTCTCTTGAGGAGAATGATCATAAATTAGCAAACTTAAGCCATTATTTCTTTAGAACAGATGACAGTTCTAATCGTTATGCATTGGTAATTTTACAAATCACTAGTGTGTCCGGGTCTTTTCCCATGTAAGATTGAGAGTATCTTGGCAACATTTGATGAGGTCCCACTCGCCATCTTCAGGCTGGTGCTTTCGGCTTCGTGCTTGTGCGAGCAAAGTGTGATCGGAGCTGCTGTCTCTCTATAAATACTGCTGGGGAGGTGTGGTGTGCTGGCTCTGTTGTAAGTGGGTTGGTTGGCTGTGTTGTTACTTCTTGATTGGTTGATGGAGTTGATGTTTGTAGATTGGTTGGCTTTTTCGTAAGAACCTGTGTGGCTGAGGTACTGGCTGTGTGTCTATCAGCCTTTTGTGTTGTAACGACCTGGGTAATGGCCTGTGTGATGACCTTCTGAGTTTTATTGTTGTGACATCCTGGGTTTTGTGCTGTAATCTTCTGGGTCGTTGGCTGTGCTGTAACATCTTGAGGTTTTGTGGTGTAACCTCCTGAGTTCTGTGATATGATATCCTGAGCGGATGGCTGTGATGTAACATTCTGGGCTTTGGTTTGGCTCCGAGTTTGAGGTCTGGCTATGTGTTTATGGCGTGTGTCAGTTTGCTTAGTTTGGGGATCAGAGGGTATAGCAGCTGGTGATGCTGCCGTGATCTGGTTTCTGGACGGTGGTTGCCTTTCGTCTATGGGATGGGTTTGGGTTTGAGTCTGGTGAGGGAGATTGGTGGTGGCATCATGTGTTGTTTTGGGTCCAGTGTTGGTTTTCGTGGCTGGGACTCGTTTGTTGATAAGGGCTAGTTTCCAGATGTCTGGTAGGCGGGAGGTATCATCCCATTTATTCATGTGATGGGGGTGTTTCTCTATTTCAATGGCTTCCCTGATTATTCTCTTGTTGAAGTGTTCAGTATTGGAGATTAATTTGGATCCCCCAAAATTAATTTCATGTCCTGTGGCTTTAAGGTGCTGGAAAAGGGAGGAAGTATTTTCTTCTTTTCTGACTGCGTTCTTGTGTTCTGTGATGCGTGCATTTATTCTCCTGTTGGTTTGTCCAATGTATGTGGCAGGGCAATTTTTGCATGGTATTTCATAAACTCCTTGGTTTTCTAGCTGGATCTTGTCCTTGAGGTTTCTTAAGATGTTGGCTATTTTTTGGTCAGTGCCAGGCTGTCCTGATATTGTGTTTGTGGAGAATTTTGCACCTCCCCACCAGTATTTATAGAGAGACAGTAGCTCCGATCACATTTTGCTCACACAAGCACGAAGCCGAAAGTACCAGCCTGAAGATGGCGAGTGGGACCTCGTCGAAATGTCGCCAAGATACTCTCAATCTTACATGGGAAAAGACCCGAACACACCAAGACCTGCATACCTGTACCCATGAAAATCTACGAAAACAAATATATATATTAAAGTATGTTTATATTGACTTTAATATGCTCACAAAGTAAAATGGTAAGCAGTGTAGTACAAATATTCTAATACTAATATATAGCAGCTCTAGAAATAGGCACTTGTTTAAAATTCTCTTTTTTAAGTTTTCAGGACCCATCAAAATAAAGTCAACGGGCAGTTTTACGAAGGGCACATTCTGGGGAAGGACATTCTGTGTAGGTGGCCATCACATGGATTTTCTCAATGGGTACCTAAATAGGGCTCCTGATCTCATTTTAGCAGTCAGGCACTTTGATAGAGCAGCGCAGGTGATCCAGCAAAACTGCAGTTTAGGGCTTTAAAAACAAAGTGCTGGCCAGAAGCACAGCAGGTACCAAATATACAGTGTATTCTTGACAAGTACTGTAAATGTTCAGCTGCAGTTGGGGGTGGGGGGACAACTGGTGCTTCAAAACCATTTTTTTAAAAGAATGCTACTTCTATCGTGCAGCACCCTGCACTTTAATTCTTACCTTGAAACGGTAGACAAGTCAAGATGTTTCTGAACTTCGAGCAACACTTCTCGGAAGAAACGCAGACGTTTTTCCTCAAACTGCTGGCACTGTTCAAAAACCTGCTCCATGTTTTCCATATACTGAGGGGTAGTACTGTCCAACTCTTTAATAGACTTTTCATACTTTTCTTTTGTCTTTAAAAGTAAGTGTATCAAGTATGAATATATAATTTTCCAATGGCTACATAATTTGACAATGATACTTTCGTTAGTCATCACTCTGCTAAACAAATAATTCCCTCAACACTGTCAAACTATTTACTAAGTCTGCATTACTATCACTACTAATCCTCCCATCCTTCCTTTCACCCATCTCCTCCCACTTATGACTGTATGACTGTAACCTTGTTGCTTGTATCCTAACGATTGTTATTGACTGTTTCCTAGTATGATTTGATTGCTTATTAGCTATGACTATTATTAAGTGTTGTACCTGTTCTGACCCAAACCCTTGTCCAATAAAACCAACATAAACCAAAAGGAACAGAAACCTTTTAATGATTCTTACGAATCCCTGGTTAAAAGGCTGCTGCAAACTAATTAACTTTGATAAGCATGAGCCTTGCCAAAACTGGGCGAGGCTGCCAAAAATTACAGATAAGGTTACCTAGAAATATTTTACAACACAAGAATCTTCAAATACTAACTAAGATACTGCAATGTCCACGAGGCTCGAGTTTCAAAACGTCTTTGCTTCCTGCAAAGAACGTCCGATTCCCAGCTGGCTTTTATCTACTTGAAGGAGGAGCCATTACCTTGCAGCCTTACTCCTGAGTCGCCTGTGCTGCTGCAGCTGCTCTTTCCTAAGAGCAGCCCTGCGCTCACACGCACTTGGCACAGGCTCCTCGGGAACCTCCTCATCGCTGCTGCCAACCCCCACAACCTCTGAAGGCAGCAGTCCACTCCCTAGTGGTCCTGGCCCCTCATCTGAGTCCTCGCTCTCCTCAGCCATCTGCATCTGCTGCTGGCTAATGACAACAGTACCTTATGATTCTTGACTCTTGACGAATGTATCTTTTCTATTTATGTACACTGAGATTATATGCACCAAAGGAAAATTCCTTGTGTGTCCAATCACCCTTGGCCAATGAAGAATTCTATTCTATTCTATTCAAATCATGTCGCTCTCTCTTATGAAACTTTCCTTTGGAGAGGACTATTTTAAGTCATTTGGAAAAAAAGAATGACTTGTGGCTGTTAGAAAATTCAGATGACAGATCCAAATACAGGTAGTCCTCACTTAGCAGCAGTAGCAGACTGGAATTTCCATCACTTGAGCTATGCATGGTTGTAAAGAGCGACATCACATAACTGCATCACTTAGCAATGGCAATTCCTATTGCTGTTATTAAATGAGGATTGCGGGTCATTAATTGTTTTTTAATTGTTTTAAATTGTTTGTGGGTTTTAGTGTTTTAATATGAGTATTGGGGTTTCTTATTTAATAGTTTTTTAAATTTTGTATTCTTGTTTTTATTGCTGTAAGCCGCCTTGAGTCCTTCGGGAGATAGGGCGGCATAGAAATCCCATTATTAAATTAAATTAAAAGGGCCTTGGTGGTGCAGGCTGTTAAATGCCTAGCACTTAAGTTCCAGCTGCCTGCAATTACTGCAGGCTCGAATCCCACCAGGCTCAAAGTTGACTCAGCCTTCCATCCTCTCGGGGTAGGTAAATTGAGGACCCAAGATTGTTGGGGGCAATAAGCTGACTTTGTAAAAATGCCGCTTAGTAATAAGCAGGCATATACAATGGAAGGAAGGCTATTGCTGAGCGCATTGGGTTGTATCCCAAAAATTGTAAGCCGCCCTGAGTCTTCGGAGAAGGGCGGCATATAAATGTAATTAAAAAAAAATTAAATTAAATTAAGTTAGGACCTCATATGACCATGACTGGTGACTGGCTTCCAGCAAGCAAAGTCAACGGGGAAGTCATCAGGAAGTTGCTAGTCCTGTGTGGCTCACAAGCAGGACAGCAGTTAGGTGAATGCTGTGGAAAGCGGGCAGGAGAGGGGCTGCCGGGGCACCATGTAAATTGGGGGGGGCAATGTGGTGTAAGTGGGCAGGAAGGAAATACTGTGAAGTGCAGGAGGCTGCACAGGTGGCTGCTTTGGTGCTGGCAGGTGACTGCTGTGGAATATGGGAGGATTTTGTCATGGTTCCACTGCAGCCTGGTTCAGAGGAGGAGGACTTGGACCATCCAACAGGGATGGCACGTCTCCCTTGGCATGTTTGGAGAAGCCAAGGGCTGAGGACGATGCTGTCCCAGGCCCCTCAGGCATCAGGGAGATGGCTGACCAGACAGAGAGCTGTCTACCTTCACAGATCCAGGGGAGGATCAGTTGCTGACAGGCAGTGGTGCTGATAGGCAGCAGATCCCCCTCTGATGAGGAACAGCTGCCTCCTCCATTCGATCCAAGGGCACGGAGAGCATAGGCAAGTTCAAAGGAGGTCTGCGAGGCTACTCGGGAGGAGGTCACCCCACCCATCCTCACAAGGAACACCTGGAGTGCAGCGATTTAAGGAGAAGCCGGGGTGTGTGTTACTCTTTGCCAGGAACAATTGTTCGTTTTGGATTACACTCCCCACCCTTGTTTTGACTCGTGGCTTTTGCCTTGCTTGCAAAAGCCAGATGACTGCCATTTGTCTTGCCCTAGCCTTGTGAATGGCTTTTGCCCCTTGCTTTGCTTTACCTTCAGAACTGCCTTTGCTTTGTACCCTGTGGTTAGAGTGCAGTACTGCAGGCTTCTTCTGCTAACTGCTGGCTGATTGCAATTTGGCAGTTCGAATCTCACCAGGTTCAAAGTTGACTCAGCCTTCCATCTTTCCGAGGTCAGTAAAATGAGGACCCAAATTGTTGGGGGCAGTATGCTGACTCTTTACAGCCCTCTGTTAGAGAGGGCTGTAAAGCACTATAAAGTGGTATATAAGTCTAATTGCTATTGCTATTTGTCTTATGCCTGGACTTTGGCTTGGGGACTTTCCTGCTAATATATGGGCTGTTGTTTGGGGGACTGAGGGTGGCTGCCTTCAGGGTAGTGTGGGGTGGAGCCTTACTGGTCACTGGAGGACTGTTTGTTGAACACTTCTTGAGGGCAATAAAGGACTCTCTAAAGGCCTACCTTGACTTGACCACCTGGGTCACAACCAAGGTACACGAAGTGCAGGCATTCACTATAGAATGGAGGCAGGGAATTCAGGCAGGCAGATGCACACTATATCAATAGCCCAGATCTCATATTCTGTGGTTGGGTTCTTTGCGGGGGAGGGAAATAGTAGGAATGGGAACAACTTATAGGAGCATCTTGTAAGTTTTCCTGCCAGCTTCCCCATTGATTTTGCTTGTGTAACCCTGACAGGGAAGTTGCAATTGGTTTTCATATGACCTGGGATGTCAGTTGCCAAGAAGCTGTATCACAATCACATGACCGTAGTGGTGTTGGGATCACCAGAACAAGGTTGTAAGTACCCCTTGTTCAGTGGTGCTTGTTCAGGGCTGTCATAACTTTGAATGGTTGCTCATTAACTGAGGACTATCTGTAAGTTAAACAGAGCTCTAGCTAAACTAGAGGATAGACTAACATTGGCTTTTGATTTTGTTCAACTACAGTAATTC
The DNA here is from genome assembly GCA_009733165.1 of Naja naja. Taxonomy (NCBI): domain Eukaryota; kingdom Metazoa; phylum Chordata; class Lepidosauria; order Squamata; family Elapidae; genus Naja; species Naja naja. The sequence goes on along the minus strand of CM019159.1, from coordinate 14,823,100 downwards.
ACTTAACAATTGTGGCAAGAAAGGTCATAAATTGGGGCAAAATTCACTCAACAAATGTTTCTGTAGGCTGGCGGCCCCTAGGAGTAGGGCCTTCTCTGTGGGGGTGCCCACCCTCTGGAAGCAACTACCCCTTGAGTTGCGCCTGGCCCCTGATCTCCACTCCTTCCGCCGCGACCTCAAAACATGGTTATTCTTACAATCCGGCCTGGACTGACAGGAGAGCAGGGTTTTAATTCGAAAGTTTATTTGGCGTTGATTTAATATTTTTTAAAATTTGTTTTAATTTTTGTATTCTCTGTTTTTATGAACGCCGCCCTGAGTCCCTCGGGAGAGAGGGCAGCTCATAAGTCCAAATAAACCTAAACCTAAACCCTTAGGGAAAAAATTTGGGCTGAATTGTGGTCCTAAGTCTAGAACTACCTGTATATAACATTTCACTGCATCTTCAAATTGTAACAAGTTGTAACAAGTTTGCAGTCTGTTTGCAGCAATTAACTGCTTTATACTGTTCAGGTTAAGTCATCTATTCTCTCTCTCTCTCTCACATGTCTGTGCAAACACCCATCAAGTATACAATAACTGAATAAGATAAGTGAAATACGGTCCTTTTGCTTTCCCTGGGATTCATTCATCTTTATTTATGAATCAAAGGTTAGGCACATTTACTATAAAAGGCTTACAAATTCAGCATGACAGAAGTGACATACAGTTTTCATTAGAAACAAAGATTGTGATGCTTTCAAGAATTCATACCTTAAGCACATCCTGTTTACTTTTATCAATTTTGTCTTGCAGTTTCTTTAGTTGTTCTGGATTCAGCGCTGGGTCCGCTTTGCTATTAGCCTCTCTGGATATGGCAATTTTTTCTTCTTTGCATGCTGCATGATGTGCTTTCTTGGAAGCTTCCACCTATGGAAGATGCGTTTTAATGAATGTAAAACCACAATACCATCACTACCACCACCCATAGCAAGTTTCAAGGTTAATACGGTTACAGTTAGAGGAAATGTATCTTGAAAACAATTACTGTGTTTTAGAACTTGTTGATCATAAAGTCAACCGGGAGTTTCCCGGTTCTCCCATGCCCCTCCTGCTGCCTGCATTGGTTGCCTTGCCCTCCTGGGATTCAACGTTTTAACTTTAACATACAAAGTCCTACATGACATGGGTCCTTATTATTTAAGGAGAGACTGCTGCCGACATCGAATACTAACCGCCTGTACGATCCAGACAGGGACTCTTGGGTCCCATCAGCCGGGCAATGCCGGCTGGGGTCCCCGACGACGTGCCTCTCTGTGGTCCCTGAACTCTGGACCAACTTTGGGCTCCGCCCCCTGACCTCCGCCCTTCCGCCATGACTTGAAGACTGGTTATTTGACCAAGCCCTGTGACCCATGGGTGGGGTGTTTTAGATTTTGTGAAGTTTTGTAAATTGGGACTTAAAACTTTTTAAATAAGTAGTGTTACTGACTTTATATTAACATATACATTTAAAGCTTCTTTGGTTTATTAATTAGTACGTTGTGTGGTAAGATGCCTTATCTTGTCTATGGAGATTCTAATTCATCCAGGTCTCAAAGGTGTCTTTTGTGTTTCTTCAAAAGGGGACTGGACTGGGTTTTTTTTTTGAGGAAGAAGATGTTTAGCTATTTCTTTAATAAATAGATTCTGCCCAGAAATAGACCAACAGCTTCTACACTGGAATCAGTTCAGCCCTGCTTGTTTGAGTGGAAAGCAAACAAACCATACTTGGAGACAACCCAGGCAGCCCAAAAGCAGAAAAACAAGGACACGGTTGATTAAGGTGACTGGGAAACAGAGTTTTAGATTACTCACCTCTTTTAGTTTTTTAGCCCATGGTTTCTGAGCCTTTCTAAACCCATCTTCTGCTTCCTTGGTTTCCTTAAATCCACCTATCATTTGCTTGTGAAAGGAGTCCTTCTGCCAGTTCTTTATCTTCTCGAAATCCTCGTTCATTAGAGCGCTTTTTACATCTAGGTGTAATTCGCTTACTTTTTCCGCTTCAGTCATAAATGCATGCCAAGCTCTTTCAACGGTCCCATACTGTGGCCCTGAATGCAATGGAAAAAATGATATATCTGCTAAATGCACTCGCATACACACACACACACATTAGAAAAACATGTTATTTTTCTTACTGTCCCCAAATTACCTTAAGCTGAACAGGAAAGGGAATGGCCAAACCACGAAGCGTTTTGTTCTTTTGGGAGAGAAAGGATGGGGAGATAGTGGCACAATGTACAAAATTAAATAATGATTATATAATGACTGTATAAAGATTATATAATGACTATGACCAATTGTAAATATCCTGCCCTCAAAGTAAAGTTGCAATTTTAGGTATCTTAGATCAGGGGTCTCCAACCTTGGCAACTTTAAGACTTGTGGACTTTAGCTCCCAGAATTCCAGTGAAGCTGGCTGAGGAATTCTGGGAGTTGAAGTCCACAAGTCTTAAAGTTGCCAAGGTGGGAGACCACGTCTTAGATGAATCCATTTCCTTCTCTGCTTCCATGTGCAACTCGCTTTGTTTGCATTGATTGGTTAGCCCAGAAAGGTTATGACCATATGCAGGATTCAGAAGGCTATAGTTTGTCTTCTTAATGTACTGGGATGATGACATATTGCAAGAGTACTGTTTATCATAAAATTCTGAGCTAGATTAGGCAGCAAAATATGGAAGTCTCAATATGCTCAAGGTGACTCTATCTCACAGAGACAGAAGGTGGCCAAACACCAAACAGTAGTTCAGTTCTCAGAACATGTTAACTACGATTTGTTGAACAAGTAATAAATTAGAAGCAAAACTCTAGACAGTCAGCCACACTCCGCCAGGGATTATCCAAAACCAAGGACAAGACACAGAAGGAGGAAAGAAACAATATAATCTACAAAATCAACTGTTGATGTTGCAACCAATTCTACCTGGGACAAACATCATGTCAATTAAAAACCAGGGTCCCTATATCACCAGATTTTGGGCTTGGACAACCTTGAACTATACCGCCTATGGTTAGATTTAAGCATAGCACACAAAATTATCTGCTACAATGTCCTACCTGTCAATGAATACTTCAGCTTCAACCACAACAATACAAGAGCACACAACAGACACAAACTCAATGTAAACCGCTTCAAACTTGCTTGCAGAAAGTACGACTTCAGCAACAGAGTGGTCAATGCCTGGAATGCACTACGTGACTCTGTTGTTACATCTTCAATCTCCTACTCCTTTAATCTCAAACTATCCACTATTGACCTCATCCCATTCCTAAGAGGTCTGTAAGGGACGTGCATAAGTGCACAAGAGCCTTGGTGGTGCAGGCTATTAAACACCTAGCACTTAGTTCCAGCTGCCTGCAAGTCATCTCCAAAGGAGAAAGGGGGCATATAAATACGAATTTTAAAAAAAATCATGCCTACCATCCCTATCCTATTGTCCCCATTTATTTGTACCTATTTCCTGTATATATTTCCTCATGTTTATACTTATACCTATGATCTTGTAAGCGATTGACAAATCAAATAAATAAAATAAAACACCGGCTGGCGTTCAAACACCACGATCTCAAATCCTCCCATCTCTACCCACATCGATGCCAAACAGCACCAGTTTGACTGGAGCAACACAAAAAATCACTGGCCACGCTACCACCCGCCATGCTCGTGAGTTCATCAAAGCCAGGCACTCCGCAAGCAATTCCATCAACTGACCTATAAGCAGTCTATGAACCCCTCAGAATCCAAATAACCGCACAGCCAACCAGAGACAGTACTGACCCTCAACCATATCATGCAACTCCCCCCCCCACCAACACCTTCCAACAACCCTGACCTTATGTAACCTCCCTATCCCAAGACTCTCACTGATGATTCACAGCTGACCCATCACAACACCCTCACTTGACATACTCATACCTGAAGCCCTTATAAACAGAACAACAGATACTGACACCCCCTCAATTCTGCTGAAGATGTTACCTATCCTGGTAATGAAACGTTTGAAACCAACCCACAAGCTCGGAGAATGCACCTTCACCCTTATCCTATACCAGAGCTACAGATATTTGCCACTATTGAAAATCTTGAACTGTTTTTCCTTTTAGAATTTCCATCCATGAAATCCTTTCTAGTCTTGCTCTTAATTTGTTGAAATCAGCACTGTTAAGGTTTAAAATACTAGTCCGATTGGTTCAGATACCTGTAGTTGCATTATGGTGAATTCAAGTATGACATGAGCGCTTTCCTCCAATGTCCTGTAACTTCTACACCCTCAACCGTGTGTGTGTGTGTGAGAGAGAGAGAGAGAGCTATTAAACAGTGGAACATTTTGGTTCCCAAAATTGTAGGTGCTGCATAGCTAGAGGTTTTCAATAAAAGATTGGACGAACATTTGTCCAAGGTTTCCTGTCTTGGGCAAAGAGTTGGACTAAAAGACCTCTAAGGTCCCTTCCATGGTCCACTATGATTCTACGTGATAGAAATGGAAATAATAAGAGTGGAGAACTAGGCTATTTGAAGAATCAGTGCTGAATGACAAGGGTAATATTGGGTGTAAATTGGCAGGAAAGGAACTACTGTATTGCTAACAAATTAGAGTGAAAGGAAACCAATTGAAAAAAGTAAGAAATCTAATTAGAAGGTACAGTAAAAAAAACTAAATAAAGAAATCTTATTAGAAGGTACAGTAAAAAAAACTAAATAAAGGAACTGCTAAATATTCACTCAAAAGAACTGAATCAAGATACCTTCTGTGCAATCCCAAATATTGTCCAGGAACATACCTGGCTCAATACAGCGAACTGAAATCAATGCAAAAGCAAACGCTCTACAATATGTAAAGTCTGTTATGAAACTATATTTCTTAACATAATTTAAAAAACAGATATTAGGCATAAATATATATTCCACATGGTTTCTCCGAAGTATTATCAAGATGTTATTTGTATTTCTTTGTCATTTATTACCTCCACAAATGGAGTGCAAAGATCTAAAAGGATCCATGTAGGATTAAGGATTAAAATGGTTAAGCAGCCATTTGCAAAATTTTACTTTTTTATTTAATTTTTTTAAAGCCTTCGTACAAATCAGCTTCCAGGTCATTTGATAAAAATTGCAACTACATTCCCTGAAGCTTGACTCCTGCAAATGTCACTGATGTATCCAGGAAGATTTTTTGGAAATGGAAATGAAAATGGTTTGCCTGAACCTTCTTTTGGAATGGGTTTTCCACTTCTGAGCCAAATTTAAGTCCTACTATTTCTTTTTATATATCAGATGATGACCCCTCCACTCCCTGCCTTGAATGCAGCTGAACCTTATCTAGTCTGGCCCAGTGTAAATTGCAAATCTGAAAAGATTCCTGTAAAATATGAATAAGCAATAAAGTAGCTACTTGAACTCTTCCCATTTGATCTAGTTGTTCACAGCTGACAAATATCAACAACACATCTACCGCCCTGTATTCCATGGATATGTCCACTCAAATACTAACCCTATACTGGTTAGTTTCCAAGCCCAAACAAGGTTGGCTAAATACTGTCACAAGAAGTATGCAAAATGTTTGAATTCGAAACTAGCCATTTCAATTATTTTTTTGTCCGCAGAAGCAGTATCCTCCATCCCATAATTGGATAGATGAAGTTGCCCTGGCAAAAAAACTTTTCCCCTGGTATAGCCAACAAAGGGAGGAGAGCCTGTGGCTTAGAGGTTAATACATCTACCTAATATGCAAGTAGCCTGGGTTCGAATCCCAGAAGGGTATGGCTAGCTGATGAGAGCTAAATAGCTTGAAACATATCTATACTGGTCTCCCTTTATTTCTTTGCCTGTAAAACATAAATATAGCCATTTTGATCTAAGAGGAAAGTGTTATTGTGGTCTGTCAATCTTTCTAGAAATGTTCCAAAGTAGAAACAAACTGTTTAAAATTTAAAATACCCCCAGTTTGATAAAACAGTGCTTGGAACACCTATTTTCTGTAGTCAAAAGAGGTCCAAAAGATATGCCCAAGTATGATCATGTTTACCTTTTTCTACAAGTTGTCTCCATCGTTTTGCCCATTCGGTTAACTGTTGAGCATAAGCCTTCTCTATTCTTGCACGCTCATGGATACAGTTCATAAGATCACCACAAAGTCTATATCCATCATCGATGCGCCTCACTGTCCGCTTATAATTTCCAACCTATCAAAAGGATAAAACATTTACAAATACATCTTGCACTGTCAAAACTAGTTTCCAATTTGGTGAAAACCAACCAAACACATTTAAGCTGGAATCAAATTGTCTGCATTTCTTTTTAACATACATGATTGAACTTCCAGTAATAAAACTAAACTTGTAGGCTTGATTACCAGTTTCTGATTATCTGAATACCTGCTTTGACTGCAGTCAAGTAAAGCCCATTTCTGATCTAAAATGCTATCCAATGCTAGTCAGTTTGGTCTAGTGGGTTAAGGCATCAGGCTAGAAACCCAGAAGACTTGTGAGTTCAAATAGCAATAGCACTTAGACTTATATACCGCTTCACAGTGCCTTTACAGCCCTCTCTAAGCAGTTTTACACCGTCGGCGTATTGCCCCCAACAATCTTGGTCCTCATTTTACCCAACTCAGAAGGATGGAAGGCTGAATCTGTTGTGGTTCGCTGGCACCCTGTGCAGACAGCAGTGGAATCAGACAGTGGGGAAGAACGGGGATCAGTCTGGGAGTCTGGAGGGGACTCAGACGAGGGTCCTGCATCCGATGCAGAGATGGGGCCAGGACCATCTGGGAATGGGGTACTGCCTCCGGGGCCTTCGGAGTCTGGCAGCAGCAAGGCAGAGGAACAAGGGGAGCCTGTTCCCAGTGCGCGTGTGCACAGAGCTGCTAGAAGACAAGAGCAACTGGGAAAAAAAGGGCGACTCGGGAGTAAGGCTGGGAGGTGATTGCCCCTCCCATAAGGTATAAAAGTCAGGCCAAGGTGATGAAATCTTTGCAGGAAGCAAAGTAGTTCGTTTGGTTCAGATTCATTCTTGAAGCTCTTAGTACTTCAGTTGGTTTTTTTTCTAGTTCATTTGATACTTCTGTTATTGGCAGCACTTCACGGAAAAGAAAGGTGGGTGCTTATCTCGAGGTACTGTTTGAGATTAATTCCGGCTGGGAATGAAAACAATTCCCAGCATTGCAATAAAATAAGACTTGCTTTTAAAATAAGCATGTGCGTTATTACGGTCTAGGAAGCCTTGGTCAGAATAGAATCAACCTTGAGCCTGGTGGGATTTGAACTGCCAAATTGCAGGCAGCCTGCAGTCAGCAGAAGTGGCCTGCAGTACTGCACTCTTAACCACTGCGCCCCTCTACTCATCCTGTCTTAGGTATGAAAGCTGATGAGGACAAGCTGGCTGGGTGACTTTGACCCAATCACTCTCAGTTGTAAAGCACTCTTTTTGAAGTAATTGTAATTTCAATTGATCATTAAATGATTGATCATAAGTCAGGGACTATCTGTAGCAGCAATTACTTTTTTATCACATTTCTGAAAAGACAAACCCCCCCCCCCCAATCATTGAATTTGTTTTACAGTACAGCTGTATCCCTGTTTCAAGTTCAGAACATTGCAAACATTTTGAGCTCACAATGTTTTACACAACCCGCCGATCAACATTCAGTTTCAGACACGCTTAAACAAAATTATAATTACCTCCCAAAAGCTATCACTAAAAACCTCAACAGAATCCTCATAAGAGCCAGACATCTCAAGCCACCTTGTCTCAATCCAGTGTCCGTAAATCCTGGTTCTTCAGATTCTGCAAATTAAAAAAAAAACATGGTTTAATAAGAAACACATTCTCTCTCTTTTCTTTACAAAAAAATACAATTTGATATCTCTTTTATTCTGCCAAACATGGCCTTATAAAATTCTGGTGACAGCTAACACCAATAAAATATTAAAGGCAACTATACATTTAATGTTAAAACTGAAAAACATATGTCAAAGTCATGTTGTATCAGAAAAGCAGAGCTCTTGATGAGATCTTACAGTACAGCAACTACCGTAAATTTGGCTAGTCAGAAAAGTGGAAGTGAATTTTTCTGATACAACCCCTTTGATCTCTCTTAATGACATCAGCTATGGCAAAGCCTGGGCATAACTGGCGCTTTCCTGAATATTTTTCAGTGGACATGAACTGTGACATTCTGCCCCAAGAATCCATTCCAACAGTTTCATTCTTTTTTTTTTATTACATTTTATATGCCGCCCTTCTCCAAAGACTCAGGGTGGCTTACAATTTTTGGAGCACAACCCAATGTGCTCAGCAATAGCCTTCATTCCATTGTATATGCCTGCTTATTACTAAGCGGCATTTTTACAAGGTCAGCTAATTGCCCCCAACAATCTTGGGTCCTCAATTTACCTACCCTGAGAGGATGGAAGGCTGAGTCAACCTTGAGCCTGGTGGGATTCGGGCCTACAGTAATTGTAGACAGCTGGATCTTAAGAGCAGGCATTTACAGCCTGAGCCACCAAGAAATGATGAGAGAGACTAATTGAAACAACAGTTATGTCTCAGAAAACTGCAGAGGAATCAAGAGCTGCAATGTGTACGTGTTTCTTCCATGACATAAAATTGCACTCTGAGATCTGCTGATACATACAAATGTCTACTTAGCTTCCAAATTAACATAAAGCTGACTAATCACTCCAGAGCTTCAGCAGGATAAAAAGAAAAGCTTAATCTTGAAGTTTAATTTGCAAAATTAAACAATCTTAAGAGTCACTCTTTTGACTCTTCGTACTTATTTCTGCCTTGAAATAGTTTTTGTTGATCGAATCTAAACACCCAATAGCTAAGATTCATCAGAAATTTCTTCCCTATTCCAATCTTCATACTATTAATTTATGTCCAATAACAAACACTGTCCTTGGTAATCTTGCTTTAAGCTATATAATAGTGTCTATAGGCATGAATCGCATTTTTTACATTTTGTTTACCTAAGCGTATTTGGGGAATACATGGCTAAAATAACTGGGATTTATTTGGGCTTCAAGATCATTCTTTTCTAGCACTATATTTCTTCTACAATAGTGCCAATTCTACATATCTTCCCTTGACCAACCCCTGTTACCGTGTTTCCCCGAAAATAAGACACTGTCTTATATTTTTTTTGGCTCCCAAAAACACACTAGGTCTTATTTTCGGGGTAGGTCTTATATATTTATGGTGCCAAATAGTGGGTGAGAGTGTGTAGGGGGTGTTTTGGTGCACGGTTGCTCCCTGAAAAGTCTTCCTGGAACTGGAGATTTACACTAGGTCTTATTTTCGGGGTAGGTCTTATATAGGGCAGGTTTAGAAAATAGTGCTAGGTCTTACTTTCGGGGTAGGTCTTATTTTCGGGGAAACACGGTATTTCATTTGCCTCAAAAGAACTATTGATTTTGTATATTGTGGTTTTGTTTGTTTTGTATATTGTGCCATGCCTCTCCTGAATCTGTCCAGGAGGTACAAAGGCAGACCAAACACCCTCACTTTGTTCTAAGTGAACTAGGTAGAAATTAAGAATAGGGTGAAAGGAAGCGGGGATGCTGAGTTGGCAGAGAGACTTTTTAAAAAGGGAGAGGGGGGAACCATGGGATGAGGAGGAAAGAGAAACCTAATAGGGGAGATGTGCTGGCTGGCAAATTTAAGATGGATTTAGGCAACACTAGCTGCTGAAAATCTGTAAAATCTGTAAGAGATTGGCAATGCTGCCTCCGGGGATGAAATGAATATTGGCATTGTTGCTTTTAAGAGCGGCTTGGAAGACTCTTAAGGAACAGCAAGGCACAATAAAATGTTCACTGAATATTTTCCGCTTCTTAAAATATTTATTGGGAACTAAAGGTAGAAACTACAAGTGCTTTTTGACCTCTGTGATACTTTTGTAAGACTCTTGAGGAAGAGCAAGTAAGAGCAATGGACAGTAACATGTTCATTGAATATTCTCCTCTCCTTCCAAAAAACTTTGTCTAGAAGCAGGCAATCCAGAGAATTGTTCTGAATAAAAGTGAGGCCAGGTATGGAACAAAATCTACCTGGTACAAAACGTTCTTGGGGAATCAGAAGACTTGAGATAGGAGATACCCAGTTCAACGTGCCAGAGATTGGCCTAAAAGACCAAACTGAAAGACAAAAAGAAAAGTATAAAAAATGGAAAGAGGGGCACATAACTAAGGCAGCGTACCAGCAGGTAGCCCGAATCTGCAAAGATAAAGTCAGGAAAGCTAAGGCTTAGAAAGAAGTAAGATTTGCAACAAATGTCAAAAATAATAATTAAAAAAGTTTCTTTCAACGAGTAAGAAGCATGAAACACGTCAAGGGGAAAAAATGAGTCTGCTAATGGGAGAAAACGATAAGGAGGTGAAAGCAGGGAGAAAGGATAACTGCTTAATTCATTCTTTGCAACTGACTGTACACAAAAGGAAAAAAACAGCCCAAAAATGTGGGATAGACAGCTACCAGCTATCACTACCAGGTGGATTCGCAACTGGCTGACAAAGCACATTCAATGTATAGCATACTGCCTTGGTAAGACCATCCATGAAATACTGTGTCTAGTTATATCACCATGATACAAAAAAGATGTTGAGGCTTTAGAAAGAGGGCAGAGAAGAGCAAAAAGATGATTAGGGGTCTGGAGGCTAAAACATATGATGGACAGTTGCAGGAACTGGGTATGTCTATTCTAACCAGAAGAAGGATTAAGGGATGACATGATACCGTGTTTCCCCGAAAATAAGACACTGTCTTATATTTTTTTTTGGCTCCCAAAAACACACTAGGTCTTATTTTCGGGGTAGGTCTTATATATTTATGGTGCCAAATAGTGGGTGTGAGTGTGTAGGGGGTGTTTCGGTGCACGGTTGCTCCCTGAAAAGTCTTCCTGGAACTGGAGATTTACACTAGGTCTTATTTTCGGGGTAGGTCTTATATTAGGGCAGGTTTAGAAAATAGTGCTAGGTCTTACTTTCGGGGTAGGTCTTATTTTCGGGGAAACACGGTAGCAGTCTTCAAATAGTTGAAAGGCTTTCACAAAGAAAAGCAGGACAATCTATTCTCCAAAGCACTGAGGGGAAGACAAGAAGTAATGGATGGAAACTTATCCAAGAGAGATCCAAGCTAAAACTAAGGAGAAATTTCCTGACAGCAAGAACAATTAATCAGTGGGACAACCTGCCTTCAGAAGTTGTGGATGCTTCATCACTGCAGGTTTTTAAGAAGAAATTGGACAGCCATTTGCCTGGAATCATATAGAATTATACAATTCCAGACAAATGGGTAGGGGGTTGAACTAGAAGATTTCCCAAGTCCTTTCCAACTCTGTTATCTTGCAGAGGGAGACCTCAACTTACAACAGTTCATTTAGTGACTGAATTTACTAAAAAAAATGACTTACGACCATTTTTTTAACCTTACGGCTATTGCATCATCCCCATGATTGTGTAATCAAAATCTAAATATTTGACAACTGACTCATATTTATGACAGTTGCAGTGTCTCGGGGTCATGTGTTCACCTTTTCCAACCTTCTGACAAGCAAAGTCAATGGGCAAGCCAGATTCACTTAACTGTTAACTGAACTGCAGTGTTTCACTTAACAAGTATGACAAGAAAGGTCATAAAATGAGGCAAAATTCACTTAACAACTGCCAGTTAGCCACAGAAATCTTGGGCTTCATTGTGGTTATAAGTTGAAGACTGCCTGTATTCTGTATCTTTGGTTACAGAACAAGACAACCTTGTAGATATTAATTGCAAAGTCATTGCTAATGAAATACTGTGCTGAAGCTGTTCAGTAGGATAGGTACACCCAATGATATGCTAACAGATCAGGCGCCAAATTTCTGCTCTGCATTGCTGAAGCACTTTGATATGGTAAAGGAAATGTAGACCAAGAAAGATGCAGATCCAGAGAATTTCGCTACTTTTTCATGCCACGGAAAAATATGCAAGATCTGAAGTCATATACAGTACTACAAAAAGAAAATGAAGATGATAGAAGGCAAACAAAATCACTAGTATGATATTAAGGCCCAGAATAAATCCCAGCAAGATTTTCAATCCATTATTTAAATAAGATGGAAGTGGCAAGGATAAGATTGAAAATTGCAAACAGAATGGTTGAAAACGAAAATAAATTGAAGAGTCCAAAAGATTATGAGAGTTTTAATCCTATACGATATGTATTTAAACATATCTTAAAATCCATTATATCATGTTTAAAAATATATTTGTACAAATCATGTAAAGCTTTTCATTTTACTTATACATTAATGATAAAACCATACACATTTTTGAAACAGAGAAGTCAAAGTATTTCTATTAATAAACCACTTTCTCATGGACTAAGAATAAATTAATACTAAAACCTGTTCCCAGCCCTAATGCTATGCAATGACAAAATAAAAATAAGCATATTTAGGAAAATATTATGAAGTCATGGCAACACTATTCCACAACAATCTCTGCTTGTATGAGGCAGATTTTTAACAAGCAGATAATGAAGCATCAACATTAAACAAGTAATGAGTCATTTCAGTTTCTTCAAAGATCGTGATTAAAAGAAAAACTGTATTTTAACCAGGATTTAATTTCAGGATTTCACTTCATGTTTTACCACAGCAAAGTACAAAGTATTTGATGTGTGATACAATAAAAAGGTGATATTAAAGAGCACAAACAATGGCAAGATTTTAAAAGTACCACTTCTACAAACTAAGATGGACAAGACTGAGATTCAGCTTTTAGCTAAACTATTTAATTTTTAAAATGTGCATCATTACAAATACAAATCAGATTACTTTTAATAATTACTCATTTAGTAACTGCTCTGAATGCTAAAGAATAGTTCTGAAGAAATAAATCAAGTAAAAATTAGAATAGGTGGAGTAGTTCATGTAACCAGGTAGAAATAGTTTGCTATAGTTTCTGAAATGTTTTCGCAACTTCCCAATTCATTCTTTACAGTTGGGATTCTCTGCTCAGATTCCAAAGATTCAAGATCTATTACCACCGTCCACCAAATCGTTCCTTTCCATGCCTGGAGGAGAGCAAACTCCTCCAGCAAGATGCAGAATCTGGATCTCAGATCCCAAAGTTCTCCATTCCTGCACCCCATTCCAACACAGTGGAGCTGAACTTCTCCACTGGGATGCAGAAGCAGAATTCAGATCCCAAAGATTCTGTTTGCCTGGAGAAACAGTGGGTCCTTCATCACTGGAGGCTTTTAAGAAGACACTGGACAGCCACTTGTCTGGAACAGGATGGGCCTCCTGCTTGAGCAGATGATTGAAATTTGAAGACCTCCAAGGTCCTTTCCTATTATTCTGTTATTTCTACCAATGCCAGAAAGGGATGCGGTGGCTCAGTGGCTAAGATGCTGAACTTGTCAAAATCAGAATCAGAAATGTCGGCAGTTCAGCGGTTTGAATCCCTAGCGCCCCATAACGGAGTGAGCTCCCGTTACTTGTCCCAGCCTCTGCCAACCTAGCAGTTCAAAAACATGTAAAAATGCAAGTAGAAAAATAGGGACCCCTTTGGTGGGAAGGTAACAGCATTCCATGCGCCTTTGGCATTTAGTCATGCCAGCCACATGACCATGGAGACATCTTTGGAAAGCGCTGGCTCTTTGGCTTTGTAACGGAGATGAGCACCACCTCCTAGAGCCGGAAACAACTAGCATGTATGTGTGTGGGGAACCTTTACCTTTACTTACCAATGCCAGATACATTGTTGTGATGATTCTATTAATAAGAATTTTATACTCTTTACATATCTTTTCCTGAGAATTCCCAACAAAAAAAGCTCCAGTTCTAAATCTACTTTTTCATCGATAATTTCCTGTAGCCAAATTTGAATTTTACGCCAATATTTCCGAGCCTCTGGGCAGGTCCACCACATATGATAGTATTGTGATGATTCTAATAAGTCTTATCCATTCCCCACTGTTCCAACAGTGGTGAAGCCAACTCACATTCTCCCCCAACTCTCATCCAACTGGGGTCAAAGGAGACAAGCCAAATCCCCCCATTCCATAGTTGCACAAAACATGAGCTTTTAAAATAGCTACAAATATTTTGGTTACTTGAATAATTAGAAGTATTTTAAACTGATTACTGGCCAAATGAGCCTCAGATGTGTGTTCGCCTACTGTCTAGCAACTTACCTGATTTGTGTCCTAACCCTAACCCTTACTTATCCAATTTGTGTCCTGCATTTAATTTGTACAAAAGGCCCCCTCCTCCTATCTTCTCCACATCAACAACTCTGTGAGGTGGGGTGGTTAAGGGAGTGGGTTCTATAAAGGGCAGATACCATAAAGAAACCATTTTAAATGTATACCAAATTATTAACTCTCCCATTGAAAACCAAGCATCCACATCTTAGGAAATTGTTTTGTTTTGAATTAGAGGCAATACAGGTTGAGCTTGACCTACAACCACAATGAGGCAGGTGTGAGTTTTGTCCCATTTTACAGCTATTTTTGCTGCAATTGTTAAGTGAACCACTGCACTTGTTAAGTGAATCATGCACTTAAAATGGCTTCCGTTATTGACTTTGCTTGTCAGAAACTGGCTGGGAAGGTTACAAATGGTGATCATGTGACCCCAGGACAGTTTAGCTGTCATAAACACATACCAGTTGGCAAGCTGCCCAGAGTCCTTTGGGAGGCATATAAGTTTAATAAATAAATAAATAAATAAATAAGCGCCTGAATTTTGATCATGTGACTGGAAATGCTAAGTGAGAAAACTGGTTATGTCAGGTTTTTTCAGTGCCATGGTAAATTTGAAATCCATTTTCCAATATGTGAATGCTTGATTTTCAATGGGAGTGTTAATAATTTTCATACATTTAAAATGGTTTATTTATGGTACAGCATTTCACTTATGCAAGTGATTCGAAACTATATTCTCTTTGCACTTTTGGTAATTTCTTGGTGACGGCTTAAAAACCTGGTGGCTCAAGATGAAGTCTCTCTTTCTGCAGTACACAGTCAGGTTTTTTTCCCTCCTCAACTATTTTTAATGCTTACGTACTGTACTAGATATCTTAACCTCCCTTTTCTAAATATTTTTACTGAAATATTTCTAAAAATAGTATCCTTAGTCTTTGATCAAAGATTTTTGCATTTGCTGGTTTCCCTCCTTCTCCCAAAAAAATATAATATACCCACTTTGGAAAGATGGTTCAAATCCCTGACCACTGTTTTTTGTAGAAATTTGATAACTTTTTTTAATGAACATTAAAAATATCATTCATCTAGTTTACAGACTATTGGGAACTCAAAGAAATTAGAGCAGATTTGTTTCCACTCATTAACAATTGATTAGATTTAAAATTATATGAACAACTGGAATGTAAATAATTAGGTAATTAAAAGAAATATTTCACTAAAACAAATATCCTACAGCACTGCCTAGAGAAAACACTATCTCAAGGTTATGCAAACATTCCAAAGATAACTTTGTGGCTCTAAAGGCTTTACTCCTTTGGAATTAAGAGAAATGACTCATTGATCAAATATATCTTACATATGCCAAGGACATTCATTTCTCCTCCTCAGGTATAAAATATTCATAACTGTGTGGTTACAAGCTTCTCCTTTGCTTGTCAAAAGCCAGTTGTGAAACGTGCAAATGGAGATCATGTGACCACAGGATGCTGCAACAGTCATAAACACTCACCGATTGGAAGAGCCTGAGTGTCAGCCATACGGCCACAGGAACGCTGCCGTCATAAATGCGAGGACTGGTCACAAATTTACACATAAATAAGCACATGCATAACGGACACAGCAGAAATATATATAGGTAATCCTCAACTTACAATCATTCGTTTAGTGACCATTCAAACATACAACAGCACTGAGAAAAGTGATTTACAACTGGCTCTTACGATCATTACAGCATCTTTACAGTCACAGGATAAAAATTTGGATACTTGGCAACTTGTGTGTGTGTTGAATGTGATCATGTGATCATAATCTGCAACCTTCCCAGCTAACATCTGACAAGCAAACTCAATGGGGCAAGCAAATTCGCTTAACAACTGCATGATTCATTTAACAACTGCAGTTATTTGCTTAATAACCATGGCAAAAATGGAAAAAGGTTGTGACTCCCAACTGTCTTGCTTAGCAATAAAAACATTCTGGTCCAATTGTAGTCATAAGTTGAGAACTACCTGTATACAAGTCTTGCCAACCAACGAACCTCACTCTGTCACATTCAGACTGACCTAGAATGATACTGAAATATTTACAATCCAAAAACAGATGCAAAGGAGGAATAAAACAATTCTGCTTCCTCCCTGTTGCCTGTCACCTTTTTGCCAACTGCTGCCATTAGCGGACTGATCATTTCCTTGACTTATTGAAAGAAGCTTTTATGATTTTTGGGGCACCATTTGCTAGTTTTAGCTCATTCTGGGCCTTAGCTTTCCTGACTCCCACCTTGCAGATTCGGGCTATTTGTTGGTATTCTGTTTTAGTTCTGGGTCCCTCTTTGTTTTTTTTAATAAATATGTATGTATGTATGTATGTATGTATGTATGTATATTTTATTTATTTGTTTGTTTGTTTGCTTGTTTATTTATTTGACCTTTTTGTCCCTCAATTTGCCAGAGAATTCTTTGTGCAATCATGCCAGTCTCATGTGGTCTCTTTTGTTTTTCCTTTTTTTGTGTGGCATTGTTTTTGCTTTGACCTTCATTAGGTTTCCCAAGAGTTTTCAACTGTTTTTTAATTTTAGGATATCCATCCATGGACTCCTTCCTAGTCTCTCTCTCTTAGCTTGCTGAAGTCAGCTCTCTTAAAGTCTAAAACACTAACTTGGTTTAGTTACCTGTGGTTGCATTACGATGAATTCAAATATGACAGGTTGCTCTCCCCCACAGAGCACCTATAACGACTTCTCCCTCAACCATTTCAGCCCTGTCAGTAGGATTAAATTCAGTATGGCAGTCCTTCTTGTTCCCTCTTCTCCTTTTTGTATGACAAAGTTGCCAGTTAATACTCATATTGATGAAAAACATAAACAGAAACAACAGTAATTTAGTGATAATTTATATTCTCCAAAGTCTGAGCGCTTAAAAATAAGCAGTTTTTACTAGCCCAACATCCCACTAAGCAACCTATCAGCCAGCACTCTATGTCAGTGGTTAGATCCTTCAGGGTGGAGATGCAAATATCGAAGTATGTCAGCACTAGATTTGGAAAAACCCAGCCCGATTACCATCTCAGAGATATAAACTCAAGCGATGCTCAGAAAAAAACTTCCTGAAATTCACAGATTAGTCAAAACTAAGTTAGAAAATATAAACAGAGTCAATCCACCTTATTATATTTTGCTGCAAGCTCCACTTATTTTTCCTCTATGTATATGTATGTGTGCAAACTTGATTTACAACATTCTTACAATCAATCTTTTTTCCATTCTGCCTTCATTTTATTCATATTCTATGTCTGCAAGCTTGGCTTAGGTTGAGTGTTTGGTTAATCCATCCTGGCTACCAGCCCATTTTATTTCTAGGAGGTCCAATTAAGTTAATTTGAATGCTAATCATTATGTTAATGTAATTTAAGGCTATGAATTATTAGTTTATTAGCGATATAGTTAAGGCACACTTAATATTGAGATGGTACAGATTTTTATTTCACTGTTTTAATTTCATATTACTGATACATTCTTAGGTTGCATAATTTTTCAGATTAAAAAAACCTTTGCTAGGCATTGTTTCCATACAACACTTCTTCTGCTTGAGCAGAATTATTGCAGGATCTACAAAAATAGTTGGAGGTAAGTTTTAACTTAACTAAGCATTAAGGTCATAAAATCTAAATCTCAAAGATACAGGAAATGCTAACCTGCCTTTCCAGTTGGACTGCAAACTATTCTTACACAAGATTAAGATATTTTCCTAGACGTTCTCTAGTAGTTCATAGACTGGCACTAATTTCAGTCTTTCTGAGGAACATAATAATAAATCTGCTTGGTTTTCTTCTGAGAATGGAACTAACCTTTTAAAAATAATATTGATCTTAAAGCAAGATTTTATACCTGCCAACAGTAACTGCTTATGTTAAAGGAGAGCAGGATATCATGCAAAACACTTGGTAAATTAGTTACAACTTAAAAATTCTGCAGTCTGTCAAACCATTAAACTGTAATGTATCCTGGACTTTCAACCCAATTATGAAATAAAGTTGCACCACACATTAAAATACTACTGTTATAACCCAGATCGCCTAGGCAGAGGCAGGAATCCATAGAGTCCTGTATTGTTTTGATTAAAGCCCACAACAACCCTACAACAGCTGGTAAGGCTCCACCTCAGCCTACCGTGAAGGCAGCCATCCTCAGTCGCCCAAACAAAAACCAGTAAACCATAAAGAAAGTCCAAAGAGAAGGTGCAAGCTCACAGGGCAAGCTCCAGACTCAAGGTCCACAAGGCCAAAGGCAAGCCACAGGTAGGAGCACGAGTCAAAACCAGGGGAGTGTAAACCAAAACAAACAATTGTTCCTGACAAAGACAATTTCCCCTCAACTTATCTTTAAGTCAACCCACAGCAGGTGTTCCTTGTGAGGAAATACAGGGTGACCTTCCAAGCAGCCTTGTAGTCCTTCTTTGGACTTGCTCCACTCTTCATTCCCTTGGATCAAGTGGAGGAGGCAACTGTTCCTGATCAGAGGGGATCTGCTGCCTATCAGCACCACTGCCTGTTTGCAGCCTATCCTCCTCTGTTTTCTGTGAGGGCAGGCAGCTGTTTGTCCGGTCAACCACCTCCCCTAATGCCTGAGGGCCATGGGAATATTATTGTCCTCAGCCCCGGGCCACTCCAAGCATTCCAAGGGGGGACATGCCATCCCTGTCGGACACTCCCGGTCCCGGTTCCAACTCCTATTCCAAGCCGGGCTCCAATGAGCTCACGACAACTACAGTAATTTCAAGGGTGTTGCCAAAAGCTAACCTGTACATCATTTCTAAATATTCTAATATTAGGATGTATGGAATTCTATTAGAAGGTATCCTCCATGACATCTTCTAGCCAGACTACCCACTAACCCTGTCCATGCCTGACTCCAGGAAACTCCAAGACACAAAACAAAGAAACCACCTTGAGCCTTTCGGCTAAGTTTGACACTTTGGATGAAACTGATAGGAAGTTGTTAAATATCAGTAACTCAATAAGAACCATCAGAATTTCCCTCAGGATATGGAATTCCTTTACTTACACACACACACACAAATTCCCCAAATATGGACCTATGAACCAATATCAACACCAAGGCACAGAAGGAGGATGAAACGGGACAAATGTGACTGCCATTCAAGTAAATAGTTCTTTCAGGATATCGGAGATTACATAAAATAATAAATTAAAAATCCATTTCTCTGACAGCCACCCCCAGCCTCAATGTTTAACAGGAAGCGGGTTGATATGGTAAACCCCACAAGCTCAGCAGGGGGATGCTTGACCATCAAACACCTCTTTTTGGCCATCCAGTTAATTACAGTTTCCAGTAATTCCTAATTGGCAAGCTCTGTTGCTTGGAGGAGCAGAGAAAAGATATAAACACTTGAGAAATGTAGCCTACGATCCCTGTACTTCACATTATGCTGTTGAAATAAACTCTGCTCCAAATAATCTATGGACTTGGTCTAGATTCGAATTCAGAATTTTCTTCTAATACTCGCCTATCTTTCCAGAAGTCCTTATGAATGCACTGTTTGAAATCCTACCATTTTGTGCAATGTCTTTAGAAAGAAAATATTATGTGCAATAATAATAACACATAACATGTCTGGCCTTCCTCCTAAGCACAGTTTCCCAATACATTCATGACCGGGATTTCCTGTAAAAAATTTCAGTATTCTGATTACACAATAGAAGGATAAGAAATGTGGTGCAAATATGGTGAGATAGATATATATGTGTGTTTGTGTGTTAGTTAGATAGATAGACAGAGCAAAACGAAAATGTAAAGACAATATCACTCTGCAATGTGATTCATTATACCTCTCCATGTCTTTCTGTCCTTGCAAACATGTCTTTCATCTTTCAACATACTGGTATGTATGTATGTATGTATGTATGTATGTATGTATGTATGTAATGTACTCACTGATGCTCTTCATTTAATCAATCTACCAGCCTACTTGCTCCCAAAATGAAAATTATCCAACACTTGTGACATTTTGTTCATGAAATTCCTTTCCCAGAGATTGTTTAGCTTGGGGTTTTTAAAATAAATTTTAAGGCTCAATCAAGAGCTTATAATAATAATAATGTTCTTAGGCATTATTATTATCCTTTGCTTTTACTGCACATTCATTCATAGGTCATACAGTTTCCTTTTCAGGCTAAACAGTATTGTGAAAAGCATAGAAAAGGACTAAAGATAATAAGCTAAAGAAATTAAAGACATGAGATAAGAAAAAGGAAAGGAAATACAACTAAATCTAAACCTCTCCATCCAAAGTTTGCATGCAAAAGCAAACACAAGAAAAAGATCAATAGTACAATAAATACAATTTAAAAACTGCAATAAAATTTTGATACAATTAATAATTAATAGCATAACACAGGAATCAGATGATTTCTAAGAGCTATAGTTAGCAATAATTTTTTTGTGACTTTCTTAGATGTTTCTGAAAAGTGATCACCCAAAAAGAAAAGTAATGACCTCCTGGTCACAATGGCCATTAAAGATCCTAACAATTATACCTTTTTTTTACATTGTGAACTGTTTTCGTTTCCACTAAGTTGTTTCGTATAGCATATATTTTTTCTGTTAAAACTTCCGTTAAACCTCATCAATTCCACCCAATTGCTATTTCTCATTTCTCAACCTATTCATTCATTTAATCCTCATTCATTCTCTTTATTCATTTGACAATTAACTTTCAAACTGTCATTGTGATTTGACAGGGAAGATATCAAAGCGATGGATAGCTTCTGCCTTTTAGGATCAACCTTCAACAATAAGCGAAAAAGCAATCAAGAAATATGCACAAGCCAGCACTGGATATAACAGCCATAAAGCCCTTGGAAAAGTAATTCAAATACTGTGGTCATGACTATACCAAAATATGCAAGCTACAGAATTCTCAGTAACATTATGGAAGTGAAAGTTGGACTTTGGCCAGCCAAGGAAACAAACCAATGGATTATGGAACGAATCTACTCAAGAGTTTTTACTCAAGGCACAAATCATCAGGGTCAAATTATCCTACTTTGGACACATCCTGCAAAGCTTCAACTCTCTGGAAAAGATCAAAGGAAAGAAGAGGTCAACCAGCAGTAAAGTGGATGGATTCTGTTACAAAGGCAATGAGTATACCATTGGGAGCCCTGAAAGAACAGGTTAGAGAAGCATCCTCATAGAGAAGATCTATCTATGGAGTTGCCAGGAGTCGAAAATGACTTAATGGCATATTAAAAAAAAATCAATCGATCTCTTTATATGAGAGAAAAAAATCCACAACATACTTCCTTGGCACTAGTTACTCACCAGTATTCGTATTTAATCCTCAACCATTCAGGCAATTTTTGCACAAATTCATCTTGTACAACAACTGTGTCTTTTGGGGGATTAGCAGACCATTTACTCAATAATTCATGTCTTAGCTATCTCTTATTTGGACTAATGCAATGGCCTTTAAATAGACTGCTCTTAAATACAGCATTATCTAGTCTAGAATGAAGCCATGCAAGTATTACACTGGTACTCTTCAATATATTTATCAGATGGCTCTATTTTGTTAACTAGTCACTAGCTACTTTCTGGGAGCAATTCAAAGGGCTACATCTATATAAGCCATTCAAGACCCAACACTAGATATTTAGGGATTGCTGAGTTCCAATAGTTTTTGTCCACCCTTGGTATGCCCTGGGTTCTATAAAACAAAATAATGTCATTCTTATGAAAGCTTAGGGACGTGCCTTATCTATTGCTGAACCTGTTCTTTGGTATTCCCTCTTGTCTGTTTCTCTCTGACCCAGCTGACCTTCCAAAAAAACTGTAAAAGCCTGGTTATTTCAAGAGGCCCAGGTTATGATCGTTTGTAATATGAATATGTTATTTTCGATTTCTGCATTCCTTACTGTAATATTACAGTACTTATTCCTGTACGGTTTGCTACCTTGCTTCTGATTAGGCAGCTTTTACGCAAAAGTCAAAATTTATTTCTCTAGCTGAAGGGAGCCCATAGTAGAGCCTCACATACTGCAAAGGGGCAATATGTTGGATATTCTGTCCAAAAGTAATTTAGAAAAAAGCTGGTACACCAAATTGTAGTCAAAACAGCACGGAAGCCCATCCAAAATTCTAGGCATGTGGGATGGTAATTTGGCAACAATACCCATACTTCCAAACAGTTATGAGGAGGTGTAAGGTTCACATGTTACACTTACATATAATTTAATCAATTTTGTTTTACAGAATTTGAGAAGAGATTCAACTGTCATGTTTTTAATAAACAGTAGGTAAATAAACAATGCCTTAAATCAGGTCATTATGCTTAAGTTCACCTTCAGAAATGACAGCGGCCAGAAGCATCATTCCATTGAGAGGGGGAACAGACACTGGATTTAAGAGAACCTCAAAACAGCATAACTGGTTATTTCATCGGAGTTATATTTCTATTTCCATTTGCTGCTGGTCAGCAGGATCTTCAATGTACTAGGATCAAGCCTCAGTTTATTCATTCATCTTTAGTCCTTCACTGAGTTCATTTAATACTTCATAGTATATGTTAGAATTTATAATGTACAACTTGGTCTAGATATAAAAAACATGAAAGACCACAGAACTTTCAGGATTTCAAATTGCTGTTGAACAAGAGTTTGGAAAAAAAAACACCCTCAATATCACTAACTAAAGACAGCACTGCAAAAAGTTGTCTCCACACTCCACATTAGTCAAATATCCTAGATAGACCCCATGGTTGCTGGCATGAAATATAGAGTGTTCAATAATAACCCACTCCTTTTATCATTCTTAGTAACTCTAATAAGAATTTGAAGATTGACAGTCCCTATGTTAATATACAATGAACAATTTTGGTCAGCAAAATCAAGATAGCTTACTGTTCTGTTTCTTCATATGTCTGTTCTTTTTATCTTTTGCCCTATTTTCCATATCTTGAATAATATCATACTTTTTTTTCTTTTCCATGGTTTGCCTATCATCAAAACGAGGGTGTTTTCCCACCAAATATCTAAACATTACTTAGTATCCTGGCCCTGTAGGATTTATTTTAGATTCTAGGAGGTGTTTTTAGATTCTAGGAGGTGTTTTCAGATTCTAGGAGGTGTTTTCAGATTCTAGGAGATGTTTCTTCTAAGATTGTCGATGTGCCTCATTCCAGATATATAATTACTACTGTATTTATCTCCACATCTACAACTTTGGCTGATAAACTATTTTTTTTTCTGTTCAATCATCCCAATTCTCAGACCGCCTGGACAAGTCTCTGCAGTTTTCTTCGAAAGGTTCTTCAGAAGTGGTTTGCCATTTCCTCTTTCCTAGGGTTGAGACAAAGTGACTGGCTCAAGGACACCCAGGTGGCTTTGTGCCTAAGCCCTAAGGCAAGACTAGAACTCACAGTCTCCTGGTTTCTAGTATGGTGCTTTCATAATTAAAGCTAAATCCAAGGAAAAGGTGAAAGATAGGCCAACTAAAGAACTTTTCATTAAATAAATGCCAATTCAGATTGATAGATTCAGTGCTAGCACATTATTCTAATGTTCAAACTATTGAATTATACTCTAACCTACAAGCTGTATGCATGCAGCCTATGGTTTGTTTACATTTGGTGTGTCATGCAAACACAAATATTTTTATAATTCAATGAAACATGGTTAAAGTAACCAGAGATGTGAGCAAAGAATGAGCAGTGAGCAAGTGCTTCAATTCCAGAGCACCCATCACACTACAAGGTAGGGCATTTGTCCAATGTATTCTAGGCAAGAAGGAAAATGTTATGAGATCAATGCATATTAATTTGTAATCCTTTCTAATCAAGACAGACTACAGTAGTCCTCAATGTATGACCATAACTGAGCCCAAAATTTACATTGCTAAGTGAGACATTTGTTGAGTTTTGCCCCATTTTATGACTTATCTTGCCACATTTGTTAAGTGAATCTTAAATTAGCAATAAGCTTGTTAAGTGAATCTGATTTCCTCATTGGTTTTGCTTCTCGGAAGGTTGCTAAAGGGGATCATAAGGCTCTGGGATACTGCAACTGTCATAAATGTGACGTTCAGTTGCCAGGCATCCAAATGTAAATCACATGGCCATGCAACGGTCGTAAGTGTGAAAAATGGTCATAAGTCACTTTCTTTCCAGCGCTGTTGTAACTTTGAACGGTCCACTAAACGAACTGCTGCAAGTTTGAAGACTGCCTGCACTGCCATTCTTTTATTATTTTATCATTAGTTTTTACTAATAACAATTTTTAAAAGGAGACTTTGTCCTTTTCGCGGGCCTTTCTCTCTTAAGATGCCAAGAAAACTCCTGGTGTTTAGCTTTCTCATTTTTCATCCTTTATTAACGCCCACGCCCTCCCGATCTTCTCCTGAACACCGAAGTTGGGAGTTTTCTCCCTCCTTTTAAACCGCTCCGTTGGGAAACGAGCCTTGCAATCAAAAGTCATCCAGGCGATTTTGCACGGCTGAAGGTGCAACCCTACACACTCACACACACACACCCTCGACCCGTTCCCGCCAACGGAGGGATGGTCCAGCCCGCCACTGCCACTCCTCCGGGCGGAGGAGGGTGGGCTTCAGAATTCCACCCGCGAGGCAAGCTGGATCCTCGATCCGCCCTCCCCAGCCTTGGGCGAGGCTCGTTGGCCAATGACCTTGAACCAATCGACTCCTTCTTCGACCTACGGGGGGCGGGGGGGGCAGCAGCAACTCCTTCGAAAGAAACGAGACCCAAAGCAGGATCGAGAGCGAGGGAAGAGTCCACTTCCAGACCTCTCGGACGACCACCGGCAGCCTCCATCCTCCCAGATCCCCCCGGGATCCGTCCATCCCACTAGCATGCGAACCCTATAGGCTGAGTGGGGGAACTCTCTCAACGGGACAGCGATCTCCCTTTTCGCTTACTTAACTGGGTCTTGAACTCTTCCTTCCTTAGCCCTCCCGGCTCCCAAGCGGCGAAGAGGTAGGTCCGCCTCAGCCCGTCGCCTCCACGGCGGCTTCCCCGGGGCAGCTCTGAATGGCCAAGCAACTCCAATCCGAGCTGCCTCCCTCCCGCCCCCGCCCCCCCGCTTCACGTCGCCTGCCTCAGTTCAGAGAGGCAAAAGAACTCCTTTCACGGCCTCCGCCGTTCTCTTCTGGGCTCTCATTGGCCGCCTCAAGAAGCGCCCCCTCCCGATTGGATAGCCGCGAAAACTGCAGGATATCCGCATCCGCCCCGCTTTAAGCCTCCTTCGCTTCTGTGTGGTTTTTTTTTTAAAACGAAGGGACCCATCCCGTTGCTTTTCCTCGCCACCAATCGGCTTCCACTTCCTACTTCCACGGAGGAGAAGTGGGACGCATGCGCGCATGCGAACCTGGAAACCGGGCTGATCACCTTTTACGTGTCGCGTTGATCTTGGTGGGATGGGAGATCCTCCTAATAAGATTCTCGGTGCTCTCTGAACTGGGTGGTTGGCTTTGTACACGCGTTTTGCTTACCCGGCTTAGTTAATGAAACGCTTGCAAGCAAACTTCCATGCTCCACACTTCGACTTTGATATATAGCGACTTTGGGTCTTCAAACTTGACAGCTTTAAGACTTGTGGACTTCAACTCCCAGAATTCCTGAGCTAACATGACTGGAGGAGGAATTCTGGGAGTTGAAGTCCACAAGTCTTAAAAGCTGTCAAGTTTGAAGACCCGTTCTATTGGATCCCTTTTCTAATCTTGTAACAATCCTGCCTCCTCTGTTTAGCCAATGAGAGTGGTGATTTTTTTTTCCCAGCAGTAATCGGTGTTAAATTTCTAGATTTTTTTTTTGACAGATCCCACAACTCTGCTTGGGATCCGCACTGTGGAAGAAGAGGATTGTGGAAGCACCATCAAGTGTGGCTGTGACTTGATTTTTTACTTGATTTTTTTATTCTCCTCCACTCTTTTAACTTTCATTCAGGTGGGAAGAATGACAAAAAGTTATAAATCAGCTCACAAGAAATCGGACTAGTCTCAATAACAACAGCCAGCCAATCAAACAGTCTGAAATCAGACCATGACTCAGAAGTATCCAAACAAACAACATTCATACTTAATTGCATCACATAAAAAGGTATTTAAAGGCCTGTGTTCTGACAGACAAGCACAATTCAAAGCGCACTGACGATGTCTCCTCGAATGGTGATGAAACGTTGGCAACCCAGTTGTCAAGTGCGGTGCTCGAACCAACAGCCCAACAATGCGTAGATTCGAACTTCGGCCTTTAGGACCAGCAGACTTGACTGGAGCTCGGAAGCTAAACAATCAGGAAGTCCCGACTGGATGAGAAGCTGCCAGGAATTTCAGGGTTAGAATGTAGGCTGAGAAAATGAAAAGAACAATCCGGAAAGGCGGCAGACATAAGCCAGTCTCATCTTGTTACTGAATAATTTGTATGAACATACTACCAGGAGTCACACTTTAAAGCTTGTAGGCTCTCTCTAGCATCTCCACATCTAGGACATCAAAGCCATTCCAGAAAGCTGCAGAAAAGCCAAGTGAGCACATTTCAGGATAAAATGAAACATGCTTCCCAGGCTGACATTTCAGGAGGCATCCTTACCCAGAATCAAGAAAAAGAAGTGGGTATGGTACGGATAATCCCTGACCAATTGCACACTTTCCTAAATTTTATTAACGAACAGTCGCACAAGGTTTGGCTACCTCCCGGGTGGATTACTGGAATACACTGTATATGGGGGCCCTTAAAGAACATCCAGAATCTCTTGTTCAACTGCCATTTGTTAAAGTCAGCTCTCTTAAAGTTTAAAACACTAGTCTGACTAGTTATCTGTGGTTGCATTATGGTGAATTCAAGTATGACATGGTCACTTTCCCCAGAGTTCCTATCAACCATTTCATCCCTATTAGTAAAATTAAGTCCAGTATAGTTGTCCCCTCGTTTCCTCCTCTATCTTTTGTATGACTGTTGTCAGTTAACCATGTCAGGAACCTGCAGGATCTAGTCTGGGTCAGTTACCAGGACCAGAGGTTTACTCTTCCAAGCTTTTGGATTGGTGCTAGAGCCCATCCTTGGGAAATTCAAGTTCCAGCACAAGTCCTAAAGCTTGGAAGACTAACTCTTGGGTCCTGGTGACTGACCCAGATTGGATCCTGGAACATTATCCTGGGACATGTATATGTGCCTTTATTCATGTCAGTAACTTGTTTGATGTCACATTCCCTGCAGAGTTAATATCAGAGTAATTAAAAGTCCCCCATCCTCCACAGCCACAGTGGTGCAGTGATTAGAATGCAGTACTGCAAGCTACTTCTGCTGACCACCGGCTGCCAGCAGTTTGGCTCAAGGTTGACTCAGCCATCCATCCTTCCAATGTCAGTAAAATGAGGAGCCAGATTGTTGGGGGCAAAATGCTGACTCTGTAAACTACTTAGAGAGCTATCTAAGCAGTTTACAGCTTAGATCGTATCCTTATGATTTATATTGACTGTTTCCTAGTATGATTTGATTGCTTATTGTACCCTATGACTATTATTAAGTGTTGCACCTTATGATTCTTGACTCTTGATGAATGTATCTTTTCTTTTATGTACACTGAAAGCATTTGCACCAAGACAAATTCCTTGTGTGTCCAATCACACGTGGCCATTAAAGAATTCTATTCTATTCTATTCTATAAAACACTGTCAAGCGGCATATAAGTCTAAGTGCTATTGCTATTACTACAGTGGTGTGTTTCCTGCACACCTCAGCTAACTGGTTAGCAAAGAGCTCATCTATTTCCTCCATCTGGACTCCAATGAGAGGGCAGTTCCTAAGAGACAAATATGATATAAAAACAATAGTGTGGCTAAAATCCAT
This sequence comes from Naja naja, assembly GCA_009733165.1. NCBI lineage: Eukaryota > Metazoa > Chordata > Lepidosauria > Squamata > Elapidae > Naja > Naja naja. The sequence continues at coordinate 14,795,010 of CM019159.1, read as the reverse complement.
GTTTTAAGAGGTACAATATTTATTTGTCAAATCTATGCAACATGTCAGCATTTCTGCCAGATTAGTCATTGAAGAATTATTTTTAATATTCAACTCTAGTCTTTGGCCAGTAGAAGCAATGCAACAAATGGGGGAAAAGGTGTGTATTTGAGGCCTATATGCAGATCAATCTATGTGACATACTATCACAATTAACTTCTCATAGCATTTGCAATAGAAAGTTTAAGATACCTTTTCACCCAAACGTTTAAATTTATATTTAATTTTGAAGAGAACAACAGCATGCCTTATAAGGAAGTAGAATTTCTAATATATTAATGTTAGTTTGCAATAGAGAAATACTTAGGCTGTGAACAGTTTGCTTTAGGATTCTAGAACAATTCAGAAGAAAACAAAATACTAATCTTGGAATGCATATTTCTGTTGCAGTGCTTGAGATAGCAGTTATTACTTCAAAGAAAGAAGTTTGAATTGGAAATGAGTTATTTTATTAAAATGCTATTTTGTTTGCATTAATTCATTGCATTTTCTACTATAACATGCAGCATAATATAAGTATGCAGTAAAATTACAGAGGATCTAATGATCAATTTGAGATATATGCACATGCCTTTATCCCGTCATCTTTGAGCAATATTCTTTTCTCTGGACTAGTATTAAGCAAATAAAATAAAAAGATATCCACACAGAATTAAAAATAAATAAATCTTAATTTATTCTACTATTTCCAAGTAAGGAACCCCGTTTTTCCAGGTTCTCTGGCTCGGTTTCCCTTAAATCCAACAGGCTGTCCAGAGCGACTTCGCAAATCACGATCTGACATTTCACTTTGTGCCATCTCTTCATCATATCTAAGGGAAGAGAGATAAACATCAATGTCTGATTTGGATCAAAGGGGTGGAATTTTTCTAGAGTTGAATTGCAACAGCTGCCGGATGAAGAAAACTTTGGGGAAAACACTGGCTCCTATTCACAAAGTTAAGTGATAATCCATATACATGGCTGCAACTCTTTATGTATACAGGCAGACCTCAGCTTACAACCATTTGTTTAGTGATCATTCGAAGTTACCACAGCACTGAAAAAAGTGATGTTTGACCATTTTTCATACTTAAATCGTTGCAGCATCCCCATGGTCATGTGATCAACATGGGGGTGATTGGCAACTGGCATATATTTATGACAGTTGAACTCATTTGGGATCATGTGATCACCACCTTTAATCTTCCTAGCCAGCTTCCAACAAGCAAAGTCAATGAAGGAAGCCAAATCCACTTAATGGCTGCACTGATTTGCTTAAAAACTATGGGAAAAGGTTGTAAAATGAGACATAACTCACTTTGCTTAGCAACAAAAATATTGGTAATTATCCTAAGTCAAGGACTACCTGTAAACACACACACACACACACATCCAAGCAAAATTATTTCCTTTCTTAAAAGCGCCTTGGCCCTGGTGAACAAAATGCTGTTCTCTGAAGCTATGTCCTTGTGATATCACTTCCATCATTAAAAACGAAGAATTTTCCATAATTCTTTTTCCTCTATTCTTAAACACTTACAAAATTTCATAGTTCCCAAGAGCTTCTTTGGGGGGCGGTTTATTCCATTTACAATCAGGAATTTCTCCATTGGGCACAGCAATATTAAGTGTGTCATTTATCAGATTGTACTTGAGTATACGGTCATTTGCAGTACTGGAAGTAAGAGATGGGGAAGCATTGACCTATGGAGAATGCAGGAAAGATAAAAAACACATAATTCATTGTCACCATTTGCTAAATAAATAACAGCTTATGAAACAAACATCAAAATTTCTACTTCAGATAAAATAGGGAGTGGTCTGATAGCACTTTTTTTGCCTCTCTTCCTGCTAAGTATACAGTAATTTAGATTTCTACACTGAACTTGGAATAAATAGACTCTTCCAACCTTTGGATTCTAAGGGTGCAGAGTTCTATCAGTAGTAATTCAGTGATTTAACACCTTCCTTATTGATTCAGTAAGGCCAATTAAATTCATGAAGCACTTAGAAAAGATTCTGAGTTAATTAAGGAAACATTAAATTTCAAGAGTAGAAATTGCTTGGAAAGTTATCTTTTATGATGTATAAGTGTTTCTCAAATAAGTACAAAAGTGTTGGAATTTCCTTTACAGATTTTATTTTTGGGCTGGTTGGTTTATTTTTATTTTGCTTTCTATATCTTTCGAAACTGTCTTTCAACAATAAAAAAACAATTCCTTTTTCTACAGTTCTGAAAAACAGTACTTTAAAGACAATGTTTATTTACCTCAATAAGCCATGGCTTAAGCTTGTCATCAATAATGATGTCATATCCGTAGCATTCAAAGCAATGTTTATCATTGTTCATCACAGGCTGTAAGTAAATGGATGAAAGTAAACATGAGAAGAGGGATGTGTAATCAAATCATCTTCATAGTGTATTGAAGACTAATGTATGCAAGACATTTCAAATATAATCTGAATATTTACAAAGAAGTTGTGCAAGTTTATCAATCATACTATAGGTAACAATAAAGTCCTTAAATATAAAAAGGAAGAATATGAAGTCAAACAAAAGATTCACAATTTGTTTGTGAATAAATAAATAAAATAAAGGCGTACAATTCCAGAAGGCAGGTTGTTCTACTGCTTAATATTTTGCAGTCGTGAAATTCCTCCTTTTTTGCTCTTAGTATAATACTTCTGATTGAATGTATGTCTTATCTTTTCCTTATTTAAACATTTATTTAAACAGTTTTATGTAACATTTTTATTTTGAAGGCTAATACACTTGTCACACCTAATACAGATAAGTATATTGGTAGCTTTCCCCCATAATCTAATGATAAAATGGTTTAGATTCAATAAATCATTCACCCTGAGCTATTTTTCTTAGAATTTGTATTTGTAGCTGTACATCCTTTTGTAAGGTTGCTAAATATCTTATTTTTCTAGATTTTATTTTTTTTAGTTCATGAAGATCAGTGGAATGCATACCATAAAAATATTGTCCTATATGTATTTATCTGAGTATATTTGTGCATATATAAATGTATACAATACCTCCACCATCTAGTCTATGAATTTTACATTCTTTTTTTAAAGTCAGAGCCCAGTACATGTAAGGGAGAAGGAGGAATATATCCAGTTTTAAGATGTTTGACATTCCACATTGCAGAATAGCAGAATATGTAAAATAGTGGATCACAAAATATAAGGAATAAAAAATATGTCAAACATTTATTATGGGACTTGTTCAAGTTTCAGTAACAAATATACTTTGTGCAGTATAAGTAAACATTGGAAAGGATCTAAATGTTCTTTTGTATTACTTAAACTTTCCTTTATCATAAACGTATTTTTCTACTCACCGCAACTGCTTTCAATGATTGTACAATTATCCAATGTATTTCATCAAACAGCTTGTTTGTGACATCTTTCCCTCGAGTGCTTTCCAGATATAAACGCAAATTATTGACTGTCCATTTGCCACCATGGATATGATTGTAGTCATCCTACAAAGGTACATCAAATTATCATTTTTACTTTCAAAAGACTTTTCAGAACCAGATGTCTTCATTAATTTGTGCACAAAATGCAATCAACAAAAGAAGAATTAACTTTATGTAGGCTTTAATACATTTTTATCCTGCCAGGACACATTCTACAGACTTTTAATATTAAAGACAAGATAAATTCCAAACTTAACAAACAGAATAATTAAAAGAAGATTTCAATCTACGTGGGTTAAATTTTTATGTTCTAGGAGAACAAAGGGCTATGTTAATTGTTCATTGGCTACTTGTTGAAGAAAAAGAGCTTTATACTTTGGAAAATGGATTGTTATTTAAAATGTACAATAAAAAGCCAAAATAGAATACATTTCAAATAAAAAGACAAAGGAATAGCCAGTAATAAAATAGTCATGAGAATACAAAAATGTTTCATCTTAAAAGGAAGGACTCAGAATTAAAATAAGACAAGGTTGTTAGGATAGAAGACTAGAAATATGGAAATTTGTTGAAATGTACAAATGTATGTTATGTAAATATATATTATATGTTATATACGATAGATATGTATGACAAACAGGATTGTCAGGACGATCACATCACATTCATTGTTTTTAATGCTTTATTCAATCAAATTTTTTTAAAAATGTTTCATCTTCATGATGATAATTTTGGCATTTAGAAATCTGTTTTCAGGTTGGAAGCAGCTGACTAAGGGATGAAGCATTTTGTAGTTTAGGGTTCATATGATAGATTTAATCCTTTATATTCTAGAATATCGCTTTATGGTTTTTTTATTCTTGTGAGTGCCCTAAAGTCCCAGGAGGCAACTGCATATAAATTATTATAAATAAATAAATATAGAACAGAATAGAATATTTTTTATTGGCTAAGTATGATTGGACACACAAGGAATTTCCTCCAGTGCTTCAGAATTTCACTGCCGATAGCAGCCTCAGTGAAATGCTCTCTAGTAGCTTTAGATGTTTTTTAATATTTTCTGTGACTCATTGCGAATTACATACACAAGGGATGAGATTCTGAATAAATAAATATATTTACAATTATAAGTGAGCAACTTTATTTTTGTTACACATTTTAATTAGTTCCAAATAATTCAGATCTAGCTTACCCCATGTTTCTGAATGGCAACATTTGTAAGATGGACAAACATGTTATCCAGTTCGCTTGTACTTGGGGTATATTTTACTGTGCAAAATCGGCAAAACCCAAGTTTATACCTTAAATATAAAGAAAAGATATTATCTTATAATTCAAATATTCTTAAAGAGACAGCTTCTTTGACAGCAGTTACTATGATCTTTCTTTTTTTCCCTATTTAATCCGATTTTCATATGATTTTGTAACAGGTTTAACTTCATATAATTGATTTTCTATGCTTAGGGGAGATTACTTTTGTACTGTCCAATCAACTTTTTTACTTTGATCTTTTTCTGAATACTTTGTTACTATTTTAATCCTTACTCTATTGTTTCCTATTGTGTTGTTGTTTTCAATTGCCTGACAGATGTTATTATTTTAGAGTCCAATTCCAATTCAATAAGTAGAGAAACCAAATATAGTTCAATACATAAAATGGAAATCTGGTGGGATTTGTTAGAATTTAAATAGAAAAAGCACATAGAAAAGAACTTTGGAAATTAAAAGCCTTTGATTTGCTGCACCACAACCACTTCCCTTTCAGCAACCTCCATCCCCGAGTAAATACACAATCCTAACACTTATCCTAGTACCTCACTGATTCCATCAAAAATCCTCAAGAAAAGACGTCAAGCCCCCTCATAACAATCCACATCTAGGAAAGATCTCCCTTCTTGGACTTCACATATCCTCAGATCAATACACTTCTAAACATGTACCTTACAATTAAAGCCTAGGGAAACCTCAATCTGCATAGCCAAATATCAACGCCCACTTGTCATAATATATACTTCTAGTAGTACATCCCTAACATTGTAGGCTGTCTTCAACCATTGTACGTTGTTGGATTAATAAACTACTCTACTTCTAGCAGCTGCCACTTGTGCTTATTCATAACCCAGCTCAGGAAACGTCCCACAGAAATTCTTCTAACGTGGCGCGACCAAGGGGCCAAATTTTAAATCTGGTATGAAGGGGAAGCTTTTAAATTTTTTAATTCGTTGTTTTAACGGGTTAGGGAAGGGGGTGGGTGATCAAATTGTGGGTCAATACTGTCCTTCCAAGCCGGCTACTGGTCTCGGTATGGGGGGGTTGGGTGGGGGGGCCTCGGGGTCTGGCGGGGAGAGAGCAGGGTTGACCATCTCCAGGGTGATCGGCTATGGCAGGGGGGGATGGGACAGGAGGCCAAATTATGTTACAGGAGCGTGCTCCCACTGTTTACGAGTGGTGGCACGCTCCGACCCCCAGGTCGCTTCCCGCTCCCTGGGGTCTTGGGAGACGTGGTCTCTGGGCTCAGGCTGGTGTATGTGAACGCCAGGTCCATAGCCAATAAGTCATCCCTCCTCCGTGAGCTCATGGATGAGGAGGCTGCGGACCTGGCATGCATTACGGAAACCTGGTTGGGCCCGGAGGGGGGTGTCCCTCTGTGTGATTTATGCCCTCCAGGCTTCCGTGTGCTGTACCGGTCTCGGGCCCAGGGAAGGGGCGGAGGGGTAGCCATAATTGTTAGAGAGACCTTGTTTCCAAGGGAGGTCACTGTCCCACAGGTAGGCGGGTGTGAGGCCCTCCTCGTGAGACTGGGCCCTGGAGGTCGGTTGGGTTTGCTGCTAACGTACCTGTCCCCCAGCTGTGTGGCAGCGGCCCTGCCTGAGCTTCTTGACGTCCTCTCGGAGGTGGCGGTGGAGTTCCCCAGGCTTATAGTTCTGGGGGACTTTAACTTGCCGTCTCTGGGGGGCCTCGGGTTTGGCTCAGGAGTTCATGGCAGCCATGAACCTGACCCAGGTGATTCATGGGCCCACTCACAAGGGGGGGAACACGCTCGACCTTGTTTTTGTCTCGGGTCAGTGGTATAGTGATCTAGGGGAGGGTTCTCCATCTACCCTACCCCTATCGTGGACGGATCACTATCTCCTGCGGCTGGTCTTTCAATTGGCTGTCCCTCGCTGCTGGGATGAGGAGCCAATACGATGGTTCTGCCCCAGGCGCCTGATGGACCCTGAGAGGTTTCAGATGGCACTGGGGTTCTTGCCCGCCTCCCTCAACCACAGCCCGGCCGAGATGCTGACGGCCGCCTGGCAACAGGCGGCTTCGGAGGCGCTCGACCCGGTTGTCCCCTTGCGGCCTCTTCCCTGCTGTAGACCCCGGTGGGCTCACTGGTTCTCTGAGGAGCTCCGGGGGATGAAACAGCGGAGAAGACGCCTGGAGAGCAGGTGGAAGACTAGCCGCTCCGAATTCGACCGTGTCCAGTTGCGAGCCTATATTAGGACCTATCTGGAAGCAATTAGGATGGCGAGGCGTGCTTACTTCTCCGCTCTGATTGTGTCCGCCGATGACCACCCTGCGGCCCTGTTTCGGGTGACCCGTTCCTTCTTCAATTGAGGGAGGGGGATGACCCTTTGCAGGGCAGAGCAGAGGAATTTAGTTTACATCTGGCGGATAAGGTCACTCAAATTCGTGCCGGCTTGGACTCTGACTGGCAGGGGTCTGATGATGGGGTGGCGGCGGGTCTGGTTGACTCCATCTGGGTTGAGTTTGACCTGGTCTCCCTTGATGAGGTGGACAGGATCATGCGGAGGCTGTCTTCCACGTGTTTATTGGACCCGTGTCCTTCCTGGTTGGTGTATGCCTCCAGGGAGGTTACACACGGCTGGCTCCAGGCAATTGTCAACGCCTCCTTGAGTGAGGGAGTCTTTACTGCCACCTTGAAAGAGGTGGTGGTGAGGCCCCTCCTCAAGAAGCCTGCCTTGGACCCGGCCGTTTGAACAACTATGTCCAGTCTCCAACCTTCGCTTTTAGCAAGGTTGTTGAGAGCGTGGTGGTTCAGCAGCTTTCCTTGTTCCTGGAGGAAGCTGATTATGTAGACCCGTATCAATTGGGCTTCAGGGCCGGACACAGCACGGAGACAGCATTGGTCGCACTGATGGATGATCTCTGGAGGGCTCGGGACAGGGGTTTTCCTTCCTAGTCCTGTTAGATCTCTCAGCGGCTTTCGATACCATCGACCATGGTATCCTTCTGCAGCGGCTCCGAGGATTGGAGGTGGGGGGCACCATCCTGCGGTGGTTCTCCTCCTTCCTCTCGGGCCGTTTGCAGTCAGTGTTGGCAGGGGGCAGAGGTGCCCGAGGCCCCTCACTTGTGGGGTGCCTCAGGGGTCCGTTCTCTCGCCTCTCCTGTTTAATATCTACATGAAACCGCTGGGCGAGATCATCCGAGGTTTTGGGGTAAGGTATCATCAGTATGCTGATGATACCCAGCTTTATATCTCCACCCCAGACCAGATCAGTGATGCTCTCTCTGTGATGTCCCGGTGCCTGGAGGCGGTACGGGTCTGGATGGGGATTAATAGGCTTCAGCTCAACCCCACCAAGACTGAGTGGCTTTCTTACCGGCATCTTGGTCTTTATTGGATGTACCATCTTTGGTCATGGGGGGAGAGGTGTTGCCCCCCGTGGATAGGGCGAGGAATCGGGGTGTCCTCCTGGATTCACAGCTCAGTTTGAAGGAGCATGTGGGAGCGGTGGCCAGGGGGGCTTTTGCCCAGGTTCGGCTGGTTCGCCAGCTCCGCCGTTATTTGGACCAAGATGCCCTTCGAACGGTTACTCATGCGCTCATCACCTCCAGAATCGACTACTGCAATGCTCTTTACATGGGGCTGCCCTTGCGGATGCCCCGGAGGTTACAGCTGGTGCAGAATGCAGCCGCGCGGGCTGTGATGGGAGTATCCCGATACTCCCATGTTACACCCCTCCTGCGTGGCTTGCATTGGTGGCCGGTTGTCTCCCGGGTCGCCTTCAAGGTGCTAGTAACAAATTATAAAGCCCTAAATGGCTTGGGTCCAGGGTACTTGCGGGAACGCCTCCTGCCAGCATCACTTTCCGATCGCCCTGTTTGCTCTCACAGGAGGGGCCTCCTTGGGATACCGTCAGTCAGGCATTGTCGGCTGGCGGTTCCCAGGGCTAGGGCCTTCTCCGTGGGAGCGCCTGCCCTCTGGAATCAGCTCCCGTGGATCTCCGTTTGGCCCCGACCTCCGCCTCCTTCCGCCGAGATCTGAAGACCTGGTTGTTTCAACAGGCTGGCCTGGAATGACCCGGGGGGGAGGGGCGAGGGTTTTAATTTTCTTAATGTTTTAATGTATTCGGCTTGTTTTATTTAATTGTTTTTTATTGTAAATTTGCTCTGTTTTAATGTTCGCCCTGAGTCCTTAGGGAGTAGGGCGGCATACAAGTCGAATAAATAAATAAATAAATAAATATTCAACAAGAAAACAATAGAGAAGACTTGTACTGCATTTTATGCACCTACTCCTGCCCCAAAATTCAAATGTTGATGTGGTAGACTGGATCTTGGTTAAAATAATTGGAGGAACAAATAAACCAATGCTGCTGTTTCTATCTAGTATTCTATCAGCCAGGGAAAAGAGGTGGGTGATCCCACTTGATCTTTCAAAGAGGTATGAACTGCAACAGAGGATGGTGTTGGACCCAAGGAGGTACAGGAAAGAATGGGTCTTATTGTGATCATTCCGTGATTGTTCCTGGACAAGAAAAGTCATAATGAGAGAAGGGAAGACAAATCTCTCTCCTCTTATTTCTTGTCAGAGGCACAAGAATGACTCCTTTGGTATCATTTTTCTTAGGGGGACCAGATACTGGCACTGAAGGAATTGTTCTCCATCCTGCCTCTCTCCTCCCCATGATTCCTGTGCAAATAAAACTTCTACTTCATTGTCAGAGCAGATTAGACATTGGAAGTGTGATTCCCAAAATGAATAATGCTATTGAGCACTGCCATGTGAAAGCATCCTGAACCAATGGTTTCCTGTGGCTGCATTTTTTTAAAATGTAATTTTAAACTATAGTTTCAAAATAAGAGAAAGTAATAATTTTACTTTATTGTGCATTGGTTAAACCCCATCTTCAAAACCTTTCAGATACTACATTGCTGGAGATGATTAGGAGACTATAAAAAGAAATCAAAGTAGGTTTTAGAGGAAAGGGTTAAAGGGGATAAAATAGAACTCCACAAATAGCAGAAAGAATGCTGCCCAGAAAGTCAAGATTATTCTCCATTGCTCCGGAGTGCTGAACATGGAGTATCAGATTTTAATTACAATATAAGAAGACACGTTACAGTTGAATCTTAGGGGTGAGAAAAATCTTCTGAACTGGAGCAGCAATTGATCAGGTAAAAGGTAATGGATCTCTTTATTAGCATTTTTAAGCATAAGCTAAACAACATCTATCCTGAATGGCTGGATTCTTTTACTACTGGTCTTGCTGGCCTAAATGACTACTTTCAACTGTACAATTCTACAGTTCCCATCCCCAACCCCCAGGCAGCAAATAGAACAAAATAGAACAAAAACTGAACTTACATATAGCACCTCAAAGGACGGTACGTAGATACTAATACATACAAGCGTAGATCAAATTTCTTCCCACCAATCAGAAGTGGATTACTGATATACAGGGAAATCACATATGCTTCTTTAGTGGACTGAGATACAAACCTAAAGATATTTATATTTCATTATTTAAATTTCTTAAATTAGTTTTCTTCTTTTAAAAGTAACAAAGGCACAGCCATGTACACCGGGATGGAAAGTTTTCTTTCTCTGCCAGAGCCATGGTAATCTTCAACCTCAGGCAAAATCATATGTAAGCATCCATATGTAAGTTTTACTGCCAGCTTGCTGCCTTACTGCATTGTAAAGTGCTTCCTTTTTTCTCAAGATAGCATGGAAATGCAGCACACAGGCAACATGGGGAATGAACCATCTTTTCATCCATCACCATCTCACTTCCAATCTCACTAAAAAAGAAAAGAAATTTCCTTTTCCTTTCAGGAAAGAAAAAGATGCCACAAAGTAATTGATTTCTTTCATTACTGAATCTTTGCATTTTGGATATTTAAGAGTAGCTTTGTTATATTTTCTATCTTTTTTTTAAATCATAAAACTTAGATTTGTTTAATCTGTTGTGAGATTGGACTGTCTCCCATGAAAAGACTGGAACTCTGTAGCCATCTATCCCTAAACTTCATTGCCAGGAGATTGCATTACAGAAAGAATGACTTCTCTCTCTTCATTTTCACCTTTTAATTAACAGAAAGGCAAAACAAGACACGCATGCCCTATTTTTTCATGTACTGGGATATGGGGTAGAAAGCCAGGTAAGGTGCCCCTGGGACTAACAGGCTCCTATCCCAAAACAGGTGGCAGGGCCATGGTGTGAAAACTCAGAAGGCTTTGGGAAACTAGGTTTTGAGACCTCAAGTAGTCTACCCTAAACCTTTCCGCTACAATTGTGCATTACAAATTCCAAACACATTTCTCAATCAGTGTATTTGTTGTGGCCACATTCTTAAGTATGTCCTAAATAGCAAGCAGTTTCAAGTGCCATGAATACAGAGAACTGCCCTTCAAGAATGAGAGCATTTATCTGCATCTGGCAAAAGGAGATACATTTAATATTTTTTCCCCATTTGTTTTAATTTAAAGTTCCCTAAACTAATTTCCTATTTCCTTTGCAGAAAGTCTTCCTTTTTTAAAACCAAGTTTTTATGACAAACTAATTTTTTTTAATTACATTTATATGCCGCCCTTCTCCGAAGACTCAGGGCGGCTCACAATTCTTGGGATACAACCCAATGTGCTCAGCAGTAGCCTTCATTCCATTGTATATGCCTGCTTATTACTAAGCGGCATTTTTACAAAGTCAGCTTATTGCCCCCAACAATCTTGGGTCCTCAGTTTACCTACCCTGAGAGGATGGAAGGTTGAGTCAACTTTGAGCCTGGTGGGATTCGAGCCTGCACTAATTGCAAGCAGCTGGAACTTAAGTGCTGGGCATTTAACAGCCTGCACCACCAAGACCCTTTCTTTTAAGACAAAATCAATGCCACAAAGTAAGTGTAAAGTGTAAATTTATTTTAGACTTAACATATAAAAGTGTCTGCAAAATTTTACCATAAAACTATCAGGTTTTTAAAGAAGTTATAAATTAGTTTCTGATGAAGACTAAATCTGGAATAACACTTATTTAATCAAATATGGTACAATGAGACACAATGTCAAACAAAAAGAATTTTTTTTCTAAGAAACTTACGTAGATGTTTTGCTGTCTCGAGACCATTTTTTAATTTGGGAAAGCTTATTGATGAGAAAAATTCCTTTCCCTTGAGCTTTTCCACAAGGTTTCATAATCCATGTACTGGAAGGGTTTTTTCTGAATTCTTCAACAAATAAATTATAATCAGCTGGAAGCATAAAGGTGACAGGAACAAAGTCTAAAAGGGATACAAGAGTTTAAAATAGCACATTAAATCAAATAAACAGACAAGACAGATGGTAGAGGATGAGCCCTCTCTTCAATTATTTACCCATTTCATTCTTTTTAAATTTAAGATAGGAGGGAGCTCTCTCTAACTTTCCATTTTAAAATAAAAATAAACAGAAGTGGAGGTAACTCAGTTTCATTCCGTTAACAAATTAGATAAAATGTTATATGAGAATCACCTTTTTTAATCTTAAAGCAGAGGTGGTATTCACCAGTTCTGGAGAACCGGTAGCAGAAATTTTGAGTAGTTCAGACAACCGGCAAATACCACCTCTGACTGGCCCCGCCCCCACCTGCTCTCTGCCTCCTGAGCCCCAGCTGATTGGCTGGGTCTATTTGTTGCCCTGCACGGGAGAACGGAGCAGGAAAGCAGGTTAGTGGGTTGGGGAGGGAATGGAGATTATACAGTAACCTTCCCCTGCCATGCCCACCAAGCCATGCCCACAGAACCAGTAGTAAAAAAATTTGAATCCCGCCACTGTCTTAAAGGCCTCACGTGAAAGAATATGCATAAAAATTTTCCATGTTTTGTCTTTTACTGATAACAGCCACAGTGTTTCAATTCTATCTGAGAAATTCTAATGAACAGTTGTTACCTTTTGGGGCTTTCTTAATTCGTAGAATTCAAAGCATGAAAATATTATTCAGTCAGATTCTATGATTCTGTGAAAAAAAAGAGAACAATCCTAGGACTATGTGGTACTAAATTAATTAATTAATTGGTTACCACCAAGTCGGGTGTGATTGACTGAATTTATATATCTACTCATCTCACTTGCATAAGACTCTTGACGGCAGACAGAGTTAAAATAAAAGCTAAACAATTATTATAATATATCTTGTTAAAACAATTTAAAAATTATGGCAACAAAAAAACCAGAGAAGAGCGCAGTCAGCTTACACCGATCATATAATGGGATCCACCCTTCTATGAGATCCCATGGCCTAATGGCAAAACCAAGTGCTTAACCTCTCAGATACTGCAAAGACTTTCCAATAATTTTTTGCCTGCCTGCCTGGCCTGCCTGCCTCTCTCTCTATCCCCATCCATCCATCCATCCATCCTTTACATATGGAGCTTTAAATTCCACTCAGTTCAGAGGAGGTTTATTGGAGCAATCTTAATGGAATTTAAAGAATTTAGAGTGACCTTGGGAACATTATGAGAAATCTGCTAAGGGAAAAGGCTGCTTGGAGGGGTCTTGGAAAAGACATTTCATAGATACAGATACGAGATGTATTTTCTGCAACACTGTAATGATATAGCAGCAAAGAGAGTTAACTTCGGTAGCACCAGGGAGACCCCAATTTTAGGGGCCCACCCCCCCCCCACTTCAAAATGTTGGACCAAACAGTTTCTCCATGGATTCCCCATTCAAAAAGGGCTATATTAAGGCTGTACATTTTCTAAAGATATGGATGTCTTTCACCGACGTAAATACACATTTGAGAACTTAGCTAGATGGCTTCAGATGGCCTGTGCCTACGTCAAGTAACACTCTTCATCAATTCTTTTATTTAAGGAGTGGCTAAAAATAGATTGTACATAGTTCCAATTTAAGGTAAAGAAGCAAGTCAAATCTGTGTACAAATCACTTCAGTGTTCTCTTAATGCTTTTTCATACTTATACAAAGAACTATTAATTTCTCCTTCTTTCATGAAACAGATTTGTTCATCGATCACCATTCCTACACTTCATTCTAAAAGTGAAGCCAAGTTTTTTTTAAATAAACCACTCAGTTTCTCAAGATTAGTCCACTAAGAAAATGAATACCGTCTGTGCCTAAGTTTAGAAGCATCCAGCAGACCTTTGCTGAGTTTAAAAATCTAAGTAGAAGAGAAGCTACTTAGCACATGGTGGGGAGGCCACCAAGTAATCCTAGGGCTACGGGTTGGGAAAACAAAAACAAACAAACAACTACCCCAACCCCCATAATAATAAAAGGCAATAGCACACCAGGGGTTTGGGGGTTTTAATTTTGGGATGTTTTAATATTTTGTAATTATTTGGATTGGGTAAATTGTTTATATATTGTATCTGTTTCTGTGTAAGCCGCCCCGAGTCCCCCCGGAGATGGGGCGGCATATAAATCAAAATATAAATAAATAAATAAATAAAATTATAGCATATCCATAAAGTCAGCAGAAGCTGTGCACAAAACTGCAGATACTTGACTTTTTAAATTTATATGAGAAAAGATTAGACAAGTGTAAAAAGTTTAGTCATTCAAAGATATTGCTATACTCTATACTTTCATCTTAATATATTATTGCTTAGATCAGTGGTTGCCAACTGGTGGGCCGCGGATCACTGGTGGGCCGCAAGGAAATGTTGGTGGTCCACCGAGAAATGTCCCCCCCAAAGCAATTAATCCAGGCTGCGAACACAATGCTGTGCTGCACACATGGCCCACCCATCCCCTAGCCTCCACCTTTTGGCCAAGCGCAAACCTTACCTTGAGTAGAGCCACACAAGTTGGAACTGGAAGGTAAGACCAATGGCGGGGGAGGGAAATCCGCCCTGGGGTGGCTTGCTGACATTGGTGGGAAGGTCAGTCCCATATTCCAGAGCTGCAGTAGTCACAGGACTGGCCCTTTGGTCATTCCGGAGCAGCTCCTCCAGTTCATGGCATGCCGGTGTACCCGGGTGGAGGAGCAGCTGCTCCGGGATGACCAGTGACTACTGCAGCTCTGGAATATGGGACCCACCAACCACGTCCGTTAAAATTCATATTAGTGGTCCGTGGGATTTAAAATTATGAGTTTGGTGGTCCCTGAGGTTCAAAAGATTGGCGACCCCTGGCTTAGATAGTCATTAGTCTGGAGCAGAGAGAAATGAGTATTATAAACCAGGGGTCCCCAACCCCTGGACCTGGGACTGGCACTTGTCTGTGGCATGTCTGGTCCATGTAAACAAGGAAGTTCCATCCACCGGATGCAGGCAGCATATGAAACCATGCCCCCATCGGTCTGCTGAAAAAACTCCATGGAACTGGTCTCTAGTGCCCAAAAGGTTGGGGGTCGCTTCTATAAACCACATAAAGCAGTGAAAACTGATTTATAGGGTGCCATCCAAACGTTACTGACCTTCCTACTCTATATCTTGGTTATATACCCATGTCACCCTTCCCACTTTTTCTGTGACCATAAGCTACCCATCAGTTTCTGCCCATTCCCAGCATCCTATACCCCTGCCACCAATGGAATTCAGCAGATGCAATGCCATCCCTATCCTTTCTCCCACTAACTCTCTGCTAGTATTTTTCACACATGGCTTCCTTGGTCTTCTATTTCTCCCTTGTTAATCCTCAGTTGTTTGTAAGATTGTCATGCTGTGTGCTCCTATTGCTCCCAACTAATTGCAGCAGTACTTGTGGATGAAGGCCATTTAGTAATTAGGGAGTGGGTACAATTGCAATTAAGAAAGGCAATTCAAAGACAGGAGTGGCTGCTGCCCAAATAATGCTAATTCGGAGACATCCAACAATGCTTTGTTCTGTCTCCTAAATGCAGGGAGCATCATTAGAAAGTCTGATGGCAGATTCTGTGATTTCCAAGAATTTATTTATTTATTTATTTATTTTGACTTGTATGCTGCCACTCTCCGAAAGGACTCGGGGCGGCTCACAGATAAAAACATAGAACAATAAATAATTTTAAAAAAGATTAAACCTAACAAGCCAAATCCAACAGTAAAAACCCAATTAAAATCCCACCCTCCCCCACAGGAGGCAAGTCCAGCCCAGCCTGTAAGAACAACCAGGTTTTTAGATCGCGCCAGAAAGAGGAGATTGGGGGCCAGCTGGAGCTCAACGGGTAGTTGATTCCATAAGGCGGGAGCTGCTACAGAATAGGTCCTTCCCCGGGGCACACCGCCAGCCAACATTGTCGTGCGGACGGCCTCCCGAGGAGTCCCAGCCTGTGTGCTCGCACAGGGCGATCGGTATTTGATGTCGGCAGGAGACGCTCCCGCAAGTACCCCGGACCCAAGCCATGAAGGACTTTGAATGTTAATACCAACACCTTGAATCTCACCCGGAGGGCAACCGGCAACCAATGCAGCTCACGCAGGACAGGCGTAACATGGAAGTACCGGGAAACTCCCATCACAGCCCGCACGGCCGCATTTTGCACCAGCTGGAGCCTCCAGATGGTACGCAAGGGCAGTCCTAAATAGAGAGCGTTGCAGTAGTCGAGTCGGGACGTGACAAGTGCATGAGTGACCGTGCGAAGGGCATCTTGATCCAGGTACGGGCGCAACTGGCGAACCAGCCGAACCTGGGCAAAGCCCCCCTGGTCACAGCCCCCACCTGCTCCTCCAAACCGAAGCGTGAATCCAGGAGAACCCCCAGGTTTCGTGTCCTATCCACAGGGGGCAACACCTCTCCCCCCATGACCAAAGAATGAGACAACTGATATGCAAGTTACAATAAAATCAGGTTAAAACAGCCAGGAAACAATATGGATGTGTTCATGAAGTCACTACAAGTCAAACTTTTACATACGCAGTGGTGGGATTCAAATTTTTTTACTACCAGTTCTGTGGGTGTGGCTTGGTGGGTGTGGCAGGGGAAGGATACTGTAAAATCTCCAGTCAGAGGTAGTATTTTCCAGTTCTCCGAACTACTCAAAGTTTCCGCTACCGGTTCTCCAGAACTGGTCAGAACCTGCTGAATACCACCTCTGATCCGCACCAGCAAATTATGGCTAATATTTGTCCTGAAAATAGGATTATAAATCTGGCTTTGATCATGACTTGTGTCCTGATTTCCAGGAAAAGAAAAACTGCATCTTTCCCAGAAGGGACATCATCAGGGGTCCAAGTCTTAGGCTGGACTATGAACACAGCAATGGGAAACCATTTCTCCTCTGTTGCCAAAAGGTTGCTCTGCTCCATAAAAGTGTGTCCATGACGTTCGAGTTGAGTAAAACCTGAAGAAAACTTTTAAGCAGATGTACGGATGCAGCCTTAGCATACCTGGTATTCAAAGTTATAGACAAACAATTCTAATTACCTAAACCAACTTACCTAAATAAAGATATTTTCCATTTTCATCCTTCTCTGCAAGAGGACTACCTTCTTTTTCCAGTTCTTTTCTGTACCTTTTAATATTTTTCACCATTAAGTCCTTTCGGGTCAGCTCGTAATGGTTAGGAAAATGATTGACAATCTGATCATCAGAGAGACGATAACCAGTTTCTACACTGAAAACATTCCGAATAGTTTGTACGCTCATCCTGTAAAGACAAGGTTATTACTCAGAATGCTTCCAAACACCGATTCAGATTAGATATGTTTTATTACTTTTTCATCCTTAAAAAATTAAAGAAATCTAGTCACAGTAAAAAATTAATACTGCTGTACAATATATCTTGACTAATATGCAAATATCATAAGTCATGAAACATCTTGGATTATCATGAAACAACTAAAACTGCAACTGAAATAAAAGACTTTTGGTCAGGAGTTCAATATGTTTAGCAAAAGAAACTGAAAATTTTAAAAGGCATAAAAGAAAACTGTTTCAACCCTTCCCTGCAACTACAGTTCCGATAATCTTTCACATTTATTTTGATTATAGCATAAGCACAGGCGTTATTAGCTACCTGGATGTAATTCTACCTCTGAAAAATCAGGAACACCAAGCACTTGGCACAATGTTATCTTTGAAGCACAGAGAGCATAGGAAACCAGAAGGGGTTTTTAGAAATTGAACTTGACTTTCTGAGTATGATCAATTGTGGGAAAATAGTGTTTGTCAATAGATTGAGTGATTCCTAAACATTCAATAAAACAGGACTTTTATTAAATGGAATAAAATAAAATAAAAATAATAAAATAAATAAGGGTTAACCTACTGTAGTTATCAAAGCACCGAAGTATCAAAACCTACTTATCAAAGAACAAGAAGCAAGGGATGGAAAACAATCAAGCAGAGAACCAAATTAGAACTAAAGAGAAATTTCCTGACAGAACAATTAACCAATGGAATGGTTTTCCTTCAGAAATTGTGGCTGCTCTATCACTGGAGATTTTTAAGAAGAGACTGAACAGCCATTTGCCCAGAATCTATAGGGTATCCTGCTTGTGAAAGGGGTTGGACTAGATACTAGAAAACTTCCAAGGTCCCTTCCAACTCTGTTATTCTGTTATATTCATGGAGTATAAACTCTTGATGCATTAAATCTACTGAGCTATTCCGATACGCTTAAGTATACAGCAATCTAATAAATGTAAATTTAATTTTCTTTTTTCAGTTTAAAAAAAATAAAAATTGAAAAAATGGTTTAATTTTTAGAAATTTTTAAATTCTTAATGATCTGGGGGTGGGGACGACAAAGCCACAGAAAAAGAGACTGACACTTCACAACAGGGAAGATAGTGATGAATTTTCAAGGCAGAGAACAGAAAAACCAAAGTCATAGGAAGAGCCTGACATTGGAGTGACTTACAAAATGTCATATGTTTCAGCTTATGCCCACAGAAAAACCAAACTATGTATATACCAAATGTAGATTATATGAATTACTAGAAGAAAAATAAAGGGTCTGAAGGCAACTCTAGCCACTCTGAAACTCAACCAATGAAGTAAGAAACCCCAACATAAGTAAAAAGACTACATAAAAATTAAACATAATAGGGAACAAACAGCTTCTTTTAAAATGACTCCATATGAACCTAAAGAAGAAAAATGATACACCCAAATTGAACACAATAGGAAACAAATACTGGTAGTTTCCATAAAAATTGACCCTATATACAAACCTAAAGAGGAAGACGGATGGAAACATGTCATTTTTGGAAGAAAACAACATCCAAGAGCAAAGCCCCTAATGTCTACCCTAGGCCACTCCAATGAAGCCCTTCTGGAACTGAGCAATAATTTTCATTGAGAAAAGTAAGGTTTTATATTTAGGCAGGAAAAGCCAAATGAACAAGTACAGATTAGGTGAAACCTGGCTCAAAAGCAGTAACTGTGAGAGGGATCTTGGAATCCTAGAAGACAATCACTTAAATATGAACCAACAGAATACGGCAGCAGCCCAAAAAAGCCAATGCAATCCTAGGCTGCATTAACAGAGGGATAGAATCAAGGCCACATGAAGTTTTAGGACCACTTCACAAAGCCTTGGTAAGACCACACTCAGAATACTATCAGAATTATTATCACTGAAATTAATTAATGGGTAAAATGTTAGCAAAACATATGATTTTTGAACAATTTTCCTACATACTGGGAGAAGGAAGACTAACTGCATTGCCTTCAACACTGCAAACAGTTGTTGAGCACTCCTAATGTGACCACATGACCACAGGGAAGCCCTGGCCATTGGAACTTTGTGTTTTTTTAAAATATATTTTTATTGCACTTTTTCAAAATTACAAATCTCTTTTACATTCTTTACAACACTGTGACATCCATGTTACACGTACATCTACATGCATATATACATTTAATCCTTATTTCTACTATCTAGCCAACTATACCATTTGTCCCAGTCTGCGTATTATTCCGATTCCTCTCTGTCTTTCAATTCTAAAGCAAGCTTATCCATCTCTGCACAGTCCAATACTTTTTTATTACCATTCCCTTGGAAGGGGTACTGTCCAATTTCCAACTTTGTGCAAAAGCAGTTCTAGCCTCTGTCACTACATGCAATATAATATATTTAACTTTTTTACTGAATTATCCTCTTATTATTCCTAATAAGAAAAGTTTGGGTTTAAACTCAATTTGAAGACCTGTTATTTCCTGTAACCATTTTCTTATCTTTATGTGAATATTTCCTATTCAGGGCATGACCACCACATATGCATACCATCCGGAGGCTCCAGCTGGTGCAGAATGCAGCCGCGCTGGTTGTGATGGGAGTTTCCTGATACTCCCATGTTATGCCCCTCCTGCGTGAGTTGCATTGGTTGCTGGGTGCGATTCAAGGTTCTGACGTTAACATTCAAAGTCCTTCATGGCATGGGTCCGGGGTACTTGTGGGAGCGTCTCCTGCCGATATCAAATACCGGTCGCCCTGTGCAAGCACACAGGTTGGGACTCCTCGGGTTGCCGTCCGCATGACAATGTCGGCTGGCGGTGACCCGGGGAAAGGCCTATTCTGTATCAGCCCCCGCCTTATGGAATCAACTACCCGTTGAGCTCCAGCTGGCTCCCGATCTCTCCTCTTTCCAGCGTGATCTAAAAACCTGGTTGTTTTTACAGGCTGGGCTGGACTGATCTCCTGGGGGAGAGGGTGGGTTTTAAATTTGATTTTAATTTGGTTTTATAGTTGTATTTTGGCTTGTCTAGTTTAATTTCTTTTTAAATAATTTATTGTTCTGTGTTTTTATCTGTGAGCCGCCCCGAGTCCTTTTTGGAGAGTGGCGGCATACAAGTCAAAATAAATAAATAATAAATAAATATGAAAAAAGTACCCTGTTTTTGTTTACACTTCTAACATTCCGGACTCATATTTGGGTACAACTTTTCCAGTCTTGCCGGTGGTAAATGCCAACGATAAAACATTTTGTAGAGGTTCTCTTGTAGGCAGTGGACATTGTTAATTTATAATTTTTGTCCATAGTTTTTCCCATTCTTCTAGTTAGATATTATACCCAGAATTCCTTGCTCAAGCTATCCTGGACCCTTTAACTATTTCTTCTTCCATTTTAACTCTTAACAAATAATTATATATTTTCGTTATTAATTTCTTTTCCAGTCCCCATAGAATTTTATCCAATTGTTGTTGTTCTTTATCAAAGCCATACTCTTCTAAATCTTTTTTATACCTCGCCTGCAATTGTAAATATGGCCACCAATCTATGTTTATTCCTTCATCTCTCAATTCTTGATTTGTTTTGAGCCTCCCTTGGTGGTCTAACAGTTCACTGTATCTTACCATTTTATCTAAGTCCAATGTATTTGGATAAATCATCGCCTCCATGGTTGATAGCCAACCGGGTATTTTAATGTAATGATTTTTTTAATTCTCCCCCAAACCTGTATATCATTAACAAAGGGATAGAATCAAGGTCACATAAAGTTTTAGTACCACTTCACAAAGCCTTGGTAAGACCACACTCGGAATACTATCAGAATTACTATCACTGAAATTAATTAACGGGTAAAATGTTAGCAAAACGTATGATTTTTGAACAATTTTCCTAAATATTGGGAGAAGGGAGACTAACTGCATTTCCTTCAACACTGCAGAGTTGTTGAGCACCCCTAATGTGACCACATGACCAAAAGGAAGCCCTGGCCATTGGAACTTTGAATCGGACTCATAAGTAGTCCTGAAGAGGTCTGTCATAACTTCAAACAGTTGGTAAGCGACTAGTCATAAGTCAAGGACTATCTGCATTAATCTATCACCTTTAAGAGTTGTGTACTTAATATTCTGTGATATATAAAAAAATGTTGCTTACCAGTAGAAGTTCCAGTCTTCATTTTCAGACACTGGGATCCACCCTCGCTTTTCAAAATTGTTTATTAATACAGATTTCTCTATGTCAGTCACCCACTTTACTTTTCCTGCCATTATCCTAAAAAAAGCAGTCAGTACACCCCAATCAATATCTAAAAACTACATACAACAAGCACTATAAATACCACACAGAACAGAACAGCACACACTGCTAGAGAGAAGTCCCTCCTTGAAGATGGACTCCAGCACGAGTCCGAAAGCTCAGAAGACAAAACCTCTGGTCCTGGTGACCAACCCAGATTGGATCCTGCGGATCCTGGGACACGAATATTCACTTTCATTAGTATAAATTTCCCCGCTGAACAGAGACTAAAGGCTTCTTGAAACTAATATCACTTAACTGTTATCACTCACTTTCTACATAATTGGAGATAATTAACTTTGTCTGGATGTATCCCTATTGTAGCCCAGCCAAACTAGTAGGTATAAAGAATAAACCTGTAGGCATGGAAGGTATTATTCACCGCAGTAACTATCAGGTCACAAAAAACATTCTGCATAGTATTTATTATAAAGCAACTTTCCTTAAGCCTTCTTTTTAATTACAGAAGTATATTTGATTGGACCAATTTTGACTTCATTGAGAAATATGTTATACCAAATTCAACTTAGAAGTCTAATGTATACAGCAGCATATAAACTGTTTATGTCACTTACTACAGGTAGTCCTCATTTAATAAACACAATTAGGCATGGCAACTCGATTGTTACATAAAGCAGTTGCTAAGTGAAACCACAAAAGGGAAGCATTTGCTCAGTGAAATCACAATTGTGCTTATGATCTTCAGCTTTGCTTTGCTTTACAGACCTGCAATGGTTATGATGACGACTGGTTGTAAAATTACTTTTTGATCACTGTTATAACTACGAGTAGTCACCAGACAAAGACTAGCTATATGGAAAAGTTCATGTTAAATATCATACAAATTCATCTCAGCTTCTAATCTACAATAACCCACTGCAGTCATGATCTCAAATCCACCCAGCATCAAATATTATCGATTAATTCTTAATAATACATTTTTCCTTAGAATTATAATTGGGAACTTTCCATACAATTCCATTTCATTCCCCAAAGTTATGTTTCCCCAAAAATACAACCTATCCCGAAAACAAACCCTAGCTTGATTTTATGTATGCACCTAATATAAACCCTACCACCCCCAAAAAACCAAGCCCTAGTTAAGACCCCGCCCACTCTGTCCCACTGTCTGGTTGTATGAGGTAGGGCAAGGCACATGTGTAAAAATCATGCTAGGGCAGAGGTGGAGGGTAGAGTTGCTCTACACCCCATGCACCCACTTATCTTAGGACCACCGCACCCAGGCCTCCCACACCCCAACACCTGTTGTGCAGCTGCACCACTTCTGCGGCCGGACACCACATAGCATATTGCACCAGTGCTCCCACTCACAGCACACCACATGGCTTGTTGTGCCGGTGCTGCCATTTGTGGCAGGCTACATGGTACGTCGCACCAGTGCCACCACTTGCAGGAGGCTGTGTGGTGCATCGCACCGGCACCACCACTCACAAGCGCAACAGCACAACATACCACACAGCCTCCTACTGCGAGTGGCAGCACTGGAGCAACAAGCCACACGGCGTCTGGCGGAGAGCAGCTATGAGTGGCCGCAGAAATCGGGCAGCAACACGACAGGTACCAGGGCATGGGAGGCCTAGCTTGGTTTGCTCACTTTTCGTTGCATTCTAAAAACACTCTAAATCTATCAGATTCCAAGGGTACAGCCCTCTTTAGGTCACCCCAATTGATTTTTAATTGGATTCAGGTCTTGGCTCTGGTTGGGTCATTCCAGATCTTCAATGATCTTCTGGTGAAGCCACCCTTTTGTTGATTTGGAGGTATGCTTTGGGTCATCATGCTGAAAGGTGAAAATCTTCTTTATCTTCAGCATGTTAGCAGAGGCATGAAAGTTTTGTGCCAAAATTGACTAATATTTGGAAGTGTTCATAATTCTGTCTGCCTGTCTTCAGTGTTCCGTTTTTATCAAATGCCTTGGAAAAAATTTTGTACTGTTCTCCTAACTGATACCTTCCAACAAAAGGATCCATTTGAAGCTTTGTAAGCTCTTTGCAGATCATGGCTTTTGCTATAAGAGACAACTGAGCAACTGTCAGGAAGATCTTACTAGAACAGGGGTGTCAAACTCAAGGCCTGCAGACTGGATCCGGCCCATGGGGTGCTTAAAATCTGGCCTGTGGGCCTGGAAATACCAAAGGACCGGACTGCACATGGGGGGCCCATTTGGTTGGCAGGGTGCTGAAGGAGGCGTCTGTCCCATCTCCCTCCCCCACCTTGGCTGGCTCATGGAAGAGAACTACAATGCTCATCCAGCCTGTGATGACCCAGGGTATCTCAGAAATATAACAAAATCCAAAACGTAACTAAAAGTCCTTTAATGCCTTCAGCTTGGCTTCACTGTTTAATTGTTCACAGTGGAGAAGTCAAAATAACATTTCAAAGGCAAGAAACACAGTTCACATTCAAAGAGCCGATAACGAAGCAAAAACCAAAAATAAACTGCATTGAATAAAGTTCCTCGACAGACCAGGATAGATAACTGCCAACTTCAGGAAGATAACCAGGAACAGTCCGTTGGAAGAACGCCAACCAAGATAAACCTTCTTTAGAAATCGAACACTAATTTGTCTCCAGTGTCTGTTAGCACGCAGGTTCACACTCTTATGCAAATCTCCCACCTGCAACCCATGAAGAGGATCATGGCCCTCTCCTCCTGAGTAGACCACGTTTTAACTTGATCCTCTCCTCCCTGCGTGCCCTAGGATGGATAGGGGAGGGGCCTGGATCCTCCTCTGACTGCTCAGCTGGCCTCTGCCCTTCCCCAGCCTCCTCCACCACCTCAGGAACCACACTTCCACTCCCTGTTGGCTGTTCCTCATCTTCCCCAGAGTCAGTCTCCACCAGGGACATGATACAGCCCTCGAAGAAATCCAGTTTGACACCCCTGTACTAGAACATCTGAACTTTATATGGGCTCAATCAGAAACACTGTAATAGATGCCAGGGATGTAGTGACTACTATTTAATATCAGATTGAATGTGATTGCTTAATTCTGAACACAACCAAATCCTTACTTATAAGAGCATTTGCATACTTATACAACCACATTGTTGTATGTTTTTTGTTATTTTTACTCCTAAAAGTTTTGTTTTTTAATTGAATTATACAGCTCATATATTAAAGGTGGCAAAAATTCTGAAGTCTGATTTTTTTTACCTCTCAAACCTGGCATTTTAACAGGAATGTGTAGATTTTCTATACCCAGGGTATATCTAAATGTAGGTCTATATAAGCAAATATTTGCATTAAAACCATAACTTTCCAAAGTATTTAGAAAGCTTTAAAACAATTAAAGCACACGTTTTCCAAGGGTTTTTGATATTATTACTGTAATTACAGTATTATACACTTTTTGAAAATCACAAAGATTCAGAAACACCCCAATTCCACAAGGAACATTTAGCAAGAGAGTTAAAAAAAGCAACTAGAAGGTTGGAAATCATTGTTGCCTGTGAACCCCTCTTTTCCACACACACACACACACACACTGATTAACTATAATGCTCACCTGGATAAGCCACACTTGGAAAAAGCAAATGGGGCAAAAAGACTTTTAAAATCTTTCAGAGCTCCTGGAGTATGGAGGAATTACCGGAGGACTGGAAAAAAGCTGATGCAGTTCCACTCTTCAAAAAGGGGAAAAATGGATCAAGGAAACTATATACCAGTCAGGTTAACATCAATACCTGGGAATATCCTGGAAAAGATAATCAAGCAACAGATCTGCTTAGAAGCAAGTGAAGCCATTACTTAGAAGCCAATATGGGTTTTTCAAAAATAGATCATGCCAGACAAACCTTATAGCCTTCTTTGACAAAGTGACTAAATTAGTGAATCAGGGAAATGCAGTGGATAGTTTACTACTTCAGTAACGCTGTGAAAATATTTAGACCCCTCACATCCTGTTTCAACTCCTACCCTCAAAACGACGCTATAGAGCTCTGCACACCAGAACTAGACACAAGAACATTTTCCCAAACGCCATCACTCTGCTAAACAAATAATTCCCACAACACTGCCCAACTATTTACTAAGTCTGCATTACTATCACTATTAATCTTCTCATCACTCCTATCACCCATCCCTTCCCACTTGTGACTGTATGACTGTAACTTGTTGCTTGTATCCTTACCATATTGACTGTTTCCTAGTATGATTTGATTGCCTATTTGTACCATGACTATATTAAGTATTGTACCTTATGATTCTTGATGAATGTGTATATATATTTTTATGTACACTGACAGCATATGCACCAAGACAAATTCCTTGTGTGTCTAATCACACTTGGCCAATAATTAATTAATTAATTCATTCATTCATTCATTCATTCATTTGACAAAGTAGACTACAGCATATTTCTTGGTAAGATAGAACAATGTGGGTTAGACACTGATGGATTTGCAGTTGGCTGGCCAGCCACACTTACTGTGTAGTCTTCAATGGAACTACATCTATATGGAGGGAAGTATGCAGTGAGGTACCTCAAGGTTGTCTTGGGCAACATTATCTTCAACATTTTCATAAATGATCTAGATGAAGAGACAGAAGAGAACTCATCAAATTTCCAGATGACACCAAGCTGGGGGGACTGCTAACGCTTTGGAAGATAGACTCAAGATTCAGAAGGATTTTGACAGTCTTGAACGCTGGGCCTTATAAAAAAAATGCAATTCAGTGGTAAGGAAAGGAAAGTCCTGCACTTAGGCAAGAAAAACTAAATGCACTTATATAATAAGTGCTACCTAGCTTAACAGTAGTAATTGTGAGAGGGATCTAGGTGTCCTAGTAGACCGCCACTTAAGTATGAGCCAGCAATGTATTGGAGGAGCAAAAAGTCAAGTCCTAGACTGCATCAACAGAAAGATAGTAGCAAGATCATGAGAAAGGATAGAGCTCCTTTAACATGCATTAGTGAGACCACATTTGGGATACTGCATCAAGTTCTGGTTACTATGATACAAAGAAGATGTTGAGACCCTACAAAGAGTGCAGAAAAGAACAACAAAGATGATGAAGAGTCTAGAAGCTAAACCATACAATGAATGGTTGCAGAAACTAGATATGTCTAGTCTAACGAAGAGAAGGTCTACAGGTGACATAGCTGTCTTCCAATACTTGAGGGGCTCCCAGGGGGAAGAAGGGGTCAACTTATTATCCAAAGCAGCTGAGAGAAGGACAAGAAGTAACAGGTTGAAGATTGCTAAAGAGAGATACAACCCATTCAACTTCCTATCAGTGAGAACAATTAATCAGTGAAACTGCTGTCCATCAAAAGTTGTGATACTCTAACACTAGATGTTTTTAAGAAGAAACTGGGCCACCATTTGTTTGAAATGGAATAGGATCTCCTGTTTAAGCACAGGATTGGACTAGGCAACCTGCAAAGTCCCTTCCCACTTAGTGCAGAAATCAACAAAGATGATTAGGGGACGGGAAGCTAAAACAAAAGAACTGTTGGTGCAATTGGGTATGTCTAGTTTAATGAAAAGAAGGACTAGGGGAGACATGATAGCAGTGTTTCAATATCTCAGGGGCTGCCACAAAGAAGAGGGAGTCAAGCTATTCTCCAAAGTACCTGAGGGCAGAACAAGAAGCAATGGATGGAAACTAACCAAGGAGAGAAGCAACCTAGAACTAAGGAGAAATTTCCTGACAATGAGAACAATTAATCAGTGGAAGGACTTGACTCTGGAAGTTATGAATGCTCCAACACTGGAAGTTTTCAAGAAGAGATTGGACAGCCATTTGTCTGAAATGGTATTTTATTTATTCTATTTCTATTCTATTTATTATTCTATGGTATAGGATTTCCTGCCTGAGGGGGGGGGGGCGGGCGTTGGACTAGAAGACTTCCAAGGTCTTTTCCAACTCTGTTATTCTATATTGTTAGCCGGAAGACAGAAGAACTAAGTGTTGGAACTTCTTCTAAATCACCCCAGACAGCACAGCGCCCCTTCCTCAGTGGGACCCCAATCACGACTAACACCCCGAAAGGCGCTTGCTCTTGGAGCAGCGTTTCTCCAGCTAGGGATGGCTGGGGAATGCTGGAAGTTGTTCCACTTATTTTACAACCTCTGAGCTTGAGAAACACTGGCTCAGGGACAACAGCTGAGAGCAAGAACAAAAGAAAAATGTCTGTGTCTGTGTTTGTATATATGTATGTATGTATGTACTGCATGTATATGTGTGTGTGTGTGTGTGTGTGTGTGTGTATATGTATATATATATATATATATACACATACACACATACAGACACCCACATGTATTTATATCTGTATGTGTGTACATATATATACATAAATATACATATGTGTGTGTATGAGTATGTGTGTGTGTATATATATATATATGTATATATATATATATATATATATATATATATATATATATGTATATATATATATAATAAAGGATTTGTTTTTATTGCATAAACGAAGTGCTGTTACCTTACGACTTTCATGGCTTTGAGGTAAACTAGCGAAATCCTCCCCATCCGCGCTCCGACTCGGCCTCCCCCCACACCCACCCAGACGACCTCGGGAAATGAGCTCGTGCTCACCGTCCCTAACGGAGAAGCGACGCCGCGCTCCGTCCCTTCGCGGTCTCGGCTCCTCCTGGGTCCACCAGCGCTTCCGGAACGTTACCGGACAACCGGGACGCCGCGCGCGCGCCTTCCGGATCTTGGTGCGCCCTCTGCCGGGCCGAGCGAGAAGAGGCAGAGGAAACGGCCCTCTGTCGGAGGCTCTGCGAGTCGCCCCTTTCTCCTTTACGTACGATTGTATGGGAGAGATGATCCAGTCAAATATAAGAGAGTTCCTACAGTAATACTGTTTATTATTATAATTTTTAGTAAACTGTTGTTAAGTTTTACTAAAACTATAAAATACAATTGAAAATAAGATAGTGGAAGAGTGAAAGGCAGGAGAGAAATGTAAGGGGGCGGGGGACATTAACTTCTGACTCGTCACTGCAATAGAATAAAAATATAACATTATAGCCTCAACGTTTTCTTTTTAACGTTTAACATCTGTTTCTATAACAACAAACTAATCAGCAAATCAAGATTTCATTTTTTTAAGCTCAACTGCAAAATCTAGAATGGTGTCCAAATAGAAACAAAGTGATGTATTCTTTTTTTTTAACGTAAAACGGTTAATTTAGCCATTTCTGCTAGGTCCATCAGTTTTTCAGCCATTCTTCCATGATGGGAATTATTGTATCTTTCCATTTTTGTCCACAGAGCACTCTTGTTGCTGTCAACATGTATAACAAGAAAATTCCCAATTTTTTTTCAAGTTCCTTGTCCATTAAATCTGAAAGAAAAGTCTCTCAATTGATGTTTATATTCATTTTGAGAATCCTTTGTATTAAAATATGAATCTTACCCCAGTATTTCTTTGCTTTGCCTCAAGTCCACCAAAGATGGTAAAAAATTCTTTATAGTAATATTTCCAACACCTTTATACATCTTTGACAATTTATCAGGTGTTAAATATCAATGGTACATCGTTTTATAAAATTTCTTTTAGATTATAATTCAGTGTAAATCCTAAACCCTTCATCCACAGTTTTCCCATTGTTCAAGCATTATACCCGAAGTTCTCTGCTCATTGAATATGCATTATTGCACATGTTCATTTTTCAAATTCAATTTCAGTAACAATTTATAAACCTTGGCATAACATGTTCATCATTACCACACAAATATGATTTCAAATTCATTTTTTACAAAGTCAAAACCATTTTTGTCTAGTTTAAATCTTTCTTTCAAGCAATATTTAAGACAAAACCCCAGTGTTACTTCTTTATAAATTAAAAAAACCCACTTGTCTGGAGTACCAAATAAAATATATAATTTTTCCCAGAGGATTTCCGGGCTGAGGGAGTTGCTTTAATTTTAAGTATCACCATCAACCTGCAAAATAAGTTGAGATTCTCCAATGCTCAGGTTCACATTTATTGCCTAATAAAAACCAGTTAAATTTCTATCCTTTCTAAATTGTCAAAATGTAGTGACGTTATGTTATAAGTAGAGACTTTGTGTTGCAGAGGCTGTTAGATAAAAATATGTCCCAAAATACATTCTGCAGACAAAACGTAATTCATTAATGAGGTTTTCACTCCTTTTCTCTAATTGATGTCTGAAAGGAAATGAATTCAACAGCTATATATTATGCATATTACTCTCCAAAATCCAAGATATATTCTAGGAATAGATTATATATTTCTGATTCTTTAAATTTCAGTTATCAGTTATTTTAGTCACTTTTGAATTTGTTGGCCTATTTGATCATGCCCATTATCCAGGACAAACATACAAAATAGGGGATTAAATCCATTCAACTTAGATAAAACTGATGCAGTGAACAGTATGAAAAAGCCATCTCACAATCTTATCATTAAGTGACAATTTAAACACCTCTAGGACAATTACTATATGTGGGGGGTTACTCTGAAAGCAGTTTGCATTAAAGAATATTCCTTATTTAAAAAGAAAAATGCAGAATATATTGCTAAACTTTCTTATAAAATTCAAGAGTTAGAATTAACTCACAAAGAACCAGACTGAATGGTTATATATAAAAATAAAAATTCCATTGAAATAGGAAAGAACTTCAAGCGGTGGATTGGTGAGAAGAAGTTGCTAATTTAGTCTACGCTAAACAAATTTTCAGATCATTGGAACAAAACTCAAAATTAATGGAAACAAAGAAAAAGGAAAACGTAATTGACATGCTAGCAGCACTAGAATAGTAGGCAAGAAATCTGTAGTTCTGTTATTTTTTAATTCTATTTACTGCCGACTATGAATAATGAGATATAGCAATTATTTGTGTAGCTGTGACATCTTACTACTTCAACTGAAAAAAGTTAAACTTCTTAAATCGCTGTAGCTGATGTTTCACAGTCTTCTTTTACACGAATGGCTCTTATTTACTGTTGAGGGGGAGTTTATTTCCAAAATTATGGAGGTACTTTTTAACCCAATTAAAGAGAAAGAACTGGTAGAATCTTATCATCTATAGCTTTAATTAACCAATATTTTTAATGTATAATGTTATTTTAAAAAATAAAAGGAAGATTAAAACTAATAAAAATACAAAATACAAAATAAAGAAGAAAAGCAATCAAAGAAAAAGCTAAAAGTCCAAGAAAGGAAAAACATAAAAGAAAAATAGAAATGAAAGGGCAAAGATACAAAAAATACTTCTAATCTTCCTTACAGCAGTTATTAGTGCAATTACAAATTTACCTCTTTCTTTATAGTTATATCTCTGTTCTTTCTATAATCTGTCCTATCTAATCATCAAAAGCCAAAAAAATACATTCACTTTTTTTTTTTCCTTTTTTTTTTTGCAAAAAGTCAGCAATAAATATAGGTACTGTTTTTTTCTAATCAAAGAAGTCTTCAAAGTTACGCAACCATTCAAAGTTATGATGGGCCCTGAGAAAGTACTTATGACCTGGTTCTAAAATTATTTCTACTGCAGTGTCCCCTCAGTCATATGAACAAAATTTGCAGTATCACCCTTATGATGCTATAGCATCTCCCCCCCACCAAATCCCTCCTAGCCCTGCCAGATCCCCCCTGGCTTTGGGAATTTTTTCTTGACCTTCTTCATTTCCTAGAGGCCTTAGGCCTGCTTCCAACCTACCCTCTCTTCCCCCATCACCAGTCACTTAACTTTTAACTGTTGATATCATTCTGGAAGCTCTGGAGATCCCTTTGGGAAGGAGAGCTGGCTGCTCTCATTTCCTGAGCTCCTTGCAGGCCACATGGCTCCATCATGGAAGCATGTGCTATTTAGGGAGTGGCTGCCCTAGTACTATCTTCGCTTCATAAATTGAACTTTGCACATGTAATAAAATCTTTAAAATGAAAATCAGGAAATGGGGAAATGTAAATTTATCACGGCTGGAAAGAATTGCAGCCACTAAAACAGTACTCCTCCCTTAATTATTTTTATTTCATGTTTTGCCAGTTCATTTAATTTCATAAATATTTTGATGGCAACAAAAATATGTATTGATTTTATACTTTCAGGGGAAAAGAACGAGGCTTTGTAAAAATAGTGTTATATTTAAAAATAAAAGGGGCCGGAATTCCAAATTTATCTTTCTGAGGCTTTCTAATTACAGAATACTATATGGTTATTACCGTGTTTCCCCGAAAATAAGACCTACCCCGAAAGTAAGACCTAGCACTATTTTCTAAACCTGCCCTAATATAAGACCTACCCCGAAAATAAGACCTAGTGTAAATCTCCAGTTCCAGGAAGACTTTTCAGGGAGCAACCGTGCACCAGAAACACCCCCTATACACTCACACCCACTATTTGGCACCATAAATATATAAGACCTACCCCGAAAATAAGACCTAGTGTGTTTTTGGGAGCCAAAAAAAATATAAGACAGTGTCTTATTTTCGGGGAAACACGGTAGCAGAGGTGGCAACCAGCATCTGAGTTGAAATGGAAGCCACAGAAAGCATTACTGAGTTAATAATCTCAACTTATTTTGTAGGTTAATGGTGTTACTTAAAATTAAAGTAACTCCCCAGCCTTGGAAAATCCTCTGGGAAAAAATATCTTTTTTATTTGATGCCCCAGACAAATGTTTTTTATAAAGAAATAACAGTGGGGTTTTCTCTTTATTGTTTATTTGGTTTTCACTTTATATACAGGATGGAACTAGCCACAATTGCTTGTAAAGTATGAATTACTGTATGGGTGAATCACCTGTTGTTTAGGGTTAGAGTCACTTTTTTATGGTTAGTATGTCACACTTTCCCTGTTCGTAATCTGGACAAGAAACAGTTGATCCCAAGCACAAGAAGCTTAGCATTTATTAGAAAGAAGGTTAAGATTACAGTGCAAGAACTCCAGTGAATGATCTCAAATGAAAAAAAAAACAATAGAAGTTAAGAAGTTTATTCCCAATCTAGGCTACAATAGACAGCAGTGACATTTGTGGAAGGATCAGGAACCTGTTTATTGGAGAAGCCAAATCAGTAGGCTGACATGGTGATGACCACATTGGACCATTCCTCACCACTCTCTTATAGATTTCTAATTCAAAAGCTAGAGCAATCATGAACCATAAGGGTGTGAGGCATTGGCCTATACACTACTCCCCTCACCTGTTATGAGCATACTTCACATGCCATTGCCCTCCCCTCTTACCTGTAGCTAACCACAGTGGCTACAGACACGGCACCTGTACTAGACCACAATGTCTATGTCTTTAATCTTTCTTCCACACAAGTTTTGTGACATGCTCATTTACCCATGACAGAGCCAGCTCTTCCCAGCAAAATGCCCACACTGCTTGTTACACCTTGCTAAAACATCTTAACAGTTCTTAGGCTATTTATATTTTATTACGTTATAATGCAACAAGTTAATAGATTATTTGTTTACAATAAACTATTGTGACCCAACCTGTCTGCTTCCTTGTGCTTTTGGAGGACAAAGGATAAGAAAGGGTGTGTGTGTGTGTGTGTGTGTGTGTGTGTGTGTGTGACGCTGGAACACTATATACAGCATCTCTTCTTCTTTTGCTAAGGTGTCACGAAAGTAGAAAAAAAATGAACTTTATTGTTACATGCAAATTCTGTAATAGGAAGAAATTAGGCCATCTGTCTTGCTGGTAGTAAGAGAACAATGAGGTTATTACTCTAGGAAGCATTTCCTTTTATGCAATGGTAGATGACCTGCCAAGGAAACATGGAGTTTAATAGCCAGAAAGTGAAGAAGAGCCTGGGCTCAGGCGGGAACACCTAGCCTGCCCTTTGTTTTTGGGCCGCCGCTTTTCCGGAGCGGAGCCCGGACAGAGGTAAGAGGGCAGGGCTAACCGGGGCGAGGCGGGGGCTGGCTAAGCGACGTTGCGGTAAATCCCGCGCCCGGCTTCGCTCGGCCCTCCCTCATTTTCGGTCACCGAAATGTGATTTAACGAGGTTGTCGCCTGCCTGGCTTCTCCCAGTCCTCGTTTTCTTCTGGCGCGGCTGCAGGACAGCTGGCGCTCGGCGGCGTAGAGCGGAGACTAAGGTGAGACGCGCTGCTGCCGGCTGGCTGGGGCTGGGGGCCAGTCCCGGCGGGGCGCAGAGGGAGACGGCGGGGCTGAAAACGGAGCACTTGAGGATTCTGTTCAAAGCTTTCCTTCCTCCCTTCTTCCCCCTTTCCTTCCTTCCTTCCTTCCTTCCTCTCTCCTTCCTTCCTTTCTTCTTTCCATCATCCTTCCTTCCCCCTTTCCTTCCTTTCTTCCTCCCTCCCTCCTTTCTTCCCCCTTTCCTTCCCCCTTCCTTCCTTGATTCTTCACTCTTTCCCTCCTTTCTTCCTTCCTTCCCCCTTCCTTCCTTCCTCCTTCCTTCCGCCTTTCTATCCTTCCTTCCCCTTTTCATTCCTTCCTTCCCCCTTCCTTCCTTGCTTCTTCCCTCCTTCCTTCCCTTCTTCCTCCCTCCCCTCCCCATCTAAACAATTGCAACCCGTGGAAGTTCGTGCAGGTTTGCAAAGAGCCTCCGCCCTAGCGACGGTGGAGGACTCTCCGGGTATTGAAAACATCGCACGTATAAGATGCCCAAGTGCAAGAATATAAATAGTGTACGCTATTAACCTAGGGATCTGCGCCATTGACCTGACTCATTCCTTTGAGGGAAGAAAACTTTCGGTTAGGAAAAGTTGACCCGTAAAAAATAAATTAAAAAGACCTTTTTTAAAAAAATGCAATCGCTGGGCGAACCAAAATGCTTCAGGCTGTTTGACAGGTGCCATCTTAAACATGACATTTTCCTCCAGCAAAGAAGGAAATGCTTTTTATAGGACGTCTGCTGTGACAGGTGCATGCTTGCATCCAGCACAAGCAGAGGAAAGAAAACAACTTTTTTCCAGTAGAGATTTTTGTAGAGTTAAATAGTTCTTTTGCTGAAGTTGGTGCCAGTGAAAGGGAAAAGGCATAGGGACTCCATTTTGAGATCCTTTGGCCCATCGGGTGCCAAAAGGTGCAATCTGCCCTAGGAATCATTGAGGAGGGCTACCCTGTGTATATTGCACCTGTTGATGGAAAGCAGGAAGAAAAATAGTTGTGGTTATGTGAAAAACACCTATGAATTATATCTCCAACACTAAGGCTCATCTAACTTCACTTTGCAATATGTTTTCCAGCCAACTGACGTAAAATGCCCTCTCTTTTACTGCTATCTTTTTTTTTGGTTACCTGAGAGATTGGCAACATGCCTTTTTAAATATAGTTATCCTGCTAGCTTAAATGTATTTTTTTCCACTGAAAACAGGATTGCAAAGGCATTGCACAATTTTCAAAAGTAAATTTTGTATGCTTTTGTATTCTTTTTTATAAAGAATTTGAAAATTTAAAAATCAATATAATACTTGTTCAGTTTGCATCCTCTCCACATCTTTGTTCTCATAAACAAAAGACTTTAAAGCAAGTTAGAGACATTCTAAAGTCTCAGTCAGACTAACCACCTCAAAGAATATCCTGTAGAGAGATTAAAGGACACAAATAGCCAGGGTTTGTTTGTTTTGTTTTTATTTTTGGCTTGGCATTGTTTGTATTCCCATTTGGATTTTCTTCCTTGGGTCTTGAGTTGCTTGTGTTCACTTCTCAGTCTGAAATGCAAATATCTAATTTAATATTTTGAAGGGAGGCTTATTTTTGATTGCGGATTGTATATCAAAGAAAAGTGGAGATCAAATCTTTTTCAGCATGAGAAATAGAGAGCCATTATCTGTTCTTTGTCTTTTAGAAGAACTTCTTAACAGTTTTGAAAGGTGTGTGAATGCCAAAAGAGATTCCTTTGTTGGGCAGTGTGTGTTGTGTGAATGCAAAATGAGACTCACTTGCTGGAGAGGGGTGGAAATAAAATACCCCTTGAGGGTTGGCTTTCTCTGGCCTGCTCTGACCCCCACCCCCCAGCCCTTGTTTGCAAGGGCACAGTCCAAAAGGTCCCTCACCACTCAGCACAGTGCCTCTCCATGGCCGGCCGACCTAACCACCTACCTCTGGAAGGTTCTCTCCTTCGCCCCACTAAAATCCCAGCAAAGCCCCACGAGGAAAGCAAACCTTCCAGCTCGCCCTTCTCTGCCTGCCAGGACACTTGCAAGCTTACGCAGGTAGGCACAGATCTGTCTGGCAGAGATTTGTCTGGCTCAGCTGGCAGCTGCCTTTCCTCCCTGATGACCCCACCTGCCACTGAGTCAAGCCTTGGACTCCCAAGACTGCAGCTGCAGTCACATCTAGGTCACTGCATGCCTCTCCATCCTCCACCGTTGCTGCTGGCCAGGTGAGTTGGGGGGGCTGCTATCTTCCACCTCCACTCCTGCCTTTGTTCACCTGCCCGCAGCCTTGCTGGCTTACCCAGGCTTGCAGAAGCTGGGTGAGAGCAAGCTGGCACTGAAAACTGGAGGGAAATATGGTGGAGGGCTGGCCAGGGTTTGGGTGTCCTGGATAGAGGGGTCTCTGAATGATCCTAAGCCAAGAGCTTCCTAAGTTCTTTCACCCTTCAGAACTCCAATTGCAGCAGTGGGCAGAGGCAGCTTCGGGGACCCATCACTCCATCTGCCCTTGCAGGGGTGTCAAACTCGATTTCATTGAGGGCTACATCAGGGTTGTGTTTGGCCTCGGGGGGGGCTGAGTCACTGTGGTCAGGGTGGATGTGGCCAGGGTGGACATGGCCAGCTCAATGTCACTCATTTTGGGAGCATCTGTGTTGGCCTGAGTGCCAGCAGAAATGGAGCTTGGGAGGGCCGCACATTTTCACCAGCAGAGGGCTCAGGAGGTTGTTGCAGCCGAAAACAGAGCTTGGGCGGGCCATTCGTGGCCCTCCCGAGCTCCATTTTCACTGAGCACCATGGACCGCTCCTTTGCTGTTTCCAGTGAGACTCCACGGGTCAGATCTAAGCGCTCCACAGGCCAGTTCCAGCTCCTGGGCCTTGAGTTTGACACCCCTGCCTTAAGTTGTCCCAAGTCTTCCACCTGCTTTAGGTACTCACCCTCTTTCCAGACACTTCTGCTGCTGCAACCAGAGTTCCAAAGGGGGAAAGAGCTTCAGTGAGGACAATTAAAGCAATTACTGTGCATCTTCTTGCTCCTGCCTCACCCATGCCTGCCCACCTCAGATGTCCACAGCCCTCCCCCAAGACCCGCTTCTCGGCAAAGAGCACGGAGTCCTCCCATCCCAATTCTCCACAATTTTCTCCCTTACCGATGCCCCCATCCCATCTCCATGCTGGATGAAGAGCCTGCGAAATTTTCCAATGAAGTGAAGAAAGTATCTCCTTCACCCCCATCTGTAGCCAGCCCCAAATGGTGGAGAAGGAATTCAAGCACTTCAGGAAGCCAAGCGGGTGGGACTGCATCTAATGGGAAGGTAGAGGCCAGCGTGCAGATTGGCTGCCATGATACGTGGCTAATTGTCCTGCACTGTGAAATGGCTGGGGACAAGTGTCTCTCGGCAAATCATCCGGGACAAGGAAATGTGGGGAGGAATGTGGGTGAACACAGGGGAGGAGCACCAGGGGAGGGGCAGCCAAGGATGAATGGCCGCGGTGGGTCAGCAGCAGCGGTCAGGGTGAAGTGGGTGCAACCAGGGGTAGGATTCAAAATTTTAACAACCGGTTCTGTGGGAGTGGCTTAGGTGGTGGGCATGGCTTAGGTGGTCATGTGTGTGGGTGTGGCCAACTCAATATCACTCACATCGAGGCACGCATCTCCTCGCCTGGCCTCTCATGACTGTGGGGATGCTGCAACAGTCGTAAGTGTGAAAAATGGTCATAAGTCACTTTTTTCAGTGCCATTGTAACTTTAAATGGTCACTCCACACAAGCAAAGTACCAGCACAGGAGGGGAAAAAAACCCAGAGATGTTCCTGAGACAGGAAGTCTAATCCTGCCAAGAATGTAATAAGTGTTAACGGAGAGGCAATTTCTGTAAGCAACACCAGAATCTTTCCTTCCTGCCTTCCTTACAGGATTAGGCCAGTAATTTCTTCTATCAACCGGTTCTCCGAACTACTTAGAATGTTAACAACCAGTTCTAGAGAATAGGTGCAAACTGGTAGAATCCCACCCCTGGGTGCAACCATATGGCTGCAACCAATTGTCCCATTCCGCCTATCAGGAGGTTTCATAAATATTAAAAGGGGAAATGAGCGTACTAAGGGTTTTTGAGACTCATGTCACCTTTTAAAACTTTCCACACTCGATTTTTTTTTATCCCATTCAGTTGGCAAAGGACTCTGGAGACTATCAAAACGATTTGAATGGTGCACATATGGCCAGGCTCCACATTTTATGCCTCTTCTTTATCCAATAGCCAGGACGATTTGCATTGCAAAAATTAGGAGTAGGAGAATGAGCTAAGTTGGAAGTGCATAAATGTTCATTGCAGGGGGAAATGTGTTTTAAAGTTAAATTCAATCTTTGTTAGGAATTGTTTGAAATATAAACAGTGTCTCAAGGTCACTGACTTAGGCGTTGTCACAGGAAATAACACATGGAGAGATGAGAAGACCAGCTGGGAAATATTCTGGGAAATAAGCAACAGAAAATAGTTTTTTTTATTGTTATGATTGAGAAAATAATGGATTTCTTCCAATATGGAATAAATTTAGTATTTGCAAAGGTGTGATGATAACATTTTAAAATAATTATTTACACTTCAGGGAAATATATACATATTGCTTGACTAGCATGTTTTCTTATTTAGATTCTGGTCTTCAAAGGAACCTGGTAAACACTTACGGAGTGCAAAAATATGGCCCAGTACCTAATACTGTATGTAGCCTCTGGAATAAGTAGGCAAAATCCTGAACCTTTTTTTTTAAATCATGGCTGGGGATGCTCAATTTTAAGGGGCAAAATAGGTGCTGGTATCTTACAAAACTCCAGAAACACTCTTACAAAATTATCTTGTCCTTCCTTGATTTGGATTGCAACATTACATGTACCACACAACCCCTGGGGTGGCCAAAAACATTGTACATCTCTGGAAGAAAAACAACTTTCTAATTTTACTTTACAGCTGTACACTGAGTCATATCCTTGTATATGAGATTTTACAAGACTTTGGTGCACTATTTTTACATAGTGTATATTCTGTGTGGGTATCTTTCAAGTATATTGATACCAGAATGCACCTCATTAGGGATTACATACTTATTAGGAATCAGACACGTGTAGAATAATATGTGGATATTATTCTATGGGTTTCAAATCCTCTATGGGACACTGAATTATTGGATCACCCCACTTTAGATAACTATATACAATATACAGTAAAGTATAAATGAGACACATATGGTACAATTGTACTTTGACCACATCTTGACTCTCTTCTGTATGGCCATTTTAACCGTAGTTTCATAAATCTTTTTAAAAACAACAATAATATATTTTTACATGTTTCTCAAATTAACAAGAATAAAATTATGTTACATTTTGATATTGGCCTTATAGTTTTGCCACAATTATGTATAACAATTTTTAAATAGTACTAGTCCAGAACCCCTCATGAACAAAACATGCTGAACTTTAGTCCCAGTTGGTTATTATCAGCCTCAAGCCTTGCTAGTTTTGTTGACATGATGTCCAAATCAGAGGATGGATCCATTAAAAACCAAGCACAAATCCTGCCACGTTTTCTGGATCCCCTTGACTGGGAGGGGTGGGGGGAGCCAGGTTCATGTGCCCAAGCAGTATGGTAAACTTGGTTGCCTGTGGCAGATTCAGTAGCTCACTTTACCCTGAGATAGCTTTTTGACTTTTAATGTTATGTGTGAATGTAGTGATTTCATGAGTATACCTATTTGGTATTTTATTTATTGCTTCTTGAAATGCAATAAAATTGTGGAAGATTTGTACTCTTGAACTTGTTCTCAGATTATGAAATATTCTATCATCATCAAAACCCAATTGCTCAGAATAAGGTGCCTCTAGGACCGTGATGGCGAACCTATGGCACACGTGCCACAGGTGGCACTCAGAGTCATTTGTGCCAGCACACGAGCTGCAGGCAAACTTACCTCACTGCACATGTGCGCACCTCACAGCTATTTGTCGGCCAGTTTGAGGTCTTTTTCGTAAGGTGACCAGATTTTAACATTGGTAAAGCGGGACACCATTGACGGGGTTCTTGATTAAAAATTTGGTCTAGCTTAGAAGCAGAGGCGGGTGCTGTCTTTCTCAAATATCATTGGCTGACTTCGGAATGTGCTCCTCCAATTTATCCAATCAAGTCAATTGTCTGGATCCAAGGGTATCCTGAACCCTGAACTAACCACCCTATATATCCTAGCCATTAATGTGCCGTTAATCTGCCACCCTTTTTTTCCTCAAAGTTTCCTTCCTTTAAAGGAAGCGCTATCACAACTATCCTCTTCCCTGCCCCTTCCTATGCAAGCCCAGTTTTCCATCCTACTCCACGGTGGGAAATAACACAAGCTGGAGTCCTTCCACGGCTCCTTATTTATGGAGGCTCTCTGATACTCAGGTCTAGCACCTGGAGAATGCAGGGACAGACCGGCATGGAAATCTTGCATCACGAGTCTGCGTGGAATAAGTTGTCCCCCTCCCCAGCCTGTAAGAAAGGAGAAACGAACTGTCACGGGAAGGAAAATCTAGAGGGGGAGGGAAATGCATTTCTAGAGGGAGAGAAAAGACGCCTGAATGAATTGCCAATGGGATTCCGCTGGGGGACGGGTCACCGTGGGAATTCTGCTCTCTCCAAAAACCCCACGAGTCGCTGGGAGCGAAAGCGATTCAGTGACACGTCAATCAATTGAGCTCATGTAAATCACATTGCGGGCAATCAATATTTACTCAAACCAATCAGCAAATGCATGGATGCTATAATCCAAGCAGCTTTTACCGAAACTCAAAGAAATGCAAAGCGCAGCCCCACGTGCGCGTTTCATCCCCATTAAAGTTTACCCTCCTCCCTTCTGAATCGGTAAGCAGAGGAGCAGAGTTCACCGCTGTTGCGTTTTTGTCCTCCTTTCATTATTTCCATAGCATTTAGCTTGGCTTTTGCCTGAACCGAGATCTCAATCCAAGGGCTCCACAGCCGCTTAGTTCCTGCCCCTGCGAAGTTGCTCCCGCTTGCCCGTAACTCACCAAGGGTTGCCACCTGCCCAACTTTCAAACCTTCCTTGCGGGGGAGATTCAGAGAGGCCGTGAACAGCAGCCTGTGCGGCCAATAGCAGCTGGGTGAGGATGTTGTTCCTCCCAGTAGCTTCCTTGAGGCAATCTAAGGCGAGAAGGTGGGATTTCCTGTGCAAGCGGCCTAATCGTTACGGTTGTGCTTTCTTTCCAAAAATCGGGACTTTCTTAAAACGCTGTGGGACGTGGGACAAATGGTTAGAAATCGGGACTGTCCCACCAAAAGCGGGACGTCTGGTCACATTGCTTTTTCGGCCTCCCAAAGGCTTGAGGAAGGTTTCTGCAGGCTTCTACAAGCATTGTAGGCTGAAATCTAGCCCAGTTTCATCACTTCTGGTTTTTTCAGAAAAACAGGAAGTGATGAAACGGGGCTAGATTTTGGCCTACAAAGCTTGTAGATGCCTGCAGAAGCCTTCCTCAAGCCTTTGGGAGGCCAAAAAAGTCTCAAACTGGCCGAAAATCAGCT
The DNA here is from genome assembly GCA_009733165.1 of Naja naja. Taxonomy (NCBI): domain Eukaryota; kingdom Metazoa; phylum Chordata; class Lepidosauria; order Squamata; family Elapidae; genus Naja; species Naja naja. The sequence goes on along the minus strand of CM019159.1, from coordinate 14,753,769 downwards.
GTGAGGCGCAGTGCAGGTAAGGGGGTGGCGGGGGTGGGGGGATTGTGCGCGCATGCATAGGGGACGGGGGTGCACGCATTGCCTTCTGGGTGCTGGAGACGCAGTGGCAAGCGCGACAATTTTTGGCACAGGTACCCAGAAAGGTTAGCCACCACTGCTCTAAGATATGCAGAACATTTGGATAGTGTTGCATTTTTAAAAGCAGAGTTCCATTCAGTAATCTATTAGTTTTGCCAACAATATGAAATGTATCTCAAATAATTATTTGTACAACCTGTTGTTCAAGGTTAGCCATTGTGTTAACAAAATACACTAATAACCAAAAGGAAAATGGATTAAGGAGGGGCTGCATCAAACAGAAAGACGCTAAAGCGAAGAGGAAAGAATGTTTTACCATAGATCTGTAGAATATCTACCCAGTAAATATAACCCACTGATAACAACTTACAGTATATCTGTTTCGTAAAATTCAGTTCTGTAGCTAAGCAAAGAAAATAAATGAGCCCTTGTTAATTGTTTTTTTTCCTATTTCTACTACAGAGGGTTTACTCTGTAGTAGAAATTGGAATATAGCAATAGCACTTAGACTTATATACTGCTTTATAGTGCTTTACAGCCCTCTCTAAGTGGTTTACAGAGTCAGCCTATTTCCTCCAACAATCTGGGTCCTCATTTTACCCATCTCGGAAGGATGGAAGGCTGAGTCAACCTTGAGCGTAGTGGGATTCCAAACTGCTGGCAGCCAAACTAGGATACAAAATAGAATGGGATGGGAAGGGACAGGATGGAATAAGAATAGGGAAAGGATGGGATGGGATCAGGGGTGGGATCCGACCGGTGTAACTACCGGTTCGGTGATTTTACGTTTTGCGCACACGCATGCCTGACGCACGCTGTGTGCACATGTATAACACCATCAACTTGCTGCCTAGACAGCTGAGCAGCACTGCGCGCGAGTGTGCAGCATTTGAAAAAGCACTTTTTTCCTGCCTTTTCAACCGCACAAAGCAGCTGCGGTTGAAAAAGCAGGAAATAAAGGTCAGGCAAGAGCCCGGGCCAAAACAGCAGCAGACATAGAACTGCTGCTCTTCAGAGCTACCGGTTCTACAGAGCCGGACAGAACCGGTAGAATCCCACCCCTGGATGGAATGGAATGGAATGGAATGGAATGGAATGGAATGGAATAGAATAGAATAGAATAGAATAGAATAGAATAGAATAGAATAGAATAGAATAGAATAGAATAGAATACCTTAGAGGTCTTCTAGTCCAACCCCTGCTCAGGCAGGAAACCCTATACCATTTCAGACAAAATGAACATACATTGATTTTCTTGTGTTTTCTTCGGGCAGATATAACTATAGCTCGGACAGGACAGGTCTCCAGACACTTTTTTCTCTCTACCTTCAAAGAGATGAATGCAGTTTTGAAAGAGGAGCCACCCAAAAGATCTGTGTTCATAACAGAATTTGCAGAGCAAGTGGAAATGAATATCAGGTATTGCATATTTCGATTGACTAGGCATCACAGTTTTGCAAGGCATCCTAGGCACTGGGCAAAACAGTACAAAGCAGAACCATGCCCTAGTTTCAGTGGTGGGATTCAAAAATTTTTACTACCAGTTCTGTGGGCGTGGCTTGGTGGATGTGGCATGGCTTGGTGGGCATGGTAGGGGAAGGATACTGTAAAATCCCTATTCCCTCCCCACCCCACCCCACTAACCTGCTTTCCAGATCCGTTCTCCTGTGCAGGACAACAAAAGAAGACCCAGCCAATCAGCTGGGACTCGGGAGGCAGAGAATAGATGGGGGCGGGGCCAGTCAGAGGTGGTATTTGCCAGTTCTCTGAACTACTCAAAATTTCCGCTACTGGTTCTCCAGAACTGGTCAGAACCTGCTGAATACCACCTCTGCCTAGTTTCTAGGCACCTATGTCAACTGGCTGGTAGCAGCAGGGTGAGTAGCAGGAAGTTATTGTTGTGGGCAGCCACAGCACAGAAACAGTTTCTGTGTTTGCTGCTCATTGTTCCTGTGTGAATATAGAATCATAATGCTGGAAGGTACCTCAGAGGCCGTCCAGTCCAACACCTGCTTAAGGCAGGAGCCTAATACCATTCCAAGAAAATACTTGTCCAGTCTGTTTGAAAACCTCCAGTGATAGAGAAAACACGACGCCAAAGGCAGCCAATTCCATTGATTATGCTATTAGATTGGTTATTAGATTTGGTTGATGATTGTAATAGAATTTAAAATTAAACACACCACTGCAGCTTGACAGGTCTGCAAACTGATCCTTGGATCATCTCAGCAGGAAATATCCCAACACCATCATACATTGTCTCAGATTGGTTTTGGGGCATTTGACCTTTATATATATATTCATTTTTTTAGATCTATAATCCAAGTTGGTCACCAGCTTGCAATAATTGGAGATGAGTGTAACAGGAGATACAGTGGAAAATTGGAAGATCCATTATTTCAACTTGCTAAAGGGTAATTTTCCATATTCTAAATGATTATATATTTAGGAATACAACTAAAATATGAATGGGAAATTATTTCTGTATGATCTCTAACTTTTCTTAAAAATAATCTTGCAATTACACTTGACACTTAAAAAATTATTTATTATCATATATACTTAGTTGACTATCTCACATGAAAGTGATGGTTTTAGTAAGATAAAGGAAGAATAGTTTACTCACCTTAGATGGCCTGAGGCCCCCATATAGTTTAAAGTTCTGGATAATAATGCTGAATCTTAACACGTTTTGACCATGACGCCACAAATGCATGTCTGTATTATTCTGTGAAAAGTAGGATAGCTAATAGAGAGACTACTTACATCCTATTACACATATGTAATGTGCTGACACCCAGTAAAATTTTAATAAAAGATAGAGCAACTGGGATAAATCATAATTAACAGTATCATGATAAACTAAGAGAGCAAATATAACCATTTTTGCTTCTTCTGTGAAGATTTAAAATTTGGTATTTTATTTTTAATCGTGTGTTTTGGGCTGTAATACATCTCGGTATCAAAAACCTGAAATATTTGGCACAAATAACAAAAACAGAGTGCAAGACTGAAAAAGGGGGCCTATGCTTAGTTCCTTTTTAAAAAAAATCTATTTTTATTTTATTCAAAAGAAAGTTAAAATACAAAACTCCAAAAAATTAAAACAAAATAAAAAACCCACAAACCATCAAAGCATTAAAAAAAGTTCATTGGAAAGAACAGAAAACCAACACATGCATACATATTATCCTGTCTACTTGAATAGTGATTAATACATTACTACAATATTGATTGCCCCCCCCACTCCCCATAATTTTTAAACTAGTAAATCTATTTGCAAATTATTGTCCTGTCTTCTATACACTATATTAATGACAAAATAGTTAACAGGAAAAATGATTATAATAAAAAAGACAAGATTAGTTTCAAAACCCTTTATTAACGAACTGTTATTGTTATCAACTCATAGAAAATTTAACACAGCATCTTAACTATCCCAATCATCCCAAGAATTAAGAGTAATTTGTCCTTAATCAAATATCCATGTTTGTTTCTTAATGGCATCTCTTATCAATTGTTATCTAATTAAATATAATAAATCCACTCTCCATAGTTCATTTATCTTCCCAACAAGGTCCAAATAGAAGTGGCTTCCAGTTAAATGTAACAAATCCATTCTCCAATCTCCCTCAGTCCTCTTAGGAAAAAACCATTTGTCACTTCTCCATTCAAACAGACTTCTAGTATTGTAAAAGAATGCAGGCTTGAACTTCAAAGAGACTTATGTGGTCAGCTCAGTTAGTTCTCTGTCTGTACAGTCCGTATCTCTTTGGTCTGCAACTTTCAAATTAAATTCCTTTTGTGAATCTAATTTATCCAAAGCTGAGTGCCTCTGAATATTTTCCACGGCCATTATCATCTCATCGAATTTTTAAAAAAACCTTTCAACTAAAGATTGCATGTTACCAAAAAGTCTTTTTGATATCACAATAATTGTAAGTGTGAAAAAGGGTCATAAGTCACTTTTTTCAGTGCAGTTGTAACTTTGGTCACTAAATGAATGGTTGTATGTTGAGAACTACCTCTATCTACAGAATGAAATGGACATTGACTCCTGATAAATGCATAGGGATAGCCATGTGGTTTTATCGGCAGAAATGTAGATGTATTTGCCATTATCTTCTTCCAGGACTATTTATTTCCCAATCCAGCCCATAAGGTAGGTGTTTTTTAGTGGTCTCGCCTCCAAATACTAGCTTTTGTCTGTTTCCTCAAATACATCAGTTAATGAAATGCAGGCATCCAAATTAGGCCCGGATATGCCAGTTTCATACCTTAATAAAAAGAGTGCAGTCTTTCTGTAACAAAAAACGGAATGGTGCATTTGGAACAGTCTTCTTCCCCTGGCCTTGATAGGACTCCATTAGTTGAGAATACTGAATTTGGTGACTTCATAATAGCATAGAGCACTACTCATGATGATGGGTGTTTTATTGGTTGAGAATGTCGATTTTGGCTTTGAAATGTCCGAAACCTTAATAAATCTTGACTGTTAGGAAACTGGGAATCTACTTAAGTCAGTTGGAGAGTAGAAACCTGCCCACTTTTTATTACTATTCGAAGGTATCTGTAAAAGATTGGTGGGGTCAACTACATCAATCTGGTAGGCTCAATTGGAATGATCAAGAATCTGCTCCATTTTACACATGTAAATACACTTGCAAAGGATCTTGCTATCATGCCAGATGTTTGTTTTAGTAAAACCTATTTATTGCTTGCTTACTGCTTATAAGAACCATTATATTTTAATAATTGTTTTGTTTCCTTTTAAATAGAATAGTGGCCTGTGTTTTCCAGACTCGGTTTTGGGGCAAAAATGTCATGAAAACTGTTGGGAATTCTTTGGACAAGAGCTGGAGAAAGAAGGTTATTGACTATGTCTGGGTAAATTTCATTTACTTTTATTATTGCAGTCATAATTTTACTGTTAAACAGTGAGACAACTAAATTAGCAGAAGAGTTATTTTTTATAATGCAATTCTGTTTCTATCCTGTTCCTCATTGCTTGGTGTGGAAAGACATGGATTGCTCTTGATGAAAGTGCAAAACCCTTCCATGTTCTGGGTGATAACACACTGCCTTCCAGTTGGTGGTAGATAATAAATTGGATAATCTATACATTACTAAAATGTCTATAACTTTTAAATGGGTGAAACGGTGCATGCTAGGACAAAATATTTTGGACCAGGGTACTTCAAATGGGCTAACTTACAGAATGTACCCAAAATCTGGGACCTATGACTCCCATGGAATTGAAATTTGGCAAATTTTATAAAATATTTATGACATAAAATTATCATAAAGCATTTAAGGCATAATTTATCTTAAAACATTACCTGTGGTCATCTGATGTTTGACTTTCAAGACAGATACATCTTTACATACAGGTAATCCTCGACTTACAACCACAATTGAGCCCAAAATTTATATTGCTAAGTGAGAAATTTGTTAAGTGAGTTTTGCCCCATTTTGTGACTTTTCTTGCCATATTTGTTAACTGAATCACTGCAGCAGTTAAATTAATAACACGGTCATTAAATGAATCTGGTTTCCCTACTGACTTTCCTTGTCAAATGGTTGCAAAAGGTGATCCCATGATCTAGGGACACTGCAAACTGTCATAAATATGAGTCAGTTGTCAAGCATCCAAATATAAATCATGTGACCATGGAGGTGCTGTAAGGATCGTAAGTGTGAAAAATGGCCGTAAGTCACTTTTTTAAGTGCTGTTATAACTTTGAACAGTCACTAAATGAAAGGTTTTAAGTCAAAGGCTCCCTGAATTTTAAAGAACTTTTTAAATACATTAGAAATTCTGCCATTGTTGATATATTGAGATATCTGGTAAGAAAATATCTTTGAAATGGAGACCCAAGATGTCATGGGTTGTCTAGTAATAATAGTTGGAGGTATAAATTCCTAAAAGCCAATTAGTTTTATACACCATTGTTCTAAAAGCTAGACCTATTTAGAAGGCTTTGTGACCTGAGGCAAGAACCTTCCTGTTTTTGTACTCATTAAAAATTTAAATTTTTCTTCCAACATGCTCTTCCACTAAACCTCATAAACAGAATATGCTGTACTGATTATCATTCCCCTTTCGTTTGTATCTTTTAACAATTCTTAATTGAATTCTTTATTCTCCCCACAACTAGCTTGTTTGGATTCCCCTGAATTGTGCATTCCAAAAATGGGGTCCAGCCCTCCTGATGGCAGCTTTCACCTGGTGGCTGCATGAGCTGCAGAACTGACACTGAATTTCCACTGATGGTCATTGCTGGACATTGACCAAATTGCAACTCACCCTGGAGGTGGCATTGATTTTGTTTGCATTTTTTAAAGTTGCCTATGAAAAGCTCTTTTTTTCTATTTAAAGTGTAGGGTAGTGCTGGGTCACTGCTGTTTTTCGTACTTTTAAAAACAGAATTATTAATATGGGTTTGTTGCTGGGTAACTACCTGAATGTCTTGTTTTAATATATGCCTGTAGGGTTAATTCATATCTGTCTTTTATACATTTACAAAGATGTCTACTTCATGGAGAGATTTTATGTATCAGAAAGATGATAAAAGGAATGCTGGGCATCCTTTTAAATTATATTTGTAATATAAAGTATCTAAAGCAATTTGTAATCTTACCAATTTAAAAATAAAACTAATGTTCCATTTATAATTCTTAGACGTATTGGCTGTTTTCTGTCTTTCTAGGCAATATTGCAGAAAGGATTTTTTCCATCCTTGAGCTGTGTTTTCATCCAGAAATATGGTATTTTTTGTTGTTGTTGTTATAGGCAGAGAGATCAATGCTGCGTCACTTCAAGAAGGAATGCTTGCTTCCATGACACTTGGGTATAAATTCCACAAATAGTTCAAAATTATGACTCCAAAACAAGGCAAATACAGCACATAAAAACTATGTTTAACTGGGCTTCATTCAGAAAGTACAAGTGGCTTGCATACCATATATATAAACATTGATGAAATACGCTTATTTAGATGTGTGAAGAATAAAACATTTATTGATAGGTCTGCCCTTTTGATATAATCAGACACTTCCACTTATAAATTGCTTTCTCTTGGCTGCATTTTCCTCAGCCTGACATAAAGTACTTCAGTGACACAATAATCTGGACAACTAGATTATTTACTGCCTGACCTCATTAAAGATAATGGCCCTGATATGCACACAAGAGCATTTATTCTGTTCTGGTAGAGCTTCTGATTAAATAGGTTTCTACGTTATTGAAATCATCATAAAAATGTAAGCATACTAACAGCAGGGAAAATATCCAACCAATGAACAATTATGATAGCTTCATGCAAGCTGGCTTTAGAAAGAACTTAAGAACATTGTTGCTGATGTACCCTGGAAAACTGATAAGCTAAAGAATGCTTCTTTGAGTATGCCTTTTTATTGTGTCAATCTGTGGAATATTCTCAGAAAAATGGGAATGCCAGAATACCTCATTATCCTCATGAAATATACAAGTCAGGAAGCCATGCTACAGACAACTTTGTGAAACTGATTCTGGATTGGCAAGAGTGCAACCAGACTAGCTCTACATATTGGTGTTGTCATATAAGCTTACATTGTACTTGGGTGGAAAAGGCTCCATCAGGTCAGGCAGACTGCAAATGTAGTTTTTACTCTTCACTTGTGCCACCAGGACTAGGTGAGGGGGATTAGGCCTGTTAAATAGGTACATATCAAATACCCGTAAGGCACTCGCAGGCAAATACGTTAATTTGACGAAAGGCTCAAAAATACAATGGAGAAGACTTTTGCTCCAGACATAATAAACCTGTGCAAAGAAGTTATGCAGGCAGCAAATTATCTTCCATTTCTTGCAAGGGTCTCTACGTTTCTTCATCTGCTTCATCTTCAGAAACCTCAATATTACTATAATATTTTGAGGCCTTTAAATTGCAACTTCTTAGAATTGCACCTAACTGTTTTCCAGGTCCCACTTCATATGTGTAAGGAAACTTTTTCCCTTTATTCCTTTCATAGATTGTGTGCATTATTTGCTCCCATTTCACTGGCGAAACCAATTGTTCCACTAAACAATGCTGAATCTGTTCTGGCTGCCTGTATTTCTTGCTATCCACATTTGAATAGACAGAGATGAGGGGTTCTTGGATGCTGATTGATTCAAGAGCTTCGGATAAAGGTTGCATTGCTGATTTCATTAGTCGGGTATGAAAAGCACCACTCACAGGTAGCATTTTTACACGTGCAAATGAGAATTTCTTTGAATTTTTCTGTAGAAATTCCAAAGCCTACGATTAAAAAAGAAAAAAGAATTATTTCACTCATCTAGAACTGCTTTAGTATACTTCACATTTTAAAGAATTTTGAATAAATAGCTGCACACTGATGAAATGTGATCCAAGTAAAACAACAAAAACAGATGCTTCTGTTGTGGTTTGCCGTCAGCGGGTGCAGCTGGCAGCAGAGTCAGACAGTGAGGAAGAAAGGGAGTCTGGAGAGGACTTGGACAAGGGTCCTGCATCTGATGCAGGGATGGTGCCAGGACCATCTGGGAGTGGGGTGCTGCCTTCCACGTCTGGCAGCAGCGAAGCAGAGGACCCAGGGGACCCTGTTCCCAGTGCACCTGAGCGCAGAGCTGCTAGAAGGCGAGAGCAGCTGAAGCAGAAGGGGCGACTCGGGAGTAAGGCTGGGAGGTGATTGCCCCTCCCATAAGGGATAAAAGTCAGACCTCAATGACGAACGCTTTGCAGGAAGCAAAGTAGTTCAATAGTTTCCGGGTCTTCCTTGAAGCTCTGTGAACTCTGGTTGGTTTATATTATAATTAATTGGACTTCTGTTTTTGGCAGCATTCTACAGTACTGAAAGGCATTCCCTTATCTGGGGGAACTGTTTATAATTAGTTCTGGCTGGGAATGCAAGTAATTCCCAGCATTGCATTAAAATAGGTTTTGCTTTTAAAATAAGTTTGTGTTTCATTAAGTTTGATGAAGCCTGGGTCAGAACAGTTTCAGAAGCATGCAACTGGTCAATATTAGTACAAGCACTAAAAATTAGGCCAGAAATACAGAAGTCTTAACGTACATCACCATCAGAACAAAAAACCATGTTACAGGCAGCCTTTAAATGTAGTTTGGATACTTTGTGATGTATGATGTCATGAGACTGGCAATCCTAACAATCCTGATTGTCAATGAAACCCAGGGACCACACAAGCTGTTAACTGAGGACCTCACATAACCATGTCATGGGAAGAAGCAGCAGGCAAGCAGGGCAGCGCTGCAGCCAGGTGGAGTGGGTACCACTGGAATGTTGGTCAGTTGAACAGGAGCTGTGGCGGCGCAGTGGTTACTTCTGCTGCCTGCCGGCTGCCTGCACTTTAGCAGTTCAAATCTCATCAGGCTCAAGGTTGACTCAGCTTTCCATCCTTCTGAGGTCAGTAAAATGACGACCCAGATTGTTGTGGACAATAGGCTGACTTTGTAAAACCACTTAGAGAGGGCTATAAAGCACTTTGAAGCAGTACATAAATCTAAGTGCTGTTGCTGCAAGGAGATGGTGCATAGGAGAATGCATGAGTGCCACAGAGGTGGGAATGACTTGCAACCTCCTGCTGGCTTCCCCATTGACTTTGCTTCTGGGAAATTGACAGGGAAGGTCACAAATAACAATCACATGATTGCAGCACACTGGGACATTGTAATTGTGAGTGAGTTGCCAAGTCCCAAATAAGGATCGTGCGACTGTGGGGACGCTGCAACACCCGTAACTTGGTGGCCTGGTGCCAAGTCCCTCTTGCACAGTGCCACAGTAACTCTGAACAGTTGTTGAATGAGTGGTTATAATCCAAGAACTGTCCACAGCTCTTCATCGTTATTTAAGGGACCATCAATCTTTCCAAGTACCAGGCACCGTGAAATGACTTTGTATGATGTCTGTGGCAAAACTAAACCCTTTAAAATAAATTTTCTTGACTTAATTTAAAATTAGATTTTATAGAAAATAAAGATGGCTTCCCCATAAACATCCTGTCAAATATGAGCTACGTCATGTTTAGCTACTGTTATTAACATGCTAAACACATTGAGGAGGGGGGAAGTATTTCAAATGTATAGACAACTAATTTTGCCAAAATGATGAAAGCTGGAATGAAGAGACAGCCCAGCACCACTTGTGTCTGTGATGCTAGGTCCCCCCAATTAACAAATCCATCCAGCCTGCCAGCAGGACAGTGCATTACAGTCCAACTCGTTTACAATACAATATTCTTTACTGGCCAATTCTGACTGGACACACAAGGAATTTGCCTCCGGTGCATAAGCTTTCAGTGTGCATTCAAAGTAATATGAGATACCAATAGTACTAAAGATGAAAGGGATAACAGTAATACAGCCCTACTACATGGGTAAATATCCTTAAACGTAACAGTGCTGTGGGAATTAGATGCTCAGCAGAGTGATGGCATGAGGGGAAAAAACATTTTGTATCTAGTTGTTTTGGCATGCAATCAGAGTTTTTAATTAATGCAACTAATTAATTATTGTAATTACTCTTATTGTAATTATTATGATTCATATTTATATTGATATATGTAAATATATTATATTTATAAATTATAATATGCCGATAGTCCTCAACTTACAAGCACAACTGAGCCCAAAATTTATGTTACTCAGTGAGAAATTTGTTAAGTGAGTTTTGCCCCATTTTACGACTTTTCTTGCCACATTTGTTAAGTGAATCACTGAAGCTGTTAAATTAGTAACCCAGTTGTTAAGCGCATCTGGCTTCCCCATGGACTTTGCTTGTCAGAAGGTCACAAAAGGTGATCACATGACCCTGGGACACTGCCACCATCGTAAATAAGAACCACTTGCCAAGCATCCAAATGTAAATCACAGGACCATGGGGATGCTGTGATGGTCATAAGTCTCTTTTTTCAGTGCCGTTGTAGCTTCGAACAATCACTAAGCAAACTGTTGTAAGTCGAGGACTACCTGTATAAATATTATATTAGTATTTACACTGCAGTAGTTATTATTATTTTAATGCAACTAGAGTATCTCAGGCTGGGGAAGATGACTTGTTCTCAGAGTTTGTTTGTTTTTGTTGGGATTTCTATGCCGCCCTATCTCCCGAAAGACTCAGGGCGGCTTGCAATGGTAAAAAAAGAAAATACAAACTTTAAAAACTATTAAATCTAAAAACCCCAACACTAGACCTAAAACCAGTTAAAACCCACCAACAAATTAGGACAAATTAAAACTATTAAAATCCCCTTCAGTCCAGGTTGGCTGATCAAAAAAGCCAAGTCTTCAGGTCACAACGGAAGGAGCGGAGGTCAGGCGCCACCCGAAGCTCCACGGGCAGTTGGTTCCAGAGGGCGGGCACTCCCACAGAAAAGGCCCTCCCTCTGGGGGCCACCAGCCAACATTGTTTGGCTGACGGCACCCTAAGGAGGCCCCATCTGTGTGAGCGCACCGGGCAATCGGACGTTGTTGCTGGCAGCAGATGCTCCCGCAAGTAACCCGGACCTAAGTCATGAAGGGCTTTATAAATGATGACTAGCACCTTGAACCTCACCCGGAGGGCAACCAGCAGCCAATGCAGCTCGCGCAGGAGGGGTGTAACATGGGAGTATTGAGACACTCCCATCATAACCCGCGCGGCTGCATTTTGCACCAGCTGAAGCCTCCGGGTGGTCCTCAAGGGCAGCCCCATGTAGAGAGCATTGCAGCAGTCTACACGGGAAATAATGAGCACATGAGTAACCGTACGCAAGGCATCTCGGTCCAGATGGAGCGCAACTGGCGAACAAGACGAACTTGTGTACTTTACACCGTCAACTACAACTGTTCGTTTAAAAATACCTGTATGTGTCCTGCAATGACTCTGCTGTCTGGAAACAAGTAGTTTGAAACTTCACATACAGGATCTTCTATGCCCACTGTCTTGCAGTATTCAAGGGCTTCCAAACAAGCAGTTTTATAATCTGAATCTCTTCGGCCAATAACAGAGAGCATCCCACTTGGTATGATTTCGGAGGCCTCTTGCATGGCTTCAGCCCGTGTCTTGACAGCATACAGGGCTACGGAAAAGAAAAAATAACTGTAGAGGCTTACCCAAGCTTGAGATTGTTGCTACAGAGCAAAAATGGCTGTAGCAGTAGAAAACCTAAAACACATTTACACAGTCACAATTACAAGGACCCACACTACTGTGGTCATTGGGAGAGAAAAGCAAATGATATAATCTTATGCATTTCTTCTATATTGTATTCATAGTTATGTAATGGTTATGTTATGTAACATATTGTGAATTTGAACAGTGATGCTTTTTACAGCATCAGTATGAAACAACACTCTTTATATATCTGGCATATAAAATAGGGAATTTAAAATGGGTAGTTTTTAAAATTGAAACTAAAATAGTTTTAAAAATTGCATCTTTATATGATAGTTAAGAAAACATCTTGATAACAATGTAGTGGTTCTTATAAAGAAAAGTGCTGGAAATTACCAACTATAAAATCTCTGGGGAATCCTTTTCATGTCACATTTGGCTACCATAGAATTCAGAAGTTATGGGATTACAGTTGCCTATATTGCAAGATCTGTATAGTTCTGCTAAGGCTCAGTACAGTTTACATAGTTCCACATGAGCCAAAGTTGTATTTGAAACAGATACAACTTTTTGTACCGTGTATTGCTGATTCATAGACATACTTTGGCAAATCACCTCAAAGTGAGCCACAAAGTATTCAAGCCCAGTGTTTATGGAGATTCTCTATCACCAGGTCAAGTGTTTTTTCCAAAAGGCATCTGGAAATTCTTGGGTTTTGTTTCTCATCCAAGAAGATTCTTCAGTTCAGAGCATGTTTTCAAGGGGGGTGGGGGGAACACAAGAAAGTACAGTTGCCTTTTGGGGGGAAAAGTATCTTTGGGATATGGTTCCATGTCATGCTGGTTGGAAAACAGGACTACAATGCATCTTTTGGAAGAAAGATCCAAGGAAATTAAATATAATTAAAGGAAAATCAATAATCAACCAGAGTAGAGCTGGAAGGGACCTCGGAGGTCTTCTAGTCCAGCCCACTGCTCAAGCAGGAGACTTTATACCATTTCAACAAGTGACTGTCCAGTCTCTTCTTAAAAACCTCCACTGATGAAGCACCCACAGCTTCTGACAGCAAGCTGTTCCACTGTTAAATATAAATAAAGGGTCTCCTTCCCCAAATCATAGTAAGTAAATAAGGAATTAAAAGAATCTTCAAGACCACCTAATCCAACTCCCTAATACACAAAGTATGTTTTTTCCAGGTTACTTTCAGTACCATATTTCCTCCAACTTACACTTTGCTTATCAATTGTTGCAGCTGTGCAAAACATTTCAAGGATATTTTGCAAGAAATTCTGGCACAAGCAAAGCATCTCTCTTCAAAGTACTGAGGCTTTCCCAGCAAGGATACCCAACCTGTTTCATTGGCAGCCCCAACATATTACCTGAATACCCTTATGCACATAGAAGCAACTTGAGAAAACCAAACCATGGTAAAGGAAATTGAAATTATGATATGAAATAATGTCCACCTGCATAAGTTATAGTTTTCTACTTATCATTTAGAATTTGGCAAACAAAAACAGGAATTAAAAGGAGGCTTTGCAGGCATAACTTCTGACTGGGCAAAACGAACAATGAAACAAATGTATTTTTCCTTCAAATGCAACTGAATTTTGGAAGTGAATGAAGCCAAGTGATCAGAAAATAAAGCAAAAAAAGATGAATAGCTTTATGTTTAAAAGCTTACATCATGGATTACCATAGACCAGGGCTGTCAAATTCCTGCGCCGGATGTGTCATGTGCTGGCCACACCCACATCCAGTTTAGCGAAGGGGGAAAAAGTCCCAATATGTCACATGACACTGCCGTGATGTGAGTTTGACACCCCTGCCATAGACCATAATTTAATAGAACGGCCAACCTGAATTACTTTTTACAAGAAATCTGCACTAAATATTTCCCTTGATTCTTTAAATTTAAAACTTCACAAGAACTGCTTTTGAAGATCAGTTTTAAATATATTAACACAATATATATTCAATATTTTTTGCAAAACTGCACTGAAAATAAATGCATACATAACGTATTTCAAGTGTATCAAATGGATGCAAGGTTCCATGAATATTCTATGTAAGGCCTATGAACTATAATTCCTGTGCTTCAAAGAGGCACTTCTACATCTGCTTTTTTCATCCAAATGAACTCTGCAGTAAGTTTCACATTTCAACAAAAGTAATCATAAGCAACTTTTGTTATATAACTTTATTAAATAAGAAATTCCATTTTGAAGTTCTTGGAAAAAGCAAAATCAGGATTGTTGTACTTTACTAATTTGTAAAATGAACAGAGATATGCGAATCAACAAATATATCACAGATATATTAAACCATAGTAATCTGGTAAGATATATTGGAGTTCCAGTACCCTCTTGATACTGTTGCCTAAGGGTACAATGCATACTATTGTTACCACCTCAGTCATTCTGCCACCTTTTTATTTTTGCTAATCAAGAATTTTTTTAGTCACATATTTTTGTATTTTAGGAGAATTATAATTAAAAAAAATTATTCCTCATGAGAAATTTGTATTCCTTTAATGCACATATTTATTTCAATGCCAAAATCTTGTTCAGGCTGGTGTAGCTCTCAGCTGAACAAAAATTGTGCACCCCAATGTTACAATAAGGGAAAATAAAATATTTCTGTATATTGATGCTTGCTTTATACCTTCTGCATAATCCATGGCTCCCGCAAAAACAAGAGCAGCATATTCTCCAATGCTGAATCCAGCAGCCGCAACGCAGCTCTCAACAGCCTGTAAAAAAAAAAACTTTTGAAAACATATTCAGAAGTGCACTGATGGCATCATGTAGTTTGTAAGGAAACATCTGCAAGAAAAGTACCAAGCTCAGAAAGCACCTAGGATCTCATGTATTCAGAAAGCTAAACTGTATAATTTCTAGAACATTCTAAATTGAAAACAATCAAGGTGACTTTTTACTTAGTCTTAAGACACTAAAGGAATGAATGCTATGTTCTTACAAGGAGAATGTTCAGGTATTTCTTTATGCTTCAACATCTTTGGCATAACCCTATTCTGAGAATCAATATTTATATGAAAGATGTCAGTGTTAAATCTTGCCCAGAAGCATCTTTGCCTCCCCATTAGTCTCAGATAAGTGAAAATGATAAAATATTCTTCTGTAACTCTCTTTAGTAGACTCTTCTAATTTCCATTTTCAGCTCCGAACTCAAAAGATTCTCAGATTGAATATTGTCCCAATGAAGTACTGTCTAGTAAAATATATGTCTGCGGCTAGTATTTTATTTTCTAAAATTACAGATTTATACTTTTTACAAACAGGCAGCTACATAAATAAACCAGATAAACCCAAACAATCACAGCTCTTCTGCAAATGGATATAAATTTGTTTATTATATACAGATAGCCATCACTTAACAATTGTAATTTAGAGTTGCAACTTTCACTAATCAACAGAGCTGTTGATGCCCCAGAGTCAGAGCACAGTCCCACACCCATGATTACCAATCTCCTGCCAGCTTCCTCGTTTATTTCTCCATAAATGGGCAATCCTAATCACATGACTGTGAATACTGCACTGTAATTGCAAGATGTTTTTCAACTGCCTGAATTACAATCACATGATCCTGGGGCCGTTGTGGCAGTCACAACTACAAGGACCCATCGTAAGCGCTCCTCACTCAGAGCTGTTGAACAAGCGGTGCAAGAACCACCTGTAAGTCACTCAGCTTTTATGTCCCAATTTTAAGAAATCGGGGGTTGCCCTGTAGTTTTGAAAAGGTTTCAAAATCCTGATTTTTTTAGCATGTTAAAAAGATGGTTAAAGAATAAATATATTCCAGCAACATGAGTTAAGTTTCTCAAGCTGAGGTTAGCTGCTATTGTCTGTTTCCAGAGAGAGAACACTTGCTCAGGTTTCTCTCAACCACTTCACCTGGCTTATTTGCCAAATACTACTACAGCTTCTCTCTGGATGGCAATATTCACTTTAACCTTTTTTCTTTTTTAACCATGTTGATCGATATTCCCCAGTCCAACAACTCAGATCCAATTTGTCAATCTAATCTGCCTCGCCAGAGTTTACTAGTTTATCCTAAAGGCAGAAAGTAACCCTTAAGAGGTTTCACACCCTTGCAAGGGAGGCTCCCGATTTTGAGTGAGAACATAATGTGCGAGAACATAATGTTTTAAAGAGGTAATAAGAGATCGTACGGTGCCAAAGACTTAATGGTATCGTTCCTCCCATAAAAAAAATATATAATAATTTGGATGCCCTACTTTTAAGTGATAACCGCCGTAGGGGTGGATTTTGGTAGAACACTCCCAGAATCCCGCAATACGTCATTTAAAAATTAAAAAAAAATCAAACAGCTTGGATGTCTTCTGCCGCGGGAACAGCCTCAAAATCCTAGAACAGGAAGGGACCTTGGAGGTCTTCTAGTCCAGCCCGGTGCAGGTATCCTGAGACCATCCCGAGCAATGGGCCGGTCGAAAGACTCCAGGAACGGGGTCCCCACACAAAAAAAACCTTCGGCTTCTTTTCGCTCCTCGCCTCCGGGGGCTGGGAGTCTCTCTCCCCCACCCAGGGACCCTTCCTCACCCAGGGCTGCTGATGGTGCAACTTCTCCACGGCAGCCAAAGAGCAGACGAAGACAGCGGGCTGGCTGTACACGGTGCGGTGCAGCCGGGCGCTGGGGCCGTCCTGGCAGAGGCTCCACAGGTCGTAGCCGAGCACGGCTTCGGCTACGCGGAAAAGCTGGCGCACATTGGGATAGCGCAGCAGCCCGCGGCCCATTCCCACGAACTGGCTGCCCTGGCCGGGAAAGAGCAACACGGAGGTTTCCTCGGGGGCGGCGCGCTGCGCCTTCCGCGTCTTCTCCTCCACCTCCACGGTCGCGTTTTCCAAGAGCTGCTGCACGCCGGCAACCCCTCCGCCTCCGGGCAGCTGAGTAAACGGTTCCCGCCGGAGCCAGCGGCTCGCAGCAAGCCGAACCGCCATGCTGGGCCCGCGCAAGCGCATCGCGACAGGCCCGGCGCTTGTTACGGCAACCCTTGCTTTCCCAGACTAGGCCTCGTTTAAAAAAAGCGCCCGCAAAAAGATAACGAAAAAGCTTCCCGCTTTGACTGCAACGGAGGTTCCAAGGCTACAAAAAGCGTGACGTCACTCGGCGCAAGCGCAGCGTTGGTCCCTACCTGGCTAAGCCTTTAGGAAGGCCTTGGTGCTGGAGGGGGGACACACCAGGAGGACAGGATGGGACAGTTCTCCAGTCAATTCTCCACAGAACAATTCACTGCGGGACAATTCAACTTTTATTATTTAATTTAATTAAATACATTAATTATAATTTATTTAATTATTTAAAATAAAAAATAATGGTTTTTGTCATACAATTTATTTAGTCTCTCCTTTGGCATCCTTGGTATTTACACCAAGACAAATTCCTTGTGTGTCCAATCACACTTGGCCAATAAAGTATTCTATTCCATTCCATTCCATTCCACATATTCTATTCTATTCCATTCCATTCCATTCTATTCCATTTTTTCTATTCTATTCCATTCTATTCTATTCTATTCTTTCTTCCATGATCCTATTGGATTATTTCTTCGATATTTCTTCGATATGAGTGTAACTCTTCTCCAGCAGCAAGTTGTCCCATGGTGAGGTGTCCTCCTGTGGCGCAGGGGTCTGTGGCGCAGGGTTGTCATAGACTCCCCAGGAGGATGTGGGAGGAATAGTTCTTTAGTTTAGTTTTATTGGACTTATATGCCGCCCTCTCTCCCTAGGGACTCAGGGCAGCTTACAATAAAAAAAATAGCAATACAATTAATTAAAAATACATTAAACAAGTGAACTAAGCCCAATAAAGATTAAAACCCAATAAAAATTAAAATAAGAATAAAACCCTACCCCTTACCCTTCAGTCCAGGCTGGACTGTTGAAACAACCAGGTCTTTAGGTTGCAGCGGAAGGAACGGAGGTCAGGAGCCAACCGGAGCTCCAAGGGGAGTCGATTCCACAGGGTGGGTGCTCCCACAGAGAAGGCTCTACCCCTGGGCATCACCAGCCGACATTGTCTGGCGGATGGCACCCCAAGGAGGCCCTGCCTGTGGGAGCGCACAGGGCGATAGGCTGCTCTGAAGCACTGAAGGACTCGATTAATTATTCCCTGGGATGGGGCGTCCCTTCCAGCTCTACTCTGATCAATGATTGATTGATTGATTGGTCCTTGTTTGGCTTTTCACCCTTTGCCCCTGGAGTTCTTACTCTCGGACCCTGGCGTGTGGCAAAGCCAACTCAAGACTAAGCAAATTTGACTTGGCTGGAGGTTGAGCAATGGGATAATTCTGCCTTTCAGGAGGAATAATTCTCCGTACCTTCTCCTGTCTCTCCTTGTGCTTCAAACTTCTTCCATTGGCCTTGATAGCACAAAAGACAGCATGTGTATGACCAGCTATTCAAGTAAACTGAGGCAGAGAGGAGTAAAGCAATGGTCACAGCATTGGTGGAAGGCTTCGAGTTATATTATTGCTACTATTTTTATGTTATCATATTTCAATTCAAAGTGGTGAACATACAGGTAGTCCTTGACTCACTACCACAAGCAAGCCCAAAATTTCTGTTAAGTGAGACATTTGTTAAGTAAGTGTTGCTCCATTTTACAACCTTTCTTGCCGCAGTTGTTAAGCGAATCACTGCAGTTGATTTGTTCACTTGTTGCAAAATGGGATATCACATGATTTTGGGACACGGCGATGGTCATAAATGTGAATCAGTTGCCAAGCATCTGAATTTTGATCACGTGATCATGGGGATGCTACAAAGGTTGTAACTGAAAAATTGTCATGTCACTTTTTCAGTGACATAACTTTGAACAGTCACTAAATAAAATGTGTTAAGTCGAGGACTACCTGTACAAAATTCCTGCTTCCTCTTTGCCCCCACAAAAATAAACTGTGAGGTAGATGTAAGCCATTCAATTGACTTTCATGACATGAAAGATGCAACCTTTGGAGGTGCAACCAAGGAAAGGTTGGCTGCTCTCTTGAAACAAGTAGAAACTTACTCTTTGGACACACACACAAGTAGTTGATAGATTAGAAAAATGCCTACATTTGGCAAGTAGAGGAAAGTGGAAGCTTGTGGATTTGGTGAACCAGAGAACTCACTGGAATGCTCTTGGAAGAGCTGCAGACTGGCGAAAAACAAGCCAAGATCGTAACCATTCATCCATTTAGTCACCACGATTGAATGCAAGTTCATGGAATTTGACTAAAAAAATCTTATCAAGTGAAACTTGATTCTTTATGTATACAACCATGTCAGTGGTGGGATTCTAAATTTTTTTACTACCGGTTCTGTGGGCATGGCTTGGTGGGCGTGGCAGGGGAAGGATACTGTAAAATCTCCAGTCAGAGGTGGTATTTGCTGGTTCTCCAAACTACTCAAAATTTCCGCTACCGGTTCTCCAGAACTGGTCAGAACCTGCTGAATACCACCTCTGAACCATGTTGTTTTCATGACAGTTGTAAGAATATGGTTCAATTTCCTAATCTAGCCCACAGCTCTGGGAGTTCCTGGCGATCTATCAAACTCTAGCCGGATTTAACTGGCACAGCTTTGCAAAAGACTCCCATCCAGTTCGAATCAACCTTGAAAACATGTCCATATATTTTTCCTGGTAGCAATGCAGAAGATCTAAAGTCATTTACGTGGCCTTCTGAGTTGTTTTATTTTTAAAACTAAAAAGAAAAACATGCAGGTTTCTATAGATACAAAGCAATTTGATATGCAAGTGTTAAGAGATAAGTGGAATAAAGAATTAGAGGTTCCTACACTGTATTGCCTAGACAATGGGAGAGAATGTTTTAAGTGTAGTTAGAGCGCCAGTTGATCTTAATCTATGACTTATAAATTACAGCAAATATTTAGTGACTTATGACTTACATAGTAATATTTAGAACGTGTTGGACTTCATTAGGTTTGATTAAAAAGAATGTAATAATGGCAGCACCACCCAATCCAAGGGTGTAGCTTCTAGCAACCAGCCCCTGCATATATGTGTGGCATTCCAAGCCGCACCCCGATTATTCCAAACTGCGTATAGGAGAAGCATCCCTCCAGCTGGGACTTGGAAGAGAGCGTAGCAACGATGCCAGGTAAGCTATTTTCCTCCTGGTGGTCCAATCTCTGACTCTTGCAGTGAAAGCTGTGAACTTAAGTTGCTTGCATGTTTTTTTTAAATCTCTCAATCAAAAAAGACTTCAACAGTTTGGGCAACTGAAAGAAGTGGGGAATAGTCCCCTTTCAGTCTGCTGCAGATCTCCCCAAGCATCCTGGAATCTTAGATAGATAGATTAGATTAACAGGGTTGGAAGGGACCTTGTAGGTCATCTAGTCTAACCTCCTGCCCAAGCAGGAGACCCTACACCATTTCTGACAGATGGCAGTCCAGTCTCTTCTTGAAAGCTTCCAGGGATGAAGCTCCCACAACTTCTGAAAGCAAAAACTGTCTCTCTCTTCCCCCCCCGTTGATTGTTCTCACTTGTTCTCAGTGTCCTTCAGCTGCTCATTCGTTTCCTATGGGCTGTGTATCTGCATTTGCTGTGTAACTTTAGGAAGTGCTTAAAGTCATCTGCAAAAACTCCTTGTAAAGTACTCTAGCAGGGTCTAGAAAAGGTACTCTTATCTGTATTATGTATCTAGAAGGCGATTAGCTGAGAAATACTCTTGATTAGCTGTTTTAGTTGGTAACACAAAAGCAATGAGGATGAAGAAAAAGGACTCTTCTATCAGTGAAGGCTTTGGGGAGATACACCTAATTTCTTTTATGGAGGCTTCCAGGTTCTGAAACCCACCAAAGATAGTTGTGCTTAGCCCCCTGTCAAGCTCTTGACAGCCAAATAGCAATAGACTTACATATGTCATAACTCTGTGTCTCATAGAGGCTTCCACAACTAAATTTATTAGAAGATAAGTGACTACAATAAGTGGCAGAAATGGCAGGCTGAATACTTTACTTTCCACGAGGGCCTTATGTAACCCTCCGAAAGAGAGATTCTTTCGTTCTCTTGGTTTGAAAAAGAAGAGAAGTGTGCAGAGATTTCTGCATTTGCAGTGTTTCTCAAAGGCCCGTGCTTTTGCCTGGGCATTGAGGAGACCATAACCTCAGCCTTTAGTTGTTCTCAAATACACTAAGCAAGGTGAAACCTGCCTAGTGCTGGGATGGGAGATCACCTCTCCGAGGGCTAAACGGAGAAGTTGAAAAATCTTCAGAAGGAAGGCACTGGCAAACCTTTTCTTCACAGTTGCCAAGAAAACTACAGGAGCGTGTCCACGAAATCACTGAGAAGTTGACTCAAGATAGTCTTTTTAAAAAACGGAATGCAGTATGTTGTTCATTAGTATCGGGATGGGAGACCACCGGGAAAAAAGAGAATGGCATATAATTTCCATCAGTACATGGACAATATTATGTAATTACAAGGAAAACAACATACCGTGTTTCCCCGAAAATAAGACCTACCCCGAAAGCAAGACCTAGCACTATTTTCTAAACCTGCCCTAATATAAGACCTACCCCGAAAATAAGACCTAGTGTAAATCTCCAGTTCCAGGAAGACTTGTCAGGGAGCAACCGTGCACCAAAAACACCCCCTACACACTCACACCCACTATTTGGCACCATAAATATATAAGACCTACCCCGAAAATAAGACCTAGTGTGTTTTTGGGAGCCAAAAAAAATATAAGACAGTGTCTTATTTTCGGGGAAACACGGTAGGAGACTTGATACATGCAGTATTCTAACTGATCTTCAACTGGAGATTGGCAGACTAGCAAATATTGTAAACCTTTTTACTAATGTATTTATTAATCCTTGGCTACCTGGACAGAAGTAAAGAGCTAGATTGTTGTTCCCTCTCCCTCTCTCTCCCCCTCTCTCCCCCCCGCTTAAAAAACAATTCATGCTGGATTCTAAATCTTTTGCTTTCTCTGGAGGGGTTCACATAGAATGTTTGTGTAATGGTTGATTTAAAGTAATGTTAAGGTTTTAATTGTTCAAAAAGTCAAGTCTTTGAGGATTCTTTAAAAATTTCCATACACCCTATTCCACCAGGTCAGTAGTCCCTAGGTTATCCAGAGAAAACAGTGGCTTTTCATGAGGTTCCCACACTACCAGGAAACTTTTTAAAAATTAGATAATTGCCATGGCTGATCAATTTGTACCGGGGTATGTAGAAAAATTCTAGGACTACATTTAATACAGGCTTAAATGAGTTGTGAAGTGGGTTATTCTGGTTACCATTGCCCGGCCCTTTGTACTGCACATTTTCCATCTGTGCAGTTGTTACCATCTTGCCAATAGCTTGTTACATCGATTCGCCCCTGAAACAGGACATTTTATGCTTGCTTACTCCCTGCTGGAGTTACGGGCTCTCCAGACTGTCCCCGTGTCTTTGGAGTGGCCCTCTGGGTTACCGAGAGCTTACCTTAATGACGGATCCTGGGATCCCGAGAGGTGGCATGGCGCGACCAAGGGTGTAAATTTTAAATCTGGCACTAAGGGGAAACTTTTAAATTTCTTAATTCGTTGTCTTAATGGATTAGGGAGGAGGGAGGGTAATCATGGTTCGGGTCAACATTGTCCTTCCAGGCCAGCAATTGGTCCAGGTATGGGGGGGCTGGGGGAGGCTCGGGGCCTGTGGGGCCTGGGGTGGGGTTGGCAATTCCGAGGACGATCGGCTATGGTAGGGGGGGATGAGACGGGGGGGCAAATTTTGTTATGGGAGCGCGCCCCCGCTGTTTATGAGCGGTAGCGCGCTCCGACCCCCAGGTCTCTGCCCGCTCCCCTGGGATCTTGGGAGGTGTGGTCCCTGGGCTTAGGTTGATTTACGTGAATGCCAGTCCGTAGCTAACAAGTCATCCCTCCTCCGTGAGCTTATTGAGGAGGAGGCTGCAGACCTGGTGTGCATTACGGAAACCTGGTTGGGGCCGGAGGGGGGTGTCCCTCTGTGTGATCTATGCCCCACTGGTTTCCGTGTGCTGTATTGGTCTCAAGCCCAGGGAAGGGGCGGAGGGGTAGCCATAATTGTTAGAGAGACCCTGTTTCCAAGGGAGGCCAATGTTCTGGAGATAGGTGGGTGTGAGACTCTCCTCGTGAGGTTGGGCCCGGGAGGTTGGTTGGGTCTGTTGCTGACGTACCTGTCTCCCAGCTGCGTGGCAACGGCCCTTCCTGGGCTGCTTGACGTCCTCTTGGGGAGCTCCCCAGGCTCCACCGCCTGGGGGACTTTAACCTGCCTTCTCTTGGAGGGGCGTCGGGTTTGGCTCAGGAGTTCATGGCATCCATGGCAGCCACGGACCTGATTCAGGTGATTCAAGGACCCACTCACGAGGGGGGGGAACACACTTGACCTTGTTTTTATCTCTGGACACTGGCGTAGTGATCTAGGGGTGGGTTCTTCGTCTACCCTACCCTTGTCATGGACGGATCACTATCTCCTGCGGCTAGTCTTTCAGGGGGCTATCCCTCGCTGCTGGGATGAGGAACCAATTCGATGGTTCCGCCCCAGATGCCTGATGGACCCTGAGAGGTTTCAGATGGCTCTAGGGTCCTTGCTCACCTCCCTTGACCACAACCCAGATGAGGTGCTGGCGACCACCTGGCAACAGGCGGCCTTGAGGGCATTAGACCAGGCTGTCCCCTTGCGGCCTCTTCCCCACCGCAGACCCCGGTCAGCTCCCTGGTTTTCGGAGGAGCTCCGGGGGATGAAACGGCAGAGAAGATGCCTAGAGAGCAGGTGGAGGACGAGCTGTTCCGAATTCGATTGTGGCCAGTTAAGAGCCTACATTAGGACCTACCTGGAAGCGATTAGGACGGTAAGGCGTGTTTACTTCTCTGCCCTGATTGCGTCCGCTGATGATCGCCCTGCGGCCCTGTTCAGGGTTACCCATTCCCTCCTCCAAGTGAGGGAGGGCGACCCTTGCAAGGCAGAGCAGAGGAATTTAGTTTACATTTGGTGGATAAGGTCGCTCGGATTCAGGCTGGCTTGGACTCGGACTGGCAGTGGTCTGATGATGAGGTGACGATGGATCTGGTCGATTCCATCTGGGTTGAGTTTGACCCGGTCTCCCTTGATGAAGTGGACAGGATCATGCGGAGGGTGTCCTCCACCATGTGTTTATTGGACCTGTGTCCCTCCTGGTTGATTTGTGCCTCCAGTGAGGTGACATGCGGCTGGCTCCAGGCAATTGTCAATGCTTCTTTGAGTGAGGGAGTCCTCCCTGCCACCTTGAAGGAAGCGGTGGTGAGACCCCTCCTCAAGAAGCCTGCTCTGGACCCAGCCGTTTTGGATAAATATCATCCAGTCTCCAACCTTCGCTTTTTAGCTAAGGTTGTTGAGAGCATGGTGATGCAGCAACTTCCCTTGTTCCTGGAAGAAACTGATTATCTAGACCCGTATCAATCGGGCTTCAGGTCTGGACACAGCACGGAGACAGCATTGATTGCGCTGATGGATGATCTCTGGAGGGCTCGGGACAGGGGTTTTTCTTCTGTCCTAGTCCTATTAGACCTCTCAGTGGCTTTCGATACCATCGTCCATGGTATCCTTCTGCGGTGGCTCCAGGGGTTGGGGTGGGGGGCACCGCCCTGCGGTGGTTCTCCTCCTACCTCTCGACCGCCGCAGTCGGTGTTGGCAGGAGAGCAGAGATCGGCTCCAAGGCCCCTCACTTGTGGGGTGCCACAGGGGTCGGTCCTCTCACCTCTCCTGTTTAATATCTACATGAAACCGCTGGATGAGATCATCCGAGGTTTTGGGGTGAGGTATCATCAATATGCAGATGATACCCAGTTTTATATCTCCACCCCAGGCC
Organism: Naja naja; assembly: GCA_009733165.1. NCBI lineage: Eukaryota > Metazoa > Chordata > Lepidosauria > Squamata > Elapidae > Naja > Naja naja. The sequence goes on along the minus strand of CM019159.1, from coordinate 14,728,720 downwards.
AGATCAGTGATGCTCTCTCTGTGATGTCCCGGTGCCTGGAGGCGGTACGGGTCTGGATGGGGAGAAATAGGCTCCAACTCAACCCGACCAAGACGGAGTGGCTGTTCTTACCGGCATCTCGGTTTTCTGGTGATGTTCCATCTTTGGCCATGCGGGGAGAGGTGTTGCCCCCCGTGGATAGGGCGAGGAACCTGGGTGTCCTCCTGGACCAACAGCTTGCTTTGGAGGAGCAGGTGGGGGCTGTGGCCAGGGGGGCTTTTGCCCAGGTTCAGCTGGTTCAACAGCTCCGCCCTTACCTGAGCCGAGATGCTCTTCGAACAGTCACTCATGCACTTGTCACCTCTAGAATCAACTACTGCAACGCTCTCTACTTGGGGCTGCCCTTGCGGACTACCCGGAGGTTACAGCTGGTGCAGAATGCAGCCGCGCGGGCTGTGATGGGAGTATCCCGATACTCCCATGTTATACCTCTCCTGCGTGACCTGCATTGGTTGCCGGTTGCCTTCCGGGTTAGCTTCAAGGTGCTGGTAACAACTTATAAGGCCCTAAATGGCTTGGGTCCGGGGTACTTGCAGGAACACCTCCTGCCAGTATCATCATATGCCGATTGCCCTGTTCGCTCCCACAGGAGGGGCCTCCTTGCGATACCGTCAGTCAGACACTGTCGGCTGGCGGTTCCCAGGGCTAGGGCCTTCTCCGTGGGAGCCCCCACCCTTTGGAACCATCTCCCCACAGATCTCCATTTGGCCCCTGATCTTCGCTCCTTCCGCCGAGACCTGAAGACTTGGTTGTTTCAACAGGCCGGCCTAAAATGACCCGGGTGGGTTTTTTTTTACTACCGTGTTTCCCCGAAAATAAGACACTGTCTTATATTTTTTTTGGCTCCCAAAAACACACTAGGTCTTATTTTCGGGGTAGGTCTTTTATATATATATTATATATTAATGAAAAAAAAAACACTTACCATATTCATGTAGAACAATGTACATTTGTTCATGTACGAAACCACAAACAAATCGCATACCGTGTTTCCCCTAACATAAGACGCTTATATACTTTTTGGCTCCCAAAAACACACTAGGTCTTATTTTCGGGGTAGGTCTTATTTTCGGGGTAGGTCTTATTTTTGGGGTAGGTCTTATTTTCGGGTTAGGTCTTATTTTCGGGGAAACACGGTATTTCTATTATTTATTTTAATGTTTTAATGTTTTATTGTATTTATTCTGACTTGTTTTGTTTAATTGTTTTTTTATGTAAATTTTGTGTCGTTTTAATGTTAGCCTCCCTGAGTCCTTAGGGAGAAGGGCGGCATACAAGTCGAATAAATTATGATGATGATGATGATGATAATGATGATGATGATGCTGCTGCAATGTACTCTGGAGACATTTTGACAAGCAGTTAATCTACATCAAGTTGTCTCATCCAGATTCTTACCTTTGCCACCGGTGTTCTTAATGCCTAAAATCACCAGAGATAAAGAGATAAAAAGGAAAGTTAATGCTTTTTGCAAGTTACTCAGAGAAAGATGGTAACATTATAATGGGAAGTAAGGGTAGTAGTAATTTTACTTTAGTGGGTTGCTACTGAGAGCCACAATTTAATAGACAGGAATTACTATATTACATTTTGAAAAATAAAAGGCAGGATCAAATCCTTCAAACTACAAGAGAGAAAAGGTTTGTGGGAGAGGCAGGCGTGTGGGCATGCGAGCACACCCATTAAATTTAAACTTTAGTATATATATATATTTAGAAATAATAGGTAAGCACCTGTTTTCTGAGCATAAACACCTTTCTTGAACATGTGCCGATTCAGCTGCTTTTTCTTATTCTAGTCATTTTGGTATCCCCTTTCCATATAATAGCTGTTTTACAAAAATAATAAATTCAGTGAATTTGGCCAGAAATAAAGATGTTTCTATGGGGCTGCCCATATTGAGGATAAAGGATGACACCAGAATGACCATGGTGGATGTGAAGGAAGGGTACAAGACAGAGGGGCATGGAGAGTACTGATCCATAGAGTGGCCAAGGGTTGGACATGACTGAATATGGCTGATGACAATGAATTAAATTGAAATTTGAAATCTGGCTGGAGGGAAAGTTTCAAATTGCAGTCTTTGTAGTTAGGGATTGATAACCCATGACAAATCTCACAATTTTTTCATGATACAATGATGAAGTGATGGGAGCTTGATTGCTTATACATTTCCACAAACCTAGGGTCAGAAAAAGAAGGGTGATATCAAGCAAGAATAACAACTCACCTATCTTTATTCGAATTATAAATTAGAATGTATTAGACTCTAGCAGGGAGAATCTGTTACAGATTCAAAAGAAGAGCACTTCCTGTAATTGGATTGGGAACAACTAATTTTTTTTTTTTTAATTACATTTATATGCCGCCCTTCTCCGAAGACTCAGGGCGGCTTACAATTTTTGGAGCACAATCCAATGTGCTCAGCAATATTTGATTGTTTCTGCCCATTCTACTCATTATAAAGGAAAACTCCATATTTTACTCCCTGAAATATTGAATTATTGAACATGAAAGGCAGAAATTGGAGGTGTGATCCAAGCTAATGAAAGCCAAAAATAATTGGTGGACTCCTGTACTGGAATTCCTTTTCAATAAAACAGATCAAAATCTGCAGGTATTCAAGGACTTGTCTTATTCTGTAACTATTTCAATCTATTTAAAAAAGTGGTAAAGGGGTTTCAACAAATTATCTTACCAGCTTCCTAATAAGACCATAACATAGAAGATTTATGGTGGTGCTAAATAACCATCTACTCAAATCCATGCTCAAAAAAAGGATGAAGCTACATTGCATCTTGGTTCTTCGTCTCAACACTAATTGAGAATTACACCTCTGCATCTCATTCAATGTTGGCAGGTAGGCCATTAAACATTTTTCATTTCATATAGCTAATAATTAATAAAACCCTGCCTTAAACCAAATTTTAAAAGAGAGAAGGGCCCCTGCCTTGGAACTACTGGGAACATTTACTAGAAGAAGACTAGCAGTCATGGAAAAACACATAATCATCGAAAAACTGTCTTGTCACTTGTGGTTTGCAAAATATGTGCCATGTATGCATTCATACCCGTAGAAGACACTAATTATATATGTACCAAATGCAAACTGATATCACAAGACTATAAACAACTAGGTATGAATGCCATAGAGATGGGAGCATAGGTGGTGTTTTCATTTGTACTCCCAGCAAAAAATAGGCAATTAATGTGGGAGCACAGTTTTTGAAGTAAACCACTGGCTTGGGAGATGGTGCCATCAAGATAATTTGGGATTCCTACAGTCTACAATACCTGCCTGAAGGTCTTTTGGCAAGGGATGGCTACACCTCACAAGAACTGTGAAGAATGTTTTTTTGGAAATCAACTGGCTCAGCTTATCCCCAAGAGCTTCAAACTACAATTGGAGGGGAAGATCAATGTTTGGACCTAATCCCAAACACTAACCTCATGACAATCAGCTAAGTGCTAAGAAAGAAGGGGAAGTCAGATACAAAATAGTTGTGGAAAGCAAATACAGGGTCAGTCAAAAGGGACTCAGTTGCCTATACACTAATGCTCAGAGTATGAGGAAGAAACAGAGCGAACTTGAATGCTAGTACACAAAGGCAGATGCTTGCTATTACGGAAATTTGGTAGGATAAAACATGCCTGTACATTCCATGTCTGGAATGTACAGTACACCTAGAAGGATTTAAAATGTTCAAATGTTCAAAATACCTAACAAGAGGAGGTGGAGTTGCATTATATATAAGAGATAACTACACCTCTACAGACATGGGGGATGGAAAAAGCTATAATGGTGAAAACCTTATGGAATACATTCAGGTTAATATAAAAGGAAAAGGAATGACAATGCTATAGGTGAATACCACAAGCCACCCAACCAACCAAAGGAAATATATAAACTTTGTGCTAACCAGTTTAACAAAAGTGGGAGATCAATCAGGTTCCTGACAAACCTAACAGACAATTTTGTCACCCAAAACAGAGGATGGAATTAGAAAGTCAACTATATTGGACTTTATTTTATGCATAAGAGAGATAGGTTGAAGAACTTTGGGGAAGAGTGATGGTGTCATATTGCAATTGAACTTAATGCAGGCCCAAGTAATAGAGTAAAATCAAATGAGCATCTTAGATTTTAAAAGAGCTGATTTCAACAAACTTATAGAGAACTTAGGAAGGACTCCAAGAATGGAAATCTTTAAGGGGAAAACAACTGAAGAAGCTTGGAAAACTCTTGAGAAATGGCCAACATGGATTTGTCAAAAACAGATCACGCCAGACAAACCTTATTGAATTCTTTGACAAAGTGATTAGATTAATGAACCAGTGAAATGTTATGGACAGCGTCACCACCAAATGGATTCATAACAGGCTGACCAGTCACACACAATGAATTGTCTTCAATGGAACTAATATCTACATGGAGGGAAATGTGCAGCAAGGTACCCCAAGGTTCTGTCTTAGACCCAGTACTCTTCAACATGCTCATAAACAATTTAGATATAGGGATAGAAGGGGAACTCAACAAATTTGAAGACAACTCCAAACTATGAGGAATAGTCAACAATAGGCTTAAAATTTAGAAGGATCTTGACAGGCTTGAATACTGGGCTGCGTCAAACAAAATGCAATTCAAGAAAATATCAAAATATCTTTCTACTTAGCATCCTTCTACACGGCTGCCATTCTGATTTCCCAGTTCCTCAGAAACCATTTGAGATGAACCTGCAGTTTGATTTCCATCGCTGCCAAATTCAATCAGAATAGAACTGGAAGGGACCTTGGAGGTCTTCTAGTCCAACCACCTGCCCAAGTAGAAGACCCTATACCATTTCAGGCAAGTGGCTGTTCAGCCTCTTCTTAAAAACTTCCAGTGTTGGAGCACCTACAATTTCTGAAGACAAGCTGTTCCACTGGTTAATTGTACTCACTGTCAGGAAATTTCTCCTCAGTTCCGGGTGGCTTCTCTCCTGGATTGGTTTCCATCCGTTGTTTCTTGTCTTGCCTTTGAGTGCTTTGCAGAATAAGTGGGCCCCCTCTTCTCTGTGGCAGCCCCTCAAATACTGGAATACTGCTATCATGTCACCCCTAGTCTTTCTTTTTTCTAGACTAGCCATATCCAGTTCCTGCAACTGTTCTTCATATGTTGTAGTCTCCCAAACTTTGCACAATTCTACTGTGACCAGTGATAAATCAGTTAGTACTCCCTTTAGCTGATAAACTGGAAACCAGGACACAGTGTCCCACTCCTATCCATTCTCCAGTGTCCCACTCCTATCCATTGCGTGGATTCCCCAAGGAATCCACGCAATGGCTAGGAAGGGAAAACTGCCAAGCTATCATGACACTCTCTTGCTAAGATACTGCAATGGCTAAATCTTGCTGAGAAAGTTCCAGAGCTAGGAAGCTAGGAAAACAAACTGTCCACAAGTCTTGCAGAGCTTCACCATCTCCAAAAGAAGCAGTTGAAGACAGGGGTCGCCAACTTTTGGATCTTAGGGACCACCAAACTCATAATTTTAAATCCCAGAGACCACTAATATGAATTTTGACTGAAGGTGGCTTGCTGACGTTGGTGGGAAGGAGGGAGGGAAGGAGGGAGAGAGAGAGAGAGAGATCTAAAGACTAGCTAGAAAGCAAGAAATGCAATGATTTCCTGCTTTCTAGTTAATCTAAATCTCCCAGCACAGCAGAACAGCTGATGGCCGGGGGGAAAAAAAGGAAAAATAGCAACTTAGCAGACAAGTTTGCCAAGTAAGGAGTGAATGGATGGGGAGGGTTCCCCTGGGCCATTGGTTGGCAACCGCTGGTTTAAGATACACTCCAGCTGAGTCAGGAACAAACTGATTCTACCGATGAACAGTGATGTTGACATGGGAGCCTGCAATTCGGAAGCAAGACAAAGATTGTGTATTGGAGTATCTCTAGACCAGGGCTGTCAAACTCGTAGCCCCTGGGCCAGATGTATCACTGGTGGGCACGCCCAATTTAGCAAAGGGGAAAAAAGTCACGATATGTCATGTGACGCGGCCGTGACGACACAAGTTTGATGCCCCTGCTCTAAGCATATCCTGCTGGCCCAGGGTTGAGGTAATGATGCTTTTGTTAAAACAGATTCTAAGTCTTCCTTTAATGTGCTGTTTTCCTGGCTTTTTGGAAATAGCACATTTTGCACAATCTATTTTCATTCAGTTTTCTATGTGCCTTCATTTCAGGAACCATAATGGAAGTGGTTTCATCCTGGATCCCAGCTATTGGCTTCACAATCTTGCCTAACGTAGGTGGTTTTTTGACAGCCCCAATAGTCAAGAGGGAGATGAAGTGGTATAGATCCTTGAAGCTGCCACCCTGGCGTCCACCAAACTGGTTGTTTGGACCTGTGTGGGGAGCTTTATATACATCAATGGGGTAAGAATTTCCTTTGTTTGGTTAATTAAAATTTGGGCAATTTGTCTGCTATGGTGAATTTCTAAAAATTATGTCCGTGTGGTTAACTAACTATTAGCCCAGGGAGTAAAAGTAGCCAGTTTTTAACTGATATTGAGGTCAGTTGAAGCTGCTGCTATCCATTTAATTACTCAATTAAACAAATGTGTAGGTCAGCCTAGGAAACTTACCAAGTGCTAAATGAACAGTCAAGGAGAAAACAAGTAATTTGGTGGTGCAGGCTGTTAAACGCCTAGCACTTAGCTCCAGCTGCCTGCAATTACTGTAGGCTCGAATCCCACCAGGCTCAAGGTTGACTCAGCCTTCCATCCTCTCGAGGTAGGTAAATTGAGGACCCAAGATTGTTGGGGGCAATAAGCTGACTTTGTAAAAAATGCCTCTTGAGGGGGGCCAAAAAAAAAGTCCTAGTAATAAGCAGGCATATACAATGGAATGAAGGCTATTGCTAAGTGCATTGGGTTGTGTCCCAAAAATTGTAAGCCACCCTGAGTCTTTGGAGAAGGGCGGCATATAAATGTAATAAAAAAAGTAATTAAAAGTTACGATACTAAATTCTCACATTGGGAGATTGTGGCGTCCTGAATAGTTTGGAGTCAGATCATTGTCAATAACTTTTCTTCCCATGTTTTCTTGCCCAAATGCTCAGGAGAACCAAATGGCAGTTTGTTTGGGTGCCTCATCCCAGTGGTGGGATTCAAAAATGTTTACTACCAGTTCTGTGGGCTTGGCTTGGTGGGCGTAGCAGGGGAAGGATACTGTAAAATCCCCACTCCCTCCCCAACCCACTAACCTGCTTTCCAGCTCCGTTCTCCTGTGCAGGGCAACAAAAAAAGACCCAACCAATCAGCTGGGACTTAGGAGATAGAGAATAGATGGGGGCGGGGCCAGTAAGAGGTGGTATTTGTCGGTTGTCCGAACTACTCAAAATTTCCGCTACTGGTTCTCCAGAACTGGTCAGAACCTGCTGAATACCACCTCTGCCTCATCTCAAGAAAGACTCACTTTGAACTTCTTCTCAGTGCCAGGCATTTTAGTTTCAGTTCCCCTTAAGTTCTTTGCGTCATTATTTCTTCCTGTTGCCTTTTTATTCTGATTTTAATTTTCAAATTTTAAGGCTTGTTACTATGTTTGGTTTCATTTTTTCCCCACTTCGTTTTTGAGTAAACCCTATCACAGATCCTTCCTTTAACTCAGATGCAAATTATTTTCTTACTGTGTAAAAAAGTCAAGTCCCCTTTGAGGTAAACTCAACTGTTGCTGATTTAATAGATATATCCAAGCTGCTTGCTTAGATGTTTTGTGGCAGTCTAATCTGAAGTCCTGGGATTTCCTGCTATAGAAATCTCCCATTCAAGTATTAATCAACAACCCCCAAATGCTAGGAGTTTCAAGAAGGATTTTTTTGTCAATCCTATCTGAAAATTTGGGGGTTTGAAACTGGAACAGAGGAAAGATTTCTTCATTTCTTAAAGTGGTTGCTTCTGTCTTAGAATGTATCTTTCAGCACCATCTGAAGGGACAAAAAGCTGAAATGGTGTCATCTAAAAGAGAATTAATTTCATTATTTTTTAGATATCTCCCTTTACTATACTTGTAGAAGAATAATTCCATGTCAACATGGAGCCAGCTTTGGTGGCTCAGGCTGTTAAATGCCTGCTCTTAAGATCCAGCTGTCTACAATTACTGTAGGCTCGAATCCCACCAGGCTCAAGGTTGACTCAGCCTTCCATCCTCTCGGGGTAGGTAAATTGAGGACCCAAGATTGTTGGGGGCAATTAGCTGACCTTGTAAAAATGCCGCTTAGTAATAAGCAGGCATATACAATGGAATGAAGGCTATTGCTGAGCACACTGGGTTGTATCCCAAAAATTGTAAGCCGCCCTGAGTCTTCGGAGAAGGGCGGCATATAAATGTAATTTAAAAAAAAACATCTAATGAAGAATTAAATACATGCATCAAGGCATTTTATGGGACATCGCCATTCAAAATGCTCTATTTTTTTCAGTTTCTATATTTAGCTGAAATATGCTTCTCACCCTACTCAGGTTAAATCCAGGCTCAGCTGACAGCATCTAGCTGACTTAGACTGATCTCAAAAATGTAAAGAAGGGCTAGTCTTATTTAATATTGGATGGAAAACTACTAAGCTAGGCTGGGAAGTTGTGGTAAATGGGTTTCATTTGGCTGCCTGAACAGGTTTCTGCAAGGATCAGTGGTTTGATTTGAGGGTGCCTTTGATCTTGGCTGTTGTTGAAAAAATAATCATGGTGGGGCTTAATTAGTGGGAAATCAAAGAAATCCCAGGGCTTAGACTCCATAGAGAGCCCCAGGAAAACACCATATCCGTGATTAACTTGGTTATTACATAAATTGCAAGACTACTGTATATGTAGGAACAGAATTGAGTTTAGAGATTATGATTGTGGAGAAAAAAAATATTATACCAGTATTTTTCTAATGAGTTGTAAACAAAAAATGAAAATACCTCTTTGACATTTATTCCAAATGATTTCACTATTGTAAATACACAGAGTTAAACTAAGTTTGTTATTGGTCTTAAAAATCCCCATATCTGGTTTATTTTCTGACTGTATCTTCCATCCTTATAGATATGGATCTTACCTGGTATGGAGGGACTTGGGAGGTTTCAATGAAAAGTCCTTTGCTCCTCTGGGACTGTATGTGGGGCAATTGGCCTTAAACTGGTCATGGACTCCTGTCTTCTTTGGACAACGCAGAATAGGATTGGTAAGTTATGTAAATATATGTACACTGTACCTGTCATTTGGCTCAAGAGCCTTGAGTTGTGTGTGTGGGTTTTCAGGACAACGTAACATATACCAATTTATGTGCCACAATAACCACTATTTATTGTAGAGCTTGGGAAAATTGAGTTTCCTTTTAACAGCTCAGGCTGTTAAATGCCTGCTCTTAAGATCCAGCTGTCTACAATTACTGTAGGCTCGAATCCCACCAGGCTCAAGGTTGACTCAGCCTTCCATCCTCTCCGGGTAGGTAAATGGAGGACCCAAGATTGTTGGGGGCAATTAGCTGACCTTGTAAAAAATGCCACTTAGTAATAAGCAGGCATATACAATGGAATGAAGGCTATTGCTGAGCACACTGGGTTGTATCCCCAAAAAACTGTAAGCTGCCCTGAGTCTTCGGAGAAGGGCGGCATATAAATGTAATTAAAAAAAAAATAACTAAACCTTCTGGCCCATCACTCTTTTTTTTTTTCAAATGCTACTAATGCCAAATACTGTTTCCCCCAAAATACGACCTACCCTGAAAGTAAGTCCTAGCTTGATTTTTTTACACGTGTACCCAATATAAGCCCTATCCTCAAAATAAGCCCTAATTAAGGTCCCGCCCACTCCAGAGTAAAAATTAAGCTAGGCTGGGGATGGGGAGGGTGGAGCTGCCCTATTACTTACCCTTGGACGGTTGTAGCCAGGCCTCGTACACCCCAATACCTGCCTTGCCGGCCCATTTCTTCTGCAGCCTGCAAGGCTGGCAAGGCTTTCCTGAAGGCCTCTGTAAATGATAACAAAGCTCTGGATCGATCCAGAGCTCTGTTATTGGCTGCAGAGGCCTTCAGGAAAGCCTTGCTGGCCGCAGAAGAAGTAGTTCCTGAAGGCCTCTGATAGCGAAAAGGAGGCTGGGAGGGTGATGCACGCAAATGAGGTTATTCAGTGAATGACACCCCCCCGAGAATAAGACCTGGTGCCTTTTTTGGTGGCAAAAAAAAATATGACAGGGCCTTATTTTTTGGGAAAACACAGTATGTTCTTTATACTAAGGAATAGTTATGGAAAATCCAACTTTTAAAATACATTGTCTTGTCTACCATAGTAATCCCTAAACAGTCTTCAGGCTTCCCAAAAGTGATAGCCAACCAGGTAGATTCAATATTCATGCAATAGGCAGGTAGGATTTTAAAAAATTGTCTTGGACTGTTTTTCTCAGGGAAAAAAACCAGAACACTTGAATTAGGGTATTTGCTCAAAAAGTGTGCAATAAATGGTAATGGGCTACTTTGATAAATTAACCCAGGGGACAGCCTTGGAAGGTTGCTAGCTATAGTGTTGATTTTAGGAGTTAGGATCATAAGGGGAACCAGCAATGGAAAATATTTATAGTGCAGGGTTTAGACGAGGGGTCCTTGATGCTGAGTTTGGTTGCAGATTTTTCATTACCCAAACTAGATAACATCATCAGTGCCGGTCCTGATAACGTTACCTGGTTTGGGTAATGAAACGTCCACAAGAAAACAACCAAGCTCAGAGAGCACCAAGAATCCCCTCCTAAGGGGAAATCTGATGATGGGGACAACCCTAGTGGAATGCCATTAGTCAGGTACTTAAAGGAACCTCCATATTCAGAGAGTTTCCATTTACATAAAGTACCAAGATCAAGAGTAAATACATCTTTATTTTTCTGTTTCAGGGGCTGGTTGTTATATTACTCATTACAGGAGCAGCAACAGCTACAACAGTGGCTTGGAATCGTGTGAACAAAGCTGCAGCATGTTTGATGTATCCATACATAGCTTGGTTAATGTTTGCCTCTCTGCTCAATTACCGCATCTGGAGGGATAATCCTGATAAGAAAAACTAGAGATAGTTTTTTTTTAAAATGAGTACAATTAAAGTTCCACCATCATTATTAATTCCACTATTCCACTGTTGTCTTAGTAGATAATGTTAATACAGATTTGGGAAATAAAAAAGGGGAAACGGATATTTTTAAATATCAATAATTATAGACTGTGTGAATGTTGTGGACAAGCTGTATTTTTCCAGTGATGCTCTAATAAATCAACTGATGTTCTTGTACACATAGTTCTAAAGAGAGTTGCAAAGTAATCTTTTGAAACCTCCAAGTGTAATTTGTCTATCTTCCCGCAAACCCCACAAAAGCTGATTGTCATTGCCATGATATTCCAAGGATTTACAATGTAAGTTAGAACTACTCAAAATTTCTGCTACCTGTTCTCCAGAACTGGTGAGGACCTGCTGAATAGCACCTCTGGTTTCTGGGACTTCCTTTTGCATTAGCAAAGCTGGGAAGACATTGCACAAAAGTGGGCATCATCATCTCTGTGTTTCGTTTCAGAAGTTGCTGGATGTGGCCTTTGGCCTCATGCTCAGTGGCCATCTTCAGCAGTCTCCGACATCAAAGTGTCTGATTTTTATTTTGAATGAAAGGGCACAGAAGTCAAAGGAGCTTGAACAAACACTTGGTTAATGCAAACATTCACAGAATCAAAGGTTAAAACTCCAGTTAAACGTGCCGTGCCACGGTGAACAATAACTGGGGGATTGTTCTTGAGGACAGGCATCAAGTACCATAAAAACATTGGCTTCTCACAAGAATGTTTTTATTCATGTTTATAGTGACCTCAAGTTCTGTGTGTTGGAAATCCCATTTGAAAGCTTCCTCCTTTTCAAAGAGGCTGGGATTTTGGAAAGTTGAAGCAACGTTAGAGACAGGATGGCTGCCGAGGCCTAGAGAAGAATGTATCACAAACTACACACTTGTGCTTTGACAGTGAGATTCTTAAAAATGAAGGCAAATATACGCACTCAGAATAATGTTGCAGGATCCAATCTCAGGTGGTTACCACGACCAGGTGTTTAGTCTTCCGAGCTTTCGGACTCATGCTGAAACCTATCCTCAGGGAACTTCTCTGTTCTTTGGGCTATTCTATGGATAGTATTTATATCAAGGGTCTTCAAACTTGGCAAGTTTAAGACTTGTGGATTTCAACTCCCAGAATTCCTCCTCCAGTCACGTTAGCTCGGGAATTCTGGAAGCTGAAGTCCACAAGTCTTAAAGCTGTCAAGTTTGAAGACCCTTGATTTATATGGTGCCTGGTTGTGTGTGGCTTTTTTGTTATTGACTGGGATGTTGAAGGCCAGCTTGTTTCCTTGTGCTGCCAAGCCCTTGGCTCCTGAGAACCTGATAAGCTGCTGGTAAATTAGCACTCCCGTTGATTGACAAGGGGCCTGTTTCCCAGACTTCAATCATTTCCCTACCGAGATTCTTGGTAATAGGAAATCAACTAAGGTGTTCTCTCTTCATCAGTTCCACAGCACTTTGAGCCACATGATGTTTCTCCTCAGGCTTGAACTAGTTTATCTACTATGGGAACCATCATTCTAGGATCAATGTACATAGCAAACCTAAAATACCATTGTATTGTAGGCTTTGGGTACCCTGCGGCTCTTGGGACCTTATCCTCCTGTAGTCTCTCTCTTGGGATAAAATGTTTTTTTCTTTCTTTCTTTCCACTTGTATGGAAGTCTGGCTGGTAATATTGGTATCAAATGGTCTAGGAAAGAAGGGGAATTATTCTCCAAGACACATTGGCAATAGTGCAATACACTTCTTCCTTCCAGTTCTCTGAACTACAGCAGACATTTCCACAAGCTCTTGTGGAGGTCAATCTGACCCACATCCTTCCTATGTGGAGGCCCCATGGTGCTGTCCTGGAAGGGACTAATCATTTTGGGAGTGGTCATAATTTGTCATGACTGAAGAATTGTAGCCACTTCCAAGTGCCTACTTCTGGGATGGCACCACACAGGCTCCCTATAGCAAGGGCCTTCAAACTTGGCACGTTTAAGACTTGTGGACTTCAACTCCCAGAATTCCTCATGGGATCAGGTCTGATTTTCATATCATGTTTTAGTGCACATATTATCTACAAAACAGTATAGTAACTTTACTGTTATGTTATCGTAACAATGCAGACTTTTCAGTTCAACGGTTTGGACTGATAGGTTAATGAATGCTGCAGGACAAATTCCTGTCCCAAGAGTATTCAAATAAATGTGAGAGATTAGCAAACTGGAAAAAGAAAGATAAGAAAGTTGGGCAGCAATATTAGATAAAGTCAATACATTTCAGTAATTATTATTATTGTTAGTTGCACAGTCAACCAGATGTTTAGATTGGATTTGACATTTTCATCCATTTATCGAGTCCCTACTTGCCCTGTGATAGGTAGATGTTGCTGTTTGATGGTGTTATAGGTGCTGTCACAGGATGTCAACCGTTCCAGTTAAAGCTGCCTTTTGTAATTGACTGATGATTTTGTCAATGCTGATCTGTTCAAGTTGGTGCTTCAGATGTTTTGGGAATTGCACCCAGGGCATTTAGACAGTCCTTGACTAATGACCAGAATTGAGCCTGGAATTACAATTGTTAAGTCATCCCCATCGTTAACAGGTGACCATGCTTGATTTTATTTTATTTTTTGCAGTAGTGACACAGTGGTTGTTAAATGAATGCCACATTCTCTAAGCAAATGTCGTCGTGAGAGCACTGACTATTTCTACACGGAATTCTCCTTATGGGGCAACTGATGGCAAACCAAAGTCATGAGTTTTCTCAGGAGATGTAAACAATTCATCTGGTTTATCAAGACCACAAAATACAGAAGGTTCCATTTTAAGCAGGGGTCCCCAAACTTGGCAACTTTAAGACTTGTGGACATCAACTCCCAGAATTGACTTAATTCAACTTGTGAAGTCCACAAGTCTTAAAGTTGCCAAGTTTGGAGACCTCTGATTTTAAGGATCTGGGCTTCATGCTGTGTTATTCAAGTGATACATCCAGCCCAGGTTGTTTTGAACACTTAGGAAAGTTAAACAACAACCTTTTCTCTGGTAAAGATGCCCAATATATGCCAGCTGTCACGAAGCCAAGATGTTGGCACAGCTCCTATAGGAGTTCAGTTATTAAACCCAGATCCCAATTATGATAAATTAAACAGGATTTAAACCATCTTCCTAAGAAAGTTATTCCAAGTGGTGAAATGTGTTTCCTGGACAGGAGAAAGAATCATATGTTCAGGTTCTTTAGGGGCAAAAAAGTTTCTAAAATAATTCAGAGTTTAAAGAATCTGTGCTTTACCAATTGCAAAGCAGCCCAAGCATGTTCACAGTTTTTTTAACTCCTCAGAATGGTCCTGAAACAGTGTAAACTAAAGAACTGGCTCTTACTGGCATGAATTAAAAGCTGATGGGTAGACATGTGTATATTTAATATTTCAAAATAAAATAAAAAAGATTGGCATTGGTAATTCAATAGTTTGAATCTTTCATCCTAATGGAAACTTCTTAAAGAAACATCTGTGGTATAAAGAACCACCTTCGGCTTTTCCCACAGCATCTTCATCCTGAAATTCCAATGTTTGAATTTCAAGGTCAAAGTATTCACACTTAGCTGATAATTGTTTATTAAAAAAAATCAAAATCTCACTGATCACATGAGCCATCGGAAGCTTTTGAAATGCTTGTTTCATATTGTTATTTAAAGCAAAGCATCTTAAAAGGAAGTAGGTGAGAACATAATTCTGTTGGATAAAATAACAGCTTCAACTACATCAAATGCAGTATATCAAGAAAGTAAAGCAGGCTGAAAAATGCTGTACAGATACACTTCCACAGGAAAAAAAATAAAAAAACATGCTAATTATAGCAAAATTGAAATCAATTTGCAACTAAACATCAGTGATCTTCAATATATGTAAAAGCATCCTTTGTTGAATTGACAAATTCAGCAGACTGATGCAAATATGTTCAAAAGCAAACTACTTATTGCATGTAAATTACGCATATATTCTATATGACACCAGGGACATTTTTTGTTCTGACAGACGCTATAGGAAAAATATTTGCACAAGCAGCTCATAGAACTGAAATATACCTTTTTTAAATAGCAAATTATGCTATGTGGACCTAAACAATAGAAGTCACATGGCAGTTGTTGGGCTCATCCAAAAACAGAGTACAGAAAACATCGTTGAAGAATGTTGGATGATATTTGCATGCTCTTTCACAATCAGGGTTGAAATTCACTTCTAGAATCTGGGGTTGCATATGTTGCTTCCCTAGAAGACAGATAAGTAAAAAAATACCAGGTGAATTACAAAAAAAAAAAAGAAAAGCAGAAACTGGCCCTAATCCAGGGGTGTCAAACTCAAGGCTTGGGGGCGCTTAGATCTGGCCTGCAGGGCAGGCCTGGAAACAGCAAAGGACCAGCCCTTGGTGCCTCAGCCAGGGAAAAGGGAGCTGGAGAAGGGTGCGCACGGCCTCCTCCAAGCTCTCTTTTCGCTGGCAGAGGATTGCAGGAGGCCATCGCAGCCGAAAATGGAGCTCGGGAGCCTGTTTTCCCTGGCGGAACTCTTGGGCTGCCACAGGTCCCCCCCTCAGACACAAGTGATGTCATGCTGGCCACACCCAATCTGGCCCCACCCACCCCGCCCTCTGAGATCAAACACAACCCTGATGCAGCCCTCAATGAAATCGAGTTTGACACCCCTGCCCTAACTGGAAATGGCCCAGTCTCCAGAAGATGAAGCCTATCTCTGCAATTCACTGAGGAGGAAGGCCCCCAATCGATTTTCCTTCAGGCCCCCCCTCTTGCCTCAGCACTGCAGAAGGAATCCTCCTCCTCCTTCTTCTCCTGGAACAGGAAATGCCTTTCTCTAAATTGCAATAGCCCTAACATTTAACACCCACAATGGCTACATCCATGAGTCACCTTACAGGTAGTCCTCGACTTACAACTGTTAGTATAGAGACCGTTCAAAGTTACAACAGCACTGAAAAATGTGACTTATGACCGTTTTCCACAGTTCTGGCCTTTGCAGCATCCCCATGGTCACATGATCAAAATTCAAATGCTTGCCAACTGGTTCATATTGACGACTGTTGCTGTGTTACATGATCCCCTTTTGTGACTTTCTGACAAGACTGATTCATTTAACGATTTGGGTTAATAACTTTTCAACAGCAGTGCTTCACTTAATAACTGTGGCAAGAAAGATTGTAAAATGGCGCAAAACTCACTTAACAAATGTCTTGCTTAACAACAGAGATTTTGGGCTCAACTGTGGTCGTAAGTCAAGGACTACCTGTCTAGGAAGGCTGAGATAGTTGAGAAGTAAGGATTTCTCTGACAGCTTAGACAATAGCTGCTAGAAGTGCTTTAAGCTTGAAATAACTACCCAGGGCTCAAATTTGAAGCACTTCTATATCCACAATGCCGGTCAACTGGGGTGCTTAATTTTTATGCCTGAGAAAGACTGCTGGGCAGTTCCTTTCCATGATGTTCGTTGCAAAGGTACTTCCAAAGATCCATGAAAACATTATTTCCACATGCAATCTTTTACATTAAACTTTTAGCTCAGTTTAAAGAAACTATATTCCAAAAATGTCACACTTCATGAACAAAAATGTATATGAAAAACTGCCTCTTTTAAAATCATGGCTGGGATTCACCAATATCTAACAAATTCCTTTGCAATGTGATGCCATTCCAAAAGAAAACTTAAAAGCAGCTTGTTTGGCGGAGGGGCAAAAAACACAGGCTACCAAATCCCATAAAAAGATAATCACAAAGGATTTTGTTCCCCTCGCACATATGTGCTAGTCGTTTCCGGCTCTAGGGGGCAGTGTTCATCTCCTTTACAAAGCCGAAGAGCCAGCACTGTCAGAAGACGTCTCCGTGGTCATGTGGCCGGCATGACTAAACGCCAAAGGCACACGGAACACTGTTACCTTCCCATCGAAGTGGTCCCTATTTTCCTACTTGCATTTTTACATGCTTTCGAACGGCTAGGTTGGCAGAAGTTGGGACAAGTAACGGGAGCTCACTCCGTTACGCGGCACTAGGGATTCGAACTGCTGAACTGCCGACCTTTCTGATCGACAAGCTCAGCGTCTTAGCCACTGAGCCACCATGTCCTTATACAATACTATAGCACTTACTAATAATGGGGATAAAACTCCCTCCCAGATGGTTGGGATTATATTCCAGCTTTATTTTTATTTGAGACTTCGTTGAGTTTCAGAAGAGTCCCCAAACTGTCTGTGGGTAGAATGAAACAGGGGCTAAGACTCACCATCCCCAGATGATTCCCATTTCAGCATCAGGTCAATGGCATAGACAGCTCGTGAAGACGGATAATCGCAGAGGCCAAGGGGTGCCGGTTTGGCACAAGCTGCATGGAATAATTCAACAAATGCCTTAAAGATGTCTTCCTAAGGACAAACAAGAAAATGCAGAGGTCAATGCACCTGGGTACTTTTCCATTTTCAAAAACCAAGAGCGATTAAAACATGACTTGAAGGTGTCTATCTGTTTGCTTTCGCCAAAAGGGCAAGCTACCAACATCCTTGATATGAACTTCTCCTAAAAGATTTCCTGAGAGCTCCAACCAGCATGCAAAGTGGGGATTAGGAGGGCTAGAACCCAAAATTTCTGCTAATGCTGAAGTAGAAGGTATTTGAAGGAAGAGACATCCCATCCTGTGGGTTTTCTTTTTGTATGTGCATCATTAATCTCCTCTTCTCCCCCCTCCAATTTATTAATAAAACTGTTTTAGATTAAAAAGATAGTTTCCTTTAAAACTGTACAGACTGTGTAGAGTAGCAATAACATTCCACTTGGGAAGCCATCAAATCAATGAGATCCTGTACATATGGAGCGAAACTTAATGTGTATTATTACTCCAACCTATACAAATGAAAAGAGTGGATCTATTTTGGGCAATACAGTCAGTCCTTGTATATTTGACCATTGGTTCAGCAACTATTCAAACTTATGATGGCACTGAATAAGTAGTACCCCTAGCCCCTGTCTTATAACTATTCATTTAGCAACTATCTGAAGTTCTGACTGGTCCTTGCGCTCGTGAGCACTACAGGTTCCCTGCAGTCACACAGTCATGATTCAGGCGCTTGGCAACCAGAATCTATTTGAAACAGCTTCAGAATCACAGGAGCACATAAACACCTTCCAGCTGACTTTTGACATTAAAAAAAGACTATGTTTTTTTCCTTGCAGTTTTAAGGTATGGTTTTATTTTTTAGCCTTTTTTCTAATTTTGTAGCCTTGGGATCCGTCTTTCTTTAAATTTAAATTAATTTTTAAAAGGATCTTTTCAATACCTCATCATTTGGGTCCCTTCTTTTAAAATTGGACTTTTGCTCCCTCTTGTGGTTAAAGTTGAAATAATAATTAAAAGTTAACTTTTGCTTATTTTTTATTACTTTAAAAATATTTTTTATTCAAATTAGATTTTAAGTGATTTATAACAGCAAATGGAAGCAAGGTGATAAAAAATTAAATCAGGAGCGACTTACTTCAACAGTTTTCCAAGAATATTCTGAGTACTGCTTCTCAAAAAGTGGGATAAATTCATTATAATGGATCTGCAAATAAGAAACTATTTGATTATATATATTTCTCCCTTGCTTTTATTTTAACTTTCTGAGGTAGAATTTCTTCTTTCCCCACTGGTTGTTCTATAAAAATCTGAAAGACCTACAAAGAACAGCTAGCATTTCAAGCATTTGAGTCTCATGGCTGATTTTGAAATGCTTACCCAATGTTATTAATTTTGTCGGATTATCCAAAGATTAAGGAAAAGAAACTTAGCTTGGTTAATCAGATTTCTTTTCATCATAACATTTGGCTGGCTCATTACAGACTAACTGCACTGCCTCAAACAAGTTTTTCTTGGAACGTGTATTAAAAATTATTTAGCATATTCATTCACTCAAACATCAATCCATACTGTTGTGTTAAGAGAAACAATACAAACTACAATTCCTGGAATGTTTTTTAAAAGTTTTGGCAGGTATTTTACACATTTGTATCTTCTAAGAAATAAAGGCAGCACTATGGATATTTCTGGACAATCTTTTAAATTTAGATGTGCTTATCTTCCAAAGAGCTGCCCAGAAAACAGTCCTGGCTGATCTAGTCCTACAGCCTCACCTTCAACCTAATATGCATGCTAATATACTAACATCACCACAGTTTGAAGGTAACTTCTCATTTTCCTTTATCATTTACTCACTTGCTTTAAAGATATCTCAGGGGCGTAATTCATAACAGTAAAATGCTTCTCATAATCGTCTAAATCGTCAAGTGAAAATGGCCTTAAAGAGGGGGAAAAAAACCAGACAGGGACACAAAGTTAGTTTATGAAATTCAGAAATCCTACAAGCGTAATACCACTGTAGAAGATGATGATTACCTATTTGAGAACCGGAGCCAAAACACATCGTAGACATACAGTTTGAGTGGGTTAACTGATCTCAGCAGCACGATATAGCGAACATCAAATTTAACCAGTCCCACATCTTCAAGATGAAACAAAACCGGATTTTCAATATATTTAGACACTACCTAAAAGAGCAGGAATTGTTTTAAAAAGAGAAATAAATTTTGCATGGAACACAGCCAATCTTGGGCATGCAAGATAGCTTATAATTTTGAACCAACTCTTCAAAACAAGATAGCTCTAAAGAAATTTAAAACATGGCATTTTGAAAGATGAGAAACTTGAAACTCTCTAAATAGGTAAACTATGTCAACTTCCCACAAGAATAAAAAACCCAATAGAATTTGGGAACATAAAGAGAAAAATGGATGGCATCTATACATTTGTGGAATATTCGTCATTGCTATTGTATGTGTACCCCTCATATTAAAAATATATTATGCTGAGTAATCAATATGTAATGATATCAGAGGTAGGTATTCAGCAGGTTCTGACCAGTTCTGGAGAACCAGTAGCAGAAATTTTGAGTACTTTGGAGAACCGGCAAATACCCCCTCTGACATCTATTCTCTGCCTCCCATTGAGTCCCAGCTGATCGGCTGGGTCTTCTTTTGTTGCCCTGGAAAGGAGTAGGAGCTGGAAAGCAGGTTAATGGGGTGGGGTGGGAAAGGAGATTTTGCAGTAACCTTCCCCTGCCACACCCACAAAGCCATACCACGCCCACCAAGCCATGCCCACAGAACCAGTAGTAAAAAAAATTTGAATCCCACCACTGGCATCTACACAGGTAGTCCTTGACTTACAACCAGAGGTGGTATTCAGCAGGTTCTGACTGGTTCTGGAGAACTGGTAGCAGAAATTTTGAGTAGTTCAGAGAACCAGCAAATACCACCTCTGACTGGCCTGCCCCCATCTGTTCTCTGCCACCTGAGTCCCAGCTGATTGGCTGGGTCTTCTTTTGTTGCCCTGCACAGGAGAAGGGAGCTGGAAAGCAGGTTAGTGGGGTGGGGAGGGAATTGGATTTTGCAGTAACCTTCCCCCAGGAGTGGGGAGGGATTTGGGATTTTACAGTATTCTTCCCCTGCCACACCCACCAAGCCATACCACGCCCACCAAGCCACGTCCACAGAACCAGTAGTAAAAAAAATTTGAATCCCATCACTGGCATCTACATAACACAGGTAGTCCTTGACTTACAACCATTCATTTAGTGGCCATTCAAAGTTTCACACTTACCCTTGTAGCATCCCCTTGGCCATGTCATCAAAATTTGAATGTTGGGCAACTGGCATTTATTTAGGATGGTGGCAGTGTCCCAGGATCATATGATCACCTTTTATGCTTTTCTGACAAGTCACGTCAATGGGGAAGCCAGATTCACTTAACAACCGTGTGAGTAACTTAACAACCGCAGTGATTCACTTAACAACTCTGACAAGAAAGGTTGTAAAATGGGGGACAAAACTCACTTAACAACTGTCTTGCTTAGCAACATAAATTTTGGGCTCAATTGTGGTCGTGTAATTTATACTGAAACAATGTATAGGAAGGCCTCAACTTATGATCACAACTGAGTCCAACATTTATGTTGCTAAGCAAGGCAGTTAAGTGAGGTGTGCCCTATTTTACAATCTTTTTTGCCACAGTTGTTAAGCAAATTCGACTTCCGCCATTGACTTGGCTTGTTGCTAGGGAGGTTACAAGTTGTGATCACATGACTCCGGGATGCTGCAACTGTCATAAATGCATGCCAGTTGCCAAATGCCCAAATTTTTAATCACGTTGCAACTGTTGCAAAGTGTGAAAACCAATAAGTGACTTTTTTCAGTGCCATTGTAACTTCAAATGCTCACTAAACGAACGGTTGATAAATCGAGGACTTCAGTCATTTATACTGAAAAAGGAATGACGTGTTTTGGAAGAGAGTGCGCTGAAAATTCTTTAGAGAAGATTGTAAGGAATGAAAAACTGCCAGACCAAAATCCCCTTATTGCCCTGAAATCAGAAAGAGGTGGCTTGTGCTATGAAAAAAAAAAGCAAAATGCTTCAAACACTGTGACGTCGTAGAAAGTTCAAGCAGCCCCAAAATAAAGGAGTAAAGGAAAAAAAAGGAAAACTTGATTTGCTTCAGACTTTTCCAATAAAATAGCAACCATTTTTTTTGCAAAGTGTCTTTCGTTCTAACCTTAGGGATGCTCTCCCTCTGCCTGATGATATTGTTAAGGTTCTTGGTGATGTGAGTGTCCAGACTTCTGGCCAGATTCCATGGTTTGCAGATCCAATGGTTGTCTTTTCCTCTAGATTAGAATCCACAGAAGAAAGAGCACTGGGTTTAGGGTTTGAAGGTAAGAGTCTTTTCCTCAGATCAACTTTGTATCACGGTGTCACAAGTTTAATGTCTGTTTTATTTAATTCCAATCCTTTGATTAAGAAACCCAAATTATTCTTATAGAGTTACATGTAGAAAACCAGCATGACACATGGATTTAGGTCAGACACCTCTAAACATGGCAACTTTAAGACGTGTGGACTTCAACTCCCAGAATTCTCCAGCCAGCATAGCTGGCTGGAGAATTCTGGGAGTTGAAGTCCACAAGTCTTAAAGTTGCCACTTTTGGGGACCCGATTTAGGTGTTGGACCAGGACTGGAGAGACAGGATCAAATCAAACCTCACAAGGTGACTTTGAATTAATCACTCTCTAGGTCCAATCTACCATATGGGAAATTGGAATGGCGAAAGCTCTTTTGAGCTCCTGAATGAAAGGCACAGTATAAATCTAAATACATACCTATAAACACATACATACAAATCTAAATAAATGCACGAGTCATCCGTGAGCTAATAATCATCATAATTACAAGATGCAGAGTCTGCAACAGAAATACCATTTTGTTATTTGAATGCTTTCACGTGAACTGGAATCCTACTCATGTGGAAGCTTCAAGCTGTTGATGCCAAGTCATGATTCTGCTGTGCCCATGAATTCCCATCAATTTATAGTAACATCAGCGCGTCTGACCTGAAGGGAGAGGCCGCCTCATGCTAGTCACATGTTCAACTGGAGATATGGGAAGAGGCTATTGTCTAACACACGAGTGTCAAACTCGTGTCACAATGCCGTTACGTGACGTTTCACAACCTTTTTCCCATTTGCAGAGCTGTGGTGTTCTGATCAAGGCTTTCTGAGACCGTAATTAAGCACATGCTTAGTCCAAACAAACTCTTGATTTATTTCAACGCTGGAAATTCTGTTCATTCCCAGCCCGTAATGAGTCCCAAACAGTCTCTCGAGATAAGCACCCACCTTTCTCTCCTTTGCATTGCTGCCAACAATGAAAGTGCCAAATTAACTGTAAAAAAACAACCGAAGTACAAAGTCCACACTGAGCTTCAAGGATTAATCTGAACAGAGCGAATGACTTTGCTTCCTGCAAAGGTTTTCCTACCTTTGCACTTCCTTTATACCTCATGGGAGGGGCAATCACCTCTAAGCCTTATTCCCGAGTCGCCTCTTTTGTCTTAGCTGCTTTTGCCTTCTGGCAGTTCTGTGCACACACGCACCGGGAACAGGCTCCCCTTGTTTCTGCCTCGCTGCTGCCGGACTCCAGAGGCTCCGGAGTCAGCACACCACTCCCAGATGGTCCTGGCCCATCTTTGTATCGGATGCAGGACCCTCGTCTGAGCCCTCCCCAGACTTCTGGACTGGTCCCTGTTCTTCCCCACTGTCCGATTCTGCTGCCGCCTATACAGGCTGCCGGCGAACCACAACATGGGGTGGCTGTGTACTGCACGTGACACATCTGACCCATGGGCCGCCAGTTTGACACCCCTGGTCTAACACAAGGTAGCCTGAGTCAATAAGAAACTTGAGTTCTAGCAAGTTTTGTGATGGACTTGTTTTCTCTATAGGCAACAATTAGGTGTATGTATGTATGTATGTATGTATGCAGGTAGGTAAAATATATCTATATTTAATTTTCTGTCCACGTTATAAAAATGGAGAACTTCAGAGCCATCACACAGAATGAGGCATTATCCCACCTCCCATCTCTAGGAAAAATGATTACTCGTGGAGGTGTCATAAAGACTCCTTTTATTTCTCTCCCTCTGACATCTAACAAAGTAAGAATGAACATTAACATTAGGGAAGTTAAAAACACGTAGCTGCTCTGTACCTGCTTTCACACTGCTGAAAGAAACTGATGAACTGTGGCAGTTCTGTACAAAGATTGAAAGTATGAGGCAGCCATTTTGGCCCTTCTGAATCCCCAACTCTTCTTGAAATGGAGGCCAGGCAGTCCTTCACAGTCAGGAGATTTTCACACGGAAATTGATTCAGCATCACATGAGGTTTTTCTTCACTTAGTTTTCTGAAAGAGCAGGAAGGCATTTAGCACAAGGGACGCCTTAGTCAAATATTCAGATATGGAATAGGTTAAAAATAATTGTTACTTGCAGGGAAATAGCTGTGTAACCTGTAATCTTTGAAGTGGGAGAAGATGTAGAGGATATCAGCTTCTTGTTCCAAGTCCGTAAACTCAAAACGGGGTGACTCAAGTTCTGACGCACCTGCTGGAGATCGGTGTAAACTCTAACAGAAAGATTGGGGAGACGAACAGAGACGAACAGCAATTCAGAAGTTGTAACACGCCTGATGCTCCTGAGAAATATTTCTATTCTACAGTGGAAAGTAATTTGTATACGTCAGTGATGGCTAACCTTTTTGTCATCGTGCCAAAAGTGTGTGTGCATGCGCCCATAATGCAATGCACATGCAACCCCCACACTCTCTGCCCCCTGCGCATGCACGTGCAACCCCCCTGCACTCCCACTCCCTCCGTGCTCCTATGCATGTACACGTCTCCCGCATGGGCACGTCTCCCGCATGTCTACCTGGGGCTGCCCTTGCGGACTATGCAGAGGCTTCAGCTGGTGCAAAATGCGGCCGCACGGGCGGTGATGGGAGAGGCCCAATTCTCCCATGTGACACCCCTCCTGCGCGGTCTGCATTGGTTGCCAGTTGCCCTCCGTGTAACATTCAAGGTGCTGGTGTTAACCTATAAAGCCCTGCATGGCTTGGGTCCAGGATACTTGCAGGAGCGCCTCCTACCAGCATCGAGGTCCAATCGCCCAGTATGCTCACACAGGCAGGTCCTCCTGGGGGTGCCATCGGCCAGACAATGTTGGTTGGCGGTCCCCCGAGGGAGGGCCTTCTCTGTGGGGGTGCCCACCCTTTGGAACCAGCTACCCCTGGAGCTACGTCTGGCCCCTGACCTGCGCTCCTTCTGTCGTGATCTAAAGACTTGGCTGTTTTCACAGGCCGGCCTGGATTGAGCGGGGTTGGGGATTTTAATATCAGGATATTTTAATATTTTATAATTATTTGGATTGGGTAAATTTTGAATAAGTTTATATATTGTATATATGTTTTTGTGTAAGCCACCCCGAGTCCCCCCGGAGATGGGGCGGCATATAAATTCAAATAAATAAATAAATAAATAAATAAATAAATAAATAAATAAATAAATATGCCGCATCCCCGTAGAGCAGATACCCGAAAATCAGCTGGCTGGCGGGAGATGTGCGCGCCTGTGCAGTGGAACTGAGCTGGGGCGACGGCTCACCTGCTGGCAGAGATGACTCTGCATGCCACTTCCAGCATGCATGCCATAGGTTCGCCATCACAGGTATATGCCAACACTTCTGAGTTGCTGTCTAAACCATGTAATATTAGCAGTTGGGCAGACATATGCGAAAATTTTTCAATAATTTATTTCAGGCAATTTAAACCAATATGAGCACTTCAAAATGGGCTTGAAAACTGTTTGGAAGACTACACAAGTCACTGAAGAGTCATGTAAGAGTATCACCTCTTGTGTTAGCTTGTTTATTTTTCACATTTGTGAACTGCTCATCTCCCTCAAACAGGGATTCTGGGAAGTACCGTATGTACAATAAAAATTTAAAATATAAAACAGTATATATAAAAGCTAAACATTATAAGGAGAGAAGGGTGATGAAACACTATTAAAATAAGGGAGGACTTTCAGGGCTAAAGGGAAGCTGCTGAGAGCCAGTATGGTTGCACCACTTCTATTCCGCTCTTGCCAGAGATCATCCATGAGTGTGATCAATGCTGAAGCCTAACCGAAAAGGATCCATTAAATCTATTTCCCTCCAGGATCCTCTGAAGTTGCAATGCAACTGCCTTCCCAAACATCTTTCCTAAAAAGGGGAGGTGGGAGACTGGATGAAATTGTTTAGAATGGTAGGGTTCCGTGGCAGCTTCTTGAGGAATGGACATACCAATGCCTCTTTTTCTTTTGATTACTTTCACAGTAGTATATTTTCTATCTATTCTGTCATCTTTTCTTCCCACACAAATTCATAGTTGCAAAATTTTAAGAATAACATTCCTCATTTCTGCTTCTCTGTATCTCGTTGGATTTCCCCATTCCATAAGAAAAAGGATTAATTAGAATCTACATCTTAGATCACCAAATATTAGACAAAACGGAATCTAACATTCTTTGAAAAGCTGCTTTAATTGTTTAAACATAACCATGGCAGTTAGATGCTTATCTAGAAAGCAAAAACATTTGGAAATACGTACTTGAAGATTTTATTCTTCTCATAAATGGGAAGCTTTATTGAAGCAGGCAGTTTTTCTTTGTTTCCAGTTAATATAGCCTAAAATGCATACAGATATAGAACCAAATCAGTTTTAATTTCATGTTATCCTTTGCAAGCAACCACTTCTGAATGTCAGCATGAACAATCTGTTCACTTTGTAGCCTACTGGGCAAAAAAGGGTGATGTGGTCAGAAAAGGAGCAGGCTACAATTAAAGCTACCCAACAAATAATCAAAGAACATGGCTTTGATTCAAAAAATATTGTCCCATGTCTACACTACATTTACCATGCTTGTTAAGAACGGTTTTCAGTCTCCAACATTGTATCATCCAGAACAGGACTTATGCCTAGGGGAAATGGGTCTATCTTCTCATCTAGATCATTTATGACAATGTTGAAGGTTATTGGACCCAATACTGAACTTTGAGATATCCTGCTGCATTCTTCCCTCCATGTAGATTAAGGACTATATGTTGAGTGCGGTTAGTCAGCCAATTGTAATGGTGGTACTGTCTATCCCACATAGTTCTATTTTACCAAGAAGTGGTCTATTTTTATCATATGCCTTACTGAAGTTGATGTATATTATATTCACAATATTTTCCTGATGCACAAATTTAGCCAATTTATCAAAGGAGAAAATAAGGTTTGTTTGGCACAATATGTTTTTAACAACCCCATGCTGTTGTCTAGTATTCACCTTGTTCATTTCAGTAACTGTATTATTGTCTCTGGGAAGAAATTTATTCTATACATTTGGTGTTATAATTATTATAGTCCTGTAGAGACTTTATTTTGATCTCCCTGGCCGTCCTTGCCCCAGTTCGATTGCTGTTGCTGTGAGAAGATACACAAATTTCTCTGATGGCTGCAAGGGAGAATTATACCCTCCCCCAACTCTCCCTCTCCTCTCCTCTTCTCCCCTCCCCTCCCTCATATCTCTATTGCTCCTGTATTGCCAAGTTCCCTCTGTTCTTCATTGTCCTTATAAAGAACATATCATAATTTCCTCAGAACAATGTTCCTTGGTTTGGGAGTCACGGTAATCAAATGAGCTCTAGTAAGCCAGCTTATTAAAGCAGCTGCATCTTTCCATTTTTGTGGAAGTCCGAAAGATATGGTTCCTTTTTTTTTAAATTACATTTATGTGCCGCCCTTCTCCGAAGACTCAGGGCGGCTTACAATTTTTAGAGCACAACCCAATGCGCTCAGCAATAGCCTTCATTCCATTGTATATGCCTGCTTATTACTAAGCGGCATTTTTACAAAGTCAGCTTATTGCCCCCAACAATCTTGGGTCCTCAATTTACCTACCCCGAGAGGATGGAAGGCTGAGTCAACCTTGAGCCTGGTGGGATTCGAGCCTACAGTAATTGTAGGCAGCTGGAACTTAAGTGCAGGCATTTAACAGCCTGAGCCACCAAGGCCCTTTAAAGTGATACTGGCATTAAATTTACAGTTCCTTCCTAAATTGTTTTTTAAATCATCCACAATGCTGTTCAATATAGTGTATATGAATATGTATGTCTGTGTGTGGTGTGAGTGCATGCGTGTGAGCACACACACACACACACACACACATTGTGCCTTCAAGTCAGTGTTGATTCCTGATAGCTGCTTGGGCTAGTCTCTGCAGTTTTCTTTGACTAGACTTTCAGAAATAGCTTGCTACTACCTCTTATTTTTGTTAATTAAAAGAATGGAATCTATGAAACCACAAAAAATGTCTATATCTTACCTCCAGATGAAAAGTCACCATGAGCTTCCTAAAATGAAGCTCTGGTGGGTCTCTAGGTAAATTAGATGAATTCTTAACCACCTTTTCTTATTTAAAAAAAATGTACCTGATAGTGATCATCTGAGGGTTCAGTGATAAAACAGCTGATATTGAGCAGCTCACTGGATCTCCATGGCAGCAGACGACATTTTCTAATTAAACAATCAGTTTCCCCATAGGCGTAATCCCGGGTTACTTCTTCTGCAAAGGAAAGAATTCAAAGAATTCAAAACTCTGCTCTGAATGATAAAAGTAAAGGCTCCCCTCACACATATGTGCTAATCGTTTCCGGCTCTAGGGGTCGGTGCTCATCTCTGTTACAAAGCCGAAGAACCAGCGCTCTCCAAAGACATCTCTGTGGTCATGTGGCTGGCATGACTAAACACCAAAGGCGCACGGAATGCTGTTACCTTCCCAACAAAGGGCTCCCAATTTTTCTACTTGCATTTTAAAAAAAATGCTTTCAAACTGCTAGGTTGGCAGAAGCTGGGACAAGTAATGGGAACTCACTCTGTTACGCGGTGCTAGGGATTCGAACCGCCGAAACTGCCGACCTTTCTGATCGACAAGCTCAGCATCTTAGCCACTTAGCCACCACGTCCCTGCATTGAATGATAGAAGTAGACAAAAGAGCAGACTCCTCAAAAACCTGGCGGATAGAATAGGCATCTATTTGAGGTTGTAGAAGATGGAATGGAAAAAAAAATCATTGTGAATTCTAGAACTGAACTGAACTCACAATTCTTTGTTGCCAAAATGCATTCCTGGTGATGCATTCTATATTTCAACAATACCATTTTTGGGATGGGGTGAAAAGAGAAGCTGATATGTTGCTACTGCCCCTTTTGAACAATTGAGAACAATGACTTAAAAATCACC
Source organism: Naja naja (assembly GCA_009733165.1). NCBI lineage: Eukaryota > Metazoa > Chordata > Lepidosauria > Squamata > Elapidae > Naja > Naja naja. The sequence goes on along the minus strand of CM019159.1, from coordinate 14,699,846 downwards.
CCAAATCTACCAGCAGAGCAAAATCTTATCACCTGCATCTTGGTTTAGTGGGGGATATTCTTTTCAGAGAAAAAGTTGGAATTAAATGTTGCAGCTGCCAGGAAAGCAACTGGCGGTTCTCCACTTTGGGGAGGTATTGGGGAACCAAGAGATAGAGACACTGCTTTTTGGTAGCTGTACCAGACCTCTGGAATCGCCTCCCACTACAACTTAGCTTGACTTTAACCACCTTCTGAAAGCAGGTGAATGTGAAGTCTTCTAGAGCAGGGGTGTCAAACTCAAGGCCTGTGGGCTGGGTCCAGCCTGTGGGGTGCTTAAATCTGCCCATGGGGCCACCTGGAAATAGCAAAGTACCGGTTCGCGGTGCCCCTGCAGGGGAGCCGGCCCTATACCTCGTTTTGGCTGGCAAAGTGCTGCAGAGGCATCCATCCCATCTCCCTGCCCCCCAGCCAGCCCACGGAGAACAATGCTGATCTGGCCCTCGAAGAAATCCAGTTTGACACCCGTTCCAGAGTATGTTTTGGATTTGATGCCAGGATTTTTTTTTTTTTGAGTTTTGTATATTTTTAAGAAAGTATGCAGTGCTGGATTGGGACTATAAATACATATATACAAATACGATCTCCATTTTCCTTCCAATACAGATTTCAATGACAAAAGCAGTGCTTTGAAGGAAGGCCATAAAATGCACTCCCTGTCCAGTTTTCAAAGAATCAATGTTGAATTTACAAGCAGTTGATAGGATTGAGCATTTATCCTACTCCAAAAGCAGAATGGGAACTCAGACATACTTACCACCATTCTCAAGGTCTCTTAAGGGCCAGAGAATAGTAAAAGCAATTTGTTGTGGCATGTAAAACAAAGGTGCTGTTGCAAAAGTGGGCTCGTCTGAATGTTGGATACGGGATCCAAATTCATCCATAATGTACCAAACTGGGACTTTCTCCTCAGCTGTCTGTTAAAATTTTTTTTAAAAGAAGCAAGGATGCATGAATAAGAAGTTACCTTAATATACCATGGTAACACAATTTACTTCTATTACATTTCATTTTTTAAAAAGATTTCCTTTCCTAATCATCTCAACAATTTTTAAAATTACAATCAAGTCTCAAGATAAATGTGATTTCTGATGACTACATGAACATATACTGTCAGAATATTCAGGAACTGGCAAAGACATGGGCAACAAGGTCAGCCAATGGGAGCTGAATTGGGTCTGAGACTGGAAGGAATCTGGGCATGGGTTAGCTCTGTGCTCTCAGCTCTGAAACTGAAACTATCTGCTCTGAAGCTGTTTCTTGTGTTTTGATTGTAACTTTACCACATTGGAAGAATCTACCATTGGTATTGTAAACTTTACTTAATATGTTATTATGTATATAAAGAAGTGGATGAATCCTGCTGAATCAGTCATCTGGTGTGTGCTTTCTGGATTTGAATTTTTGCTGCAAATTCTAACATACACTTGTACTTTTTTAATTACATTTATATGTAAAACTCAGTTTACAATTTTGGAGCACAACCCAATGTGCTCAGCAATAGCCTTCCTTCCATTGTATATGCCTGCTTATTACTAAGCGGCATTTTTACAAGGTCAGCTAATTGCCCCCAACAATCTTGGGTCCTCAATTTACCTACCCCGAGAGGATGGAAGGCTGAGTCAACCTTGAGCCTGGTGGGATTCGAGCCTACAATAATTGTAGGCAGCTGGATCTTAAGAGCAGGCATTTACAGCCTGAGCCACCAAAGCTCTTCTTGGCAAGAATATAAAAAAATGTTACTGCCTTTTTTTAGAATGTGTTGGCTTTCCAATATAGCTTTGAGCTCCCTTGAAGGTTTCCCATTCACACCAATCACTCTGGCCTTGTTTAGTTTTCAAGTCCAGACAGGTTGCCCAAGTCTAATTTGCTGTGGTTGCTCTTTGTATCCTTGACCTCCAGCTGAACAAATGGAGGCACTGTGTTGCTAACGTTCTCTCCCTACCTGGATGGTTGATTTCGGAAGGGAATTCTGGATGACCCCTTGGCATTTAGTGCTATGAAATCCCAGTTTTCTGATTTACTTTTCTTGTTATTTAACATCACACAAATATATCCAACAAAAGTCACACAGACAGTTAGAATCATAGATTCATAGAGCTGGAAGGGACCTTGCAGGTCTTCTAGCCCAGCCCCTTACCAAAGGCAGGAGTCTTATACTATCCTAAAGAAATAAATGTCAAAATCTTTCTTGATTCCATTAGTTAATTGTTCTCACTGCCAGAAAATTTATCCTAAATTCTAAGTAAGATCTCTAACATGTTTCTACCCATTGCGTCTTGTTTTACCCTCAGGTATTTGGAAAATTCAGTCAACCCTGTTATCTCTATGACTGCCTCTCAAGTGCAGGAAAACAGCTATCATGTCATCCCTAATTCTTCTCTTCTTTATGCTAGACATACGTAGTTCTCCTAATTTTTCATTGTACGGTTTAGTCTCCAGACCCCTTTTCATTTTTGATGCTCTTCTCTCTACTCTTTTTAAGGTTTCAGCGTCTTTTTTGTATCGTGGCGACGGGAATAGAACACAGTTTTTCAAGTGTGGCCTAAGTAGTGCAGTCTAGAGCTGTATTATCACTTCTTGTCAGTGGTGGGATTCCAAATTTTTTTACTACCAGTTCTGTGGGCGTGGCTTGGTGGGCGTGGCATGGCTTGTGGGCGTGGTAGAAGAAGGATACTGTAAAATCTCCATTCCCACCTGAACTCCTGGGGGAAGGTTACTGCAAAATTCCATTCCCTCCCCACCCCACTAACCTGCTTTCCAGCTGTGCAGGGCAACAAAAGAAGACTCAGCCAATCAGCTGGGACTCGGGAGGCAGAGATTAGATGGGGGCGGGGCCAGTCAGAGGTGGGATTTGCCGGTTCTCTGAACTACTCAAAATTTCTGCTACCAGTTCTCCAGAACTGGTCAGAACCTGCTGAATACCACCTCTGCTTCTTGTGATCTTAATGTTATTCCTCTACTGATGCATTCTAGGACAGCATTGGGTTTTTTTGGCAACAGCGTTGGCTCTTACTTAAGTACAGACACCCAACACACTTCCTCCTATCTCTTGAGAAATATTTAACCTGCCTCTGAATAAAAGTGCAATGCTTTGCTAGATTTGTATTCTTTATGTTGGGCTGGAAAGCTACAACTATTCACTACTGATTATTCTGTCTGGTAATCATGGGAACCAAATCCAATTCTACTGGAGGACAGTAGGTTGGGAAAGGCAGCCCTAAAATCCTGAAACTGAAAGTTATGTTCTGCAGATACAATCTTCTTATGAGACGAAATGTCCCTGTTCGGCACCCTTTCGTAAGATAGTTGACTTACAACACCAAAGCTACAGATCTTTAACAGCTTCAATCACTCTCTTATGACCATACCCCACATGACAGCTGATAAGTCTGGTTGTATTTCCACATTTCTTCTAACACTTGGTTGACCACTGCCTCATCTGGAACTTCTCCATGGAAGTCTATTCCCATCAAGTTGGCCATTCTGTGAAGCAGGCCAGGAACCTGCATAAGCTGTTGGCGGGCATGTTCCACACGGTACGTCCAGGCATGATCAATAAGAAAAATGCTTGGAAGACAAAAATATTTAAACGTAAAGTTCACAGAACATAAACTTCTGCAGTGATATAAGCCTAAAAGCAAAGCAAAAGATTAGGTAGTTTATTTTTTATTCCTTTTTTACTTCAGCTACAGGTAATCCTTGGCTTACGATCACAAGTGAGCCTAATATTTCTATTGCTAAATAAAACAGTTGTTAAGTGAGTTTTGCCTCATTTGATGATCTTTCTTGCCACAGTTGTTAAGCAAGTCACCACAATGGTTAAATTAGAAACATGGTTGTTAGGAGAAGCTGGCTTCTCCACTGGCTTCGCTTGTCAGAAGGTTGCAAAAGTCCCCTTCACATGAGCCTGGGACACTGCAACCGTCATAAATATGAACCCGTGCCAGGTGTCTGAATTTTGATCATGTGAAGATGTGGATGCTGCAATGGTTGTAAGTATGAAAAACGGACATAAGTCACTGTTTTCAGTACTGTGGTAACTTTCAACGGTCACTCCATGAACTGCTGTAAGTTGAGGACTGCCTGTATTCCCCATATTCCGTATATATAATTTTATTAAAGTTATCATACTATACAGTAAAGTACAAATGAAACAAAGATAATAGGGAAATGGGGGAGGGAAAAGAGGGAAGAAGTGTGGGATAAGGGAAAAAAATAAGGAAAAACCCCCATTAACTTGCAACTTTTTTCAGTGCAGTAGAATAAAAATATAGCCTCAACTTTTTAAACTTTCACACATTTAGTATATAGCATTTCGATAATAATGATCTATAACTCCCAAAATCAGAATTTCAATGTATTCCTATTGTGAGCACAACGTCTAAAAGTGGTTTACAGTAGAAGCAGTTTGAAGTAGAAAAGTATTTCCTATATTTGACTTGCTATGAAATAAGGTTGCTTCCCTTTCCAAACTCCCCATGTCTCTTCCCTCCTTAATTTTTTTTTATTCTACATATCATAAATTATGACCTGTTGCTTCCATTCATTTGGTTTTCCACTACCAATAGTCAAAAGAACTCTTAATCTACAAAATTCAGCCCTTCAGATGCTGCCTTCCTTCAAATTCTTTCTCTTAAAACTTTGACATAACATCCATTTTATTACTAAACCTACATACCCATAACGAAAATAACACTTTTCCTGCTAGACCCTGCTTTCTTTTTTTCTTTTATTATGAACAATCCCTCTTAGGTTACTTTTTATGTATTTATTTACTTTTATTGATATTTAAAATAATTACTAGTCCATCTAAAATTCAGAGGACATTATTGCAGGTTACAAAAAAACCCCACCCCAAAATAAAATTAAAGCCAAGTAAATTAATAATAAAATGCAGTAAGAACAAATATACTAGCACCAATCTCCAAGAAAAACAGTATTGGGATCATTTGGTGCAATGACTGAGAAGATCTTCTCCCACCCCACACATCCTGGATCCCTCACATCTGTGGAAAACTGAGGCACCTACCTAATTTCTCAATCGTAACAGTAGGGGAAATGCTCTCTTAAGAGTCAATAACTGGCATTAAACCATTAAAAGCTTTGAGCATCAGTGTTAAAATTCTGAAGTTTAGCTTCAAGCAAAATATTCTGTTGCAAGACACATTTGAAAACATATGTGCAAAATGATGGACAGCTGAATGCATTCAGCTTGCATGTCCCATCCCAGCATTCATGCTGCTACAAGTTTGCAGCAAAATGGCAACGTGTGTGATATTCAAAGAGGGGATGTTTTTTTTCATTGTGGTCACAAAGACACACATTCTGAGCAGTGGTGGGGTTCAAATTTTTTTTACTACCGGTTCTGTGGGCCTGGCTTGGTGAGCGCGGCAGGGGAAGGTTACTGTAAAATCCCCATTCCCTCCCCACCCCACCCCACTAACCTGCTTTCCAGCTCTTTTCTCCTGTGCAGAGCAACCAAAGAAGACCCAGCCAATCAGCCGGGACTCAGGAGGCAGAGAATAGGTGGGGGCGGGGCCAGTCGGAGGTGGTATTTGCCGGTTCCCGAACTACTCAAAATTTCCGCTACCCGTTCTCTAGAACTGGTCAGAACCTGCTGAATACTACCTCTGATCCTGAGGCAATGTTAAGGATGTGAATTAGAACCAGCTTTCCCTTCCTCCTCTCCTTCCCCCATTAAGCTGGGAAACTCACTAGAATCCTGATCCTGCAAATACTTTGTAAACATCACAAAATTTCAAAGTATTTTCAAGCAATAACTCACCTATCACAACTTGATGCCTGAAGGCCATTTTCATTTGTGACTATCACTTTGTAACAAAGTTCATTGGCAAGATTGGATTTCATTTTTAGTTCCTCCTCTGTTTCTTCGTTACCTCTTTGCTCATCTGCTTCTTCCACCTGCATTATCCCAAAATATTCACCAGCATCGAAGACCTAGAATTGTAACCAAAGATATTGACAACTGAAGAGGAAACTGCACGAATTGTTAAATATCCTTTTAAGTCAAAGCATTAGAGCAGGCAGGAGCACCAACCAAACTTGTCTAAACTCAGAAAAGCTAAGCAATATCTGACCTAGCTAGTACTTGAGGGGGATATTCATTAGGAAATACTAGGTTGTGAAATACAACTGGAAATATCAAAATGTCTTTTTAGAAGAAGACAATGGCAAACGACCTCTGCCTTGCTGTTAAGGAGCTAGGTGGCATATATTTTTTAAACAGTAATAATAACAATAATAGAAAATAGGCTGTTGGTTTGAACTCTGAGCTTGGCAATCTGGTTGCAAATATTTCATCACCATTCAAGGAGGCATTGTCAGTGTGTTTTGAGTTGTGCTCGTCTGTCAGAACACAAGTCTTTAAATACCTTGTTATGAGATGCAAATTAGTTTGAATGCTGTTTGTTCGGATATTTCTGAGTCTTAAAAATTAAATTTTATTTTGTTGGTAGGGTCCAGTGTTCAAGTCTGTCAAGATCCATCTGGATCTTAAGCCTATCTTCTGGAGTGTTGGCTATTCCTGTCAGTTTAGCATCATCTGCAAATTTGATGAGTTCCACTTCTATTCCCTCATCTAGATCGTTTATGAAGATGTTGAAGAATACTGGGCCTAAAAAGGAACCATGGGATACCCCACTGCTTCCTTCCTTCCATGTAAATATAGTTCCATTAAGGACTATACGCTGAGTGCAATTTGTCAGCCAGTTACAAATCCATCTGGTGGTGATGTTGTCTATCTTTTTTTGGAAAAAAAGCATCCAACCTAAGATGGCTGCATGACTACAGAGACCCAAAGTGGTAATGATTGAACTTCGGTTCAAACTATGACTCACTATGCCTATCTAATTGCTCCACTTCCCACAAAATCTAAGAGACAATACAGATTTTGGATAGAAAAATAGCTCAGTCTCACAAGCATTGTATAAAATTACGGCAGTATCAAGTTTCAGCTCAGTGAACTTCTTTGTTAAAAGATTTAACTGTTTGGACATGGCTTCCAGGGTGCTTTTAATTATCTGCTTTCTTTATTCTACCCTTCCTCCCCCCAACCCAGAACAGCCAGAATTACAGGTAATTCTCAACATGACAATTAAGCCCAAAATTTCTATTGTTAAGCAAGGCTATTAAGTGAGTTTTGCCTCATTTTATGACCTTTCTTGCCATAGTTGTTAAGTGAATCACTGCAGTTGTTTGGTTAATAACACAATTGTTAATTGAATCTGGCTTCCACATTAATTTTGCTTATTAAAATGTAATAAAAGTTCACATGACCCTGGGACATTACAACTGACATAAATAAATGCCAGTTGCCAGGTGTCTGAATTTTGATCATGTGACCATGGGGATGCTGCAATGGTCATGTGAAAATCTGTCATAAGTCACTTTTTTCAGTATCATTATAACTTCAAACCGCCACTAAAGGAATGGTTGTAACTCAAGGACTACACGTACTTCAAAATACCCCAACAGCATTTGCTTGGAATTCATTAAAGCAGCTACATCTTTTTCTGGGATCACAGAGCTTGGAAAGCGTCTGCTGTAGCTGTTCAATCTTGGAAAGAGACATGGTTGTTTTATTGAGTCTAAATTTGTACTCTGAATTGAATTCACTGTTTTACCCAGTCCTCTTGTGGGAAACTATGGCATAATAAAGAAATCTTACTTTAGTTCTGCCTTACATTTGGTCGTTTAGAGCAGGGGTCACCAACCTTTCAGACCTCAGGGACCACTAAATTCATAATTTTAAATCCCGCCGACCACTAATATGATCTGCCTAATGATCAGCTGGGTGGGCGTGGCTAGGTGGACATCTGACTGGGTGGGCATGGCCAACCCGATGTCACTCACATCAAGGGGTGCCTCGCCAGCCTCTACTCACCCCTCCCCTTCCAGCCACTCCTTGCCTGCCTGGACTCCTTAGGGCCCCAACAGGAAGCAGTTGTTGGAGCTAAGTAGCCATCACGAGAAAGAATTGGCAAAACAGCTGACTCAGTTCAAATGGGATCTGACCGAGAAGGGGGCTCAGCAGAAGCACCTCATTGAGGACTACGAGCATAGGCTTTCTAAGCACAGGGAAGACCTGTGGGAGTGCAAGGCCGGGTATCGGCGCGTGGAGGCTCAGCGGGCTGAGATGGTCAGCCAGTTCCAGGCCATGATGCAGTCTCACTGGAACAAGGCCCTCTGGCTCTTCACCACCAGTGGCACTTCCCTCCAGCGTTCGCCCAAAGCCCCAGACCAGGAGGCTGAAGCAGATCCCAAGTCGGAATTTCTGCCCCCTCTTTGACCTGCACAAAAAAAACCCAAAGGGGGAGGCTCTGCAGCAACACAAACATTCATTGCATGTATCCTGCCCAGGGGCCGTAGTTTGAGGACCCCTGATTTAGTGCAATATACAAAATGCAAATAATTTTTCTGCGGACCATCAAAATTTTCTCGTGGACCACCAGTTGGTGACCTCTGGGTTAGAGAAATTATTAGAGCTAACATAGACATCCTTGGCATCAGTGAGTTACACTGGACAGGCAGTGGTCAGTTCAAATCCGACAACTTTATTTTTCTGGAAATGGTATCAGACGAAAGGGAGTTGCATTCTGCATAAGCAAATAAGTAGCTAAATGTGTTGAGAGTCACAGAATATACAGCAATCATATAATATCTATCCATATTCAAAGCAAGCCATTGAACTTCACCATACTACAAATCTACCCCACCCACTGTAGACTCGAATGATTACGAAATTAAAACTTGTTTACAGTGAGCTTCAATGTGCTCTCAAGCAAATAACAAAAAAGGATCTTTAGTATATTATGGGCCATTTCACTGCAAAGGTAGAGCAAGGAGAATTGTCAAGAATAGTAGGCAAGTTTGGGCTTGGTGAATGGAATGAAGTTAGCAATTGTCTAGTGCAACTTTGCCAGGAAAAACATCTCAGCATAATGAACACGTGGCTGATGTAATACAAACAAATTTTATGCACATTGTCAGCACCAAATGGACAACATTGAAATCAGACAGACTTCATTTTTTTTAATTTGCATTTATATGCCGCCCTTCTCCGGAGATTCAGGGCAGCTTACAATTTTTTGGAGCACAACCGAATGCACTCAGCAATAGCCTTCATTCCATTGTATATGCCTGCTTATTACTAGGGCTTTTTGCCGCTCCCCCCCCCAAGCGGCATTTTTACAAAGTCAGCTTATTGCCCCCAACAATCTTGGGTCCTCACTTTACCTACCCCGGGAGGATGGAAGGCTGAGTCAACCTTGAGCCTGGTGGGATTCGAGCCTGCACTAATTGCAGGCAGCTGGAACTAAGTGCTAGGCGTTTAACAGCCTGCACCACCAAGCCTCTTTTTATGCCAACAATGCCGGAAAGGTTCAGTTGCATCTGTTAAGATACTTCCTGGTGCTGACTGTAGCTCAGACCATCAGCTATTAGAGGCTAAATTTAAGCTTAAATTGTGCAAGGTAAAAAAAAAAAAAGGTAATATCTCCCCAAAATTCAATGTGAACAACATCTAACCTATGTGCCACAGAACTTAAGAATAGGTTTGAGCTGCTGAATTCAGAAGGAAAAGATTCAAATGAACAGCAGGGTAACATCCAAGGTAACATCATAAAATTGCTGGAAAGTTATATGTCATGCCAAAAACCAAACAGAAGAAACAAGTGGCTATCTGATGACACCATCAAAGTAGCTGATCAGTGAAAGGCGGCCAAAGTCAAAGGTAATAAGGATAAAGTTAAAAAGCTGAATACAATTTTCCAATGTGAAGTTAGGAAAGACAAAAGTAGACAGTGGGAAGAACAGTGTCAACATTTGAAAGAAACTAATAGGAAGGGACAACTAAGATCATGTTTGCTTAGTGAAAATGATGAGATCCAGCTTTCGGCACAGCAAGGAACTATTAAAGACCACAATGGGAATGTATTAAGTGACAAGCACAAGATCAAGAACAGGTGAAAAGAATGTACGAAAGGACTCTATAGCAGTTTCACCTACCATCAAGATGGTAATGATGACAACCCAATTAATAAAGAACCAAATATCTTGAAAAAGAAGAATGGGCCATGGAGAAATTGCTGAACTGGAAAGTCCCAGGTATTGATGGGATATCTGTGGAATTACTAAGACTAGTGCCAGTTAACATCATCACTGCCCTGTATCAAGAGGTATGGACTACATGTCAACAGCCCCAGGACTGGAAAAGATCTGTTTCTATCCTATTAGTAAAAAAAGGCAATGACGGAGACTGCTCAAATGCACTGATTTCTCATGTAAGCAAGATTCTGTTAACAATCATTAAACACAGGCTACGGAATGTCATTGATCAAGAGTTAATTGATGTACAAGCTAGCTTTAGAAAGGGGCTTGGCACTTGAGATCACATTGCCAATATTAGATGGATTATGGAAAAGGCTTGTGAATATCAAAAGAATCTTTGTATGTGCTTTATCAATTATAGTAAAGCTTTTGACTGTGTAGAACACAATGAGCTATGGGTAGCTTTGCATGATCTTGGTGTCCCAACTCATCAGGTATGATCAGGAAGCAATAGTGATGGGAGTTCCAGGTTGAGCCTTCTCGAGAACGGGCGGCGGTTTGCGATTGTCCGCGACCGCAGCCTGGCTCTTGCGTCGGAGAGCCCCGATCCTGCAAGGTTCGGGGCTGAAGCTGCCTCATAGGGGCGGCGGAGAAAGGGAAATCTGCCAGCCAGAGTGAGGGGAGCCATCTCCCCTTTGGGTCTGGTCTTTTCCCTCCGAAGACGCCAAGAAGTGGTGGTCAAAATGGCCACCTCGAAGAGAAGGTCTCAACGGATTAAGATTGGTGCAGGAGGAAAGAGAGAAGTCGACAGCAGAGGAACCGGAGTATCGGATGGTAAGATCAAGGCACCCGGATTAAGATAAAGATGAGTTTTTTTAAAAAAGAAACAGAAGCGGCGCAGTCTCAAGTGAAGGAAAAAATAAGTAAAATATTTTTGACAGTTATAAGGGGCTTTGAACCGGGAAAGGAAGAAGCCAGCGTAAGAATTTAAGTTTGGGGCTCGGAAAACTTTGAATATCAAAATAAAAGGAAAGGATTAAGACTCTGTGCAGAAAGTGCCACTTTGTGGAGAAAAATTGGAAGCTAAAGAAGAAAGAAACTATCTTGTTCCTTTGTGGATTGGAGTTGTTACATTTTAAAGAGACGCTGGAACAAAAAAGCAAGACTCATAGAAAGTGAAAGCTTGAATACACAAAGACGGACTACCGGATTAGTTGGTGACATTGATATAGATTCTGGACCTGGGTTAGGATCTTAGAAAATTTAAAGAAGAAGAAATAAGGAAAATAAAAATTCTGGTGGCCATCCAAAGAATTAAAAATGGAGTTTAAAAGTATGAAAGAACTGCTACAGGAAGTGACTGAACTAACTTGGCTCGTTGCAGAAAACATGGGCACTGAAATGGTGAATAAAGAACAAGAAGAAGGAACCTTGGAAAGGGAGGAGCTAGCACAAGAGAAAGCCATTTTAAAAAGACAATTAATACAAAGATTAATACAAATAAAAGGGAAAGGAAGGTGGCTAAAAAACGGAACCTAAGAAAGTATCTAAAAAGGGGAACATTTATGAAATTAAGCATGTTAGAAAGGTTCAGAAGAAAAGGGAACAGAAAGGTAAAGAGAGAGAGAGGATTCAAACTGGACAGAGAAGGGGAAGAGCAGGATAAAAGGGAGGAGAAGGGAGCCAGCACAAGCAAAAGACATTTTAAGAAGACAACTAACACAAAGATTAATACAAATAAAAGGGAAAGGGAGGATGGTCAAAAAAACGAAACTTAAGAAAGTAATTAAAAAGGAGAACATTCATGAAATTAGGCATGTTAGAAAGGTCCAGAAGGATAGGGAGCAGAAAGGTAAAGAGAGAGGGATTCAAACTGGATAGAGAAGAGGGATAGCGGGATAAAAGGGAGGAGAAGGAACAAGAAACAAGAACAGAAGATAGAGAAATATGGGAACTACATAATGAAGAAAGAAACTTGTTTGCATAGAGATAATGGCTAATGCATTAAGAAGGGGGTTCTGCATGAAGAAGTGGTAATAAGAATATATTGCAATTATAAAAGTGTAAAACAATAGGGGTTACTGACAAGTTTTACTGGTAAAAGGTCACACTTTTATTTCTTTTTTTACAAAAGAAAGGTAAATGTTGATTAGATAAATTGAATTAATTGAAATGATTTTAGAAAATGTTTAAAAATGAGATTTGTCAATAACCAAGATTAGTTATTTTTATTATTATTTTGGAACCATAAATAAACCTTAGGGGGGATATGTGTTGCAGAACCCGATTGATTAGAGATATATTGTAAGGTAGCTTTTCTTTTTTCCTTTTTCTTTTTTCTCTATCTTTCGCTTTAAAGGGAATGATTATGATTATGCTACTATATTAACCACTGAGGTGTCACTTTCAAAGTAGTAAAAGGGGGGCAAGTTTAGGTTTTTTTCTTTTTCATTTTTTTACGTGTTAAAACCTGTACGGATTTAGAATCATGGAGAGAATATGTGATGAAAGGGCAAATCTGACGGATAAAAGAATTCTGTAAATGATAAAAGAGTATTAACAATGTGAAGATAATTAAAGGATAGATATGGATGAACTTTATCTTTAATATGATGGGCAAACATATTGTTATTTGTAAGATTTATAAATGTGTCTTTAAAATATATATATATATATTTGCAATTAACTTGAAATGAACTGGGGGGTTATACAGACTGAGATTAAGATTTGAGATTAGGATTAATTTCTCTGACCCTTTGTTTGCCAAAATGGAATAGAAGTAAAAATGGGATAAAATAGGAAGTTAAATGTTTAAAATGAATATAGATCTACTGTCATATTTGCATGTAAAAGTGATGACCTGGGAACATGCTGTCTACTGAAAAGAGCTGTTTTAAAAAACTGTTAAAAATTGAATAAAATTTGTTTAAAAAAAAGGAAGCAATAGTGACACAGACTGGTTCAGAATCAGTAAGGGAGTTAGACAGGGATGTATTTTATCACTGTTTTTGTTCCATCTGTATGCTGAAGTGGTCTTGTGAAAATTAGATCTTTAATTGCCTGGTGTTAGACTGAAGACTGGGGGAAGAACCATAAATAATTTGAGGCACACAGATGATTCAGCATTATTGGCTGAAAATAAGAAAGACCTGGAAAAAACGATCTAGAAAATCAAGGAGGAAGGTGAAAAAGTAGGATTGAGCCTTAACATAAAAAAACAAAGATAACGACAACAGCTGGAGGTGGACATAAGACATTTAAAATCAACAAGGAGGAAAATGAATTAGTTCAAGAATTTATCTTCCTTGCATCCAAAATTGTTCATGATGGCAATCCTACTCCCAAAACCAAATGCAGCATAACCTTAGGCTGTTCTACAATGGTTAACATAAATAAGACCTGGAATAGACTGATTTAAATATAAAAAACAGGCTAGTTAGAGCAATAATCTTCTCTATAATTATGTATGGGTGTAAAGTTGGGCACTAAAAAGAATTGATGCTTTTGAACTGTGATGTTGGCGTACATTACTGCGTGTGCCATGGAGAGCCAGAGAGGTGTTACATCATATAAAAACCCGACACATCACTAGAAGCTAAATTCGTAAGACTACATCTGATTTTATTTTGGCAATGTCATGCGTTCAAATTCATTGGAGAAGGCAACAGTGCTAGAAATGGTTAGTGGACAAAGGAGAAATGGCAAGCAAAGATAATATCAAATCTAATACAAAGTTGAACATGCAATTGAAAAAAAGCTGTGGATAGCTGGGAGAGCACTTGCCAAGAGACAGACACCATTAAATAGTTACAACCACCACCACAACTGGTTTAGTACTGAAAACTGATCTGATTTTTTTAATAAGTGTTGACCTTATGATTCTTGACGAATGTATCTTTTCTTTTATGTACACTGAGAGCACCAAATTTCTTGTGTGCCCAATCACACTTGGCCAATGAAGAATTCTATTCTATTCTATTCTATTCTATTCTTCTATTCCTATAATTCCGTATTCTATTCTATTCTATTCCTAGAATACGGTAGTATTCTATTTTTTGGTCTCCTAGTCATCCTTTTTCCTTGAGCCAACCTGTTGCTCAAGCAACTAACTAGCCACCTGAGTTAAGCAGCCTCAGCCAGTTAGCCAGAAGGGCAGGATTTCTCTCATCCATTGCGCCACAAGCATTTGGAGACATTTGCGGAGTCCAAACACCTGGGTTTCCTCTCCATTCTTGCCACTTTTTGCTTTTTATGAGCGTCCCCAAGGAAAGTAAAACCTCCACATGGCTTAGTCCCCTGAGAAGAAAAGAAGAGAAGGGCCTTGGTGGTGCAGGCTGTTAATAGCCTAGCACTTAGCTCCAGCTGCCTGTAATTATTGCAGGCTGGAATCCCACCAGGCTCAAGGTTGACTCAGCCTTCCATCCTCTCGGGGTAGGTAAAGTGAGGACCCAAGATTGTTGGGGGCAATTAGCTGACTTTGTAAAAATGCCGCTTAGTAATAAGCAGGCATATACAATGGAATGGCTGAGCGCATTGGGTTGTATTCCCAAAAACTGTAAGCCGCCCTGAGTCTCCGGAGAAGGGCGGGATATAAATATGAATTAAAAAGAAAGAAAGAAAGAGGGGGAAGCGGATCCAACGTTATTAACCCCAAAAGGGGCTACTGGTGGAAGCTTCCCGGGCGCAGCAGCTTTTTTCCCCCTCCCTCAACTTCCAGAGCCGTTGCAGAGCAAAGACCTTCCCGCCGGACTCCCCTTCTTGGCCCCGGTCGGATACGCCGTACCCAGCGCGCCTTTCATCGGAGGAACTCGGCGGGCCTCCCGAGATTTCAGGCCCCTAAGTCCCGCCAGTTCTTCGCCTCCCGGGGGAAGCAGAGCCCCGGCGTCCCTCACCGGCACCCACCTCATTTTCCAGCTTTCGCCACAGGCTGGGCCAGTAGCGTTGAGGCACCGCGGAGGCGCTGAGCGCGGGCCTGTGCAAAGCCACGAAGTCCAGATACGCGTCATTGTCGCCTGCCGCCATGCCGCCGCTCAGCCTCCTCGCCCGCCTTCTCCTCCGTCTTTGGCCGCGGCCCAGGCGGGCTGGCGGGCGGAGCCTTAAAGGAGCAGCCTAGGCTTGCCCTTGCGTCGCAAATGCGCCGGGACCTTCATTGGGAGCCTCTCCCTGCAGCCCTTTTCCGGGACCTGCAGCGGCGCCTCCGGACTCCTTGGAGGGGGGCCCTCTGGGCCCGATGCGCCTTCCTTTCTTTTGCGGGCTCCAGCGGCAGCCTCTTTGGCAGCGGCCCGATTTATGTCCCGCCGGATTGAGGGCTTTGGCCGAATCTCTTCAAAGCAGCTGGGAGGCAATTGAGGGACGAAGCTGCTTTTAAAAGAGATCGTGGAGCAGAGCGGGGTGGTGGCAGAGCGGGGGTCCAAGAGCTGAAGGTGGTGGCCGTGATAGGGCCCTTAAAACGTTCCAGGTTTTCCATCTCGGCACACTCGAGTATCTTTTTTAATCACATTTTCCTCTGATGACATACTATCATTTTTCCAATTCTGTGCGTAAGTTGACTGTGGAGATAAAGGAGAGGAAGGATTATTTTCTTTTATGTATACTGAAGGTATTTACACCAAGACAAATTCCTTGTGTGTCCAATCACACTAGCTATTCTATTCTATTCTATTCTATTCTATTCTATTCTATTCCATTCCATTCTATTCATTCCATTCCATATATTCTATTCTATTCCATTCCATTCCATATTTTCTATTCTATTCTATTCTATTATTTGACTGGAATGCACTGTATCAGTGGTGGGATTTAAATTTTTTTACTACCGGTTCTGTGGGCATGGCTTGGTAGGTGTAGCTAGGTGGGCATGGCAGGGGAAGGTTACTGTATATTCTCCATTCCCTCCCCAACCCACTAACCTGCTTTCCAGCTCCGTTCTCCTGTGCAAGGCAGCAAAAGAAGACCCAGCCAATCAGCTGGTACTCGGGAGGCAGAGAATAGGTGGGAGGGGGGGCAGTCAGAGGTGGTATTGGCCGGTTCTCCCACTACTCAAAATTTCCACTAGCGCAGTGGTGGCAAACCTTTTTCAGCTCCCATGCCGATAATTGCGCGCATGCTCCTGCACTTGCATGCCAGCACCCAGAAGGCAATGCATGCTGAGCCCCCCCCCCTGTGCCTGCACGTGCGATTCCCCTGCTGCGCCCATCCATCTGCACATGCGTATACGATCTCTCCACGCGCTGCACTTCTCTGCACATGCGCACATGACCCCAGCACGCACCGCGCATCTGCACATGTGCACGTGTCTCCTGCGCACCCCTGCCCCCCGTGCATGTGCACCAGATACCTGACAATAAGCTGTCAGGCGGCAGCGGCATGCACGCATGCGAGTGGGGCTCTTCCGGGCGAGCTCTCACACGCCAGAGGAAATGGCTCTGCGTGCCACTTCCAGCATGCGTGCCATAGTTTCTCCATCACTGCACTAAGGGTTCTCCCAAACTGGTCAGAACTTACTGAATATCATCTCTGTACTGTATGATTGGATAAATAATAGATATAGAGATGAATAGAGAAGATGAGAATAGGATAACAAGGTAAAAGTTATAGTGGACAATGATAGATTAAGGAATATAGACAAGTTAAGATTTATGTAAAAGTATGTATACTGTCACAGAAGCGTAATGAATGGAAATGATGTATATAAGAAAAATTGTTTAATAAAATTATTTAAAAATTAAAAAAAGTTCCAGGTTTTTAGTGTTTCGCACATCAAAAGAGGCAAAGCTGCTGCTTATCTTAACTCTTTTGACACCCAAGTCTTGAAATAAAACCTGAAGGACTAAAATGCCTTAGGCTTAGGATTTAACTTACATATGTGGGTAATAATGGTGTGTGTGTGTTGCGGGGATTTAGTGAAGGTTTCAAACCAGAAAATTAGTAATGTAAGTTGTACGTTTGCATTTAGCTTTTTTTTTTTGGCACGTTCTGAGTCTGAATAAATAATAGATGAGCAACCTTAGAAGTCTTATGAAGATCTCTTTTTCTGACATTCTGTGTCACTCAACTGAAAGGAGTAAGCATCGTGGTTTCCTGCCAGGCTTGGAGTTCAAAATCAACAACAGCTCATTGCTGCTTATTCGCCCATGGCAACTCGAGGCGGCTTACAGAACATAAACCATATTGGAAACCAAAAAAACCCCATAAAAACTAACAAAAAGAATCAAATAAATTAATAAAGCACAATAGAACAAAATCTGGAAAAAATAAATAAAAAATCACCCCGCAACTCCCTCTCACCCATCCCCACACTCCCTCCCACCCATCACATGAGCCATTTGACGGGCTCCATCCCGCTCTGGGTTCCCCAGGCCCGCTGGCAAAACCAGGTCTTCCGTGCCTTCTGGAAGAGTATTAGAGAGGGGGCCATTCTAATCTCTGGGGGGATGATGTTCCAGAGAGAGGAAGCCACCATGGTGAAGGCCCTTCTGGGTCCCACCAGGTGTATCTTCCTCGGGGATGGGACCCACAGCATTCCCTGCCTCCCCGCTCTGATGGGTCGGGTAGATGTGACCGGCAACAGACGGTCCCTCAGCCAACCTGTTTTAGTGATCATTCAGTTACAATGGCACTGAAAAAAGTGACTTATGACCATTTTTCACAGTGTGGACTGTTGCAGCATCCCCGTAGTTATAAATGCTGTTGCTTGGCATTTATGTCGGTTTATGGCATCATAATATTTATGATGGTTGAAGTGTCCCGGGGAGTCATGTGATTCCCTTTTGTGACCTGACAAGCAAATGGGGAAACCAGATTCACTTAACAACCATGTTACTAACTTACCAGCTGCAGTGATTCGCTTAGCAACTGCAGTAAGAAAGGTCGTAAAATGGGACAAAATCCACTTGACAAATGTTTCGCTCAGCAACAGAAATTTTGGGCTCAACTCTGGTCATGAACCTCGGTGGCACAGTGGTTAGAGTGCAGTACTGCAAGCTATTCCTACTGCAATTTGGCAGATCGAATCCCATCAGGCTCAAGGTTGACTCAGCCTTCCTTCCGAGGTGGGTAAAATGAGGACCCAGATTGTTGGGGGCAAGAGGCTGACTCTGTAAACCACTTTGAGAGGGCTGTAAAGCACTATAAAGTGGTATATAAGTCTAAGTGCTATGGCTATTGCTATAAGTCAAGGACTACTGGTATAAGAAAGCAGCAGAGACAGGGTAGACTAAGCTTTACTGTGTGCATCAGCTTCAGGTGAGCCAAGAGTGTGATGCAGCCATTCAAAAAGCCATTGGGTTGCTTTAACTGCAGCCCAATGTCCACAATTGTTTCCCCACCTCCAACTGGAGTCCCACATCCAATTCTGGCATGACAATTCTAAAAGGACCATGATTGGCTGGAGCAGTTTATAGGTAAGCTGCCAAGACAAAGGCAGGACTAGAAACCAGATCTGGCAGGAAGCAGATCAAAACTTTCTGTGCATAGTTCTAACCATCAGTGACCTAGCAAGGAAAAGTTGATGGAGTGGTTACAGCTTCAATTTAGCTTCAATAAAAGCGGAGCTGGTGTCGCCGCGAGATGGAGGTGATCTTGACTCCTGAGATCACCCTCGATACTGCCGCTTCGGGACGGTCCCCCGGGATCTAAACCGACTCGTAGGGTTGGTGAAAGTTGGGGGCGCCTCCTGCTGATCCCAGGGACGTCGCAAAGTCCCTGGTTGATCCAGGACAGCCCCTTACCCGAACGCTGAGGCAGCCATCGGGCTGAAGAAGCTGTGACAGCTCCGGAGGAATGAGATCGGAAGAAGTTTGTTGGTCGGTGAGATCATTTTGTTGTTAACCCTTTGGGAACACCCTAGTAATTCTAATGGTGTGAAATTGAGTGCGAGATGGACTAGGCGGCGGAAGAGATTGGGCTTGAAAGTAAAGAGTTTTGTTTCTTCTTTTTTTCATGGCTTTAAAGACTTTTCCCTCCACTTTTTCTTCTTGGGAGTTCTTGAATACCTTTTATATTTTTTGAACTTTATCTCCTTTTTCTTTTCTTTTTTTTGCACTGGGGCTCTAATGTAATTTGGCTATTTTGACTTGGTTACTTTTCATTTTTTGCATATAAGAAATGGCTGCTGAGGCTTTTTTCTGTCTTCTTGTTTTGAATGAGACAGGAAGTGATATATTTTGGGAGCCATCCGGCAAGGAAGTGAAAGTTGGCTATCTTATACAAACATATACATTTGCAAGGACTGTATCCAAGGCTCTGTTGATTAGAAAGTGCTGGACAGGTGCTTTTGGAATATCTTTGAGCCTGCAGTTTGGAATTGAAGAGTAAAGCGACCTTGGAGAGTTTTAAAATAAAAGAACTGGAATTCTTTGAGAGGCAAAAAACAGAAGAGCTGGAATTTCTCCTCCTTCAATTGTTAAGCTCTGGACTTTGCATAGTGGCAGTGGAATAAAGAGTGATATTGCTTCCTGCCAAGGTCTCCTATTGTTTGGAACTTAATTTTTATAATTGGAGCCCCTAAAAATATATTTTGTTATTCTTAAAGGATAATTTACTATTTTATTATTATTTTTTTTCAACTTTTTATTGATATCTTCCTATTTTTCAATTTTTAGCCCTTTCTCTTTTGAGAGGTGGCTTTTCATTTTGTACATTGGAACAAGACAGTTAACTATTGGATCTTTTCTTTTTCTTCCTTCTTTTTTTTAAACTCAAGTTTTTTATTTATACATTCTTTTCTTAGTTTTAAATTTTTATTTTTCTTCAAATCATTGATATATCATTGACACGTTATTGAATTCCTCTTTTTTTTTTTTTTTACTATTTTTCTCTTTTTTCTTTTTGAGTAGGATTGTTCCTCTCCTTCTTATATTACTAATTTTACTTTTTATTATTGGCTTCCATTCCTTTTTTCTTTCCCTTTTTTGGAATTGGTGTTGACAATCTCTGCAACAATAAGATCTTCAGTTCCACTAGTTACAACTCCCGCATCAACAATATCACAACAAGAAAGGGAAAAAGAGAAAGAAGATAAAATACAGATGATATTACAAGCAGTGAGCGAGATTGGAAAAAAAATAGAGAAAATTGAGATAATTGAACAGAAGCTGGACAAGACAGATGAAAATATAAAAGCTCTATGGCAAACAATGGAGAAATATGGTGAGAGGATTAAGAAAGTTGAGGAGCAGCAAGAACAAAGAGATGAAGAAATTAAGAGTTTCAACATCAGATTAAGTGAAGTTGAGAGTGACCATAATGAATCACTGTGAAGCAAAGTTGATAGATTGGAATTTTATTTGAGATTCCAAAATGTCGAGGAAGAGAAGGGTGAAAATTTGTTGGAGAAAATGACACAGATCTTGGCAGAATTGTTAGAAACAACCGAAGAGAAGATGAGGGATGGAATAGATGAAATATTTCGAGTCCATACAAGGTATGCAACGAGGAATAGACTTCCACAAGAAATCCATATTAGGTTCACTAAGAAGAGCATTAAATCACAAATACTGCAAGCAACTAGAGATAAGACATTGAAGCACAATAACAAAGATATTATGGTATTGAAACAGGTACCAAGAAGAATAAGAGAGAGAAGAGAATATGCATTCTTATCCAAAGAACTGTTGAAGAGAGGTGTAAATTACAGATGGTTAATACCAGAAGGCCTTCTGTTCGTGTGGCAGGAACAAAGACATAGAATTGATACAGTGGAGAGAGCGCAATTCTTTTACGATGAATATTTTAGAGGAAAGGATGGAAATGGAAGACAAGAGGAGCTGATTGTGGAACTTCCAAAGGAAGGTGTAGCAACAAGTGAAGAAGAGGAACAACTTGGAGTGGTAGGTGGTCTACCTAGAGAATGAAGAGAAGTTAGAATGACTAGAGCAACAAAATCTATATACAAGACCTAAAATGGAAGGAAAAAACTGATTTCGATGAATATAAATGGACTTAATTTGATTGCTAAAAGAAGGAAAATATTTCATAAATTAGAGAAACTAAAACTTGATATAATTTGTCTACAAGAAGTTCACATTAAAAAACAACATGAATATGTATTGAGACAAAAAAAGGAAAGTTATTTACATCATTGGCACAATGTAAAAAGAGAGTGGTCTTGTACATTAAAGATATAATTACTGCAGAATTGATTTATACAGATGAAGATGGGAGGATTTTAATGGTGGAGATAATAGACAACAACACTAAAATGCTCTTGATAGCAATATATGCACCAAGTGAGAATCAAGAAGAATTTTATAAGAAATTATACCAAAAAGTGACTGAATTAGACTATGCAAATATTTTTTGATGGGAGATTTTAATGGGATAATTAATGATCAGCTTGACTATAAATCTGAGAGAACTAAAAAGAAAACTAGAAGAAAGCTGCCCAAGTCCTTTTTCAAATGATAGAAGAAATGAATATTAAAGATATATGGAGAGAGAGAAATACTGGAAATAAAGAATTTACTTTTATTCAAACAGACATGAATCATGGTCAAGAATAGATATGGTATGGGCATCTGCAGATATGCTCTCGATATAGAGAAATTCAAATTGAAATTGGGACCTGGGCAGATCACAATCCACTGATAGTTGCTTGGAAAGGACAGAGGAGAAGATCTAGATGGACATTAAATAATATGATTTTGAAAGAAGAAGAATTTAAAAGAGAATTGAAACAGAACTTACCTTTTTCTTCAAGGAAAACAGAAAAGAAGATACATCATTACAAACCCGTTGGGATGCGATGAAGGCCTATACAAGAGGATTGATAATTGACTACACAAGGAAAAGAAATACTAAACGGAAAAAGACATTTAAAATATTGGAAGATGATTTCATGAAATTGGAAAAAATTACAAGAATCACCGCAAGGGAAAGATATTAAAAGGAAAATGGACATGATTAAACATAAAATGGCTTTAATGGATAAAGAAGATGTTGCTCAAAAGATTAAAGTTAAACAAAATTATTTTGAAAATGCTAATAAACCAGGAAGATGGTTAGCTTATAAAATTAGAAAGGAAAGAGAAACAAAGAAAATTAGCCAATTAATAGATGGAAAAGGGAATATACAATATGGGAATGATGAAAAGAAAAAATTATTTGAGACTATTATGAAAAACTGTACTCTCAAGAAGATATCCCAGAAGAAAAAATTAAACAGTATTTACAAAAGACAAGACTGCCACAGATACCTAAAGATATTGAAATAATGTTAGAAGGGAATATAACCATGATGGAATTGACAGAAGCTTTGAAGAAACAAAATACAGGGAAAGCACCAGGTCCAGATGGCTTACCGGTGGAATTTTATAAGACCTTCCAGGAAGTGTTAAGCACTCCCCTTCTAGAAGTGATGAATGAAGTGTTACTAAAAAAGAGAATACCTGAAACATGCTTGGAAGCCTATATCACCCTTATACCTAAAGAAGAAATGGACCTACAACAAGTTAAAAATTATAGACCTATCTCACTGCTGAACTCAGACTATAAAATTTTTGCTTCAATATTGGCAGAAAGAATGAAAAGGTATTTAAATGAATTTATCCACACAGATCAAAATGGATTCTTGCCAAAACGACAAATTAAGCAAAATGTGAGAATAATTTTAGATACTTTGGAGTACTATGAAGCACACCCTGAAAAACAGATGGCATTGATGTTCTTAGATGCTCAAAAAGCATTCGATAATGTGAATTGGCGATTTATGATATTGCAAATGATGCAAATGGGCTTTGGAAAAACTTTATACAGGCTATTGAGACAATATATAACAACCAAACAGCGAAGATATTGGTAAATGGAGAATTGACAGAATTTATAGAGATAAGAAAAGGAACTAGACAAGGTTGCCCTCTGTCACCCCTGCTGTTTGTCTTAACATTAGAAGTGCTGAATAGAGCCATTAGAGAAGATGAAGAAATAAAAGGAATGAAAATTAAAAAGAAGAATATAAACTACAGTTTGCAGACGATTTGGTATTCATATTAGAGGATCCACTTAAATCAGCACCTAAGTTGATAGAGCAAATAGAAAAATATGGAATGGTGGCAGGCTTAAAATTAATAAAGACAAAACAAAGATTCTAACAAAGAATATGTTAGCAAAACGTAAGAAAGACCTAGAAGATTTACTAGAGATACAGATTGCAAATAAAGTTAAATATTTGGGAATATATATAACATCAAGATGCAGTACATTGAAAGAAGATAATTATATAAAACTCAAACAGCAGATAGCGACAGATCTTGAAAGATGGGAAAATATGCAATTATCTCTTATTGGCAGAATATCGACAGTCAAGATGAATGTTCTACCCAGAATCTTATATTTATTTCAGACAATCCCAATTAGACTTGGGAAAGAGTACTTTGAAGATTTAAATAAAATCACATCAAAATTTATATGGCAGGGCAAAAACCAAGAATTAAATTTAAGCTATTACAAGATGCAAGGTCTAGAGGGGATTTGCACTACCTAATTGGGAATTGTATTATCAAGCTGCAAGTTTGATGTGGGTGAAAGAATGAATAATGTTGAGAAATAATAGATTATTAACCTTAGAAGGTCATGATTTGCTATTAGGATGGCATGCTTTCTTATGGTATAAGGGAACAAAAAACAAGGATATTTTAGAAGACACTATGTTAGAAGCTTTATTTTTAAATTGGGAAAAACTAGAAAACAACATTATATACAAATTCCATTATGGGTATCTACTATTGAAGCTTTTCATATCCAATAATATATAAGAAGGAACAAACAATTAGATATGGAGAGATTTTAAATGAAAAGGTGAACTCAAATCGATGCAAACATTACAAGAACAAGGAATAAAATGAATTGGTTTTCATATTTGCAAATACAATCCAGATATGATGAGGATGTTAGGACTGAAGGTATTTATAAAAAGCAAACTGAATTAGATAAAATTTTGATGGGTACGAATGAAAAAGTGATTAAAAACTCTATGGTCATTTATTAGAAGTTAGAATGGAAGAGGAGCAGGTTAAGGAAACAATGATTGCTTGGGGAAAAATTTTGGTTATGGCATAGATTTAGAGATGGCAAACACTATGGGATCAGAATTATAAAATGACAATGTCAACTGCATATAAAGAAAATTTGTATAAGATGTTTTACAGGTGGCACCTATCCCGAGAAGGATGCAAGAATGTTTAAGGACAAATCGGATAAGTGTTGGAAATGTCATCAGATACCGGCTCCTACTACCACATGTGGTGGACTTGCTGATGCTAAAAGATACTGGACTAAAATCCACATGTGGTTGGAAAAATGACACAACAACATATAGACCTGAAACCGAGATATTCCTATTGGGAATTGTACCAGAGACATTTAACAAAGAACTGAAATACTTGATTGTTAATGTACTGACAGCTGCTAGAATTGTATTTGCTAAAAATTGGAGAAATGACAAGATACCTATGCAGGAGGAAGTGATTAAGAAGATTTTGGACTGTGCGAAATGAGTAGATTAACATTTGAAATTAGGGACCAAGAAGAAAAGCAGTTTTATAAGATATGGAACATGTTTTATCAATGGCTAGATAAAAAGTTTGGTAATATATGGGATATATATGGAATATAAAGATAGATAGAACTGTTGAAACAATATAGAGATTATAATATGGTAGAGGATTAATAATAATGATAATGGTTTTTCCTTTTCGTAATACTGAGTATGAATAACGAGGGGAAGGCACTGTGATTTTTGACCGACTGACACACTTGAAATTGATATGGATTTGTGTGTTGTATGTTTGTTTGTTATGTTTGTTCTTTTTGGAAAAATAAAACCTTTAAAAAAAAGTCTTATCAAATTAATGTTCAGTTTTCAGCCTAATTTTGTGTTCAAAACTTCATAGTTGGTCTACTTTATGATTCCATGTTAGTGGTGCTCATATGAAGTGGGGAGATATTTAAAGATTTATGTAGCTATCCATCTTGCATATCTTAACTCTGAGCAGCTCTCAAAACATCAATTAAATTTGTACTGATAGTGACTTATATTTGGCCAATGACAAAGCCAAGAATGAAGCTTCATCCTGGCAGTTTAGTTTGATCTAGACAAGAAGATCAATAAAACTAGAATAACTAGGAAAAACACATCAAAAATTCCCAGTGCTCCAAAAGCAACATATGCCTACACATCCGTATTTCATTTTACAGAGCTTCCCAATGCTTGCCTTGTGGAATATAGCCACCATCCTTAGAGAGGGTTGTTTCCTTACCTCTATTCCCACCTCTGTTCCACCTGTCAGCAGAAGTATCTCTTGTTTGACCATTGCCTTGGCTGTGGCTCTTCTGCCTGTCTACCTAGGTGACTATCAGAGCTAATTACATTGCCCTGGAGAAAGCCCACTTCTTAGATCCCATGAGGTGATAATGTTTAAAGAAAGGGGCTTATCTAAACGATAGGAATCAGCAAATACCCTCAGGAGGAAGAAGTCCTGCAAATGTTACATTAAAATGCCACGTGCAGAATTGGAAGATATCTTCAATCTTTTGTTTTGGATTTGTTGTGAAAATATTTAAACAAAAATTACATGCTTCCTTTTGAGCTTTGTCATAAAAAACAAAGCTACTGATACACAGAAGTTAGAGTGATACAGGTTTAGGAATATACATTTGCAATAATCTATCCAACTTGGTTTAGACATATTGTTAAAATGTTGGTAAAATTCAATGTGGTTTTTTATTTGCTGTTTATGTTCTAGGCTATTATAATATATTTTTTATGGAAAGAGGCAATTTGTACATAATTTACATTGGAAATAAAGCTTAACATCTATAAACATTTTTGTTCTGATTTTTATTCATGTCCACTTTAGAAAAAAACAGAAATCTAGAATTATTGAGTATCCAGTTTGAGAGGTATTACAGTGAATATTTTGAGCAAATAATGTGTGTATCCCAGATGTTCCCTGTTCAGATGATATTTATTTATTTATTTATTAATGGGACTTATATGCCGCCCCATCTCCAAGACTCTGGCTTACAATAAAAACAGACACAATAAATATTTAAAAAAGAATTAAACTAATGGTCCCAATTAATACAAAACTTAAAAACCACCAAAATCTAAAAACACCCCACCCATAGGTCACAGCCCGGATTGGTCAAATAACCAGGTCTTCAGGTCATGGCGGAAGGTGCGGAGGTCAGGGGCCAAGCGGAGCCCCAGGGAAAGTTGGTTCCAGAGTTCAGGGACCACGACAGAGTAGGCACGTCGTTGGGGGACCGCCAGCCGGCATTGCCCGGCTGATGGGACCCCAAGGAGTCCCTGTCTGTGACTTCGTACAGGGCAGTTAGTATTCGATGTCGGCAGCAGTCTCTCCCTTAAGTAATAAGGACCCATGTCATGTAGGACTTTGTATGTTGCTGATCTGGCAAAAACAGTGATTGGAGAACAGGATTAGACATTTCTGATTCAGCAGTCACTATATAAAGTTGGTACTGAATATTTCTAAAAAACAGTATGCAAACGTCTCCATTCTTGTTTCTTCATTTCCTCTAGGGCAGGGGTGTCAAACCCAAGACCCAGGGGCTGGATCCAGTCCACAGGATGCTTAGATCTGGCCCACGGGGCTGCTCTGGAAACAGTGAAGGAGTGGCCCGTGGTGCCTCTACCAGTGAAAACAGACTCCCGATCTCCGTTTTTGGCTGGGATGGCCTCCAGCAACCTTCTGCCAGTAAAAATGGTGTATGCTGCCCTCCTGTGAGCAGGAGCTTCACCATGTTAGAACAGAATAAGGAAGTAGTGCCTCGAACTCAGAAAACTCAGAGAAGACATAGCAGATACAAAATATCATATTGCATAGTATGCGATTTCCCATATTAGGAAGAAAAGTGTCTGTATTAGTTAGTGATTGGCTAAACATAGTTAGAATGTAAGCCAAGCCCTCGTAAGAGGGGGCGGCAGCTTAGGGCTATAAAAGGCTTTGTTAAACAAAGTCCTGGGTTCCTTCAACGCCTGGAGGAACCCGCTTTCGAGAATGCGTAATAAACTTTGTTTCTTTGGATCAACGAACCAAGTCTTGAATTTTGCTTTGGCGACTCCATCTCACACTCCCGAACTCTGTTTTTACTGGCAGAGGGTTGCAGGAGGACGTCCCAGCCAAAAATGGAGATCTGGAGCCTGTTTTCGCTGGCAGAGCGCTTGGGTCACCACAGGCGCCCCCGACACGAGTGATGTGAAGCTGGCCATGCCCACCCCAGCCCCCCAAGTTTAAACACAACCCTGATGTGGCCCCCAATGAAATAGAGTTTGACACCCCTGCTCTAGGGGAATCCATAGGAGGGGGGGTCATGAAAGTGAAGGTGACAGCACAGCTATGCAAAGCCTCACTACCATGGTTGTGGCTGCCATCTTGGGTGAGTTTTTTTTTATTTTGAACCCCAGATTTCATCCACTCCATTCTATTCAGAATGTCTTCAGACAAAGTAAATTACTGGTTAGCAATGTTCAGTTAACAGCCTTCTCAGCCACCAAAGAAGAAGGATGGTGCCAAACTGCCTACAATAATTTGTTCACACTCTGCCCTGTTGTGGAAAAACTATTTAGGCAGACATCAAGTTACATTAGCCTGCAATCAGTTTTTAACACCTGCATTTTTTAAAATAAGCTTAATGTGAAAATGTCCCTATGTGGTATGGACATGCTTTCATTTTAGATGATTTGTAACTAATAGTTTTGTCACCTCATTCAGATTAATTTCCATAAAAGGCAGGGGGAATTCTCAGTTACCTTGCAAATGTACTCACACTTCCACCAGGCTAGGAATATGGTTTGTGCAGAAAGAATAAAAGGGTTGACTTTTTTCTCATTACCAAATTGAATCCCAAGGGATTTACATAAATTCATACAAAGGAAAAATGTATAATTAGATTGATTTTTACAAGTCTTATATGCTGTAAAGAGCATATACTTCAGAAGTTAAATGAAGCCCACAGCAGATTGCTCATTGCTCAGTTCAGGTGCCTGAATATTCATAACCATGTCTTAGAAAGAGATCTGTATAAACAGGATTTATTTCACTCTTGTTCCTATAATTTATTCATGCTGTGGAGCTTTTTCTTCCACGATTTTTTTAGATGCAGGAAGTCTCCTCATTAGAAGATAAATCATCATTAAGTATCTTATTTACAAACAATGGTCATAATACTGGGCATAAGGTTTAAAGTTTGTCATTTTTCAGCATGTGTGGATTTAAGAATTGAATCAGGAGCAAATTTATTCAGGTTAATTCTAATAAAATGAGTGTGATACCTTTTTTACAAATCATATTGTTTACCTTATTCCTTGCAATTTTTGTGTGTCTACCCCTGAAATTGGATTTCTTCATTCAAATCTCTCAGTGCAGTGGAGTGGCTGCCATCAGACTATTGTGATGGGGATTGGACTTTCATTCTTTTTAGAGGTATATGTATTAAATGTGAATTATTAAAACCTTTTCTAGCCCTGCAGGTGTCAGGAAGAGGAACCAAGTTGCATTCTCAGACTTTAGCAGCAATCTAGTTTTTCCCATTCCCCAATCAATCTTCAAGAGAACAATATTTAATGTATGAATATTTCTACAATATAGTCACTCTTAAAATATGCTGAGCATGTAAGGATAGTACATAGAAAACTTTGACAAACCTGAAGAAGAAGGCAGGGAAAATTAACACTGTACACAATTTTTTAAAATATGGATGTTTCATTAAGCAAGCTGCAATGGACAATGGCATCTTAATTAATTAATTAACATATCCAGTTGTGTTTCTTGTAATCCAAACATATCCAGTTACACTTGGATATGACTAGAGTGCTCTAATCTGATAACTCTAGAATATTGGACCACAATTCCCATCATTCCCAAACAACCAAATTAAGGGAGTTTTTGGTCAAGGCACCTGGAGGATAGAAGATTGGTGGAATGCTATCCTAATCAATACAAAGCTAAGGACTGAATCAAAAAGCAAGAAGTTTTGTTAGGGCTCAAAAGTTATGAAGCACATAATACAAACCAGTCTACCAATCAATCAAAAGCAAAGCATGCAACAAATTCATGGTGTGAGAAAGAGTAAATATATATGTGGCAACCAGTGAAGTTTTGCTGTTACTTTCAATTAACTGGCTCTCTGAAGGACTTAAGACGACCTCTAACTCTTATTATTCTGTTTCTGTTTCTGAACCAGTTAAGCCTCATTGTTTGGTGGAAAGTGATTCGAGTGTGGTTATTTTCCAGGGCTGTGAGTTGAGTGACTGTAAGGCGAACCTGGCAGCGCATGGAATAGGTCAATCTTTTGTATTTGGTAGAAACTGGAATTCACCTTGTGCATAAACAAGAGCAGGATACATAAAAGTAATCCATCATATGTGGATGTTATTTCATTCGTTATAAACTTAGATCATAGGAAAGCCATATTAGTGGCAAAAAAAATCAGGAGTCTAATAGATTTCCCAACTGGCAAATTTTATTAAACATCCCTTCATGAGATGCACAGACACACACACCTCTCACACAAATACAATTAATTTAATTTTGCAATCTGATTCTAGGAATCAAGAATCAGATTGCAAAATTAAATTAATTGTGTTTGTAATACATACATATATATATATATATATGTTTTCGTAGATTTTCACAGGTAAAGGTATGTAGGTCTTGGTGTATTGGTCTTGTCCGTGTAAGATTGAGAATACCTTGGCAACGTTTGGCAAATCTCATCCGTCATCTTCAGGCTGGTGTCTTCAGCTTCTCCCAGAAGAATGAAGCTGAAGACACCAGCCTGAAGATGATGAGTTCTCAATCTTCAAATTATATATATATATATATATATATATATATATATATATATATATTGGTCTTGGTGTATTGGTCTTGTCCGTGTAAGATTGAGAATACCTTGTGCGTTTCCAGATCCTTTCGCCATCTTCAGGCTGGTGTCTTTGGCTTTGTGCTTTGTGCTGGCACAAGCACAAAGCTGAACAGCCTGAAAAAGGTATTCTCAATATATATATATATATATATATATATATATATCAATCACACAAACACAGTTAATTTAATTTTGCAATCTGATTCTTGATTCCTACGTCCCCCAGAACAATTCACTATTCTGTTGCAGAAAAATCAACAATGTGGAGACTAACCAGATGTGAAATTGGGAAGCTATTCTAAAGAGTGACAATTAAAATGCAACTACTCAGCCCCCTCACATGGCACAATAGGGATCAAAACAGTGATTATAATAAGTGGATTTCACCATGGGAAAGAAAGCGCCAAGCTATTATAGAGCTTTATAGGTGAAAACCAGCATTTTGAGCTGTAGCCAAAGTGATTGGAAAGCCAGTACAGGACTCAAAGAATTGATGTTACATACTCATTGTGATGAGTGCCAGCAACCAGGCAGGGTGCTACATTTTCTGGCTTCTGAATGGTATTCAATGTTAGCCCATCTAATGATACATAGCAGTAATCCAGTGTGTAATAATAAAGGCATGAATCTCTGTCTGTGATGCATTTCCAAGTTCTTTTCCGCAAATAACCAAATCCATAGTAAGTGTATATATACTGTCCCTGCTAATGTCTCTAAAGTTTAACATAGCTGCTAAAACAAGGGATTTTAACAAGAATGTTTTCAGACTTAACTGTTAGAGTCTCTCAGCAAGCTTATTTAGAATTCAGATTCAACCTCTACTATAAGCACACTTTGTGCCCTTAAACAGGAACAAGAAAATCCTGGTTTCTGGGAAAACACATAATCTACAAAAATTATCTTACATTTTTTTCATATACAAGTCGTTCTCAATTTACCTATCCATTTGTAGTGAGTGTTTGAAGTTACAATGACACTGAAAATTTTTTGACTTTGAACGTATTTCACACTTATGACTGCAGCAGCATCCCCAATGGTCACATGACCAAAACCTGGGCGCTTGGCAACTGACATGTATTTATGACAGTTGCACTGTGTGATGATTCCCCTGGATGCTTCCCCAGATACCTCTCCAGATGTTAGCTTGGAGGAGGATGAAGCAGTTCCAGGCCTGCCAGGAGAGGAGTTGGTCAATAGCTCCAAGCAGCCTCTGAGAGGGATTTGGCTGAAGCACAGCTGCAGCAGGACAGCCCTGAGGCTTCAGGTGGGAAAGCACTCAGCGCTACAGCCAGTCAGTGATGAGGAAGAGGAACTGCCTTCTGCACCTGATCCAAGAACATATAGGGCAGAGAAAAGGCAGGAAGAGAGGTCAGCCAGATTACTCGCAAGGAGGCAGCCTCACCCTTCTTGATGGGCTGCACCAAAAGCTGGCTATTTAGCACAGTGGACAGATGGAGCCAATGCTGGAAATGTGTTCATTTCCTTGCTGTGTGTTCTTGCCTTGAACTTTGGTTTGTGTCTCTTCAGCTGTTGCCTTTGCGTTGGGAACTTGCTTTTGCTTACTGAACTGGTCTTTGCCTTGAGAGCTAGTGTGATGACCTGGAGTGTAACACAAACATAACAAAATCCAAAATGTAAATAAATGTCCTTTAATGCCTCCAACTTGGCCCCACTGTTCAGTAATTCTCAGTTGGAGATAAAACGTACTCAAGAATAGTCTTCAAAAGAAAGCAATACAGTCCGAACTTAATGAGCAGATGGAGATGAAATAAAAAACTAAAAACAAACTACAATGAAGGAATTTCCACAATGGACCAGGATAAGTAATTACCAGCTTCAAGGAGATAACAAGGCACAGTCTGTTGGAAGGATGCCAACCAAGATAACTTCAGTCCAAAATAACACACACTTTGTTTCTGGCAACACTGTGTTTTAACCGTGTCTATTATATACTTTTCTCCCCAGCTGCAACCAATGAGGGGGATCATGGCCGCTTCCTCTCTCGTAAGCCAAGTTGTTGCCTTTTCCGTTCCTCCTTGCGTGTCCTAGGATGAAGAGGGGATGGGCCTGGTTCTTCCTCTGACTGCCCAGCCAGCCTCTGCCCTTCCCCAGCCTCCTCCACAACCTCCAGAGCCACACCTCCACTCCCTGTTGGCAGTTTCTCCTCTCCCTCAGAGGCTGACTCTAACAAGGGCATGACAACTAGTGTTGGCTTCATTTGAGTAGCTTTGGGACTCATTGGAGCTTAGCTTATGCTAGCACAGGGAATACCAATTCAGGCTTGGAAGCCTTAATAAAGACTCCTTACACCTGTGGTATATGTGTGTGTATGACACTGTCCCAGGATCATGTGATCATGTGATCACCATTTGTAACCTTCTCAAATGGCTTCTGACAAGCAAAGTCAGTGGAGGAAGCCAGATTCACTTAATGACTGCATGATTCACTCAACTGAAGCTATTCACTTAACTGTGGCAAAAAGGTTGTAAAATGGGGCAAAATTCACTTAACAACTGCCCTGCTTAACAACAGAAATTTTATACTCAGTTGAGTCCTTCCAGAAAATGGTTCTTTAATCAGTGGGGCTTTTTTCTACTTTGTTTGGCAGATAGCTGGTTTTGCTGCTGAAACTTGTCCAATTGCCCTCTGCAATTTTAGTGGTGCTGATTTTTGCTTTCAATTTGCACTTTACAATTTTTCTTTTTGTTTTTTCATCCCTGATGAGTGGATTACAAGTTAATTGCCTGGCTGAGTGTGGTTAAGATTGATGTCCTCTTGATGGATTACAATGAAGGACTTTTATTGCTTAAAAGGCAAAGGAAACTTTTATTTATTCAAGAAGCAGCTGAGTAAAACTTCAGCCTTTTGCCTTGGTGTAATAGGGACTTAAATTATTTTAGTTACTAATTGAAAATGTTGTATATAATGTATTAATTTCAAAGAACTCTAGTATTTTTTTCTGTATATATTCCTGCCTCTTGTTCTTTAGAGCAAGGAGTATTTTTAAAAAGAAATTCCTTATCTTTTCTCACTGTGGTAATTGCTATCTAGCATATTTTAAAGTGGTTGTTTGAGAGTTCAACTCTAGGTAGTGGCAGATATTTTTCTCCTAAGGTGCAAAGAAAAAATATCTACTGAGTACTCCATGTGGTGTCAGGAATGGCATCCAGCTAGTAAACGCTCAGTTCTATCCAGTCGCCCCAACTCAACCACAAATTAAGGGAGTAGAGAGTTGTAAAAAGGGAGTTTATATAATATAAGAAGAAGTTGTATTGTTTGGAAACACACTGAAATCCTTTTGGCTTTGAGCATTGCCCAGTGACTGTTTATGTTGTGTACTAAATATCTGGCCATATAGACAATGAAGCCTACTGAGAATAAAAAAAACTTGAAATGAGTATTTTTAATTTTCTATATTAAGTAAAATTTAAGCATTAACCAGCAGTGAGGTGGGTGGCCCATACAGTTAATAAATAAAAAATAAAATAAAAATATATTATGTAAAATGCCCCCAGAGAAAAAAGGAGGCAAAAAGAGAATCAGAATACTTTATTGTTCAATTTTTTATGAAGAATTTTGAGCAGAAAATGCTCCTGAATTTACAAACAAATTTACAAATTTACAAAAAATGGAGATGACTGCATTAATTTGTCAAGAATTGACTAGTAAATTGTCTGATAAATTTGATTCAATGGCTAAAAGCCTAAATGAAAAATTGGATCAAAAGTTGGAAGAATTTGAAACAGAGTTAAATCAACTGAAAAAAGGACATTAAGAACACTCATGTAAGAGCAGAAAAATCAGATATGCAAATGGGAGCAATCAATTTATTATTAATGGATTTGAAGGAGAAAGTTTTATTTGAAAATTAAGGACTTGCCAGAAAGTGTGAAAAAACGTATTAGCATCAAAGATATAATCATAACATTACAAAATGGATGAAAGATGATAATTTGGGATTTTCCTAGAGAAGTTGATAAAATGTATAGAGTAAGTTCAATATGTGCAACTAGACAGCAACTGCCAAGACATCTTTTGATCCAATGTGTAAGAATACCTATTAAACAACAAGTATTGCAAAAAAGATTGTGAACAGAGACTCATGATTATAGGAAATGAGGTGTCACCGTTCCGAGAAATTACAATTACAATCCTTAGAAAATCTTGGCAAATCTCTTAGAGCAGAAATAACACCGTCTTTCATTCTGAAGACCAATCTCTGAAAAAACACAGACCTCAGAAGGACAATGGCCAAAGAAGTTGAATACAAGTTCAAGACATACCACCGAGATGGGAGGCTCAGTTGGAGCATTGGAAAGTTTTGTTGTTATAAACAAGGATCAATTGTAACCTCGAATGTAAATGGGGGAAAATTCCCCACAAAAAAAACAACCTTCCGTTATTTGGAAAAAAATCGAATCAAGATATAATATCTTTGCAGAAAAGAGATAGGCAAAAAGTATTTAGACAACAAAACATTGGGTTTGGAATATATTTCTGCCAATTCCAAAAAAGAAGATAAATGTTGTAGTTTTATACATAATTCCGCAATTACAACTACAACTATTACTAGCTGATGGCCAAGGCAGATATGTAATTGTTTAAACTGAACAACAAGGAATAAAATTCATTGCTATTGGTTTTTTTTTTTAATTACATTTATATGCCGTCTTCTCCGAAGACTCAGGGCGGCTCACAATTTTTGGGGTACAACCCAGTGTGCTCAGCAATAGCCTTCATTCCATTGTATATGCCTGCTTATTACTAAGTGGCATTTTTACAAGGTCAGCTAATTGCCCCCAACAATCTTGGGTCCTCAATTTACCTACCCCGAGAGGATGGAAGGCTGAGTCAACCTTGAGCCTGGTGGGATTCGAGCCTACAGTAGTTGTAGACAGCTGGATCTTAAGAGCAGGCATTTACAGCCTGAGCCACCAAAGCCACCAAAGCTCTTTATATATCCCACATCAAGAAAAGGCTAAATTTTTTGACATTTATTCTGAACAGTTATTTTCTTTTTCTTACAACATTGGTGCATTCTTGGAGATTGGAATGGGGTAGCAACCCCATAAGTGGATGTATCTGTCCTTATAGGGATAAAAGTAATACAAGGAAAACTACCCCACATATTTTTTGAGCTGACAGACTCTCTAGGTATAATTAATGTATGGAGGTACAAAAATGGACTCGCAAAAGACTATACCTTTTTTTCCCAGAAAGACAAATCTTTGACATGATATGGACTACCAAAAATTTGGCTCAATTGAAACTGACGTTCTTCCAAAATATTTTTCAGATCATAATCCAGTGACAGTGCATTTTAAATTCAGAGTGCAGTCTTTTAAGTGGAGGTTAAATGAATCCATCTTACAAAGACCACAAATTGTCAAAGAATGTAAAAAAATATTTCAAGACTATTTTAATAATAATATTTAATAATATTTAATAATATGGGCAAGGGATCCAACTTGACCACAGTTTGGGATGCCTATAAAACTGTGATAAGAGGTTGTTTTATACAATATGATACATGGATTAAGAAGAAATCAGCTGGAAAAATCCAAAATGTTTTAGATGAGATTAAAGTGAAGGAAAAAGAATTTCAAAAATCATTGGAAGACCAAAACATATTTAATCAATTAAAATTATTGCAACAACAAATTTCTATGTTAACAGTTTCAGACATGAAAAAGAAATATACAAAGCAGATTTTTTAAACATCGAAATAAACCAGGAAGATGGCTGTACAAATTAAGAAAACAAACTGAAAAGAAAATAACTAAATTTTGTGAAGGAGATAAGACTCACAAGGATAATAAAAATATCCAAAGACATTCTGGGGTTTAATTTATAGGAGGAACAAGAGTTTCATTGGAACAAATGGATGACTATGTACAAAATCAAAATTTATCCAAATTATTGGAAGAACAAAAGAAAATTATGAACAGTCCAACAACAACCTTTGAAATAACAGAAGCAATTTAAACAGCTAAGATAGGTAAAGCACCAGGACCAGATGGTTTACTGAGTGGGTTTTATAAAATGTTTGAAGATCAATTATTATTTTCAATGAAAGATTTAATGAGTTCTATTTTACAAGGGCAGTCTATGCTTGATTCATGGAAAGAAGCCCACATTGCTCTGATGCTCAAGGAAGGGCAGGAGTTAACTCGTACGATATATTATAGTCTTCTTAATGACTACAAACTTTTTACATCCATCCTAGATGAAAGACTAAAAAAGTTATACAAGAAGATGTCCATGAAGATCAGTGTGATTTATTACCTAAAAGTCAACTAAAGGACAATGTGACAATAATCTAGGATATAATTGAATATTTACAACAATGCAATGACAAATAGGCTATACAATTTTTTAAATGCAGAGAAAGCTTTTGATAACCTGAATTGAGATTTTATGTTTAAAGTAGTTGAGAATATGGACTTTCACAAAGACTGAAATCTATTTATACACCACAGAAGGCCGAGATTATTGTCAATGGAGAATTGATGCAACCATGTGAGATTCAGAAAGGGAAAGACAGGGAAGATCAAAGAAAACTGGAAAACAAAACTGGACTTAAGGTTATAAAAAAAGTAAAATACCTTGGTGTGACACTAATAAAAATTCTATATTGTTTAAAACTAACCATATTAAAATGTGGAATGAGATAAAACTGGATTTTCACAGATGGGGAAAACTAGATTTGTCACTAAGGGGAAGAATTTCTGTTATTAAAATGACAGAAGGGTTTTATCCAGAAGGGTTTTTTGACTCAATTTTACCAATTCAAATAAAAGGTCAGTCTTTTAAACAATGGCAGAAGGATATTTCCAAATTTGACTTCTTCTCAAGATGGCTGCTGCCTGGTAAAGGCTTCTTTTTTCCCCTTACTGACAATCTGCTGATTTCACTGCCAAAGCTGATTTGATCTACCTTAAAAGGCCGACATTTTCTTTTCTCAGTTTTGGATAGCACTGGTATTGATGGAAAAGTATAGTGCAATTCTGATGTCACCAGAGCATTGATTCGCCTGATAGTCTTGAAATCAAGAGGAAATGCTTTAGTTTCTCTATGAAAATGAACAGATTAATCAAGAGGGTATCTATTTTACGGAGGTTTCATGAAAAAAATATCCAGATATATTCTTCCTGAGAGAAACTCATGCAACTCAGTCAGTTTGCTGTTGTGTTCAATGAATCTGAAGACTAGGTATGTCTCCACTCATATCGATAATTGGAAGCTGTTCTCTGAAGGTTCTTGGATTTGGTTCTATCCTGACTTAAGATTTCAATCAAAATATTGTCCATTCACGCTGTTATGTATTGTTCAATAATCTGGTGTAAAAGTCATTGTACACTGTGTAAGTAATGTGAACTTGTTATGGGACCATAACTCCTGGATCACTGGTCACCTGATCCCTTATCATTCTCTCAGTGGCCTTCTCCCTGCCAAATTGGCTGAAATTAGCCACCAATGCAATAAATGATTTACCCTGATAGCACCATTCAGCATCATTTGCATGTACAACTGGAAGTAGAGTTAGGCAGTAATTTCACTATTTCAGTATAGAGCCATGGTGGTGCAGTGGTTAGAATGCAGTACTGCAGGGCTAACTCACTGCTCACTCCAAGAGTTCAACTCTGAGCAGCTCAAAGTTAACTCAGTCTTCCATCCTTCCAAGGTGGTAAAATGAGGACTCAGATTGTTGGGGGCAATAAGCTGACTCTGTAAACCTCTTAGAGAGGGCTGTAAAAGCACTTTGAAGTGGTATTTAAGTGCAAGTGCTATTGCTATTTTCCATTGGTGGAAGAGGGCTTTGCAAAGCATTTGTAGGGATTTATTTCTATCATTCATTAGTATTCTTATGCTCAGAATTCACTTAGGTTCATATGAAATTAGAAAGATGTACATATGTTCATTTGAAGTCATTCAGATTGGAATAACAATTGTTTCTTTATCACACTTGAGTACTGGATTTCTCCAGACAGTATTTGCATTTGATCTTTGCTTGGCATTAGAATGGTATTTAGCAATTCTGCCACATTTGATACATTATTAAGCTGGGCATGTTTAACTATCAACTTTACCTACCACCCAGGAGTCTTGAGAAGATAAAGTTGGAAGTTCTTCAAGGAGGATGATATGCATATGATGAGAAATAAAATATTGTATTTGGTCAACATTGCAAAAAATCCTGGAAAGTTTTTTGGGAACAAATAACTTACAGAGGTTAAAGTTTTCCTCAAGTGTGCTTAGCTTCTTAAAGTAACTTAATGGATATATTTACAAATTCCTATGGCAACACTTGTTTCAGAACATTTCTTAATTTCTCAGCCTACAGCCTAGGATTTTCTAGTGATCTCCCAGTTATAAAGAAACCCAACCCTTCTTAGTTTTTAGTTAAGCTCATCTAGATACTTCCAGCTGGCTAGGATAATTTAAAATGCTGACCTCCTGTTACTGATCTTTTAAAAGATTTTATGAATTTGTCAGAAGGCAGTAATCTTTAGTCTAACACATAACAACAGCTCTGCTGTGAATCATGAGAATAAAAAAGCAGTGAATCTCTGTGTCTGTGATAATATTAGAAAATGGACAATATTTTTTTTCTTTGCTTCTGTATATTATTTATCTTTTAAAGCACAATACTGTTTGAAAGAAATTACTGTCTTTTCTGTTAGGAGTAGTTTTTAAGTACTCCTAAATCTACGTCAGAGTGTTGTGAAAAGTTCAAAATTTTACTGGTTTACATATACAAGAGTAGTTCTGTTCTTCCTCCCAATTTTTGCCTGCTGTTTTATTACCAAAACATTTTGATTACAACATCTAGCAGGATGGAAGAAAGTAAGACTACTTTTATGGCTAATTTAACCATTCTCCTAGTTTTATGGACATGGAAGAGAATTTGGGATCTTCAACTTTTTTCCCTGATCAAATCGTGTTAAACTCCCTGCCTATTCTTGGAATTTCCCATGCCAACAACAGCAGTTATTGAAGTCAGCTTTGATGCCAAGAAGTAGAATAGAATAATGTATTTCTCCTCCAAAACTCAGGGGTTCATAATAAAACAGTTACGATAAGCAGATCATATTGAGTATTATAAACTGTCAACCAATGAATGCACACATGAAAGGACAAAATAATTTATCTTTCCCAAGGTCTAAAAAAACCTAGTCCTTTGCAGAGCGAGAGGGTGAGGAAGGGAGGGAGGGAGGGAGGGAGGAGAGAGAGAGAGAGAGAAAAAAACATTAATCTCTCTCCCCACTTCATCACACCTAGTACCAGTCATCTGAGCTGTGGTTTATTCCTCTGAAAAACATTATATGAATGATATTTCTGTTGCCTTGGTATTCACAAACAGATGCCTGTTAGATTTTGTACATATTTAGATATTCAATCAAGAGCAAAAACCTAGCTACTAGTCCTTGCCCCCTTAAGACTCTTCCTTCTTGGTATACAATTTAGCCAAGGGTGGGATTCAAAAATGTTAGCAAAGTGTTCTCTGACTGGTTGTTGGGTAGCCATGGCCTAGTCGGCCTCCTGCACCACGGCGGGGGGTAGTGGTGTTTTTGCCCTCCCTGGGCTCCGGAGGCTTTCCTCGAGCCTCCAGGAGTGCGAAAATCACCTCCGTGGGCTCCGGAGGCTCTCTGGAAGCCGGAAACAGGCCCATTTCTGGCCTTCCTGAACTTCCGGGAGGCCCGTTTTTCACCCTCCCTGAGCCTCTTCATGCTCCCTGCACTTACCTGCATTCAAAACAGGCCGCATGGGGACTCCTGGGAGGGGCGGGGTGGGCGGGACCAGCCAGGAGTGGGATTTGGGGTGGGTTTCTCCAAACTGCCCAGAATCTTAGCTAGGGGCTCTACCGAATCCCTATGAACCCCCAGCAGCCCACCCCTGAATTTAGCAGAGAAACCAATTCTGTGTCTAATTCGACCATTGCATTCCATTTTCAAAACAGACTTTTAAAAATGTTATATCAGGGCAAGAAATGTATGGATTGTAGGATTACTTTTGCCTAACCCATTAAACATAAGTTAAGGCAACCACCTTCTTTTTGGTTTATAAAAAAAAAGTCTCCATAAAACCACCAATAGGAAA
The DNA here is from genome assembly GCA_009733165.1 of Naja naja. Lineage (NCBI taxonomy): Eukaryota > Metazoa > Chordata > Lepidosauria > Squamata > Elapidae > Naja > Naja naja. Next base: position 14,659,749 of record CM019159.1, on the reverse strand, counting down.
ACAGCTGAGATTCCCCTTCCCAAAATTTCACATATAAAGTTCAAGTGCAATTCAAAATCCAAGTATCATTTATACTACATACTTTTTCTATCAATAATTCTTCTTTGTAGGTAGTTTCTTCAAAAAAGATGAACGGGTTTCTTCTTTATGTGGAAGATAAACAAGGTTCCTTTTCTAAAACAAACGCTTCTCTCTGATACACTGAAAATAAAGTTGTGCAGCCAAAATATGGATCATCAGTTGGATGTTCTCTGAAATTCCAAGTTAATTTTCTTTGAGGTGAAAAAAAAAATCCCATCAAATATTGGAGATTATAAAACATTATAGTTATTCTTCAATATACAATTTAAGATAAAGATGGGCAGGAAATCTTAAAATCAGCAAAAATGTTTCTACAGTCAAACCCAATATAATACTTGACAGGAATGCAAAAGAACCAAAAATAAAACCAAAACTCCTGAAAAAGCACTAGAAGCTATTTGTATGGTCGTAGAAATCTGGAAACTTTTGATCGCAATAGCTTTATAAACGATCTTGGAAACATCTCCTTTGATTCTTGTGCTGTGTACTTGAAATAGTTTTGAGGATGTGCCAGTACATCAAAAAGGGCTTTAATCAATTTCTTGTCCTGTGGGAGACAGAAGAAGCAAAAGCACATCATTTTGCAATGGCTATCCTGCCCCCCCATTTGGTCCTCCTACCTTGCTTCCCTTGGCTAAGACAGGGGTGTCAAACTCGATTTCATTGAGGGCCGCATCAGGGTTGTGTTTGACCTCGGGAGGGCCAGGGGGGCGTGGCCAAGGTGACTGTGGCCAGCTCGACATCACTCGTGTTGGGGTGCCTGTGGTGCCAGCAAAAACAGGCTCCCAAGCTCTGTTTCGACTGTGGTGCCAGAGAAAATGGACCTTGGGAGGTCTGCCCACGGCCCTCGTGAGCTGTGTTTTTGGCTGTGAAGGCCTCCTGCAACCCTCTGCCAGCAAAAATGGAGCTTGGGAGGGCCACATGTGGCCCTCACGAGCTCCATTTTCACTCGCAGAGGCACCGCGGGCCAGTCCTTTGCTGTTTCTAGGCAGCCCCACAAGCCAGATCTAAGCATTCCCTCAGGCTGGATCTGGCCCCCGGGCCCTGAGTTTGACACCCCTTAGAATGGAGTTCTGGTTTTTAGTCTCCCAATTTTAAGAAGCACTCAGCAATGTCTTAAATAAAAGCCATTAGGAAAGACCAGGTATGAAAAGCTTACTTTTAAAATTTCTTGGTGATTTTCTGAAGCATATAAACGTCCATCACGAACAATGTCCTCTATTAACTGCTGATAGTCCTCTGAAAAGTGAATGGCAAAAGGACCAAATCAATGATTTTTTTCCTGACAACAACGTCCAGGCGTATTAGCCACATGTTTTGAAATGATCCAGAATTTAAACACAGGTTTTTTGTTTATTTAAATGTGTTTTGTTTATTTATTAAATTTATATGCTGTCTATATCCCTCTCACTATCTTCGCATCAAGGTGCAGTCCGGTGGCCTTTTAGGACAACATCCCAGGAACTACAGGATATGTAGGTACCTCACCCCATTCCTAAGAGGTCTGTAAGGGGCGTATATAAGTGCACAATCGTGTCTACCGTCCCTGTCCTATTGTCCCCAATTATTAAATCCCATTTCATGTATTTAAACTTATGTTTATTCTTATTTCTATTATATTGTAAGTGTTTGACAAAATAAATAAAATAAAATAAAATAAAAAGATCTTAAAGAGAAACTGATAGAAATCCCTTTTTGTTTCTGATCTCAAAGAATCTTGGGATGTTTCTCAAAGATGTTTCCTGTAGGGCTCTCTCTCTGTTAATTATTTTTATACGATCTTTTTAAATCCGGCTAGGTTTCATGCCTAAGGGGGCCTCGAGTTCATGGTCTCCTGGTTTCTAGATCAGAGCCTAAACTACCCGATCAAACTGATTTTATGAATGGTGGTTTTGCACAGGTTTTGACCAGCTTGAGGTAAAGTTCCTTCATTACTCACAAAAGTTAACAAAAGCTAACAAAAACAACCCTCCTCTCACTGCTACCCCAAAAGGGCAAATATAGATATCTCTGTTCTTATTTCAGACAAACATAAAACAAAAAACTAGACCAATTGTATAACTGATGCTCAAAGGAAATGATAGGTTATTTTCTCTTTGGATTATTATGGTTTTTTTCTGTGAGAATGTAAAGATGACAGAGAATAGAAGGAGAAATGGTGGATGGATAGACAGGCTGTGGACAGACAGACACTGTCCAAGATTCTGTACAAAATCAAATTTATAGATTAAATATATTTGACAAAAAAACCTTTTTCCATTTTTTTGTTAATACAGCTAGTGCTCTATTTATTGAAGTTTAACCCAGCTGAGATTGCCATCAATTGGGATTTGCAAATCAGCTTTAAATGTTGATTGCAAATTGATATAAAATTAATATTCCGCTTAAACAAATTCTGTTGATGCTGTATTGTGAAGAAGACAAAGACGAAGGGAGAATTCCAAAGACCTTTCGAATCTTGGAGCATGTTGGAGAGGAAAGGAACATTTTATATTTCTCCTCAATGCATAAAACAAATAAGTATGACTGCATTTAATTAAAAAAAAACATGAGTTAGTACAACGGCATCTCCTTTCTAGGTAGAAATATGACAGTTCTCTCTTGAGTTTTAAGCATGGTTAAACATTTCATACAACAAATGGCTTGTAAAACTATGTGATCATCCTTCATCAGTAAAACAACAAGGAAAAGGGAGCCAAATAAGCTTTTAGCTATTGAAAATACTTTCTGTGTCCTTTTTAAGTATTTAAGGAAAATAATTTGTAAATAGTAACTATATATTCCTATATGGAGAATCATTACTGATTCTAAAAATACTGAAGGAAAAGGAGACGCCAGGAAATTTTATATCCCTTCTTCTCTATTAACATAAATTTATTTTGGGTTATTTATGCATTACCATCGTATGTGACATAGGGCACTTGAAATCCTTTGCCACTGTTTCCTTCATTTGATTTGAACTGAATCCACAATTTCCGTGACCGGGAGGTGAATGCTATGGGTCTCTCATAGGTTTGGCAGGTTTCATAGGTAGTAATTGATGTAGGTGAAGCTTAAAAATAAAAAATAAACATACAGATTTTTGTAAAAATAAAATTTAATTTGCAAGACACGTGAAGTGCTACATTTTGCATTCTCTCTAGTCTAAGATTAGCAAGACGTACATGACAGGGGTGGGCTTCAAAAATATCAGCAACCGGTTCTCTGCCCAGTTTCTGGGTGGGCGTGGCCATGTGGGCATGGCTTAGTCGGCCTCTTGCACCATAGAGGGGAACCATTTTCGCTCTCCCCGGGCTCCGGAGGCTTTCTTCGAGCCTCCGGGAGGGTGAAAATGACTTCCCCTGGGCTCTGGAGGCCCTCTGGAGGCCAGAAAAGGGCCCGTTTCGGCCTTCCGTAACTTCTGGGAGGCCTGTTTTTTGCCCTCCCTGAGCCTCCATGCGGGCCCTGCACTTACCTGGCATCCGAACAGGACACGTAGGGACTCTTGGGAGGGGTGGGGTAGGCGGGGCCAGCCAGGGGTGGGATTTGCCAGTTTGCCGAACCGGCCATAAAACTAGCTACAGGTTCACCCTAACTGGGGAGAACTGGTAGCAGCCCACTCCTGCATATATCTATGTCGTCTTTTAAGGAGAAGTGTTTCCTAATTATCTGGAGGCCATGATTTTCTGAGGACTGAACACTGAACCTCCCTTATGTAAAACCTGCATTTTGTCATGGACTTAAGACTATTATTCAAAATATAGCCCACTATTTTGATCTAATTAAACTAACTTTCATTTGCAGAAGTTCAGGACTCATTTGTAAGTCTTGTTTGGATTCATGATTATGCTAGTCTATACTCCTGAGTAATATTAAATAAATTCATTTCATATTGTTTGGAGGTAGAAATAAAGTGGACAGTAGAAAACCAAAAAGACCCAGAATTGATTATTATACAGGGTGCAATTTTTGCAGAAAGCATGGTCATTATCAAACACCAGCCATTTAGACACTACTGAAAGTGTTGCATAGAAAATGTGACAAAATCTTTGTCAGATATTGAATTTAGACTCAGTTCTCCCTGCAGATGTAGCTTCTAAATGATAAGAGCTAAATCAACACTATGAAGCTTTACATAAATAAACATCACTTCTGAGTCAGATAAATTATTGAATGACACTCTTCTGAGATGACAGTCTTCTGGCTTTTCTAGGGACAAAGCTTACCACTTTTTCTCATTACTAAAACATCACCACACTCGTCTTCAATTGGGAGAAAGATCTCGGGGACTACAATGAGGATCCGTCTCTTTGGGGGTGGGCTTATATTCCAAGTGCATTCAACATTGGCTGGGTAATCTCCTGGATAGTTGGGGGATTCGATGTACCCTGTATAGTCTCCAAGTTCTCCACCACATTGTTGATCTACAGAGAGAGAGAAAGAGAGAGACAAGGAGAAAGAGAGATGAAGTCAGACTGAGCTGACCTACTCATGTTTTAGTTTCTACAACAGGGATTCTCTTCATCTACTTATTGGTCTCATTTTAAGAAGCTATGCAACCGTAAATCATTTTGCATTTTAAAACTCACTTCTTTAATATTACTTTAGATGATTTTCCTTTGGGGTCTTGATCTAACTACTGTATAAATCTGATTGTGTTATGTTTTGTAAGCCTGGAAGTGAATATCGGTCTTTGGCTATGCTTTGAAATGGGTGGGCGTGGGAAGCATCATTCCTCTTTGCAACTCCTTAAATTCCTAGGGAAGACACAGATGCTTCTAAGAATGATGATCAGGGGCTGTATTTATGCTCTCCAAAGCGTATTTTTGCTTCCAAATAGAAGCTCCAGTCTTTCTTTGTATCTAAAGACAAGACTCAAATGGTAAAAGCTCTTTCATCAGTTCAAACGGGATGCAGATACATCATGCTGCCTTTTAAAAAATATTTCCTTTTTTGGGGGGTGGGGGTGGGGCTAAGCCAAAGCCAAATTTGATGTGTGAATGTTTCCTCTTCCTGAAAAAAAAGCTTCCTATTTTGGGGAAGAAAATGAAAATCTATAGAGTGGATATGACTTCTCCCTTCCTCATAGTAAGACCCTATTTCCCCTCTACTACATATGCTTGCTATGGTTAGCAAGGTGATGCTCACAATGAACCCTTGCTCTGAATTAGCTTAATTTAACATGAGTGACAGCACCATACAGCCAACCCTGTTGACTAGGTACCAACACTATTTACGTTCTTCTGCCAAGGAAGAGGAAAGTTATACATGCAAACATATATTTTTATTATATAAGAGGTATCATTTTGTAGCTACATCCTGTTTCAGCAGGCAGCAGCAATGGCTGTTCTCAGATGATCTCAAAAAAGCTAAGTGGAGTCAAGTTGGGTTAATACTTAGATGGGATGCCTCTGGAAAATCCCAGCGCTATAGTTAGGCAAACCACACCCTGGGAGTAGGTCATGGTAAAAGAAGTTCTGTCTTCTTGCCAAGAAACCTGCATATGTCCATCAAGTCATCAGAAATCACACTTGGCCTGAAAAGTTTTTTTTCTAATTCAGATAATAATTAAATATGGATGATATACAGATTACAACTAAATAGTCATACTTGTAAATGAGCAATAAATAACCTATTTGGTAAATAGGTTCTCTTATTTGTGGCAGCCCCTGAGATATTGGAACACTGCTTTCATGTCACCCCCCACTTCTTCTTTTCACTAGACGAGACATATCTAATTCCTGAAACCATTCTTTATATGTTTTAGCCTCCAGCCCCCTGATCACCTTTGTTGCTTTTCTCTGTACTCTCTCCAGAGTCATGGACCCTTAGAATATGTCCTTTGCTAAGGAAGACATTTCTTCTCTCTTACTGTGATGACCCGTAGCCTCTCAAAATAACCCAAAACATGAATTAAAGTCCGGCAATGCCTTCAACTTAACTGTTTCATTCAAAGGAAACACTAACTTTGACTCCAGCAATTCTGACTATGCAGTTACAAATTTATATACATAGCTCCTAGCTGTAAGCCCTGAGGAGGATCATGGTCCTCTCCTCCTGAGTAGACCACGCTTTTCCCTGATCCTCTCCTCCCTGCGTGCCCTGGGATGGATAGGGGATGGGCCTGGATCCTCTTCTGATTGCTCAGCCGGCCTCTGCCCTTCCCCAGCCTCCTCCACCACCTCTGGAGCCACAATCCCACTCCCTGTTGGCTGTTGCTCCTCTTCCTTGGAGTCAGTCTCCACCAGGGGCATGACACTTACACAGAGAACAGCCTGCTAAGATAGTGTTTCCATAATCCTTATATTATTTTAAAGGAAGTGAAAACACATTAGAGAGACGTTGAGACCAATTTTATAGTAGCACCAAGAAGGATTTGTATGGGAAAATTGCCTTGATGCTCAAAAACAGTTTACTTGATGTGATCTGAGGCTGGGTTCCTTCGCACCTTACTGTCTTATTCTACTGCTAAGGATAGATCAGGTTTTAGACTGGCTGAGTTTAGAAATGAATTCTGCATTTTGATGTTTACATAGCAGTCAAGCAAATAATCACTAAATTTCACCTGTAAGATTTTCAAACTCAACTCAGTTATATAACACAAGTGTAGTTTACAGATGGGCTATGACTGGCAATAAGATTTAAGATTAACTAATTTAGTAACCTGCTCACAGGGCATTCAAGGCAATATTGGAAGTAATCCAATATAGGGAAAGCAATACAGTAATCCAATATTGGAAGTGATCATAGGGAAAACTTACTTTTACAGTGTGTAACGTTAGTGGAACCATCGAAATCTGTGCTTGTATTTCCAGGGCAAGTGATGCAATAATTCTGGCCAAATTCAGGTTGGTAGGTTCCTACAGGACACCTGATACATCTGTGGGTTGTAGAGTTGTAGTAATGGCCAGGAGAACAATGAACTGTTTAGAAGAGAGGCAGGTTATTTTACAATGTATGCAAGATAAAAGAAACAGAGAGAGAGAAAAGAAACACATCATGCTGGCACTAGACAAAAAGTCTTATCTAAGATGCTTTTGCTAATTTTTCAGGCAAATAAAATACCTGTTATATTACAAATCAACCCGAAATCCTCACTGAAGGCACAAATGACCAGTCTTAAACTATCATACTTCGGATGCATTACAGAGGTGGTATTCAGCAGATTCTGACCAGCTCTGGAGAACTGGTAGCGGAAATTTTGAGTAGTTCGGAGAACCGGCAAATATCACCTCTGACTGACCCCGCCCCCATCTATTCTCTGCCTCCTGAGTCCCAGCTGATTGGCTGGGTCTTCTTTTGTTGCCCTGCACAGGAGAATGGAGCTGGAAAGCAGGTTAGTGGGGTGGGGAGGGAATGGGACTTTGCCCCCAGGAGTGGGGAAGGAATGGGTATTTTGCAGTATCCTTCCCCTGCCATGCCCACCAAGCCACACCACGCCCACAGAACCAGTAGGAAAAATTTTTTGAATCCACCACTGATGCATTATGCAAGGACCCAGTTCTTTAGAAAAGGCTTTGATGCTGGAAGGAAAGAGAAAGAAGGGGATGACCAACAGCAAGGGGGGTGGACTCCTAAGTGGTGAGGCTTGGAAGAACAGATTAGGGATACAGCATCATGGAGAAGTTCTATTTGTGGGGTTGCAACGAGTTGAAAAAGATTTGATGAAGCATAATCAGGCCATCATTTTAGGGTATTCTTACGTTTTATTTTGAGCTGCCTTAATAATACATGGAAGGATAGAATATAAACTTACCTTTAGTTTCACAGTCTTGAAATGAAACTGCGCCCTCGTATTTTGTCCCCAGCCCTCCACCACAGGGGAAACAGAGGGTCCTTCCTGGTTCAGACTGATAAGTGCCAAGTAGACACAGTCTGCAAGGTTTAAAACCATCAAAAGAAAACTGCCCAGGAGAACACTGCCCTAGAAAGGGAATAAATCTATGGTTTACACATAAATATAGCTACCAGTTATCTCAGTGCCTGTGACATTTGCTCTTTGGGATTCCTGTGGGATCTTTTATTTTTTGCTTTTTTCTACTAGAAAACAACAAAAGACTTTGGAAGTTGCAGTCATGTGACTGTGGGACACCACAACTCAGAGGTGGCATTCAGCAGGTTCTGACCAGTTCTGCAGAACCAGTAGCGGAAATTTTGAGTAGTTCGGAGAACCTGCAAATACCACCTCTGACTGGCCCCCATCTATTCTCTGCCTCCCAAGTCCCAGCAAGGTCTTCTTTTGTTGCCCTGCACAGGAGAACAGAGCTGGAAAGCAGGTTAGGGAGGGAATGGGATTTTGCAGTATCCTTCCTCTGCCACACCCACCAAGCCATACCCACAGAACCAGTAGGAAAAATTTTCTGAATCCCACCACTGCTACAACTGGTTGTAAATGTGAGCCAGTTACCAAGCTCCCAAAATGCAATCACATGATGTGGAGTGCATGCACACAGCAGTCGTAACTTGAGGATGAGTGATGAGTAGCTTGTAACTTCAAATGGTTAGTACGTGATCAGATATAAGTTGAGGACTATTGTATAAGATATAAGATATATTGTAGGAAACTCAGAGTAATCTGATTGGTGTTTCACATCAAGTGATCATGCAGGATCTAAGCATATCCCAGGAAACATTTAACAGTCACAACAGACAAGTCAGTATAAAACAATGATTTACTGGTCAGGTCACAACTTCAGATTTCTCCTTTTTTCCTGTTTTTAATTAACTTTTCACTCCAGTTTCTGAATGAAATTTGTGAAATGAAATGCACATGGAAGTCATAACTTGAGGAGGATCATAAGTAGCTATGAAATCTGTTGTAAGTTCAAATGGTTGTAAGCAATCAGATGTAGGTTGAGGACTACCATATAAGATATATTCTAGGACAGGGGTGTCTAACTCACAATGATACATTGTCATCACGTGACCAGGGGTGAAATTCAACCACCTTGCACCACCTTGGGAGAGGTGGTAGGGATGATTTGAATCAATTGGCCCCGCCCACACCCGCCCTCTTCCTTTTAGAGACTGAGTCCCACTAAGCTATGCCCACAGAGCCAATGCTTGACGTATCACAACTGTTCCCCCCTTTGCTAAAATGGGTGGGCGTGGCCAGCACATGATGCATCCGGCCCACGGGCCGTGAGTTTGACACCCCAGTTCTAGGACACTCAGAGTAACCTGATCGGTGCTTCACATGAACTGATTACACGAGATCTAAGCATATTCCAGAAAGCATTTAGCAGCCACAACAGACCAAGTCAATACAAAACAATGATTTGCAGCTCAGGTCACAACCTCAGATCTCTCCTTTTTTCCTGTTTTTTTATTAACTTTTCACTCCAGTTTCTGAATGAAATTTGTGAAATGAAATAATACAACTTGCCTCCACATTCTAACACACTTTGTGCACCTGCAATGCCTTGCCCATCATTTCCTGGACAAGGTTCACAGGAGAGCTGACCTTCTTTGTCTTGGTATGTTCCTGGTGAGCAAGGGATGCATTGTTTATGTTCTCCACTATAATAGGTGCCAACGCTGCAGGTAACTGGGAAAATAAAAATCATTTCTATGTTTATTACTGCTTCATTATCACAGTGTCTTCATGGTACTATCGATCACTGGCAACCATCCCTTTAAACTGATCACACCCTTGTTCAGCTTTGCAGTAGATAAGATATTGCAATCTTTGAGTAATATTTTAAATCCCCACAGAGCATTGTTGCTAACATTAGAGCACATTTTTGCTTCTATGCATAAAACAAGCTCTGAAATGTGTACATATTGTAGACAATAGTCAAATTCTGTAGATTACAGCAGTGTTCTACTGACCGTAACATACATACATACATACATACATACATTCATTCATTCATTCATTCATTCATTCATTCATTTATTTAATCTAATTGTTTTTTAATGTATTTATTGTTCCTTGTTTTTAGTTGTAAGCCTACCCGAGTCTGAGATGGGGCTGCATATAATTCATAATACATAATAAATAAATAAATAAATATTTATTTATGGGATTTTTATGCCGCCCTATCTCCTGAAGGACTCAGGGTGGCTCACAACAATAAAAACAAAGAATATGAAATTTAAAAAACTATTAAATAAATAAATCCCAATTACAGAATTAAAACCGACAAACAAATTAATAAAAATCCCCATCAGTCCAGGTTGGCCAGTTGAAGAAGCCACGTTTTCAGGTCGCGATGGAAGGATCGAAGGCCAGGAGCCATCCGAAGCTCCAAGGGCAACTGATTCCAAAGGGTGGGTGCACCCACAGAGAAGGCTCTCCCCTGGGGTCACCAGTCACACTGCTGGCCGACGGCACCCTGAGGAGGCCCTGTCTGTGGGAGCGTACAGGGTGATGGGAAGTCATTGCTGGCAGTAGGTGCTCCCACAAATACCCCGGACCTAAGCCATGAAGGGCTTTATAGGTGATTACCAGCACCTTGAATCTCACTCGGAGGGCAACTGGCAACCAATGCAGCTCACGCAGGAGGGGTATAATATGGGAGTATCGGGATACTCCCATCACAACCCGCGCGGCTGCATTTTGTACCAGTTGAAGCCTCCACGTGGTCCCCAAGGGCAGCCCCATGTAGAGAGCATTGCAGTAGTCTATATGGGAGGTAACGAGTGCATGGGTAACCATACACAAGGCATCTTGGTCCAGATAGGGGTGCAACTGGCGCACAAGGCGAACCTGAGCATAACTGACATATAGCTGACATATTAACAAAGCCTGTATCTGTGAACAAACATCAGGAATATGTTAAAGCATTTGGATAATCAACTGTTCAGCTTTAAATGGAGGAGTATTAAGGTAATGAAGATTGAATAGCTGACCAGCTGTAAGCCAAGATGCTGAACTGAGGATAAGTCAGCAGGGTACCACTGCTTTAAGAAACTGTCTATATAAGGGAGGACATGAGAAGGAGTTATCTCTCTCTCCTCGTGTTCTATCTCCATTGTAGTTCTCTGTGCACGTATATGTATGGATATAGCAGTCTTGTATATAAACCACTGTTAAAAGACAAAGCCTCTGTGTGCTGTGTTGTACTTCTGTGTTGTCTCACAATAGTAGTCTTGCTGCAAAAACTCTGACAATCAGGCATCTAATTTGTTCAGTTTAGAAAAAATATTAATCAGAACTGCAACAAAAACATCTGGAAAATCCTCTCTTAAGAAGACATTTTTTTCTGGGCATGTGAAGTAAAGCATTTTATTTGAATCTCACCACATTTTCCATCTTGCTGCACTTGCCCAGTACTGCAGGAATGTCCTTCACTGACAATTTTAGCTGCCTTCTGAGCTATTTCGTACTCTGTCCCAGAAAACTGAATGTAAAATTGCTGCTTGTTAATAGATTTTCTCAAGGTTTTGATAGCTGTTTGTAGTTTCTGTTCCATCCTTTTCCTCAAACAATCAACATTGCAAGTGTCTAAGAGGGAGAAACAGAAATGTTAGAATCAATTCAGAGCTGAATTGGAACACAGTTTTCATAGTCGCCTTGCTACCTCGCTGGGTCCTCTAATTTGTCTGGAGTAAAATATATTTCTGAAGTCACTGTTACCTCCAAGAAAAGGAAGCCATTCATATCAATAATTGAATTAATCTATTTAAATTAAAAAAGGATTATGTCTTAGACAATGTTGCCTGCTACACCTATTATATCTGAATCTGTATATATATATATATATTTTTAATTACATTTATATGCCCCTTCTCCGGAGACTCAACAATTTGGATGCAACCCAGTGTGAGCAATAGCTTCATTCCATTGTATATGCCTGCTTATTACTAAGCGGCATTTTTACAAGGTCAGCTAATTGCCCCCAACAATCTTGGGTCCTCAATTTACCTACCCCGAGAGGATGGAAGGCTGAGTCAACCTTGAGCCTGGTGGGATTCGAGCCTACAGCAGTTGTAGGCAGCTGGATCTTAAGAGCAGGCAATTAACAGCCTGAGCCACCAATTCATATTGAATTTCCAGAGCCAAAGAAACCTTGCTTGTGATTCGCTTACTTATTTCCATGAAAAAAAAACCCTGCAAATCTCTCCTTATGGAATTATAAAATCTTCAGAAATCTCTTTACGGATTCAGTAGATTCAGTTCTCACGTGCTGTTTCTAGATCTGTATTTTGGTTCTACTAGATGCCCATTCTGCAGCCTAGCTGCCTTTGTTCTTGGTCAGCACTCAATTCCTTATCTTTATCCTTTTGCTTCCGTATAAGATAAACTTACAAAGTTTAGGATTTGGCATATGCTTGCTTTTATTTTTCTTTGGGGCTATTTGATGCACACTGAAGAATCTGACTATCACTTATTTCAGACACAATTCTTTTAGGCAGTATACATGAACTTAGGCCGTATACATACACATATACATACATACATACAGTCCAGTATTACCAAAACCAAGTCAGATAATTATTTCTACAGACAGATTCCCAATAGCAGAAACTTCTAGGAATATGAGTCAAGTTTAACCTTAACCTCAGTATGGAGTTTTGATTTCCCCTCCAAAAAGGGAATAGTGAAAAGTGAGAAAAGTTAAATTTGGTGGATGGTATCAAGTACTATAAAAGAAATCCATTGGAAGAGTTTCTGGGGAATGAGCTATACATTTGTGGAATATTCGTCATTACTATTGTATGTGTATCCCTCATATTAAATATATATATTATGCTGAGTAATCAGTATCTAATGATACCAGAGGTGGTATTCAGCAGGTTCTGACCAGTTCTGGAGAACCGGTAGTGGAAAGTTTGAGTAGAACCGGCAAATACCACCTCTGACTGGCCCCAACCCCATCTATTCTCTGCCTCCCGAGTCCCAGCTGATCGGTTGGGTCTTCTTTTGTTGCCCTGCACAGGAGAACGGAGCTGGAAAGCAGGTCAGTGGGATGGGGTGGGAATGGAGATTTTACAATATCCTTCCCCTACCACTCCTCCCACCAGGCCATGCCCACAGAACCGGTAGTAAAATTTTTTGAATCCTACCACTGAATGATAACGGATGCTGAGTGTTTGGACTGTGCAATGCAACAGAAACAAGTCTTTATAAATGCATGAAGGTGGTATTAGTTCTAATCATCAATACTGGCTCAAAGAAATAACACAAACATATTTCACTAACCTGAAACTTCTTCAGACTTCATCTCCATTTCAAACTCAGCTGTGATATGGGATACTTCTTTGGATGGAGATTTTCGCCCACGGCGTTTTTTCTTAGAGGAATCACATTTGAGATTTACAAAAGTTATGTGGCAATTGTCTGCACAGGGGAACTGACCTCCTTTGCACAACAGAAACAACACGGAAAAAATTAAACTGTGTAGTAGTACACATTGTCCCAAAACAAACTGACTGTATATGATTGGTGGACTATCAGAGGTGGTATTCAGCAGGTTCTGACGAGTTCTGGAGAACCGGTAGTGGAAATTTTGAATAGTTCAGAGAACCGGCAAATACCACCTCTGACGGGCCCCTCCCCCATCTATTCTCTGCCTCCTGAGTCCTAGCTGATTGGCTGGGTCTTCTTTGGTGGCCCTGCACAGGAAAACGGAGCTGGAAAGCAGGTTAGTGGGGTGGGGAGGGAATGGCAATTTTGCAGTATCCTTCCCCAGAAATGGGGTGGGAATGGAGATTTTGCAGTATCCTTCCCTTGCCACAGCCACCAAGCCACAGCTACAGAACCGGTAGTAAAATAAATTTAATCCCACCACTGTGGCCCAGGGGAAAAAGCAGACTTTGCCTAAATTGCTTTTTGTGTGAAAATCTCAGAACTGGCTTTGCTTCTTCTGTACCTATGTGGAATTGTCAGTAAAGCTATACTCTGGGAAAAACAATGAGTTTCTTTTGCTGCATGGGCCAACAGGACAGTTGACAGTACCACTCATTAAGTCACTTTTTTCAATGCTGTTAAAACGTGGAACAGTCGCTAAACAAATGTTGTAAGTTGAGGACTACCTGTAATTTATTCCTATTACTGTATCACTACCAATGCAATTAAAAGAAAACGATTAGGGCAGTTCCCACAACTTGTAAAACAGAATTAAGCAAAACCCCAAAAGTTAATTTAAACTGAACTGAGAAAAAAATATAGTGTTTCACTAGGTGGTTTTTTTTAATGATTTAGAAAAAACCCTTGTACCTAGAAGAGTTTGCTGCTTTCCAACTTCCTTAATCTTCTCTTTGTTCCGAGGCCTGAAGTGACACTTGGCATCCTTAATTTTAAAGCGAGCCTTCTGCTTGATGGGTGGCATTAAGATGTCTAGACGAAGAAAAGGAATGATAATCTATTCTACATTTTTAAGAAACTAAAGGATAGCCCTGGAGAGTTTTGTAAATAAACGAGAGAAAGGTTAAACAATAATTTTATATAACTGTTTTTAATGCTGGCATTGTGAGTAGCATAACATTTGATGAAACCAAACATCACGCCTTTCATACTAATATTTTTTTTACTGAGCCAGATTAATGATGGATTTGGTGACAGGAATTCTGGAAGTTTGATAGATAAGAAAAATGTTCTTTTTTGGGGGGGAAAGCAATCAAAGGCTTATTTATTTATTTATTTAGGATGTTTATACCCTAATCCCAGTGGAATCCAGGCAGAATATAACAGTGCCCCAATAAAATGCATAGTCAAAGAACCCCAAAGTACAACATAGATGAAGAACGTCCAGGAGTGGGCTGCTGCAGGTTCATAGGGGTTCGGGAGAGCCCCTAGTTAAGATTCTGTGCAGTTCGGAGAACCTCCAAATCCCACTTCTGGCTGGGCCCACCCACCCCGCCTCTCCCAGGAGTCCGCACGTGGCCCATTTTGGATGTAGGTAAGTGCAGGCTGTGCACAGAGGCCCCAGGAGGGTGAAAAACAGGCCTCCTGGAAGTTTGTGTAGGCCAGAAATGGGGCTGTTTCCAGCTTCCAGAGAGTCTCCAGAGCCCAGGGAGGCTGTTTTCGCGCTCCCGGAGGCTCAAGAAAAGCCTCCAGAGCCCGGGACGGCAACAACACCCCTCCTGCTGCAGTGCAGGAGGCTAACTAGGCCACGCCCACCATGGTCACAGCCACCCAGCAACGGAAGAGACCCCTTTGCTAAAAATTTTGAAGCCCACCCCTGAGAACGCCATGTCTCAGGACTCCAAGACACTGAGGCCCACCAAAGCTTTTGGAATATCAACAAGATAGGGGCTACATGTACCTTCAAGGAGGAGATAAAGTGGGAACTGTCCCAGGCCGTTACATAGCCCATATCACATAAACTTCAGGGGGGAGGAGTTCTCAACAAATTTTTGTATTCTATGTTTTTTTATAGTTGTGAGCTACCCTGAGTCCTTCGGCAGAGAGGGCAGCATATAAATCCCATCAAATAAGTAAGTAAATAAGTAAGTAAGTAAGTAAACAAACAAACAAACAAACAAACAGGCCCTCTTTAAAGGACTGGAATAAATGGGCAGATGTCCTTGTGCTGATTTCTATAGGGCTTCAAAGGTAATGAACAGGACCATTGGCAACAAATTCAGGCACTCCAAAATGGGTATTATTCCACATTAGTGGTATTGTCTTGCCAGTCGGTTCTCATGATTCTGTTTAGTGCTAGTTCAGAGATGGTATTCAGCAGGTTCTGACCAGTTCTGGAGAACCGGTAGCAGAAATTTTGAGTAGTTCGGAGAACTGACAAATACCACCTCTGACTGGAGATTTTATAGTATCCTTCCCAGCCACGCCCACCAAGCCATGCCCACAGAGCCGGTAGTAAATTTTTTTGAATCCCACCACTGTACTAGTTGTGGTTTCTGGGGCATTCAAGAAAGCAGTCCTATGTAAAAAATGCTGCAATAGTCAGATCAGATGATGGTGTGAGTTACAAAGATGGTTGTAACTGGCATACCAGCCAAAGCTGAGAGTCCAGAAGCACCCCTAAGTCACAGAACCTTTTAGTTCCATAAGTGGGCCTGAATCCTGATTGAAAATGATCCAGATAGCATGTTTCCTCTAGGGTTTTCTGCAGCTGATTTTGTATTGTTTTTTCAACAATCTTCCTTGGGTATGGCAGGTTGGAGAGAAGGTGAAAGTTACAGATATGGAAGGCCTCTATAAGAGACTTCTAGCCCTTCCCTCAAAGTAGTAATGACTGCCTCCTCACACCCACCTAGCCACTCAAAGGACCCAGCAGGAACATGGATCTAGCCTACAACTGTCAGAATTTAAATTATCAAGGAAACCTTTTTACTTCCTCCAGTTCCAGAAAACTAAAAGAAAACCAGGCCCCTCCATGGATGCCACCTGTTCATGATCATGGACTCTACCCAACTGTCATCCATCCCAGAACAGATATGAACAATATTCTGCCAAGAAATTTACAAATTTTATTTGTAAACTGCTCAGAGTCATGCAAGTGTGATGGGTGGTGTATACATTTGTTAAATAAATAATTTTTATCTGATATGCCTGCAGGCAGGATTCTATCCGCCTTTCCATCAAAGGGTTTGGATAATTCTCAGCAGGGCCACTGGGTTAGGACCTACACTTGCAATCAGGGTGGAAAAGAATGGCCCCTTCGCTGTGCAAGGCTAAACATGAGATCCTACCAGGACTCACTTGCATCCATGTCTGATTTGTCACCATTTCTTTCAGTTCCTAGTAACTTAGGAGTTTCTGGGTTGGTGGCAGTGCAACAGCCTTGCTGGTGTAATCTTGTCAAGGGTTCTGGTCAGAGGTGGGCTGCAGGGGTTTGGGAGAGCCCCTAGCTAAGATTCTGCGCAGTTCAGAGAACCCCCAAATCAAACTCCTGGCTGGCCTCACCCACCCCTCCCCTCCCTGGAGTCCCCACGTGGCCCATTTTGGATGCAGGTAAGTGCAGGGCGCGTGCGTAGGCTTGGGGAGGGTGAAAAATGGGCCTCCCGAAGTGCGAGAAGTCTGGAACTGGGCCCGTTTCCAGCTTCCAGAGAACCTCCAGAGCCCACGGAGGCTGTTTTCACCCTCCAGAGCCCGGGGAGGGCAAAAACACCGCCGCTGTGGTGCAGAACGTCAACTAGTCCACGCGAACCATGGCCATGCCCACCCAGCAACCTGTCAGAGAACCCTTTGCTAAACTTTTTGAAGCCCACCCCTGGTTCTGGTCACCTGCAAATCCCACAGGTTGACCAGGCACAAGTTGATGAAATTGTTGGGGAAGCCCCCAGGTGCTTTCCCGGTACGGCAATGCTTCAAGTTGAAAGGAAAATCATTGCTTTGTCACATGATGGGATGCACCTGGGGGCAACCCACATTTTCCCACTGAATTTCACAGCAGGCATTCACGTCGTCTTGAGAAGATGCAGCTGCTTATAAGGAGTTCATTCAAGGTGACCAGCCCTCACCCTCTAGAGCATTTCTCTTCCTCTTCAGATTTGAATATACACAGAATATTACTTTGTATTTCCTTAAAAAAGCTTCCCTTTAAAATCATATACCCAGAAGACAGAATAAGGTCACTCACCAAAATTGTTAGGATGCAGGTGTTAAACTAACTATGTCAACAAATTGCAAAGAGTATTCTTACCCATACAACCAGGAAGTGTACTGTTGCGTTTTTGTTGTGACTTGCCCTGTTGTACTGGCACGCCACAGCTTACTGAATAGCTATTTTCTGAGTCTGAACAAAATAAAAAGAGAAATATATATATTTATTTATTTTTATTTATTTGATTTGTCAATCGCTTACAAGATAGTAAATATAAGGGTAAACATAGTTATGAATACATGAAATGAATACATATAAGAAAAATAAAAGAAACAATAAGAGAAACAATAAAAGAAACAATAGGACAGGGACAATAGGCACAATGGTGCACTTATGCACGCCCCCTACAGACCTCTTAGGAAAGGGGTGAGGCCAATAGTAGAAAGTCTAAGGTTAAAGTTTTTGGGGTTTGGGGAAGAAACCAGTATATTCCTTTCCTTCCATTGATTTATAGAAATATTGTTAAAATCTATTCAAGTTAATTAAAATAGTTGGGTACAAAGCTGGCTTGACATCCAGATGCTGCCCAATCAGTTTGTCACATGTTTAGTTGAACAAAATAACAACAAAGAAAGGAGTCATTTATATCTGTAAATAACTTTCCCCTCATAGCTGCTAGCTGTGGAATAGGATGAAGCCAGAGAAAAGCTTAGGTCAACAGTCACATAAGGATTCTTTCTACAGCAGGGGTGTCAAACTTGCGGCCTGTGAGTCAGATGCATCACGCACTGACCACGCCCACACCCGGTTTAGCAAAGGGAAAAAACTCACAATATGTCACGTGACACCATTGTGATGATGCAAGTTTGACACCCCTGTTCTACAGGTTCCGGGGCAGCAGAAATATTTGCTATTCTCTCTCCCTCTCCCTCCCCCCCCTCTCTTACACACACACACACACACACACACACACACACAGACACACACTCCCATGCCCTGAAAAAGGTTCTGTTCTTCTTCACCAGGCTATGAGGATTTTATTTCCTTCCTGTCCCACCAAAGGTGGTATTCAGCAGGGTTGAACCAGTTCTGGAGAACCGGTAGCGGAAATTTTGAGTAGTTCAGAATATCACCTCTGACTGGCCCCACCCACAACTATTCTCTGCCTCCCGAGTCCCAGCTAATCAGATGGGTCTTCTTTGGTTGCCCTGCACAGGAGAACGAAGCTGGAAAGCAGGTTAGTGGGATGGGGAGGGAATGGGGATTTTGCAGTAACCTTCCCCTGGAGTGGAGAGGGAATGGAGATTTTACAGTATCCTTCCCCTACCATGCCCACCAAGCCATGCCCACAGAACCGGTAGTACAAAATTTTGAATCCCACCACTGCGTCCCACCAAATGTTCATCAGCCTGTGAAGAAACTTCTGTCCCAGGAATGGAGTACACAAGCATTGTGCAAGTACATTCAAAGACAGCTCCAGTATCAGTTGCTACCAGATGCTAGTTGGGATGCTTTTGACTATGATTTCCGGAACAGAGAAAAATAAGTTCATTGTTCAGTGCATATCAGCTGTCCACAAGGCCAATCAGCTTGACATGACAATGCCAGACCATAGAAGAGTTTGGGGATGTACCAAGAATTTTCCCTACTGCCTGTATAGGTCAGCAAAAGAACTCAGCGTAGAGGAGAAAAATCTTGTCTGAAAAAGCTGGGATGTCCCCTGGCCAAGATGAAGGTAAGGATATGCTTTTAAATGGCCAAAAGGTCCCTTTTAATTCAACCTAGTAAGGCCATTTGACAGGGACCATGATTGAATGGTCAGTGAAAGGCCTTCAAGGGTAACCACAATACTCAACTCTTTTGTACAATCACCTAATGATTAGTAATAGCTTACAAAAAGCTTTACTGAATATTCTTCCCATTTGTCTCACTCCTGTTGTATTTACAAATGATTTGTTTGAACAGTACTTGCTGAAATGCATTTTAACTCACTTTTAATGCCACTGGGTGGTCAAAAGTTAAGAATACAGCTAGTACATATGTTGCACGTAAAAATGGGTGGAACTTCTATTGCATCGTTGTGACACCATCTTGACCTTTTTCGATAGACCTTATAGACATCTCTGTGTAATTTATTTTATGGACTGGGGAAAATGCTTTTAGACACCAACCTGGAACAAAAAGGGTGTTGGATGGACAGAATAAGAAACAGTTCTCAATTCCTCCGGATTTGCTACAGAGCAACTGAGCTTTGGGAACTGGATTGGCACCGGGCAAACATTTCACCATCTCTGAGGAAGAAAAAAGCAGGAAGGAAGTGACTCATTCAGATGGATCTTGCAATCAGGTTCATCTTGCTTCCAAGTGGGGTGAGCAGAGCAAGCAAGTGAGCCAGGCTGAAACAAACTGAATAGGTCCCATGAGCATAACCCAAAATGTAAAAAAAAATAAAATCCAAGGATGTCAAATTTCTCTGCGTCACATTGATGTCATGTGATTTATTTCCTTTGCGGGATGGGTGTGGCCTGTGTGTGATGCATCCAGGCCGCGGGCTGCCATTTGACACCCCTGGCTCTAGCTCATGGGATTCCCTTTAAATAAGTTTCTAAGATATATCCAGAATGAAAGATAAATGCACTTTGACACTGGATACTAGTGTTGTGGTTTGCTGGCAGCCTGTGCAGACAGAAGCAGAATTGGACAGTGGGGAAGAACAGGGACCAGTCCGGGAGTCTGGCGAGGACTTGGACGAGGGTCCTGCGTCCGATACAGAGATGGGGCCAGGACCATTTGGAAGTTATGTGCTGACTCTGGAGCCTCCAGAATCTGGCAGCAGCGAGACAGAGGAACAAGGGGAGCCTGTTCCCAGTGCGCGTGCGTGCAGAGCTGCCAGAAGGCAAGAGCAGCTAAGACAAAAGGGGCAACTTGGGAGTAAGGCTTGGAGGTGATTGGCCCTTCCATAAGGTATAAAGGAAGTGCAAAGGTAGGGAAACCTTTGCAGGAAGCAGTCGTTTGCTCTGATTGGTTTGGACTCTGAAAGCTCCATGGTGAATTTGTTCTTTGTTTGGTTTTGGAAAGACTAATTGGGACTTTAGTCATTGGGAGTACTTCAAGTAAGATAAAGTGTGTTCTTATCAGATGTCTTACAAAGAACTTTGGCAGACATCCTTGGGACTAATTATATTGGATTTTATATGTGTTTGTTGGTGTTTCAGGAAGCCTTGGTCAGAACAACTGTGATGTTTACCAGTAGGCCTCTAAGATACAATTCAAAGTGCTGGCCTATGTAGTTTGACATCTAAATACTGACAGGACTATATATTTCAAGTAAACCCTACCAATCCAGATAGGGTAGAGGTAGTTAATGGACTTCACCAGCATGAGCTCCAGGGCAAAGCGACAAACTCCTGCTTTTCATCAAGGGCACCCACTTGATGGAACAGCCTCCCCTCTAAAATGTGGGTGTTCCCTGTATAGACCTTTAGAAAAGCCTTAACATCAGAGTTGTTCAGATTTGCATTTATTTATGAACTATCATCAAAGCACTTACATTTTTTCATTTGTCATTCCTAATATGACTTTAAAGATTGTTATTTTTGTATTATTAGTATATTACTATTATGCTTTTTTGGCTAATGGATCGCACCACTTGGAAACTGCTACTCTATAAAAATAAATAAATAAGAAATAAAACTGAAAGCAGTTACTTCTTTCCTCCTTTGGACCAAATGCTCATTAGGAAGGAAATGTGATTAAGAATTAAATGAAAGGGAAGGAAGAATTTGTGCAACAAAGGAAAGAAAAGGAACTCACTTTTACAGTATACAATACATATTGAATTGGTACACTATTAGGGTTGAAAAATAAAATTTATTTACTCAGACATTAAGTTTATAACCTTCCATTAATACAAAAAGTGAAAGAATGGAAAATGTCTACTACGAAGTATTACTTACCAACACAATCTTTTTTATTCCAGTGTAATTTTTTTCCAGATGGACATAAACATTCATAAGTTCCCACAGTATTAAGACATCCATAATCACAGCTTCCATTGTTGATGCTACATTCATCTACATCTAAAGATATATTTAAATTAAATAGCATTGCCTTGTAAGGGTTTGTTTTTATTTGCATGAACAATAGTTAAGAAGTACTACATTGCATTTTAATATTTAATAATACTACTGTATTTTATAGCAATGTTCACTGTTTCTAAAAAAAACAAAACAACCCAAAGCAAAACATAAATCACTGAACCGGTAGTTACACTGGTTGGATCTCACCCCTGAACTCTACTCACTATAACCAAAAAGCATCTTTTCCTGGGATTGTGGCAGCCACACAATCAGAGCTGCTTAAGGAGTTACTCTGCTCTTCACAGCATCTTTTTACCTCTGTATCTGAATCACAGCTATGACCACTTTAATAGTCATTCACATGAAAATGTTCTTTTTATGAACAATTGACCAAACACTAAAATGCAGAATATCGAATGCTAAGAAATCTACAATTACGAATAACATTCCCTCATTTTTGCAATTAGATTTTCTTTTGTCTTTTCGTTTTTTCAAGGTGCTTTGCCTATTTCAAAATCTGCCCTCTGGTGAATGCAATTTTGACAATATTGCTTTATCAAATAATTTCATGCAAAAAAGAATAAAAGAGAGTCAAACTTCTAACCTCCACAATGTGTCATTCCATATAACGTATAACCGTTGTGACATAAGCATTCAAAACTTCCAGGGTAGTTGATGCAGGTATGGTCACAGGTCCTTTCAAATGAACATTCGTCTATATCTTGATTTGAAAAAAGGGAGAGAGGAAGTAGTGTAAGAAGTTGTAAATTTAACTAACACACATATTGAAAATATCCATGTTTCGTAATAGCCCAGGGGTTATTCATTGACGTCCGCATCAGGGTTGTGTTTGAGCTTGGGGGGGGGGCGTGGCCAGGGTGGGTGTTGCCATCACTCATGTTGGCGGTGCCTCTGGTGGCCCGAAAGCTCTGCCAATGAAAACGGGCTCCCAACCTCCGTTTTCAGCTGTGATGGCTTCCTGCAACCTCTGCCAAAGAAAATGGAGCTTGGGAGGTCTGCCCACAGCCCTTGCGAACTCTGTTTTTGGCTGTGAAGGCCTCCTGCAACCCTCTGCCAGCAAAAATGGAGTTCGGGAGGGCCGTACATGGCCC
The DNA here is from genome assembly GCA_009733165.1 of Naja naja. NCBI lineage: Eukaryota > Metazoa > Chordata > Lepidosauria > Squamata > Elapidae > Naja > Naja naja. The sequence goes on along the minus strand of CM019159.1, from coordinate 14,637,042 downwards.
TCCTGAGCTCTGTTTTCACTGACAGAGGCACCGCGGGCCGATCCTTTGCTGTTTCTAGGGCAACCCCACAGGCCAGATCTAAGCACCCTGCGGGCCAGATCTGGCCCCGGGCCTTGAGTTTGACACCCCTGAAATAGCCTGTCATAAATCATGGTTAACAGCTGCCAAGCTATGAACAAAACATACAAGCTTTGATTTTCTATGTGCACAAATTGTCCACATGCAATGGCATACATTTCTGTATTTTCTTTCCCAAGGATTATTTCCATTAAAATGCCACTTAAGGCAGCTGCTGAGTAAATAGAAAGAAGACCAAACTGGTGTTTAAAAATGGGTTTGAAATGTCATATTCAGCTGTAGTGTTCATTTTGACCACAGAGAGTCACCACTGAATCTCTATCTTGTATCACACCAGAAATTAACTTTGCAATCTGGGATTTCAGGTTCATTAAATTTGTTTTTTGATGGTTTAGCAAGAAAATAGCCCTTACTAATAATTACACTTTTAAAAATTCATGATGCTTTAGTTGTATATAATGTTCTTTTTTCTAAGTACTCAAAATGTTCCACACCCATTCTCATTCTTGAGATACTTAAAGCAAAAGATAATTTGGATATATTACTATGCACAGTTCCCCTTTGGAGAAGATTCCAGTATCACTTTGGGAGGTACTTTTTGATTTGCGTTGAAAATGTTCTGAGCAAAGAAAGTGCCATTTGATAATATGAAAAAGAAATCTTTGATTCTGACTGGAATTTTACAAAAATAGATAAAGGCATGGGCGAGTAATGTAAGGATGGTGGTGGCTCATAGCCTCCAAACCTCTGTTTTGTGACCCTCTGATTGAAAAAAATAGGGAAATGATTTCTTGGCACTTTTTTGCTCATTATGCTAAAGTGTGTTTATCTTTAGATTGTTTTCCCTAAATGTAGTGAGGGGAAAAAAGAAGAAGACGACAACTCTGGCTTTACACATGTGGGGCTTCACCCCAACCAGACTTGTATAACAGGGTAATTACCTGTATCACCTTCTCCCCCCAAATGTCAGGTGCATTGAAAGATAGCCTGATGCTAATAATAACTTAATCTCTATTTCTGAACAGAATGCCCAAAACATATGAGAAGAACTGATTATTAACTGTTTCTTTGAGAAGCCATCTGTAAATATATATGTATGGAAACTATGCCTATATGAATCCCCAGTTCAGATGAGAGTTTTTTCTCTCTTTCTAATGATATTTTTCCTAATTCTATGATGGCTTATTTGAAGACAGAGCCAATGCAGACTGAACTGGCAAGATTTAACTTCACCCCTTCCTACTCCATCAATTCCCATATCTCTCCTGGACCATGGGAAGCCAAATGGAGTTCCTAGAGAGGCTCATTTTTGTGGGGTTACCCTAGGACTTTTTTCTGATCTTGAAGAAGGTCAGCCCTCTCTCAGTCCTATTTACACAACACAGTCAATGGGAGGAGGGGATTAGTGTGGGTCTGAAGCAAGGGCATCTTGGGATTTAAATTATACCCCTCTCCCCCCCCACCAAAAAAATTCTCTTGTTCCTTTGGTTTTGGTGTTCACATAGTATGTATGCCCTTGTGTACTTATATTCTTATGATCCTGAGCAGAGGTGGTATTCAGCTAGTTCTGACAGGTTCTGGAGAACCGGTAGCAGACATTTTGATTAGTTCGGAGAACCGGTAAATACCACCTCTGGTTGGCCCCACCCCCCATCTATTCGCTGCCTCCCGAGCCCCAGCTTATTAGCTAGGTCTCCTTTTGTTGCCCTGCACAGGAGAACGGAACTGGAAAGCAGGTTAGTGGGGTGGGAGGGAATGGGGATTTTACAGTTTCCTTTCCCTGGAGTGGGGTGGAAATGAAGATTTTGCAGTATATCCTTCTCCCCTGCCATGCCCACCAAGCCACGCCACACCAACCAATCCACGCCCACAGAACCGGTAGTAAAAATTTTTTGAATACCACCACTGATCCTGAGGATATTAAAGAAGAACAACTTAAAAACAATCAGAGCCATTTTATGTACTCCAAAGGATCCTTTTTTAAGGTAATCCTTGCTTTCTTTCCCTTTCTTTTAGACTTTAGATGCCTACAACTTCATAAACTCTTTTCTTTCAGTTTTTGTAAAACCTGCTGCTAGGCTATGGCTAAGCCTCCACATTTTGTGCAATCTTTTCTCGCTAGACTCCCCAGTCTGTTGTGGAATTCAGCACTTTGTATAGAAAAAGAGAAAGCTATTTCCCTACCTTAAGTCTACAGAAAAGAAACGTATTACGAGATAAAGAAAGAACTCTAGAATGTATCCAGGATTCATTCTCTTAATCAACCTCTGATTTCAACCATTTGTTTGATTCATGCAGGAACTGGGCTTTAAAAAGTTGCATTATATCCTCTAATTCTTAGTCCTATTCAGTATTGTCAAGCAAAGGTTGCAAGGAGGGTGAGAGGATGCACTTCACACAAATCCTCAGATTAATGTTGGGCAGTTTGTTTGTTTGTTTGTTTGTTTGTGTATGTATGTATGTATGTATGTATGCATTCATTCATTCATTCATTCATTCATTCATTCATTCATTCGACTTGTATGCCGCCCCCTCTCTGAAAGGACTCGGGGCGGCTCACAGCTAAAAATACAGCAATAAATAAGTTACCTAAAAACATATTAAACAATTACAAGCCAAATTAGAATTAAAAACCCCAAAGTTAAAACAATGTACTTTTGCTTACAGTTTTTCACTTATTTGGAGCAAAATGAAACGGAGTAACATGTCTTGTCTAATATAGAAAGTATATGGCTATAGTAAAAAGAGGAGAAGCTCAAATATTTATTGTAAGCCACCCAGAGTTGCTTAAAATGGGTGGCCATGTTTTTATATACGCTCCCACAGGCAGGGCCTCCTTGGGGTACCGTCGGTTAGGCATTGTCGACTGGCAGTGCCCAGGGGTAGGGCCTTCTCTGTGGGAGCACCTGCCCTGTGGAACCAACTCCCCGTGGACCTCCGCTTGGCCCCCGATCTCCGCTCCTTCCGCCGAGGCCTGAAGACCTGGCTGTTCCAACAGGCCGGTCTGGACTGACCTCGGGGTGGTTCGTTTAGTATTTGTTTTCATTAATTTTAAATTTTGTATAATACTGATTAGGCTTGTATTTGTTTACTGGTTTTTTATTGTAATTTGTACTGGGTTTCTTTTACTGTTCGCTGCCCTGAGTCCTTAGGGAGAGAGGGTGGCATACAAGTCTAATAAAATAAATAAAAATAAATATACATACATACTGGTACATGCATACATGCATGCATGCACACATGCACGCGCACACACACACACACACACACATACCAGTAGTGAAATGCTACTGGTTCTGCATGGTCCAGCAGAACTGGTAGTAAAAAAAACCTCCCACGATCAGCTGAGAGAAAGAAGAGAAAAGCGCAGGATCGCTTTTCCCTTCTTTGTCCTCTCAACTGATTGGCGTGGCAGAGCCTCAGCTGGTGCTTGGAAAGCTGCACGTGCATTAGGTGCACGCACACATGAAGTGCATGATCACCAAACCGGTAGGGAAACTTGTAGAATGCCTCCACTGATATATACTATTGCATGAAAGTAAATTGTGGTCTCATGGAATCTCAGAAATCAACCAGTCTGCCCTTTATTTAAGACAGGTTCTTTTAAAGCATTTGGACAAATTCTAATTTTTACAAATTCAAAAACACATTATTGTGTTACTCTGAATCAACTGTATCAATGTCAACATCCATTTGAATTTATTCTTATTGTTAACATAACTGCTTTGCTTTTGCTGGTTTTCGAGGAGAAATTGATTTTGTCTTCCCATTAGAAAGCAACAGTCTTATGTGTAAATACTTCAGGAAAATGCTTCTTATTTCTTATTTAAATACTTCTTATTTCTGAATAATTGTTTTAATAGTTTTAACATTAGTTTTAAATAAATGAGCTAACACAGAGTAACAGATAAGTAGTTTTTCATTATTAAAGACCTGAAGTCACTGCTACCCATACCAAAATGTCCCCAAATCCCATTCTCCCGAGAGACTTCAAAATTTTGTCAGGTGTGGGAACAAAAAGATACAAGCAGGTATACAGGTAATCCTTGACTTACTATCACAATTGGACCCAAAATTTCCATTGCATTTATTCAGACAAGTATTGGGGTATTTATTCCAATTACATGCTTTGGTGCTACTTGCTATTTTAAAAGCTGTGGATTATGCTTCTGTCCCATGTTTGGGGGAAATAATTGCTTGCACTATGCTCTTCTTATATTTAATTAGAGTTTTAAGCTTTTTTACCTGCTTAGTGAGACAAAATACAAATGCTTTAAAGAAACAAACAAAGCATGTAGTAGTCATTCTGGGAGAGTCGTCATTCACTAAAGATTTCAGAGTTCTGTCTGGTCAAATAATTTTCCCTTGCCCATTTTTAATACCAGTGTTTTAATATGCAAGATTCCCATGCTCCTTAAATAATTCAAACTATAGCTTATTTCCCACACATATAAATAATAATGAGGAATCAGAGATATCAAGTTGTGAGTAAGTAAAATGAGGAAGTATAATGTTTGTGACTGATTTGTTAAACTAGCTTCTCTTGGTTTTAAGTCTTGTGTGGAGTACAGCCAAGTTATAGGTCACATTTATATAAAAATGGACATTCCAAAGGTTTCATAAAGCACCACTGACTATGGAAACTACCGAAAAGGGCTTTCCTTCAAGCTCCATCCTAAACTTGATGAAGCCTCCTGCATGCAATCTGGGAGCATCTGGAAGAGTGTCTCCTTAGCTAGAGAGGTTTGTCTCTTGGCATGGGATGCCCATTTTGTGTAGGCTAGGAAATAAGCGGAATCCACTTAACAAGCCTGTCATCTGCACCTCTATAGCTGTCTGGTTTGGTTCTGCAACCCAAGAGGACAGACACAGACTCCAGAGGATAATTAGGACTGCAGAAAAAACAATTACTACCAATCTGCCTTCCATTGAGGACCTGTATACTGCACGGGTCAAAAAGAGGGCTGTGAAAATATTTACAGACCCCTCACATCCTGGACATAAACTGTTTCAACTCCTTCCCTCACAATGATGCTATAGAGCACTGCACACCAGAACAACTAGACACAAGGACAGTTTTTTCCCAAACGCCATCACTCTGCTAAACAAATAATTCCCGCAACACTGTCCAACTATTTACAAAGTCTGCACTGCTATTACTATTAATTTTCTCATCGTTCCTATCACCCATCTCCTCCCACTTGTGATTGTATGACTGTAACTTTGTCACTTGTATCCTTATGATATATATTGACTGTTTCCTAGTATGATTTGATTGCTTATTGTACCCTATGACTATCATTAAGTGTTGAACCTTATGATTCTTGATGAATGTATCTTTTCTTTTATGTATACTGAGAGCATTTGCACCAAGACAAATTCCTTGTGTGTCTAATCACACTTGGCCAATAAAGAATTCATTCATTCATTCATTCATTCAACATGCATGTGTTTCTTAGCAGGCTAGATGGTATTGCTGCTAGGTTGAGATTTTGTACTCACAACTGGCTAAATGGCCGCATGCAGAGAGTGCACATTAAATTCCCAAACTGTATTCTGAAAAAAGAATGGGTGATTTTATATTTCTCTAGCTGTATTGCTATTATATGGCTCTCCATTTTGCTTGCCTTCTGGAACTCTGCTTGTTTGCTTAACCAGTCACCCTGTTAGCTTGCATTCTTTGCATGAAATGCTTAGGGCTGTTATATCTGCCCCTTGTGCTGGAACCTGAGATGTATGGGAATTTGTAGCAACTTTAAGGCTTGAAACAGCTCATTTTTTTGGCATTAGATTTGAATTTTGCCAGCAGCTTTCTGAAACTGGTCTTCTCTGTGTTTACCAAATCACAAAGGTGAATCTTCTGTTTTTGTTATATCATTTCCCCATATTTGTAGACTGCCTCACTCATTCGTGATTATTCTCTCTTTACACATTCTTGGCAAGATTTAACAACACGAATAAGTAAAATTAGGTAACTACAGCATGAATTTCATTACCATTGCCTGGCAGGAATTAAATGATTGTTGCCAAAGTAATTTTATATTCTTCTTAATACAAGCTTGCTATTGCTTTTATTAATTATTTGTAAGAACGCTTCCAGCAAAACACTGTTAGCATAGGAAATAAATTGTTAAGTATCTTTTTAGTATAATTATCATTTATTCCAAAAAAGAATTATCACATCGTTAAAGAGAATCTATCTAATTGATTTGACTATACACCAATATTCCTTTCAATGCATTTTGGTGCATTTTAATATTCAAGAAATTATGGGAGGGGGTGTTTCAGTCTAGCTTCATGAACAATTCAATGTATTGCAATAGGCAAAGCATTACTTCTAGAGGAGGAAGACCCAAAATCAGTCTGTGTCTCTAGCTTATCAATTAGTTGTGAAAATAATAAGGTAACTATTGAAGTTGGATTAAGCACAACATACAATTATTGCCTGATGGGCGGGAGAGCCATGAGACAATATGACACCTGTCCATTAGCATCTTTGATCTATTTGCTTCTAGAGGTATAATTATAAACCAATAGAGAAGAATATTTTGTAGCTCACGGTTGAAATGAGAGGTCCTTGGTACTCTCTGAGCTTAGTTGTTTTCTGGCAGATGTTTCCTTAATGCAAACTATTTATTTATTTATTTGATTTGATTTGTCAATCGTTTACAAGATAATATGTATAAGTATAAACATAGTTATGAATACATGAAATAGATACATATAAGAGAAATAAAAAGAAACAATAGGACAGGGACGGTAGACACGATGGTGCGCTTATGCACGCCCCCTACAGACCTCTTAGGAAATGGGGTGAGGTCAACAGTAGACAGTCTAAGGTTAAAGTTTTTGGGGTTTGGGGAAGAAACCACAGAGTCAGGTAGAGTATTCCAGACATTGACCAGTCTGTTGCTGAAGTCGTATTTCCTGCAATCAATTTTGGTGCAGTTAACCTTGAGTTTGTATCTATTGTGTGCTCTTGTATTGTTATGGTTGAAGCTGAAGTATTCATTGACAGGTAGGACATTGCAATATATAATTTTATGTACTATACTTAGATAGGACCAAAGGCGGCGTAGTTCTAGGTTTTCTAGGTCTAGAATTTCAAGTCTGGTGGCATAAGATATTCTACAACAAGTAGAGGGGTGGAGAACTCTTCTTGTGAAATATTTCTGGACTTTCTCAACTGTGTTAATATCAGATACGTAATGTGGGTTCCAGACTGATGAGCTGTATTCGAGTATTGGTCTAGCAAATGTTTTGTATGCTCTAGTTAGTAGTGTGATATTACCAGAGAAAAAGCTACATAGGATTAGGTTAACATCTCTTAATGCCTTTTTGGCTATGTAGTTACAGTGGGCTCTAGCACTTAGATCATTAGAGATGAGTACTCCAAGGTCCTTGACAGAGTTTGGATCATCAACAAGGTCTTGGCTATAGAAGAAAACTTGTTTAATGTGATAAACTAGATAACAGAGAACCCTTCATAATTATAAACACTCCACAGTCCAACTCAAGTTCTCCAGGCCACTCTGCTTTTTTAAATTAAAACCATAGATCTTTAACACTCAAAGCTATTTAAGTCCATTTTAGTTGCAACCATTACATTCCAGTTCTCCTTCCTTCTTCTCAGTTTCTGATGATTTCTTAAGACGCCCCTCTAAAGCCAACTCATCTTCAGCCTCATCTTTCTCTCTAATGAAAATCTTTCTTATGAGGACTAAACTATCTCTGCTCTCTTTATCAGCATTGATAGAACTTGCTAGCAGAATTGGCTTGTTTGAATAACTTAAAATCAAAATACTGAGAAATCAGGGAGAAGCATGGCAACTGCACACATGTCACCATTTTCTGCCTCAGTCTTCCTTCATGTGAAGTGGAATTCATGGCCGTATGGCAGTGGTGGGATTCAAATATTTTTATCACTGGTTCGGTGGGTGTGGCTTGGTGGGCGCGCTTTGCACATGTGCACACACTTTGCATGCATGCGCGTACCAAATGTGGACTTTGCGCAGGCACAGAGGCATTTGCACAGTCACAGAGGTATTCTAACTCGCCTCCCGCAAGCCTGCACTCTTCCAGTTGCTTCAGCAGCTGCCGCGCAGCACTCTTCTGTGCCGCACAAAGCAGCTGTGCTTCAAATTCAGAGGATAAAGGTGAGTATGGGAGTCCAGGCGAGCGGGTGGGCCCAACAGCAGAGCGGCAGAGAGAACTGGTTCAGTCTCCTCTGCTCATTGCTGCTACTGGCTCGGCAGAACCGGGCCAAACCGGTAAAATACCACCACTGCCGTGTGGATTATTGACTATAAAATTAATACAAATCACTTATGTTATGAAAAGTCATTGGTGTCTCATATGTTCTTAAAGATAACTAAGATGAAAAGAATGCTTTATATCCATTTGGAATCCTTCTTTCACATATAGAATTAACAATCTTCTGTTGCCAGAAACTTTTCAAACTTTATCCTGAACCTGGATTTTCTGTGGTCTGGAGCATATCACACCCTGTGCTCTAGTAGAGATACTCCAAATCCAGCCACTAAAATTTTGTTCGAACAAGAGGATGAGTTTAAATGAAATGAGTTTCCAGCATCCTGTTGTGTTTGGATGTAAACCTTCTCCCGTATTTTTGTAAAAGCATCCTGTGCAATCTTTTGAGTGCTGCCCATTGGATACCCTCTTGAGAAGATTACAACCACCTGACAGTCTTCATCACATTTCCACCTAACTGAAAGAGGTATGCCCAGTAATTCTTCTTTTGCCAAATTCTCGTATTTTCTCTCATAAGATCGCAAAATATTTTCACATACAACTAGAAGAAATGAAGATCATAATTTTTGATTGAAAGTTCCAGGATGAATAATTCATTAGCCTTGTAATAAAAATAAAATTTAGAAAGATTTTCTAGTGAGAAGTGGAGTCTTCTCTCTGCTGAATTGTTAACTGTTTCTCATCTCTCATTCAAAAGTCAGGATGAAAAAAAGTTGACTTAAATTAGCCTGTACCACTCTTAATCACCCACTAGACCAAGGCTCTTCAAACTTGGCAAGTTCAAGACTTGTGGACTTCAACTCCCAGAATTCCTGAGCTAACATGACTGGAGGAGGAATTCTGGGAGTTGAAGTCCACAAGTTTTTAAGCTGTCAAGTTTGAAGACCCCTGCACTAGACTGTTAACTTAGTTAAATGGTTGACTAGAACCAGCTGTCAAGGTATCTTTTCTTATGTTTGCTGTCATGGAAATCAAATCCATTTCGGTCATCTCTGAATAGAGCTAACCAGTAGGAGAAAAAGCATAAGTATCAAATCAACCTTGAAAGGAAGAAATATAATTCCAAAGTCTTCTTATTGTTAGAAAGAAATTATTCAGTTGTATCAAAATATTCATTTCTTCAAAAGGGTTTGAGGAGCAGAAGATTTATAAGACTTAAGATCAGGAATAATATTGGTAAATAAGCATGGCAGAGTAGATCAGTTGCAGATGGGTGAAAAAAATGCAACTATTGCAGGTGGATTATACTTTCTAAAATATTTGAGTGATTTAGACAAATCATCCTGCTATGTCTATGAAATTAGTTTGTCTTCCAATGTATGCAGAGTGTGATGACTTGGGGTGTGGCACAAAGACAACACAGTCAGAAAATCAGTAGGTGTCCCTTTATTAGCTCCAACTTTGCCCCCAATGCCCTGGTTACCTTCTGGCTGCAGAAAAACTTTCCCAGGAACAGCCTTTGGCTGCAGAGAATCAAGTCCAAAATGTGTCAGCAAAAACTGTAACTATAAGTCCAATCAAGGCAAGATGAGGTAATTAGTCCGGCAGGGTAAGAGAAGGAATTCCAGACCATTCAGCACAGTTGGGAGGATGCCAGGAACGCAGATAACCAAAGCCAACACAAGATAAACTCACGTTTGTTCCCAGCAGACACTACACTCAGCATGCATCTCTTTTAAACTCCCTTCCCAGGTGTGGCTAATGAAGGGAATCAGGGCCCTTTCCTCCCCCCATAAGCCATGCAACCCATGTTGCTCTCTTCTCCGTTCTTCCCTGTGTGCCCTATGATGAAGAGGGGGTGGGCCTGGGTCTTACTCTGAACTCCCTCTCCCTTGTTCTACGTCTCCCCTGCTCTGCCCAGCTAGACTCTGCCCTTCCCCAATTTCCTCCACAGCCAACAGAGCCACACTCCCACTCCCTGTCAGCTGTTCGTCTTCCTCCTCGGATTCAGACTCCGACAGGGGCATGACACAAAGTTAGTTCTGTTTTATAGGTTACCTTGGGAAAGTTTGATGTTGAGAAGTGGCATACTTTTAAATAAATAGCCCTCTATATTTAAGGATCAATCCCAGAAGAGCTACACCAGATCTATACCCCATGTGCTTTGAGTCTGGAAACAGAGTGTTACAAATTCAAGAAATGTATTTTCCATCAAGTAGAATTAAAATGAACAGTAGCACTTCACAGGAAATAACAACATGCATTGTATTTTCAGAAAATTTAATTTAAAACTTTCTAATTCTAATTGGGGTGATTAAAAAGCCAAAAAGAACTTGGCACAAGTCTTTCAGCAACACTGAAAAATGTTTTCCCTCTAGCTGTTTGAAAAAAAAAAACACCTTATAAACTAAATCTTGATGAGTAACCTCAAATCATTCTTGCTTCTTCTACTGAAAACAAACAATAGCACATTTTGCCAGGAAAGGAAGAAAGGAAATATGGTGATTTATGCTTTACTGATTGCTTGATCTATATCAGCCTTCCTTCTTTCCTCCTTCCCTCCCTCGTTCACCAATTATCCTTCTGGAAATCATGACAAGACCATTAATCATCTGTTTCTGCTAGTAAGATACTAACAGTACAGTTTTGATCAGCCAACGCTAAGTATATATTCCACAGTGAAAATAACATTTGTTATTCATCATCATAGCATATTGTAATGATGACAAATATGCAGAGATTTCTAGAGGTTTCTTGGCCTTTTCCCAGCCAAACTCTAAGGGCCAGATAAGGGCACTTCCATGACCTACAAAGAAGGGGAATGAACTCAGGATGGGCTCTTTTCCCATGCATTTTGCTCCCTTCTGGAATCTTAGCAGGATGATCTGATTGCTTGAACAACTGCCTTAGATACAGTGAACATGATATAACCTTCATGACACTTTCCTATTTTAGGGATGAAAGCCCTTTTGGAGAAGGAAAGAAATATTTTCTGCTTGAAGAGATATTTCAAACAAATCAGACAAACAAAATCCTTGGTCATTTCTCATAGGCTTCTCTGTGTTTTAAATAAAATAGGAACTAAGTTTCAGACCCAGCATCTTAGGTCTATTGATTCTTGTCGTTTTCTCTTTTATAACATATATTTAGTATCCATAACTTCCTGACGGTATCTTTAAATGTATACATCTAAAGATTATAAAAACAGTTAAAAACTACCATCTTTAGCTCCTTACACATAAATATTATTCACTTGATGAAAGGAAACGGCTTTCAGTTGCCAGTGTCACCTCCTCCTCTATAGTATTTTCATTTCTTGACTTATCCCTCAATGTGTGGGCTATTGGTAATTGGTGATACTAATAGTTCAGTCCAGAGGTGGTATTCAGCAGGTTCTGACCAGTTCTGGAGAACCGGTAGCGGAAATTTTGAGTAGTTCGGAGAACCGGCAAACATCACCTTTGACTGGAGATTTTACAGTATCCTTCCCCTGTCACGCCCACCAAGCCAGTCTTGGTTTAATTTTCAGAAAAATAGCTGGTAGATATGTGAACCCTAGTAGTATACAGGAGTAGTTATGTGTAAGTTGGGTTGACAAAATCAGTCAACCCACCTTTATCTGTGCTGTCAAAAGGGCCTTGGTGGCTCAGGCTGTTAATTGCCTGCACTTAAGTTCCAGCTGCCTACAACTGCTGTAGGCTCGAATCCCACCAGGCTCAAGGTTGACTCAGCCTTCCATCCTCTCTGGGTAGGTAAATTGAGGACCCAAGATTGTTGGGGGCAATTAGCTGACCTTGTAAAAATGCCGCTTAGTAATAAGCAGGCATGTACAATGGAATGAAGGCTATTGCTGAGCACACTGGGTTGTATCCCAAAATTGTAAGCCCCTGAGTCTTCGGAGAAGGGCGGCATATAAATGTAATTAAAAAAAAAAAGCTCCACCCACTTGCACTAGTCAGGTGACTGATGATACAGATAAACCTCCTGGCGGCCTCAGCGCCTCTCTAAAAGGATGCAAATGATCAGCTGTCTGCAAGCAGTATAAATCCTTCCATTCCCCATCATCCAGTCAGAGCTGAAGAAGCTTGTTGGATGAGAAGTGAAATGTCTTTTAAAAAAAACCCTGAGAAAGTCCAATTGCCTCTTGAAAAAGCACCTTTGGGACAAGTAAAATTTATCCTTTTGTTTATAATTTCTAAAAAAAAAAGTCCTTCCATTTTCTTTTTCCTCTGCTCTAGTGTCCAGTCTTCAAGGTCCCCTTAGGAAAAGAAAAAACAAACAAACCAGGAACATTTTGATGGGCACTCATTGCCCTCACTATGTAAGAAGAAAGGAATTAAGATTTAATTTAAGCAATTACCTTGGCAGGTTCGTTCATCCGTTAGTAATTTGTAGCCCTTTTGGCAGCTGCATTCAAAGCTTCCCACTGTGTTTCTGCAGAAGTGATCACAGCCACCATTGTTCACCAGACATTCATCTATATCTGTCAGAAACAGCAGGTGAAGAAACCAGAATAAGAGATCAGTCTTGTACTTCTAAGATAAATTACCTACGAATATTATATAGCATCCTAAATTTGGTGGGGGACAGGAAAATTTTGTTTGAGTGAAGATTCCCATATCTGCCCACAGTGGAAGAAAAAAAAACACATTTTAACAGACCGGAAGATTTGGGCAAATAAAAGAACAGTTCAACCTAAACCTTTTCCCCAATGGTACAAATAAGATGGAAAATTTATTGAGGAAAGCAAATGAAGAGCAAATAAACTGCAGTTGCGCAATCACATTCCACTTGTGCAAAGATTGCTTCAGCCTATAAAGGGTGTTCATGTTCTTACACAGTCAAAAATTTCAGTTAATATATATTTGAAACTTCGATCAATATCTCCCATGTTTCTGCCCCTTTAGTGTACAAAGTCTTCCCTAGCTACTTGGAAACTTTTGATCTCACCTTTTCCACGATTTAATCTTGATTCTTTCATGTCTGCCCACCGTTTTGTCCAAACTATGCACCTTTTCTTGCTTATCCCTTTTCTTTAACCTTTGCACTGGCTTTGGTCACGCCCAAACTTCTTGTCTTTCTGTCACCCATCCCACTTAATTTAATTAGCAAAGAAAGACTCCTGGTTCATTTCTTTTTCCAAGAGTATATTTTATTGAGAAATAAACGGTTACAGATTAGAGCAGGAAGAACCTGTTGGCTTGCCAAAAAATGATACAATTCACTTTTCCTGGCCATCCACCCCCGTTATCAGTCAGTGTCCAATTAAAAGTTCTCAGGTTGTTTTGGAAGGGGACCTTGCATTGGCGCCTTTTCCATCTCCACATTCCCTTTGCTGACCTTGTGCTTGACTGGTGCTTAACAGATAACAGATAATCAGAGTTGGAAGGGACCTTATAGGTCATCTAGTCCAACCCCCACCCAAGTGGGAGGCCCTACACCATTTCTGACAAATGGCAGTCCAATCTCTTCTTGAAGGCCTCAAGTGATGGCGCTCCAACAACTTCCAAGGGCAACGTGTTCCATTGGTTGATTATTCTGTCAGAAAGTTTCTCCTTATTTCCAGATTAAATCTCTCCTTGATCAGTTTCCATCCATTGTTCCTTGTCTGGCCTACAGCACTTTAGAAAATAGTGCTTCTCACAGTCAGGTGCTGCTCATAGTCAGGGCCAGCTCTGCTTCAAACCCACCCACCCCTTACTTCCCACATTTCAATCTCTCCGCCTCCTGCCATTGCTGGTGTCAGGTTGGCAAGATGCTATGTGAAGCAAGCAGCACAATGACAGCTATGACACTCTCCCTTCAAAAAGATCTCTTGGGTTGTGTACCTTCATCTTTTGCTGGAATAGGCATTTTGACTCTTCTAAAGTCTTCCTGTTTTGTCCTCCCTTCTGTCTTTTCTATCTTTCCTGCTTGTTCTGAAATGTTGAGTGGATACTTTCTTTCTTTTTACCATCTTTTTAATGTTTCCACAAGAATATTTCCTTATCTCCATTTTCCCCAATGGTAGGATTCAAATTGTTTTACCACAGGTTCGGTGGGTGTGGCTTGGTGGGCGTGCTTTGCCTAACGCTGGCATGCAGCTTTCCTCAGCTGAGACCTGTAGCGCCAATCAGCTGAGAGGATAAAGAAAAGAGCGGGGCGGGTGGGAGGACCGATCCTGCGCTTTTCTCTTCTCCTGTCATGCCCCTGGTGGAGACTGACTCTAAAGGAGAGGAGGAACAGCTGACAGGGAGTGGAAGTGTGGCTCTGGAGGTTGTGGAGGAGGCTGGGGAAGGGCAGAGGCTGGCTGGGCAGTCAGAGGAGGACCCAGGCCTATCCCCTCTCCATCCTAGGGCATGCAGGGAGGAGAGGATAAGGGAGAGATGTGGTCTTTGGGGGAGGAGAGGGCCTTGATCCTCTTCATGGGCTGCAGCTGTGACAACTGGATAAGAGGACGGACATGCGTACGGGCCAGTGCTGGAAACAAAGCATGGAAATATCTCTAGTTTATGGTTCCTTTCTGAGTTTGGCGTCCTTCCCAGTGTGCGTTCTGATATCTGTGGACATCTTCAAGCCCTCTTCTTGCCTGGTTTGTGTTGTTTTTTACTCTTTATAATTTAAACGGCATTTTCTCCTTCTTGTAACTGCTTATGTGGGAGTTTTTTTTGTCTCCAGTCAAGGATATTTGGAGCTTGGAAGCAAAGTGAAGGAATACAAGGGGCTTCACCTGTTTTTTGTTGACTGTGTTTATTTTGTATCCCACCATGGGCCATCACATCTCCTTTCAGCTGATTGTCTAGGATTTTTTTTTCTTCTCTCAGCTGATTGTGGGAGGCTTTTTTTACTACTGGTTCAGCCAAACCGGTCCGAACCAGTAGCATACCACCATTGGTTTTCCCTCTGTCAAAATGTAAGCTGCAGCTCCTTAGGGGAAAGAAATTCCCACCTGCTTCTAGGCAGTGTCTTGATGTTGAGCTCCGGGTGAGATTATTGGTTTTAAAATTTACCAAGGATGCATGTCCATCAAGCCAAATGTATAATTATTATAATGTTTTGCACTTTCCATACATCATTAACCAAATGACTTGGGATTCTGGTTTAGAGAAGTGAATTGCTATTTGTTTTTTAATGATTCAGCGGTTATGTTCCTTTAATGATTCAGCGCTAGTATCAGTGCTGCTATATTGAAGGCAATCAAATAGATTATCTGTGATGATTCCATCATATGAATCACACTTGGGGAATGGTATATTCCTCAAATAATAGGGACTGGAAGAGTCTGCCCAAAATTTCAGTAAATCCCCATCAACTTCTGTATTGTTCTTTTCACTTTCAGCTCTTAACACGTAGCATTTTAAAACAGAAGCAATTGCTTATTGTACAGTGTCAGAAATCAGCTGAAGCATACCAAAACCTAGACTCTAATTGGGTCAGTTAATTATAAAGTGATTACATTTTTATGGCTAGCACTGTGAGTTTAAGTGAATAAATTTAGCTGCAAATATTGAAACTAACCTAGCAGTCTTTTAGTTTGTTTCTGACTAAAGTGTTTTCCATTTTCTCTTACCAATTTCACATGGAAAATGTAAAAAAGAGGCAACGTTTGTCTTCAAAATTTAGAAAAACTAGATTGAAATTTTATCTTTTTTATTTAGTAAATTCACTGGAATGCCACATTTTGTTTGAATTTAGCCAAATTTTGATTTTTTTTTATTTATTACAGGATGCTCCATCCAAAGCATCTGAATCTTAGTTCATTGGAGTGAAACTAACTGATATCTCAGTGATAAAATGGAGAGAACAATAGTTATACAGAAATTCAAAACCAATAAACAAAACAAGAAAAAATGTAGCTATAATTTTTAAAACAAAACAAATAAATATTGGAATATCTGACAGACAGAAGTGCTCGAGGCAAACTTCATCTATTTCCAATTATAAAAATAGAATGTTAGTCCCCTTTTTAACATGATTTTCTATTGATAACATTTAAAGAAAGATAAAAACAAGAGAAAGGCAAAGAAAGAAAGCAGAGAGAAAGCAAAAAGTACAAGAATAGAAAAAATAACGAGAAAAGAAAGAAGTAAGATACAAGATGTGGCTTTTGATATTCTTCACAGCAGTTTATAAATACAATTATATTTTAACCTCTCTCTTTCAAGTTACATTATAATACTCTTCTTTTGATAATCTACCCTGTCTAATCATCACAGCCATAAACCGCAAGCTCGTTTTTTAGTTTTTACACCAAAAATCCATAAGAAGTTCCCAGTGTCAGAATGTTATCTACTTGAAGATGAATATGCCTTTCATACATTGCATATGGTTTCATATGATGCTTTAATATAGGTAGTCCTCAACTTATGACCACAACTGAGCCCAACATTTCTGTTGCTAAGCAAAACATTTGTTAAGTGAACCTGCCCCATTTTACAATCTTGCTTTCCACAGTCTTAAGTGTATCATTGCAGTTGTTAAGTTAGTATCATGGTTGTTAAGTGAATCTGGCTTCCCCAGTGACTTTACTTGCAAGGAAGTGATCATAATGTGATCACATGATCCTGGGACACTGCAACTATCATGATTATGAGTCAAGTGTCTGAATTTTGGTCACATGACTATGGGGATGATGCAATGGTTGTAAGTGTGAAAAATGGTCATAAGTCACTTTTTTCAGAGCCATTGTAACTTTGAACAGTCACTAAATGGACTGTTGTAAGTCAAGGAAATACCACTGATGCGTCATCACAAAATCTCCAGAACCATAAAGCCTACAAACTTGAAATTTGGCACATATGTTCCTCTTGGCTTCTAGGTGTTCACTAAGAAAGGATTTTTAGAAATGACCATCAGAGCATTAGTATTTCGTATATTATTATTAACATGCTCTGATGCTAAGGAGTTCTACTGCCCCTCCCCACTTGAAAAGAAACCTCTTCCAAATGCAAAACACAAGCAGAGGAGTTTTAGTTTCACAGTACCAAGCAGCTTTAGTACAGAACAGTTGAGCTAAGCCATGCCGAGGCTCCTTGTTGTCTCCTTCGTGCTCACACAGCAAATACTGCTTCAGTTTTCAAACAGCCCTCAACTCTCTCACACACTGACAGGACACTAGCCAGATGAATACCGATGGATGCTGGTAGGCAGAGCCACAAATTTTCCTCCCTTATTTTCCTCCCCAAAAACTAAGCCCAATCACATAGTTTTGAAGTGAAGCACTGATATAGAGCTGGTTCAATATATATCCCAAATATATAATTCATTAAAATGTTTATTTTACAATCTCTAAACTGCTCCATTTCTTTAGGACTTTTGGAACCATGTGTAATTGGTTATTGTTTTCAATAAACACCTATGTTTATAGATATATATGTCTTGTAAGTGGAAAAGTAAGAAAGCACATTCCTTTAACTCGTTCACAAACACACACCACCAAATTGTAACAACAGCTCATCAGACTCCCCAGTTCACTTCATATCTTCTATGATTCCTAATGTCCAGGTTATGTCAGCTTGCTACTTCTTCAGAAACCTGCCAGGATCAAATAAGGAGTGAATGTATGAATCAAATGTTTAAAAGAGGAGATATAAAACTTACTTGGTAAATCACTGCATTTTATGAATACTTGAGTTTTGAAAAAATGCTATTGGGTAGGTAGTTCATGCCTTATGCTGAAATAATATACAAATTTATGTTCAATGATGGACAACGTAAGCATTATAGGTTGTTACAGGAAAGAGCAGAATAACAACAAAACCACAGATTCTATCTAAAGGTCTCCGTTTTATGTCTCAAGTTATATTCTGTTGCTTCAAAAATCTCAAACAGGATGATATAAAATCTACCTATTTTAAGATGTTGAATGGCTGAGCACAGACAAGTAGAAATGTACAGTGACCACTGTATTGTAACTGACACAATTTCTTAAATGTGTGCTTGCTAATGAATTGTAAAACAAATTTCATTTCTTAATAGATTTCCAGAACTATTTATTTTCATCAAAAACTTAATATAGTATGTGTTGTCTTCTCTCTGGGGTTCAAATGAAAGTATAATACATTTATAGCTTTCACTGTTAATTTAGTAATGCACTTCCAGAATTCTTTTTGGAGACATTCTGATTTTATAATGGAAATGATTGAAACTGTGATTTAAAGTGGAAGAGCAAAGGAAGAGAAGGGAAGGAAAGGACTTCTTGCTGGTAATTACCTAAGAACCTAATAATTACCTAATTATCTAAGAACCTCATTTTCTCTAAACTACATTTCAAAGTATACTTAATGGCTGTATTGCATAAAAAAGAGAGACAGAGAGAGAAAGAAAGAGAATGGTTCTTACTGAAATTTCAACTCCATTTGCTAAAACAAGTTTTTCTCCAGAGAGTTAGGCAGGAGTGGGCTGCTTAGGGTTCGCACGAGCGAACAGCATGCTCACCGAAACCACTGTGAAACCGTTAGAAGCCCACCACTGGGTTTGGGTCATAGGAATGGACAGCAAACAAAACTTAAGTCAAAATGATGATGTACATGGTAACTCTTCTGCAACTGAGACATTAGGCATAATGTACACTACCACTTAGCTCCCCCAGTCCCTGAAAGCTGAATTAAGGAATTGCCTTCCTTATTTACCACCCTGTATTCTACTTAGTATCTGTAAAATAACACGCTAAAAACCCCCAAAGATTTTGGGAAAGAGAAAAAAACCACGAGTGAACTTAAGAGTGAAAAAATGGTGCTAAGCCAAAACTTACCATACAAATTCTTCACCTGTAAATAGATCACAGGTGGAGTGATACAGAACATAGAACCAGACAACCAACCAAGCAAAACAGCATGGTATAAAAATGGAATAGTGGGTGAAGGGACAGGTGTAATTTGTTACTAAGAGTTTTTTTTTATTGGCCTCAACCTTGTTCATTTTAATAGATTGTGAAATTGAAATATATTCCAATGGTTCTGTGATCATGTCTGCCAATTCCTTCCAAACTCTTTAAGTGTAGTCTTTTGTCTTCTTTCTTTTTACACAGTTGTATCTTTGACTTTGCCACAATGGTGGGATTAAATTTTTTAAAATACCGGTTCTATGGGCGTGGCTTGGTGGGCGTGCCATGGCTTGGTGGGTGTGGCTTGGTAGGCATGGCAGGGGAAATCCCATTCCCTCCCCACCCCACTAACCTACTTTCCAGTTCTGTTCTCCTGTGCAGGGCAACCAAAGGAGACCCAGTTGATCAGCTGAGACTCAGGAGGCAGAGAATAGATGGGGGTGGGGCCAGTCAGAGGTGGTATTTGCTGGTTCTCTGAACTACTCAAAATTTCCGCTACCGGTTCTCCAGAACTGGTCAGAACTTGCTGAATACCACCTCTGAAGACCTCCAAGGTTGCTTCCAACTCTGTTATTCTATGTTCTAGATTAAAGGCAGGAAGTGAGACAAACAGTGGCCTGCCTCTGAGTCATCATGATGGGAAACAGAGCATCATTTTCTATCCACAAAGACAGAACCAGCAGAGTGACTTGAGAAGGAGCCTGAAGTGAATCAAGTAGAAAGTACCCTTCTGTTGACTAGATATTTATGTATTGTCTTGCTATACCATGGTATTAAGTCTATGAACTCGTGGAGACCCAGATATAAGCTACCTCAGTCCCCTCAGGAAGCCATAGAAGTTTCATGAAAGTTGTCCAATGGAACTCATTGGATGACTTTGGGACATTCCCTCTCTTCAGATCAATTAACTTGATTGAGTTTTCCCACCTGAGGAATAAGCAGGCATGAACTTCAAGGAAGAAAGGCTAGGTATAAATTTAACAATCAATCAATCAATCAATCAATCAATCAAACCAAACTTCCCAAAAGGTGTAGTCTTAGGTTACAAAGTGGGCTGTTTCTTTCTTTCTTTTTAAAAAATACATTAGCCGAACAAGACTAAATAAGCTGAAGATGGGCTCCAGCACGAGTCCCAAATCTCAGAAGAATAAACCTCTGGTCCCAGATTCGATCTTGTAAATAAGCTGTGTACATTTTGGAGAAATAAGTTTTGAAAACCTGATTCCTGTAAAGTAACTGAGCTGAATCTAAATGCTGTTGAGCACAGAAGGGCTGAGACAGGTAACAACATAGTGTCTTGTTTCCTATTCATCACCTTTGCAGTTCCCCAAAGAAGCAAGCTTTCAAATACAAGCTAGTTGTCACGTACAGATGTAGATGTCACCATTTTCCTCTGGGACCCATATCCCTTTTTAACACTATCCACCATGTAATCAATTTTTAAAGGGTCTTCAATGCTGCCAAGAAATAAATCTTCTTATAAGACATGATCTCTTAAAAAAAATACAGATAGATTTATAAGGGGGAAAAGAAGAAATATGCCCAAAGCCAGAGGCGGTATTCAGCTGGTTTTGACCAGTTCTGGAGAACCAGTAGAGGAAATTTTGAGTAGTTCGGAATATCACCTCTGACTGGCCCCGCCCCCAACTATTCTCTGCCTCCCATTGAGTCCCAGCTGATTGGCTGGATCTTCTTTTGTTGCCCTGCACAGGAGAACGGAGCTGGAAAGCAGGTTAGTGGGGTGGGGAGGGAATGGGATTTTTATGTAACCTTCCCCCAGGAGTGGGGAGGGAATGGGGATTTTACAGTATCCTTCCCCTGCCACGCCCACCAAGCCACACCCACAGAACCTGTAGTAAAAATTTTTGAATCCCACCATTGCCAAAGGCCCCCATATATATAGGCAACAGTTTAGTCTGTGCATTTGAAAATAAAATGTTTTCCCTTAAGATTTGAGAAAAAAAACCCACTTAAAAATATATATTTAATGTAAGGTGCTATTTAATACGACTCATTCATATACTGTCAAGCAGTATAACAGAGCAAACGGTATAAATGCTGAGCCTCAACTTTAATATTGTTTTAGTTGTCTGATGCTATCTAAGCCCACGATGGTAAACAGTAAAGTAAAAAGACTTTTTTAGTTGGGGATCACACCCAGTTATTTTCTTGGCATGTTCGCCATAGTTAATTTTTTATGATCACCAGAAAAACAAGCTAAAAACACAACAAACAACCTACAGAACAAGGATCCCAGGTCCCGTCTTTTCTACCACTGATGAACTTTCGGGGAGGTGGTTTTTCTTACTCAAAGACTTCTGTTCCACGGTAACACCAATGGGGAAAAAAAGAGACCCACAGTTGTATCTCCCTGTCTCTTTTACTCCCTCACACAGCAGCATTATGGGAAAGCTGCTTCTATGGTCTGCATTTCTGCAGGATGGTATGAAAAACAACATTGTAGACAGCAACCATGTTTGGTGAGAAAATTTTATGACTGAGAAATAAGGCTGGTCCATTTGCAAACCAAAATAAAGGAGCAAAATGGCACAAGGGAAGGCAGGGAACAAATTCAGTTTCCTTCGTGTTGCCTTCCCCGCCCCAAAACACTAGAAGCAAGCACAACTGTCTTGTGCAAGGGAGGCAAGTTGTCATAACAATTATACTCAGGCTCTCTCTTTAGCGGATTATTTCTCTTCCTTGATCTTCTCTGTCTTCTTTCATAACCATTCTTAATATGTGGATTTTTTTTTAAAGTCTGAAGTGAATTTTTTGACCCCTCTTTTTTCAAACTATTTTCTCACTCCTTCTATTGAATGTCTATGGGGATTCTCAATCATCCAGGTCATGGTTGTCCCAAAGGTGCTTTTTTCAAGAGGCAACTGGACTTTCTGGTTTTTCTTTGAAGACATTTCGCTTCTCATCCAAGAAGCTTCTTTAGCTCTGACTGGATGGTGGGAAATGGAAGGATTTATACTCCTTGCAGACAGCTGGATATTTGCATCCTTTTAGCGAGTGGTTAAGGTTACCTGGAGGTTTATCTGTGTCAAAGTTATGGTGGATTTCAAAATCTGGGTTACTTGGGCGGTGCAAATGGATTTGGAGCCTTCTTGAAACTATTGAAATGACTGTGTTGTGGTTTTAATCTATCTCCAATCTACCACATAGTCCTTTCAACAGTTCCAAGAAGGTTCCACATCAATTTGCAGCACTCAGGTGACTCTGATGACACTGATAAATCTCCAGGTGACCTTAACAACTCTCTAAAAGAATGCAAATGTCCATCTGTCTGCAAGGAATATAAATCTTCCATTTCCCACCATCCAGTCAGAGATGAAGAAGCTTCTTGTATGAGAAGAGAAGTGTCTTCAAAGAAAAAACAAGAAAGTCCAGTTGCCTCCAGAAAAAGCATCTTTGGGACTCCTCCTACTGACCTTCTTTTTTCCAAATTTTATTTTTCTACATTCTTTCATCCCTTTGCTATATATAAGGACATAGAATCATCTTTACAACTACCTTGTAAAGTTGAGTCTCTATACCTACCTTTTCTTCAGTCCCAGCTCTTTCTCTCAACACATGCACACAGAGTCAATGCATTCAAGAATTTGAAAATACAAGTGGCATTTGTTGCTGCTGTTGCTGTATCTGAAAGCAAAATGGTAAGTAGGCAGTGTATTATGGAGCTGGGTGACCATGACAATGAGACAGAAAGAACAAGAACTGTTTGCTTAAAAGAGCATCCAGTTAAGCAATCTCTCCATCCCTCCCTGGTTAAATAATACATGAGAAAATTAAGAAGAGCTCATATATAGTAAAATGTATCCTTTCAGAGAAATTGTAGAAAATTTGCTGAGATGTCAAAATAAGTATAGATACTATCAATATTTTTTTGTTTCAAATTTGCAATTGTTCTTATTAAAGTATTAAACATAAATATATATTACAGGTAGTCCTTGTTTAATGACTGGTCACTTAACAACCTTTCAAAGTTACGGTGGATTTCAAAAAAGCTTAAAAACTATTCGAAGTTATGATGGACTTCAAAAAAACTAGTTGCATCAAGTGCACTAAGGTTTGCATATATGACCGGATGCATGTCCTGTGGTCATGTGACCATGATTTGTGACAAAAAAAGATATGCTGGATTTGCTTAACAACCATGGGTTTGCTTAATGATTTACTGAACAACTACTGTAAAGACAGACATAAAATTGAGTCAGGTCCCATGATGACTCACTTAATGCTCACAATGAGTTACGATCAAACATCCAGGCTTAATTGGGGTCATAATCCAATACCACCTATAATCCTGAAAAATATTAATTATGCCCTGTTTTAATAACAGGAAACTCTAGATTATTGAAATGATCAATTATTGAAATATTATCGAAAGTCGTTGAGTTCTGAAGTTCAAATTTCTTGATCTGCATATTAGACCCGCAGGACTGAGGAAGAATTCTTGAGAAGGAGTAAGAAACCATCTTCCAAACATTGAAATGCCAAAACTAAGTCTTGGTTCAAAAAATAATCTGTTGAGATTGTTGAAATTCATTAGAAAAGCAAAAAATAAATAAATTAAGGATTGAAATGTGCTCTTAGCAGCTAAGAATAAAAAGAAATGAGTTACAGACACTTCGTTTATCTCAATGAAGTTTTAACCCTAAAATATTAATTAGTGTGGATGAATGTAGTCTGGATTCCAAGGAGGGAAGTCTTGCATTTCAGAGGGCGAAGAGGCAATGATAGCTCAGATAGTTTGATCAGGAGAAGGAGAATTAAAAGGACTTCCATAGCAATTTTCAGAGTATATCTATGGCAGGGGTCTTCAAACTTGACAGCTTTAAGACTTTTGGACTTCAACTCCCAGAATTCCTCCTCCAGTCATGTTAGCTCAGGAATTCTGGGAGTTGAAGTCCACAAGTCTTAAACTTGCCAAGTTTGAAGACCCTTGATCTATGGTGATGCAAATAGTGTGGCAAAATTTCTGTCTAGAGGTGAGGGACAATAAAAGACATTGCTCAGATGTAATTTCACATATCTTTCTTGGTTCCTGGGGCATGACAATTAGGGAGCATAAGAATTTGAAATGCTTTCTTCCTTTCCTAGTTTAAATTTTTATGAAAGATATACTTATGTTCTAATGTCAACTCACTCTGAGCACTCTTTTCCATTCTTATATCCTCTTAAAGAAATATCCTGCTCTGATAGCTATATAAATTGTGTCCAATGTAGTTCATGCTAAGCACAGTTAAAAATGGATACAGCACCTAGCATGAAAATTACACAGAAGTCAAGAATATGTAGATCACAGCTCTTGAGCTAGAAGTCCAGGTGATTAGAGAAGTTGGAAGAATGATAAGTACTGGATACATCCATTGATTCTGAATCCTTTTTGCTCCTATTCTCCCTTTGTCCTCCTCTTTTCAACAATATGCTACTATTCTCGTCTTTTCAAGAATATGCAAGATCATGAATTTGTCTTGCTGCAGCACCAATACAAAACAAGACCATCTCTTCAAGACACAATATCTGTAGGTACCACAAGCAATGAATTTAACTACACAGCAAAATATATACCAGTGTTTACCATTGGTGAACGTTATGTTAATGGATCCCTGTTACCAGTGAGTTTGTGACCATTACAGACTCATAGGAATGATTAACCCACTTCAGCTAAAAGTAAAATAGACATAAAAGTCCATTCTTGCATGTTGGCTGCTTGTGATTAGCCTTATACTGTACTGAAAAATGATACTACACACCCTTAAGCAAACCCAAAGCTCAGTGAAATCAATGCCAACCTGTTGCTTTTGAGCAAATGTTCATAACTACAGATACATGGGACTTCTTTACAAGGGCCACAGGGAAGACAAAGACTAGGAAGAGGCAGATCCTGCATGCTCCTGGTATAGGAGAAAGCAGCAAGGATAGGGTATTATTTTATAATACCATTAACACAAAAATAATACTGGAAGTTTTAAAGAAGAAATTAAACAACCATTTGTCTGAAATGGTGTAGGGTTTCCTGCCTATGCAGAGAGTTGGACTAGATTACAGCAGTCACCAGCTAGTGGTCTGTGGACCACTGGTGGCCTGCAAAATTTTTGGTGGTCCGCAGAAAAATTATTTGCATTTTGTATATTGCACTAAATCAGGGGTCCTAAAACTACGCCCCCTGGTCTAGATAGGTGCAATGAACATTTGTGTTGCTGCAGAGAGTCTCCCCGCTCGGGGTCTTTTTGTGCAGGTCAGAGGGGGGCAGAACTTCTGAATTGGGGTCTGCTTCAGCCTCCTGATGTGGGGCTTTGGGCGAAGGCTGGAGGGAAGTGCTGCTGGTGGCGATGAGCCAGAGGGCCTTATTCCAGTGGGACTCTATCATGGCCTGGAACTGGCTGACCATCTCAGCCTACTGAGCCTCCAGGCGCCAGTACCTGGACTTGCACTCCCACAGGTCTTCCCTCTGCTTGGAAAGCCTATGATTGTAGTCCTCAGTGAGGTGCTTCTGCTGAGCCTCCTTCTCGGTCAGATCCAATTTGAACTGTTTTGCCAACTCTTTTTCATGGTGGCTGCTTAGCTCCAACACTGCTTCCTGTTGGGGCCCTAAGGAGCCCAGTTAGACAGGTGAGGAATGGCTGGGAGGGGAGGGGTGAGTAGAGGCTGGTGAGGTGCCCCTCGACATGAGTGACACCGAGTTGGCAACACCCACCCAGTCACAGGACCACCTAGCCATGCCCACCCAGCTGGTCATTAGGGAGATTATATTAGTGGTCTGTGGGATTTAAAATGAATTTACTGGTCCTTGAGATCTGAAAGGTTGGTGACCCCTGGACTAGAAGACCTTCAAGCTCCCTTTCAACTCTGTTATTCTGTATTCTATTCTGTAATATAGATAACAATTTGAATTCTGAACACAAATCTAAATCATACGAATTAGACCCATCTCTTACTTCTGAGGTCCCATCACTCCTGGATCCTCAAAGTGGATATTGATATAAATTCAAGATCAACACACAGCCAACAATATTGGGTGGGAATGCTCTACATAGCTCCATGAGCCTGAGGGTGAAAGGTAGAATATAAAGGTATTGTTGTTGATTTGGATCAATTTAAATTCCCATGTTGGAGGAGAGAGGAAATTTTCATTTCCCACTAGCTTTACCTGACATTTTGCAAAACATATTCTGTAATCTATTTGGCTTCTGCAGTTCACTTAGACTGAAGTCTGAGACAGATTAAAAAAAACAACTGTTTGCTATCCTGCCAACCTCGCTTCTTGTTTTTAGGCCTGAAAAGATTTCCAATTTGGATAAGTTTTCATCCTCCACTGAAATGAGAAGGCTGCCTGGTTATCCTGGGATATCCAGCATAATTGAAGCAGAATCCAATTCCAGTGATAACTCTAAAGGGAAAAACAGGAAATCTCATTCATTATTTAAAGGAAAGGGAGGGGCAGATGTATTTTATTCACACTTTTAAACATTGCAGAATATTAAAGACCTGAAGCGAAATGATTAAAATACTACAATCTGCACAAAATATTTCTTATTGGAGACAGTTGATAAATGAAAAATTAATTCTAGATAATGCTGTGTGCACAGGGCCTTGGTGGTGCAGGCTGTTAATAGCCTAGCACTTAGTTCCAGCTGCCTGCAATTACTGCAGGCTCGAATCCCACCAGGCTCAAGGTTGACTCAGCCTTCCATCCTCTCAGGGCAGGTAAATTGAGGACCCAAGATTGTTGGGGGCAATAAGCTGATTTGTAAAAATGCCGCTTAGTAATAAGCATGCATATACAATGGAATGAAGGCTATTGCTGAGCGCATTGGGTTGTATCCCAAAAATTGTAAGCCGCCCTGAGTCTCCGGAGAAGGGCAGCATATAAATATGAATTAAAAAAAATATTTGGATATAATACCACCACTTTCATATAAACCCCCTACTCCTTATAAGTTTATATAGAGTATATTTTGAAAAAGCGTATCAAAGTGAGCAGCTGAATGGAAAAATACAATACAGAGGAAAACTGCCCCCACAGCCCAACCCCAAAATGTCAATTTAGGCTGCTGTGAGAAGAAACCTGTTTGATGGGGCTCTAAATACTCATTGTCTCCCTGGGTTTTTTTGGAGTCTTATTAAATTAAATGAATCTTATAACTAAAAGGCCTTGGTGGCTCAGGCTGTTAATTGCCTGCACTTAAGTTCCAGCTGCCTACAACTGCTGTAGGCTCGAATCCCACCAGTCAAGGTTGACTCAGCCTTCCATCCTCTCGGGTAGGTAAATTGAGGACCCAAGATTGTTGGGGGCAATTAGCTGACCTTGTAAAAATGCCACTTAGTAATAAGCAGGCATATACAATGGAATGAAGGCTATTGCTGAGCACACTGGGTTGTATCCCAAAAATTGTAAGCCGCCCTGAGTCTCCGGAGAAGGGCAGCATATAAATGTAATTAAAAAAAAAAGAATTATAGTTTCCTTTGTCCGATGTTAGATTAAATGCAAGACATTATTATTATGGATTTATCCTATAGGTTTGGTAAATATATTCAATTCCCTTCAGTTCTTCAAGACATTTAAGGTAATGGGCATACAGAGGCAATCTTGTTGTTTTTTATGTGTTTACATCTGTTTTTGAAACTTTTCATCAATCTGAAATTAATGTCCATATTTCATCTTCCACTTACAAATTAATTTGGTTCCAAGATGGTATCAAAATAAAGTAAGTAAATAATGGATTTCAAAATTACATTAATTATATTTTATTATATCCAAATAATGGTAGAAATGGAACTGAAAAATTCTCTCATTTCGAACCATTAAGTAATTTTAGACTCTTTTGAAATATGCATATGCAGTATTTCCAGGAATGGTAAGCAATATTGTTTTCATCCTGAAATTGCTTCCCTATACAGAATAGCACAGTTCATTCTCCTTTACCACCCATTTGGATAAAGCACATATTATCCTACACATATTTTCACCAATGTAAGTCCATTCCATTATATAGAACATGATGTTGATGGTGTCCAACCTTTTTTTGTTCCTCTGCTGAAATGAATAGGCACCATAAAAGAAGTGAAGGATCAGCATTCATATCTAATCATACAGAATGACTATAGTTTAAAAATATAGCTGAAAGCACTTGCTCCATTTTGGAGCTCTCCTAAAAAATCCTGAAGATGCTTAGTTACTAATAGTAGATGTGGAAAAAGAAGGCATGTCCATACCTTAAATCAGAAAGTGGAAAAATTAAATATTCACTGTCCTGTGAACCTTCTCTCCACATAAACATTCACAGTCTTTGACTCTGACATGATTCAAACCAACATAAATTAGCACTTTCTACTATCTAAATGTCATGGATAGAAGTACTATAAATGGAACTACAATGACCATTTGAAGAGGTATTTTTCTTTATTGAAGGAAAGCTACATGGGATTAGAACCTAAGTGCATAGAACTAATACTGATGAAAAACTGGATAGCATAATGATAGAACTTGACCAAATTAGATCAATATATTCCCTATTTTAAGTTTTCTTTGCTGTAATTTAGAGACTTAAGTGGCAGTGTGGATCTACACTTGAAGATGCAAATGACCAATCTTATTATTGTATTATAATAAGAGTTATTGTAAAAACTACAACAAATGTAACTAATATTTACAAGCACAAACTCATACATAAGATACATAACATATAGACAGGGGTGGGCTGCTATGGGTTCACCTGGGTTTGGGCGGACCCATTGCTAACGTTATGGCTGGTTCGGCGAATGGCCAAATCCTACCCCGTCCATCAAACAATGCCTCAAGGTGTCCCCTGGAGGTGACGCGTGCCAGCCTTGCCTGACTGCCACAACAAATAGACAACCCATTCAAGATTGAAACTGGCTAAAGAAGCTAGCCCAAACATTAAACATCACAACTATGCATGCCCACATTGAACATTGGCACCCTTACTTGGATGCAGCCATGAGCTTGCAGAGATGTTGAAGCACTCCAAGGTACATATTGCGTGCATTTAGGAGACACGATGAAAAGGTCAAAAGTACTGCAACATTGGCGAAGCTAAACATCATCAAGATATGCTTTTCTTGCCATGTGCATGTATACATCCGAACTACACTGTGTTGTTTCTCCATGTCAGGGGTGTCAAACTCAAGGCCTGGGAGCCAGATGTGGCCTGCAGGGTATGTAGATCTGGCCTGTGGGGCTACCCTGAAAAGGACCGGCCTGCGGTGCTTCTGCCAGTGAAAATGGAGCTCGGGAGGCCCACATGAGGCCCTCCTGAGCTCCATTTTCGCTGGCAGGGGGTTGCAGGAGGTTGTGACAGCTGAAAACTGAGCTCAGGAATCCATTTTCTCTGGCAGAGCGCTTGGGCCGCCACAGGCATCCCTGACACGAGTGACATCAAGCTGGCCACACCCACCCTGGCCACACCCACCTCGGCTCCCGGAGGTCAGACACAACCCTGATGAGGGCTCTCAATGAAATTGAGTTCGACATCCCTGCTCTATGTCATATAATATATCTGGATATATGCATAATTTTAAATTTATTTATTAATTAATTTATTTTGTCATGTTTATGTAGTGTACATTGGAGGTGGTGACCCTTTGAGGGCTTTGTGCAATGAAATTTCGTTTTAATGTATGCTAATCAGTGTACAACATTCAAAGTGACAACAAAGTTAATTCTAAGTCTATAATAACACAAGAAGATTTTTAGGAGTATAAAACTCCATGAGTTTGATTATCATTATGTGCATTTAAGCTCTGGTACTGGAGCTGGTCAAGGGAAGTGATGCATTGCAAAGCAAACAGAAGCTGACCTTTGCATGTTTTCCCATCGGGTTGCAAGGTAAATCCAACTGGGCAACTGCAGCGAACTCCTGTGGCTGTATCCTTGCAAGTCCGGTCACAGCCTCCATTATTAACAGCACATGTTTCTGAGAAATAAAGAGACAGAAAAAAAAGAAGAAGAGGGAGGGAGACAAAGAACAAAAATAAAAAAATACATTGTAGTCCCCTATGTAATATATTGTAACATATAAAAAAATCTATTCGTAAGCCTACGCCATTATATTTGTGCCTGAGGCCAGCCAAGTTACAGAAAACACTCTAGGACAGGGGTTTCAAACTCAAGGCCCGGGAGCCAGATCCGATCTATGGGGTGCATAGATCTGGCCCATGGGACCACCCTGGAAACAGCGAAGAACCGGCCTGTGGTGCCTCTGCCAGCAAAAAGGAACCTCAGGGAGGCCACATGTGGCCCCTCAAGCTCCGTTTTCGCTGGCAGAGGGCTGCAGAAGGCAACTGCGGCCAAAAACAGAGTTTGGGAGCCTGTTTCCACTGGCAAAGTGCTCGGGCTGCCACAGGCGCCCCCAACATGAGTGATATCGAGCTGGCCACACCTACCCTGGCCACGCCCACTTTGGCCCTCCGAGGTCAAACATAACTCTGATGCAGCCCTCAATGAAATAGAGTTTGACACCCCTGCTCTAGGAAAAGCCATATAAAATCAGTTTTTGTTCCGAGAGACTTCTACACAGATTGGAAGGTACCTCAGATATTTATTACAGAAAGTTTTAAACTTTCTGAAGCTTCAGTCCCAAAGCCTATTAAATCCAAATCTGAACTGATTTCCAATGAGTTGGAAATAAATTCCACAAAATTCAGTGTGGCAGATTCTCAAAGGATTTTGCCAAGATTGCAGCTTACTAGGGAGCCTCACATTAATTAATGGATTTTTTCCCAAGTGAACTAATGAAAGACAACTTATTATCAACCGTTTTTATATGAAACTAATCAATGGTTTTAAAGATATATTTTGGAGAAGAATATCATTTCAAAAAACAAATGCCTCCCATGTTGTTAAGTCCCTGAGATTTCAGCGGCACTTCCTTTCAAGTAATGTCTTTCATACCCTGTAATTATTAACTACTCACTAGTGATAACTTTTTAAATACTCATTTTGGAGGAAATGATGATGAACTGCTGAATTTGCAAAATAAAGGAGCTCAGAAAAGAAACACAGCGCTGGACTCCAGCTGACATTTTAAATCTTTTCCCTCATGGAAAGAGTTAATAGAAGATGAACTACATACATCACTTTGACAGGGATCTACCAGTCCAATGGATTCCTACTGAAGTACAAGGGAAAAAAAAGGCATCTGGGTTTTGTCCACTTAAAGCTTTTTGCAAATTGAAAGGAGTTTTGGAGTGGGTGGGGAAGGCATGATTGAGGTCACTGAACCCATTCCAAGCTGTGTCATTGAAATTTCCCAGGGCTTGTAGAATGTCAAATGGTCGATAGGCAAACACGGGGAAGACGAGGCCAAAACATTTTTTGTAACTTTTACAATAATGGGAAATGGTTATTAGGTACCACTTCGGCAAGAGAAGGAAGAGCATGAGACTGTATTACAAACAAACCCACAGGATGGAATCCAGTTTCTGTGAGCTAAATCATAAAACAAAAAACAGGAAACTGCATTACCTTTATCTTTGTAGACCAGAGAAGTAGCTATATTAATTTGACCATGGTTTTGTGCAAAGGTGATTTCATGGCCTGGAGTTCTACATTATCTCTTCTGTATCTGAATTCACATTTCTGCCACAGTACACATTGTGTATTGTTGTCAGAGTGGAGAAAGCGGCAGCTTTACACACAGATGGTGTAAACAAACTTCCAAGCTGTAAGTAGGTGCAATTTATCACCTTCTTCCTATTGAGTTATATTATCTACTTGCTTACATTTAGGCAATCTCATTGGAGAATTTGCCTTGGTTCCAGTGACAAAGTTATGATCAAATTATACAGGTGAAACTCGAAAAATTAGAATATCGTGCAAAAGTTCATTTATTTCAGTAATGCAACTTAAAAGATGAAACTAATATATGAGGTAGACTCATTACATGCAAAGCAAGATAGTTCAAGCCGTGATTTGTCATAATTGTGATGATTATGGCTTACAGCTCATGAAAACCCCAAATCCACAATCTCAGAAAATTAGAATATTACATGCAATCAATAAAACAATGATTGTACATAGACCGATATCAGACCTCTGAAAAGTATAAGCATGCATATGTACTCAGTACTTGGTTTGGGCCCCTTTTGCAGCAATTACTGCCTCAATGCGGCGTGGCATGGAAGATATCAGCCTGTGGCACTGCTGAGGTGTTATGGAAGACCAGGATGCTTCAATAGCAGCCTTCAGCTCGTCTGCATTGTTCGGTCTCATGTCTGTCATCTTTCTCTTGGCAATGCCCCATAGATTCTTTATGGGGTTCAGGTCAAGCGAGTTTGCTGGCCAATCAAGCACACTAATCCCACGGTCATTGGACTAGGTTTTGGTGCTTTTGGCAGTGTGGGCAGGTGCCAAATGAAGTCAGCATCCCCATAAAGCTCATCTGCGGAAGGAAGCATGAAGTGTTCCAAAATTTCCTGGTAGACAGCTGCGTTGACCCTGGACTTAATGAAGCACAGTGGACCAACACCAGCAGATGACATGGCTCCCCAAATCAACACAGACTGTGGAAACTTCACACTGGACTTTCAGTGTGTGCCTCTCCATTCTTCCTCCAGACTCTGGGTCCTTGGTTTCCAAATGAGATGCAAAAGTTGCTCTCATCAGAAAAGAGGACTTTGGACCACTGAGCAACAGACCAAGTCTGTTTTTCTTTAGCCCAGGTAAGAAGCTTCTGACGTTGTTTGTTGTTCAGAAGCGGCTTGACAAGAGAAATACGACATTTGAAGCCCATGTCCAGGATCCGTCTGTGTGCGGTGGCTCTTGATGCACTGACTCCAGCTTCAGTCCACTCCTTGTGAAAGTCCTCAACATTTTTGAATGGCCTTTTCCTGACAATCCTCTCCAGGCTAAGGTCATCCCTGCTGCTTGTGCACCTTTTTCTTCTACACTTTTCCCTTCCACATAACTTTCTATTAATGTGCTTTGATACAGCACTTTGGGAACATCCAACTTCTTTTGCAATTACCTTTTGAGGCTTTCCCTCCTTATGAAGGGTGTCAATGATGGTGTTCTGCACAACTGTCAGGTCAGCAGTCTTTCCCATGATTGTGATTCCTACTGAACCAGACTGAGAGACCATTTATTTATTTTATTTATTTATTTATTAGGCTTATATGCCGCCCTATCTCCTGAGGGACTCAGGGCGGCTTACAATTAAAACAGTCCCAATACAATTACATAATTACATAAATATTTAAAGGCTCAGGAACCCTTTGCAGGTGTTATGGCTTAATTAGCTGATTAGAGTGGGACACTTTGAGCCTAGAATATTGAACCTTTTCACAATATTCTAATTTTCTGAGTTTGTGGATTTGGGGTTTTCATAAGCTGTAAGCCATAATCATCTCAATTATGACAAATCACAGCTTGAACTATCTTGCTTTGCATGTAATGAGTCTATCTCATATATTAGTTTCACCTTTTAATTTGCATTACTGAAATAAAGAACTTTTGCACGATATTCTAATTTTTTGAGTTTCACCTGTACATTAAACTGAATGTCATCAAATAATTTATTTTAAGGAAAGGCAGATTCAGAACAGTTGTTTTGGAAGAGAAAATGGAGATTATGGGAAGAAATACTTCATACAGACCCTGCTTTTTTGATAAAGACCTTGACCCTTGAAATTTCAGATCAGTATTTATCCTTGTTAATTTTATATTTTTAACGTCCTGAAAGATTATTTCATTATTTCATGAAGATCTTCCTTCATTGTATCACTATGACAACTACCCTGTCTGTTACATCAGGCTGAGAGAAAAGAACTAGCCTAAAGTTATCCTAATGAGTGTGACGGCTGAACATGAATTTGAATGTAGACCATCAATTTAAACCATATGGTGTATTTAATTATGCCATGGAAAAAAATAAAAAAAATACATTTTGGTATCTATTGAGGAACACCTGAAATAACCGAAGGATCAATACAGGAAAGATTGTAGAGATGGCAGTGACTTAATGCTTACTAATGGAGATGAAATGATAGAAGGGATTGAAGTTGCAGGAACTTTTGGAGAACAAAATTGTTATGTATGCAGGTTTGAATGTCATTGGTTTAGTTTGAACTGTTCTTGTAAAATGTCAAATATGATTGGTTTAAAAAGTGCGGGAAAAACCCTGCACTCTGATTGGCTGGCAACTGCGGCTTCTGGCTATAAGTAGCAGCCGCAGCCCAGCCAAGTCGGGTCTGTTATGAACTGTAGTCACTAATAAACTCTTCACTGAAGCACTCCACGTCTGACTCTTCATGCAAATCTAACACTGGCGACGAAGGTGGGATCCTTCCCGAAGAGAAGACAATGCGGAGAACAAGCTGAGAGAGATGGCTGCGCTGAACAACCCCCCAGCCCCGTTCGATCTGACAGCAGAAGACTGGGACTCGTATGTGGATCGTTTCCAAATGTATTTGGAGGGAAATGATCTCGCCGACATTTCCGAGAAGCGGAAGAGGGGTCTTTCTCACCCACTGCGGTCCGGCCGTTTTCAAGATGGCGAAGGCATTGGCGGGAGCTGCAGACATGAAGGTAATGGAATGGCCCGATTTAGAAAAGTTATTAAGAGCCCATTACGTGCCACAAGTATCATGCCTCATTAAGAGACACGAATTCTACCGTCGGGATCAAGGGGAAAGCGAAAACATTAATGACTTCGTGGCAAGTTTAAGGGACATTGGGGGTGCATGTGAGTTTATCAACTTTGAAGAGGCCATGTGCGATCGATTTGTTCTAGGCCTAAAAGACAAGGTTTTGCAGAGCAAATTATTAATGAGACCTAAGATCACGCTTAAGGAGGCCATAGAAGAAGCTTCTTCAGCGGAAGCTACCAAGTCCTCAGCAGCAGCCATGAAGAAAATTAACAAGGCTGCAAGCCATCCTGATGTGGAAAAATCCACAACAACCCATTGCGAGCAAATAGATTCTGATTCAGACTGTAGTGAGGTGGAGGAAGGAATTTATAGACTCAGAATGGAGAAGAAAAGGAAAGACCTTGGAAGAAAAAGGCAAGACTTTTATTGCAGAGGTTGGGGGGGGGGCACCCCCGCACTGAATGCCTCCGTTGTGAAAAAAGAGGTCACCTAGCAAGAGTCTGCAAATCATCCAGAACTCCACCAAGCAGAAAGAAGTTTCCTGATAAAGAAATCAAGCATAACAACTTCAGTGAGAAAACAGGGTGCAACACAGAAGCAAATGGGAAGAATGAAACTCATCAAACAGTCACTATTGGTCATTCTTCACCCTTAAGAAGCAGAAAAATACATGTGAAGGTACTTATTGAAGGAAGGCCTTGCCAAATGGAAGTGGACTCAGGCTCCTATTTATCTATGGTGTCATGGGACACTATTCACAGGCTACTTCCCAACATTCAGAAGAAGCATTTCCAGAAGCAAGCACTGACTCTTAAAGACTACCAAGGGAACAAGATTCCAGTAGTTGGAACAAGAGAATTCAACGTGAAGTTCAAAGGCCACACCAAATGTTTGCCCCTGACCATCGTGGACAAAGACCGCCCAAGCTTGCTGGGACTTGAGTGGTTCAATCCACTAGGCATCGAGGTGACTGGCATCAATCACGTGAGCAACACTGAATGGGAGGAGGCCTTGAAGTCTGAGTTTCCAGAGGTCTTCAGCGAAGGATTGGGCAAGTATATGGGGACCCCTATCACTTTCAACCTAGATCCCAGGGTGCCCCCAATTCATTTAAAGCCCAGAAGGGTCCCATTTGCTTTAAAGGAAAAAATTGATGCACAATTAGACAAATTAATAGCTCAAGGGGTTTTAGAGCCCACTGACCACTCCAGGTAGGAGACACTCATAGTCACACCAGTCAAGACTGATGGGGAAGTAAGAATCTGTGGAGACTATAAGGGGACATTGAACCATGCGCTTCAGCAGAGCGCATATCCAGTTCCAGTGGTGCATCATTTATTACATTCACTTGGCAGGGGTACAGTCTTTGCCAAATTGGATCTGGCCCAGGCATATCAACAACTAACAGTTGATGATGCCACTGCAGAGGCCCAAACCATTGTGACTCATAGAGGTGCCTTCAAATGTAAAAGGTTACAGTTTGGAGTAAGCGTGGCACCAGGCATTTTCCAAAGCCTTATGGAAAGGATGCTCCAAGGACTGCCAGGGGTAGTGCCTTACTTTGATGATGTGTTAATCTCTGCTGAAAATGACACTCAATTACAAGAGAGACTCAGAGAAGTCCTTACCAGATTCAAGAAAGCGGGGTTAAAAGTCAAGGAAGAAAAATGCACTCTTAGAACTGACAAGGTTGAGTTCTTGGGCTATATCATTGACAAGCATGGCATCCACCCTACAGATGCCAAGGTTCAAGCAATCAAAGAAGCTCCTAGACCTAAATGCAAAACAGATTTGCAAGCCTTCCTTGGACTCATTAACTTTTATCACATGTTCCTACCTCAGAAGGCAACCATTGCAGAACCATTACACAGATTACTTGACAAAAAGTCTGTTTGGGTCTGGGGCAGGAAGGAACAATCAGCATTTAACAGTATTAAAAGACTAATCACGTCTGATGCTGTACTGATACAGTTCTCTGAGAATTTGCCTGTTGTACTGACTTGTGATGCATCTCCCTTTGGAGTGTGTGTGGGGGGGTTTGAGCCACAGGCTTCCCAGTGGGAAAGAAGCCCCTATTGCATTTTACTCTTGCACTTTGACCAAAGCAGAGAGGAATTACAGCCAATTGGACAAGGAAGCATTGGCAATTGTTGCAGCTGTCAAGAAATTTCATGAATATTTGTATGGGAGAACATTTACCATTGTTACAGATCACAAACCTTTGTTAGGCATTGTGGCAGGAGATAAACCTACACCTACTATCCTGTCACCAAGAATGCTGAGGTGGACTGAATTTCTTGCTGCTTATTCTTACAAACTTATCCACAAGCCTGGCAAGGACATTGGACATGCTGATGCACTGAGTCGTTGCCCACTTCCTTGCCACAAGGAGGACTTGAACCTGAAACACACACCTTTTCCTAGAAACTGTTGCCAAGCTTCCAGTGCATGCTGCTGAAATTGCCAGAGAGACTGCCAAAGACACTGTGTTGGCTCCTGTTATAGGCTGGATTAAGAAA
Organism: Naja naja; assembly: GCA_009733165.1. Classification (NCBI taxonomy): domain Eukaryota; kingdom Metazoa; phylum Chordata; class Lepidosauria; order Squamata; family Elapidae; genus Naja; species Naja naja. The sequence goes on along the minus strand of CM019159.1, from coordinate 14,599,812 downwards.
GGTTGGACTCTTCAAGATCTACCTCACCTTGCCCAACCTTTTAAGTCCAGGCAAACTGAATTATCTGTATTAAGAGGATGTATTTTGTGGGGTAACAGGGTGGTTATTCCTGCAAAACTGCAAAAAGAGGTTTTGGAAATGTTACGTGAGGGTCATCCAGGTATTGTCAGAATGAAGGGATTGGCCAGGAGTTATGTATGGTGGCCAGGTATTGACAAAATGGTTGAAAACTGGGTTGCATCTTGTCCCAGCTGTCAGGTAGTCAGGCCTGCCCCACCTCTCGCCCCCAAACAGGAATGGGAATGTCCTAGGGGCCCATGGTCTAGGATTCACATTGATTTCGCAGGCCCTACCAGAGGGCACACCTTTCTTATCATAGTAGATGCATATTCCAAATGGCTAGAGGTAATTCCTATGGCATCCATCACAACTGATGCTGTCATCAAGCAGCTCAAAAAACTTTTTGTAACCCACGGGTTACCTGATGTTCTTGTCTCTGACAATGGCCCTCAATTTACATCCAACCTTTTGAATCCTATTTAGCACAACAGGGTATCAGACATGCCGTTACTGCCCCTGGGCACCCTTTGGCCAACGGCCGGGCTGAACGCATGGTACGTTTTACCAAGGAGAAGCTTCAGCAACTGGGTCCTGGGGACATCACTGAGAAAGTTGAAAAACTTCTTAGTGTTCAGCACATCACTCCTAACCCATCAACTAACTTATCCCCAGCAGAGTTGTTGATGGGTAGGAAACTTAGGTCTCCCCTTGACCGCCTTCATCCCACTTACACACCCAACGCACCACTAGATTCCACTAGCAAAGTTCGCACATTCAGTGTGGGTGATTCTGTTTATGCTAAGAACCTTATGGGTGAGCCTTCATGGATTCCTGCTGAAATAACTCAAATCACAGGCCCTCGTTCTTAAAGGGTACAAACAGAGGATGGAGTCCTCTGGAGCAGGCACATTGATCAACTTAGATCCAGGTTACCTCAGGAACATCGCAATTGTTCCTCTCTAGTTCCCATACCTAATGCTTTTTCTAGGCGGGAGGGGGAAGAACATGAGGATAATCAGCAAACAAGAATCAACCCCATGTGTAACGAGCCATTACGACAGGAACCATCCCAAAACCTGTCACAATGCCAAAATCCATCCTTACAAGTGGAAGATTGCACATCACTACCTGACTTGGGTGCTGACATTAGGATGGAGATGGGTTGGGAGGAGAGACCAGATTGTAACAATCAAACAGGGTCTTCTTTCACAGGAAGTCCAACTAGGGAAATGTCAACAGACACATTTCCCCTCTCACTGGGTGAGAACGTTAAAACTTCTGAACCATGAAGGTCTCAACGCACGTAAGAGCCCCACCTATTTAAAAGAATACATTAGATAGGTTGGGGTTTGAGTATGGACTGAACCTAGTGGGGGGGTGTTATGTATGCAGGTTTGAATGTCATTGGTTAAGTTTGAACTGTTCTTGTAAAACGTTAGAAATGATTGGTTTAAAAAGTGCGGGAAAACCCTGCACTCTGATTGGCTGGCAACTGCAGCTGCTGGCTATAAGTAGCAGTGCAGACCAGCCAAATTGGGTCTGTTATGAGCTGTAGTCACTAATAAACTCTTCACTGAAGCACTCTGCGTCTGACTCTTCATGCAAATCTAACAAAAATCATACTGGAATTCATCATAATGCAGACACAAACAATAGAACAAAGTCAAACTAGTGTCTTAGCATTTAAAGAACTGATTTCAATAAACTCAGAGAACGCTTGTGAAGGATTCCATGGATGAAAGTCTGAAAGGGAAAAACAACTCAAGAAGCTTGAGAAACTCTAAAAAAGGAAATTATAAAAGCCCATTAAGAAAGAGAAATAAGACAACCCAGACAAAACCAGCAAGGTTGTACAAGGAGCTCTCTGATAAACTGAAAGACAAAAAGGACAAATGGAAAAATGGAAAGTAGCTGAAACCTGCAAAGATGACATCAGGAAAGCTAAGGCTCAGAATGTACTAAGGCTTACAAAAATGTCAGAAATAATAATAAAAAGTTTCTTTTAATATGTAGGGGAAAAAAAAGAAAAAAGTCAAGGAAACAATTGGTTTACTAATGGGAGAAGATTGTAAGGAGGTCCTGCTTAAGCAAAATAGGATGAAGTCTATTTAAGCTGAGCTCAGCTCCTGAGGATTTACACAAGATACTGTACATCTGGGTATAGTATGGAAGTGGTTTATCATTGCTTTCTTTTGGTTGGGACTCACTTTCTCCCTCCCTCCCTCTCTCTCTTAGATCTCCCAATCTAACAGTGTTGGTATTCTCTGGAGGTATTGTCTAGCTTTTATTTGGGCATACGAGGCAAGAGTGGTTGGTCTTTTTTTATTTCAGTTCTGACACTTATTTTCATTACTGTTTGGTCAATAACAGCAGACCAGAAAATATCCTAGCATCAAAACCTGGCAGTTTTGAGAATTAATTTAAATGGCAGTCATGAGTGCAATACTGTGAATTTTGTGGTATGTATACTGTGTATATATGTACAGTGACAATAAAGAATTCAATTCAATATTATATATCTCCTAGATTTAGTACCTTGCTGGATTCTACGAAACATAGAATCAAGCACCTTCAAGTATAATACATAGTTGATAGAATATGTATTTATATTTGAATGCAGTGTATTACATTCAATCTTCTTATGTATTTATCTATTTATTATATTTAGGTATTACACATCTTGCTCTTTATTCTTATATAGAATTATTGTAACCTGATCCCCATAGAACAATTTCTTTAAAATCTCAATTTTGGGTTAATACCCAGTTGCAAAGAGACATACCAAAATAAAGCATATTTTGAAAACTGTAAAGTAAGTTTACACTATCATCGGAATGGTTAAGGTATGGTCCTGCTGCAGGAATAGCCATAGGATTTCATCTGGCTACAATAGCCTCATTTTAAATCTAGTCTACCAATTCAGTTATTAAAGGAAAGAAAGAAAATAAACTATAAGCAATCATTAATAGAACGTTTCCCATATCAATGCTTGCTTTGATGTGTAAAATATAATTCCAATACTTTAAAATCTGAATGTCATTACCAACTGTTATTAGTCAATCTTTATATTATTCACATTTTTAAAACAAAATAATGGAATTATGCTCCCCAGCAAAGTATGTTTTCAATAAAATGAATACTTTATGGCAGGTGTATCCAACCCACAGACAGCTAATAATGTGGACCCATAAAATAATAAAAATATATAAAAAATACAATAAATTTGTTATTTATATAGGTAAAGATAAAGGTCCCCCTCACACATACATGCTAGTCAGCTCTAGGGGGCGGTGGTCATCTCTGTTACAAAGCCAAAGAGCCAGCGCTGTCCGAAGGGCGCACGGAATGCTGTTACCTTCCCACCAAAGTGGTCCTTATTTTTCTTCTTGCATTTTTACATGCTTTCAAACTGCTAGATTGGCAGAAGCTGGGACAAGTAACAGGAGCTCACTCCATTATGTGGCATTAGGGATTCGAACCACTGAACTGCTGACCTTTCTGATCGACAAGCTCAGCGTCTTAGCCACTGAGCCACCGCATATTTGTTAATGTATAATTATATACATTAACTATTTTATATATTTTATATGTGGCCCAACATTATTCGTCTTCACTCAATGCGGCCCAGGCAAGCTAACAGGTTAGACAACTATGCTTTATGGTACTCCAGAACATAAAGCTGATCAATTTTAACATATGCCATATTTTAACTGTTGTGGATATTTCTTTTGCAGAGAAGTACACTTTTTTCCAGAGATTGATCAAGTGAAGGTAACACCTACTTGTTTCTATTTTATCCACTGCTGAAAACCCAAATCAAGAGCCTTGGTGGTGCAGACTGTTAAACGCCTAGCACTTAGTTCCAGCTGCCTGCAATTAGTGCAGGCTCAAATCTCACCAGGCTCAAGGTTGACTCAGCCTTCCATCCTCTCGGGGTAGGTAAATTGAGGACCCAAGATTGTTGGGTGGCAATAAGCCGACTTTGTAAAAATGCCGCTTAGTAATAAGCAGGCATATACAATGGAATGAAGGCTATTGCTGAGCGCATTGGATTGTGCTCCAAAAATTGTAAGCCGCCATGAGTCTTCGGAGAAGGGCGGCATATAAATGTAATTAAAAAAAAAAAATCAGAAATGCAGGGAGGGGGAAAAAAAAGCTTAGGGCCTACCACTTCTAGACATTTTCATCCTATTCTAGTTTTCCATTGTTAAAGGACAAGGAAAGATGATGGCTGGAGAATAAGATATTTTTGTAAACAAAAGTTCAAAACCCACTACATCAGATTTTGTTCCATTTCTAATGAATATTTATTCTTATTACATCCTAGCTAAAGAGTGTAGCTAATTTATCAGCAGCTAAATTTAAAACCAGCTATTATGGTTTTTAAGAAACATTTAAACTGTTTTAATTGTACAATTGTTATATTGTAAGCTGTCCAGAGTCTTTTGGAGTGGGCTGCTACACTAAATCTAATAAAGAGTAATAGTGTTTATAATTATAATGATCATCATAATCTATTGCTGCTACTTGAATGAATAAATTGATGGAAAAATCACTATTTAAATCAAATTTCTGTATTCATGCATAAATTTTCTTCAAACAATTCCAAACTGATATGAAGAATATACAAATCATTTAAGTCCTAAATATCTTAAAAGTTTCATTTATTTATTATGATAAATTGTGTTTAGAAAGTAACGCTTATTGGATTCGATTTAAATTTAAACACACAGTAAAAATATGGAAACTTACTGCATCCATCATAGATTCTGAACTGGATATCAATTAACCATAATAAATTGGAAAATTGAGAGGGATTTTTTCCTATTTGGAAAATCTAATGTACAACATTAATCAAAATCCTGTATATACCTTCTTAGATATTAATCTTCCTGAGCTGAGTTTCTTCCAAGTAAATAGAAAGAGATGTGGCTAAATTTAACCAAAACACTAATGTTAGTTTCCAAGAATTGTCATCTGTTTTAGATGAATAAAGTAACAAATGATAGAGAAAATTTCAGAAAAGCATATGGAATTTGATATACAAAGGTTTAGCAGTTCAAGATTATTACAGATAGTCCTCAACTTACAACAGTTCATTTAGTGACTGTTCAAAGTTACAAACACATTGAAAAAGGCAACTTATTACTGTTTTTCACACTTATGACCATTGCAGCATCCTCATAATCATGTGATCTACATCCGGATGCTTGATAACTAACTCATACTTACGACCATTGCTGTGTCTCGGGGTCATGTGATTCCCTTTTATGACCTTCTGACAAGCAAAGTCAATGGGGAAGCCAGATTCACTTAACAACTGTGTTACTAATTTAAGAACTGCAGTGATTCACTTAACGAATGTGGTGAGAGAAGTCGTAAAATGGGGCAAAATTCACTTTAAAAATTTCTTACTTAGCAAGACAAATTTTGGACTCAATTGGGTCATAGGTTGAGGACTACCTCGACTTACAACCCAATTGATATATTTTTTAAACAGCATAGACTGTTACAGGTTTGTCAGCTGAATTTTACAGTTCACAGAAGGATGAAAATGGATGTGACATATACTGGCAAGGTTTGCTCTTAAAGTTGACTCTATCTCTGGAGAAATATATGAAGATTATATAAGTTTGAAAGAATATTGATGGTTGACTGTTTGGGACACTGATCATTGTAAGTATTTCTGAGAACAGTAGCACGTTCTGGAAATTTGGGGTTTTGTGCTAAAATATTAATAACAATGGTATAAACAGCATCCCTCCATTTTGGCTTTTCAAATTTTGAAACTAGATTTGGCCATTGTATAGTTTTCTCTAATCTTGTTAACAGGAAAAACATTTAAATATAGAGTTCGGTGAACTGCATAGTAATATTTTATAACCGATTACACATTTGCAAACAAAAAAAGAACAGAGAAAAATGTGCTTCATTTTGCTTTCCTTCTGGATATGTTTTTATTCATTTTTTGTTCATTGTCTATTCTTAGTAGTTTTAGTTTGCAGTGACTTCTCTAGCGAAGTACAGTTAGACCTTTTAATAACAAGTTCAAGGAGAAGGACAGAATGATGTTCCCTTGCTATAAAGTGTGGTGGCCCACATGGTTTTGTGCAAGCCTAAATTTGCACATCTCTCTTGTGGAAGTTGCATGGAGTAGCTGCTGATATGCTTCTGGCTCAATTCAAGATGCTGGTTGTCACCTTCAAAGCCCAACATGGACCAGTTTCTTTGAAGGTCTGTGCTTTCCAAGTCACATCTACCCACCAGAGCAGGGAGGCAAGGAATGCTATGGGTCCCCTCTCCTAAGGAGATCCATCTAGCAGGACCAAGAAGAAGGATCTGTTGAACATTATCCCTGAAGAGATAAGATTGCCCCCTTATTTTGACACTCACAAGGGCCCCGAAGATGTGGTTCTATCAACAGGCTTGGAGACCCCAGAGTGATCTGGAACCTATCAAGTGGTTTGTCTCATTGTTGTTGCCAGATGGTTATTGGTTTTTGTATTGGAATTTTATCCCTGTAAGCTGTCTGAAGTCATGAGAGTGAATTGGATGGTTGTAAACATTTTCTCAATAAATAAATGATAAATAAATGAAAATAATTATTTGTGCTGGCAATTAAAAGTGGGAAAAGATCTTGGCATACTGGGAGGTAAAACTTTCAAATAAAAAGATACTTTCATCCCTACAGAGCAAGAAATCTTTTGGCTTTGGATATCAGAGGCAAATATCCTGGGAGTTCTATGGGGAGGAAGATTCCTCCTGAATCCCTATGAAAATTAATAATTCTGCTGCCAGAGCTACTGCTTCCACATGGAATAGAATAGAATAACAGAATTGGAAGGGACCTTGGAGGTCTTCTAGTCCAGCCCCCTTCTTAGGCAAGAAACCCTACACCACTTCAGACAAATGGTTATCCAACCTCTTCTTAAAAACTTCCAGTGTTGGAGCATTTACAACGTCTGGAGGCAAGTTGTTCCACTGATTAATTGTCCTAGCTGTCATGTACCAGTTAACTGTCATAATTTACATGATTAACTGTCGTGTATGGCTGTACCTTCATTAACCCCTATAGCAGCCTACTCCACAGGGTTTCTTTGGGTAGTAGTTTTGTGAAAAAATTAAGATGACAATTCAACAGTGCACATTCACAATCACACTCTTGATTGTTTTGACCACTACTGTGATGCCTTGCTGTGTCATGAGGTGACACCAAAATGACCATTTATGACAATTCTTAGGGTAGAACTGTGTTTCTTTTGAAGAAACCAGATTTTGTTAATGGGTGCTTTGGTCCAGGTAATTCAACACTTTAAATGGATTAAAAAAACACACACACACGCTACAGAAGAATGAGAAGACTTTTTTAAAAATTGTGAAGTATTTAATTCAATGGACTTTAACATTAATTTCAGATTCCTAATGGAAAGAACCCTTATTCATAATTCATGATGAAATCAGTATGCCTACTGTATCCTCTATGTATGATGTCAAATCCATGTTAACATAAAAAAATGAGTAATATATATTTCAGAGGACCTGAAAAGAGTTCTACTCTTCACCCAGTTAAAAATCACGACAATGAATATAAAGAAATAAACATTAAACAACAAATAGATACACCCAATAATACAAACGTAGTTCATTATTTCCTTCTTCAGGGTGATTTTTTAAAAATTCCCAATCTAATCTACTGGCCTGGATTTCCTAGTGGTCTTCCATCCAAAAATTTTCAGGTCTGATCCTACAACTAGATGATCATTACCTTGCTATATATAGTGCCAAGAGAATATTGTATAATGGAAACACAGCAGGAAATTTTAAATACTCTTCTGTTGTTCACAGGAAAAAGCAAAATGTTATGTTTGTTTGTTTGTTTGTTTGTTTATGAAAATTGATATGACCACCCAACACATTCTTAGTAATTCTGGGAGGCTTAGAAGGATATTTTATTTGCTTATTGTAAACACTTTGATTACGATCTCCTAAAAACAATTGTATCCAGACAACACACTGTTTGACTGAAATTGAATTTTTATATGTTATACAAATAAAGCAAATAAAACTTTTAAAAAAGGATATCTTATTTGTATACCACCTGGAGCCCCTTGTGAGGGAGATGGGCAGTTTTGATAGGTAGGTAGGTAGGTAGGTAGATAGGTAGGTAGGTAGATAGATAGATAGATAGATAGATAGATAGATAGATGTATGTAGAAAGGAAGGTAGACAGACAGAGATACAGATGTCTTCATATAAACCCTGGAAATAAGGTTTGGAGGAAGAAACGATGGAAAAACATCACCAACTCAGAGAAGTCCGTCTATCTGTCTGTCTGAAAATTCAAGAAAGATACATATAATGGGGGAGGGGACAGCTTTGATCATGATATTGGTTGCTATCTTGATTTTCAACTATCAGATCATATATAATGAAAGTAATGTCTCAGTTTTGAACTATCTCAACTATATTATTTTTGAATGATGGATGAGGTTTATACAACTATCTACAATCTGTTTTCTCCACTTGCCTTGGAACTCTCACTATTCCCACCCTGTTTGTTTAGATGGAAGGTTGGTATTCTAAATAAATTTTAATTTTCTGCACAATAGAGATGCATAGGTTAAGACAACAAGTTCATGGGAAATTTGAAATCCATGTGAAATAATACATGACTAATACATTCTTCTTACTTTGGATAATTGTTTTTAACCTATGTTCATAGGTAAAATGACTAATATCACTAAATATGACTACAGTTCTAATTAAATGCTATATAAAAGGAAGGAATAATCTCACAAGAGCAATAAATAATAATTGTTTCTGCATTTACCAGCTTAAATACTTAAAATAAAGTAGAAAAAAGAGCAGCTATTATATTTGGCTATATTTATATAGTATCTTTTTTAGAAAAAAGCACATGACAGCTTATTGACTACAGTAGGCAAGATTTTTCCAATAATTTCAAAATTACTTCAAGGAAAAAATATATTATTCTATGGCCAAAGTATAATGAAAACCATTGTTTTAAAGACTCACATAAAAGAGATCAATTATTTTACAACACCACTACTTTAACCTACAGCTCAAGAATTGTGTTAATATGCATTTATATGCATCATATAATAATGTCATAATGCATCATCATGTATCAAATACATATTAGATAGGTTTGTAGTCATAGAATGATACAAGTCATAGGTGAAAAGTGAGTATGCGCCAGGTAAGTAAGTTAGTGGCCAATGTTTTCTCCTTTGCAGCAAATACTTTCAACATTTAACATTACAAGGTTATAAACAGATTGCGTATATAGAGAAAGTAGATGTAAAATGGAAAAATGTTTTCTTTTTTCAATGAAAACTCAAGATTCTTAACCAATTAGGAACATCAGCACAGAGATGAACAAATTAAGTGCAAAAGTAACTGAAGAACCCCTCATCCCCACAGAGAAAGACAAAGTTGGGAGCACATCAAACGAAGTGGAAGAAAAGTGTTACCCATAAGTAGCCGCCGTTTCACCCGCTTGTCCACATCAGCTACTGACGTGGCATTGAACTCAGAGCTCTCAATTGCAGCCTCATCCTTCTCTAAAACAAAGGAAGGGACAAACATGGAGCACTTGGTTAATGAGAAGCCCAGTTTTCCACTGTGGAAGACAGTCTCTTGGCTTTGGGCAACTAAAGCATGAAAACATGAAAACCCCATTGAGAAATGTGACTCAAATCCCAGACACAAACCAAGGTGCGTTGGAGGGAGGAAAGAAGTGCTAGAGGTGCTAGAAGAGGTTGAAAACAAAAGTCATTCACCAGCCAACACTTAAGGAACTGATCTCCCACTAATAAAAACACATACACAAGAAAGGATGCCCCAGAAGGGTGTTAATTTAGAAACGTAATTTACAACATTTAAAGTAAACATATTGTTAAAAAAAGGGGGGAGGGAAGGTAAGTATGACATGTTGACAAATGCAAGTTTTTGAACATAGAACAGAGCTACAAGAATCCGGTGATGGGTGGGCATGGAAATGTGTTCATGTTGATTTTGTTTTAAAAAAAATAAAAATAAATAAAACACAAGAAATTAAAAAAACGCATGCATTTTTTTAAAATAAAAGATAACATAAAAGAAACACAAACTTAAAAATGAAACAAATTGGGCAGTGCTGGTTGCCTGCTTGTCTAATGGAACACAACTAACTAAACATTCAGTGCTACAAAAAAAGATGTCATAGGAAGAGACTAATAATTTTTGATGCATGCGGTATAGCAGAGGGTGGTGTTAGTGATATGGCATCTTGCAGGTAATTTCTGATGTCTGTATATGAAAAGCTCCAATTCAGCGTTACAGCAAATTAAATATACCCCCAAATGATCCATTTGCAGGGATGAGAAGAGATCATATGAGTAAAGAGGGGTTAAATCATACGGAAAGCAGTGGTGGCGGAATTAAAATTATATAAAATGGAGGACTGCATTTCAAAGAAAAAACAAAACAAAACACAAGGGGGGAACTTGTACATGCAGCAGACATAAAATAAGAGGATAAGCCAAAGAAACAAAAACAAAATGGATTAGACCAGGGGTGTCAAACTCAAGGCCCGCAGACCAGATCTGGCCCATGGGGGGCTTAGATCTGGCCCGCAAGGCCACCCTGGAAACAGTGAAGGATTGGCCCACGGTGCCTCCGTCAGCAAAAATGGAGCTCGGGAGCTCTGCCAATGTGCCCCCCCAAACTCCACTGTTGCTGGCAGAGGGCTACAGGAGGCCATTGTGGCCAAAAACGGAGGTTGCAAGGACTGCATGCAGCCCTCCTGAGCTCTGTTTTCACTGGCAGAGGGCTGCAGGAGGCCGTTGCGGCCAAAAACAGAGCTTGGGAGCCTGTTTTTGCTGGCAGAGCACTTGGGCCACCACAGGTGCCCCTGACATGAGTGACCTCAAGCTGCCCACACCCACCCTGCCCCCCCCCACAAGGTCAAACACAACTCTAATGTGGCCCTCAATGAAATCGAGTTTGACACCCCTGGATTAGACAAACAGATAACTTCGGCGCCTTTGCAAATATTTGCATCCGTGCAGTGATGCCAAAATTGCAGACATCACTGAGGAGAGTAAAGAGAAAGGAGAAACAAGGAGCAAAAGAAATCACAGGAAGGGAAAGAAGCTGGCAGGGTTTATCTGTGGAGAAGCTAAATGGTTCTGTTGTTCTAGGAAGAAATCGAGTTCTAGATGGGATCAGGCTGCAATAGAGGCTTTGGTTTGACATTTTTTTCCTTTTTTTTTTGAGTTTTTGTTTTTCCAGAAATAATTTATTAACTTCAGATATCATACAAGACAGGCAATCAGGAACCATCACCAGAAAGCAGGAATAAAATGAAAACAAAACAAAAAAATTGAAAAAAAAAATCTAAGAGAAAACTCTACTCAGAAAGTGGAGACGGAGGTGTAAAAAAAATGCACACACAAGCAGCAATATGCGACTTACATCAGAACAAATAGTGTAACGTGACATCATATTATATAGCAACATTGCGAAAATGGAAGGAGAAAGTATAGTTTTCAGTGATTCAACAGTATGCCAAACCAAACAAAAATCATTAAAAGATACAGGATAGAAATTTAAGCATGGTTTGCTTGTTCTCAGAACCTTCAATTACATCAATACTCAGATTCCCAAGCTGTCCACAACCTAAGATTATTCTCTGCAGTTATGTGAATAGTCCTATTAGGATGATTCTTAATTATTCAAAAGTAGAACTATGGAGAATCCCCAAATATCCTGAACCTAGCATAGCAGCTACATTTTACTTAGAATCTTAATCTGTCCACTTTTTAAAATGAAATATATTCATTTCACCCAAGCTAAAAGTTGTGAACTAACGCCAGGCTGAGGTATTTCCATGTTTGGGACCAAAACCTCTGCTTTACATAATCAAAGTTTGTTAAAGAAGAGTTGGTTACTTGGCTTCAGTAGTCTTTAACACACTGTATATATTGGCTTCATGGAAATAGACATTTTTTCAACAGATGACTATTTATTTTTCTATAGATATAAGCTAACTTTGGTTAATGCATCCATATTTAAAGAAGAGAGAATTTTGTATAAATGGTATAGTATGTATTATCAGCTCTGGTTCATAAAAATGGAGCTTCTATTTTATTCAATGTTTCATGGTAAAATTTAAGTAGGAATTATTATTGGACTTTCTGGCTTTTATATTCAGATTCCATTTAAAAATTAAATCAAAATGTCATCATCTGTTATCTATCAGAATTATTTAAAGCTTACATCAGACACTGTTAGATTGGAGAAAAATCTAGATGTGGATTTCAGTCAGAAATACGTAACTCACTCCTTAAAATCAGCTGGGATTTGGCCGAGACACTCATTTTTGTTTAAAGTGACAAATCCTTAATCAGCTAATGCATCATTATAATTATATTTATTTGCTGGCTCACATGACATTCACAATCCAATCTTATCAAACAACATTAAGATTGCTTAACAAATCCTTTTCTACAACGGACATCCACACAATTATAGAAAAGTACTTACCAATGCATGTTCGGCCATCTGAATGCAATGCATATTTCTGATGACAACCGCACACAGGGCCACTATCTGTGTCATCACATGTGTGTTGGCAGCCTCCATTTCCATAGTTACAGGTTACTAGTTATTTTCCCAAAAATATGTATATACATATATATGAATAAAGCAACAATAAAGCCAATTAGTTCTTTCTGTGTTCCAGACACATACAACGATTTACAACTTAGAAAGGCAATGAACATGACATTGATTGATAAATGTCTCCCCAAATTTTCCTGCTAAAGAGCAACCATTTTAAAAAGTTATTAGTCCCAATGAAATGTCACTAATAGTAAAGTCATTAAAGAATGTACTTCAGTTCTTTTTTTATGAGCGGCTTCCATCTGTTCCAAACATTATTTACAGCGTACACCCCTGTGAGGCACAGTCCACAAGGCTATAAGTAGATGATATAATTGTTTACTTTTGTTAAAACACAGACTATATATTTGATTGATATGAAGAAAGGGTCTTGAACAAAAATGACTGTATACAGTAAGAAAAGTAAGTGAATGCCATGAGATTGGGGTGGTATAGAAGTTTTGCAAATAAATAAACGGCTCTTAATACCATGTTTTTAACTAGACTCACTGATTGCAAAACTGCCTCACCTAAGTAATAATTTAAGTAAGGAAGTATTGCACTAAAATAAATGCTAAATAAGAAAGTAATTAACTAAGATGTGCAACAAATGCCCAAAATAACCTTCTTCCAATATGTAAGCAGCAAGAAAAAAGTAGAGGAAACAATAGGTCCCCTAATGGCAGAAGATGGCAAGGAGGTGACAGGCAACAAGGAGAAAGCAGAACTGTTCATGCCTTCTTTGCATCTGTTCTTTACACAAAAGAGAAAAAAAAATCTCAACCTGTCAAAAGCAGCACTGTGGACAGAACAGTAATGTAGACCCAAATAGGGGCAGAATTGATAACAAAACACCTATCCGCTTTGGAACAATTCAAATATCTGGGACCGGATTATTATATTCCAGGATACTGAAGGAGTAGATGTCAGGATTCCGGCAGTTGCCCTAATTAAATCATGAGATTCGAGCCAAGCTTCAAAAACTCCAGAGGATTTATTAGGAGCTAACATGTCGGTATGACCTGTGTATAGCCGATTCTGAGACACGTAATTCACTGTCACCCTTGATCCTGGTTTCCCCCCACCCCTCTGGGTATATCATAATTCATATTCTCCAGTGAAACACGTCCATAGCCAAGAGTCATCAATCATGTTCTCCAATTAGAGATTTGCACAGCAGAAACTCCAGTCGCTTAGTTATAATCTTTGCAAGATATGAATGGAATGCACTTTCGATTCCGAACTGCTGTACTGCTCTTTCAAACTCCTTCCCCCCCTCTTTCTGTTGGCAACTATAAAACCGGCATAGAAATGTTTTATGAGTTGACAGCTGACAGATGTGATGTCAGAACCACCAAATGAAATTTCTCAGAGCTCCCAGGACATGAGAAGACTGGAAAAGAGCTGATGTGATTCCAATCTTCAGAAAAGAAGAAAAAGAGGATGCAGGAAACTACAGACCTATCAGTTCGATCTCAATACCTGGGAAAATCCTGGAAAGTTAATCATCCATCTTATCTCTTGTCTTCCGCTTCTCCTGCTTCCCTTATCTTTAGAACTATAAGCATAAAGGTTTTGTGCTGTCCATTATCTACTCATAGTATATGCCCCAAATTCATATATTTCTGTTGTCATTGAAATATGCTTCATGATCATGTATGGGTTCCTGGACTGATAAAAATTTAGAAGGCTGTAATGTAAACAGCCAGCTCAAACTTAGCCATCCTGAATGAAAAGACTCTCCCTCATCAGATTATAAGAAAACTGGAAAAGATAACCAAGCAGTGGATTTGTGAACATTTACAAATAAACAAGGCAATTACTGGAAACCAGCATGGGGTTGTTACAAATAAATACATCAGATAAACCTTATTGTCCTCTTTGATAAAGTGACTAAATTAATGTATCAGGGAAATCCTGTGGATATAATATACTGGGTCTTCACTAAGGTATTTGACAAAGGAGACCACAACCTACTTCTTGATAAGATACAGCTATGTGGAATAGACTGTACCATTATTAGATGGATTCACAGCTGACTGACCAACTGCACTATAGTCCTCAATGGAACTAAATCTACATGGAGCAAAGCATACAGCGGGGTACCTCAAAATCTTGGGTTTGGTGATCCTCAACATCTTGCAAATTTGATAAATTCCCCTTCTACTCCTCATTTAAATTATTTATGAAGATATTGAAGAGTATTGAACCTAAAACAAAACATTGGGGTTCCCCACTGTTTACTTCCCTCCATGTAGACGTAGTTCCATTAATGACTACACATTGAGTATGGTTTGTAAGCCTGTTACAAATCCATCTGGTGATGCTGCTGTCTATCCTACATTTTTCTAGCTTACCAAAAAGTAGGTTGTGGTCTACTACTAAATGCCTTACTGAATTCCATGTATATTATATCCACTGCTGGTCCATTAATTTGGTCACTGTATCAAATAATGAAATAATATTTGTTTGGCATTATCTCTTTTTGACAAACCCATGTTGGCTTTGCAGATCTGTTGCTCGATTATCTTTTCCAAGATCTTTCCAGATATTAATGTCAGGCTGATTTGTCTGCAATTGCCTGGATTACAAGAATCCAGGAAATGCAGGAAATTTCCCTTTTTTGAATATCTGAACCACATCAGCTCTTTCCCAGTCTTCTGGCAGTTCCCTGGTGCTCTAGGATCTTTGAAAGATATGGTTCAATAGTTCCAATATCATGTCTGCCACTCCTTCAGAACTCCTGGATGTAATCCATCAGATCCTGGTGATTTGAACTTGTCTAGGGTGGACAGGGGTTCTCTTTCTTGCCTATTTTAATTTGAATTCCTAGACTGCCTTTTACATTCTGTTTTTGGTAGGCTTTTTTCTTTTTGTATGAAGACAAATGCAAAGAAAGAATTAAGCAGCTCTGCTTTTTTCCTGCTGCCTGTCACTTTCTTGCCATTTTCTTCTTATTTCTTTGGCTTTATTTTTTTACTCAAAAATGTCCAGTTTTTAACTAATTAATTTCAAGGGGAATTAAACCTCTGCTAGCCATATAAGTGTAAAATAAGTGTAAAATATATATCCAATTGTTTTGTAAAACATACTAGCTTTCAATTAAGATTCTTTTAAAATCTATTCATAAACTATATGCTATGCATATTTGCATATAAATTCTATTTTGCTATGTGTGCAGCAAAATTTACTTTGGATCATCTTACAGACATTTTATTCCTAGTTTCAATATTTTGTTCTAAAGCAGCCTCCCAGAAGTCCATAAATCAACCCTTATTCCCTTGCCCCCACCTCACTAAAAAGGAAAAAAAATGATCTTGTCCCTTCCCTGTTTTGGAAATTTGTTTGATGAATGAACTGCTAGGGGAAAGCAGAACTGATTCTATCACTATAAAGTACTTTCTGATGCCACTAAGTTAATTTTTCTCCCTCAGTGGCAATTTCTACACTAGTAGTTTATGGTATGTTCTAGAGTTATCCAACTGTTCTTCTGTCAAAATAAAATCATTTTGATGAAACTATGAAGTTGCTGTGAGCAAGAAAACAACTGATATGTATCAAGCTGCTCTGTCTCTGCATTATTTTGTTCCTGCCATTTCTATTTTCAAATGTGTTGTAGCTAGCAAACTCCTGTTTTTCCCAACTCCCAAACTTCTGCTTGCTTGTTTGCTTGCTTTAAAAAAAAAGAACATGGTGGACAATTGTTTGGCAGACTGGACAGTTTTAGAGCAAAAGCATTTAATGCTTTTAATCCCATTTTCTGAGTCCACTTGTGATTCTCACACTCCTGTTCACATTCATCAATTAAGCAAGCAAGCTAGCAATACTTCTGCTGTTTCTTTGTTTTCTCTTTATATATTTCTCTCTCTATATTAATGATAAATCTTGTCATTTGAGATTCCCTTCATTCTTACAAGACTACAAAAAAAAATTAGTGGTATGTTGCCAGTGACATCACGGACTGTTTCTTTGTGTGTGTGTGTGTGTTTGTGTATGTGTGTGTGTGTGTGTGTGCATGTGTGTACATGGGCACATCAGAGGTAGTATTCAGCAGGTCCTGACCAGTTCTAGAGAAACGGTAGCGGAAATTTTGAGTAGTTCGGAGAACTGGTAGTGGAAATTTTGAGTAGTTCAGAATACTACCTCTCACTGGCCCCGCCCCCATCTCTTCTCTGCCTCCTGAGTCCCAGCTGATCAGCTGGGTCTTCTTTTGTTGCCCTGCACAGGAGAGCGGAGCTGGAAAGCAGGTTAGTGGGGTAGGGACACAATGGGGATTTTACAGTATCCTTCCCCTGGAGTGGGGTGGGAATGGAGATTTTTACAGTATCCTTCCCCTGCCACGCCCACCAAGCCACATCCACAGAACCAGTAGTAAAAAAAAAAAATTGAACACTGGTGCACACGCACGTTAATATATGTGTATGTGGGTGTCCTTTTAAATCAGTTTTTGTCTCTCAAAAACTGCCTGAACTAGTCCCTCCAACTTTTTTGCCAAGCTGTTTGGGAAGTAGGCTATCATTGCTTCCTTCCTATAAGAGAGTGATAGGTCCAAGGCCACCCAGTTGGCCTCATGTCTAAAGCAAGATTAGAACTTGAGGACACTAGGTTTCTACCTTGATGCCTTGACCTCTACACTAGCTTTCACTATGGACTGTTGAACTCAAAAATTATTTCTTCTGCTTTAATCATCAGTCAAAATTCAACTTAAAATCTGAGAGTCAGTAAAGCAACAGAATCATGTTCGCTCATAGGGGGCCACATTGTGTTTTTGAACAACTCAAGATCTTTGAAAAGTAGAAGGAACATACTATGGAGTAAGGAATTAATTTTATAAACTGCCCAGAGCCCCTTAGGTTAGATAGGCAGTGTACAAATATTTAGAAAAAAATATTATCGAATATGATTAAGTTTCTACTAGTCTTAGACTAGGCATCTAACTGCCCACACATAATAACACAACAGATATAGCTGTGGTTGAAAAGATGAAAATACAGATAATTGATGTGGCATTATCAGGTGCTAGTAGAATAGAACACAATACATTGGAAAAGATTACAAAATATCAAGATCTGAAAATCAAAATTGAAAGATTATGGCATAATCCAGCTGTGCTGGCCAAAATTCTGGTCGGCACTTAGAAAATCTGTGTATTGACAAAATTTCCATCTATTGGTTGCAAAGGGCCAAACTACTTGGATCGGAATATATATTAACTACACCAATACATTATGACATTCTAGACATCCTGGGTTTTGGGGAAGAACTTAACGCATATGAAGGCCAACACCGGCTAAAGCATTAGCAGCTCTAACTTCTCATTGTTGGGAACAGATAATGATGATTAAACTGGCTCAGGAGGCAGCAAATGCCACAGAGAAGATTAACTAGGGTTGGATATTCAAATTTTCAACTACCATTTTAGCTTCACAGAAATGGTTGGAAAATTAATCTGTTAAGCCTTCTAAATCAGGGGTGTCAAACTTGCGGCCCGCAGGCTGGATGCGTCACGTGCTGGCCACGCCCATGCCTGGTTTAGTGAAGGGGAAAAAAGCTGTGATACATCCCATGACGCTGCTGTGAAACCATGAGTTTAACACCCCTGATTCTAAATGATTCAATTTCTGTTGCTTCTTACAGGAAAAAAAAACCCTTCAGCAAAAAGCTCTAGTCAATAAAATCAAACATTTTCCCAATTTTAGATAATAACAGCACTGTGGAAAATAAAGCACATTGGACATTTGAAATGTTGCATACGTCTACCTACATTTGCAATCCTTCTGGTTTTTGGCAAGTTCAAAGCCAGGCCTACATTCACAGGCCACTCCACCTTTGGGTGTCTCCCGGCAGATATGTTCACACCCGTGATCTTTGTTCATGCAGTTCATACCCTCTGGGGAAAAAAGAGAGAAAAAAGATGTTCTAAGAACAATCTGAACAATAATAAATTCTCAGCAGTCGTAAGGATTTTCTGTCGCCTTTCATATAATATAGAAAATAGTACTCAGAATCTTTCTTGGCATCACTAACTATTTATATTCATTGAATGAATATTCATTACTATTATTGTTTATTATTATTGTGGTTATTCTTCCATTACCAAGATTAGGTTATACTGCATTTTAATATTTCAACATTTAAATGATAAGATTAAAAGTTTTTTTTAAAAAATCACCTGCACTGTAACTTAATATGCCAGAAAGAATGTTCCTGAGAGCCAGTTTGTTGTTGTGATTAAGTGCTGACCTTGAAACCAGAAGACTTGAGTTCTCACCTTGCTTAAGCATAAAATCCAGGTGGGTGTTATTGGTCTAATAATTCAGCCCAACCCACCCTGCAGGATTTTTTGTTGTGGGAAAAATAGGAGGCAGGAGCATTAGGTGTCATGCTGCTGTCAGAGTCTGAATCGGAGGAGGAAGATGAACAGCTGACAGGGAGTCGGAGTGTGGCTCCGCTGGCTGTGGAGGAGGCTGGGGAAGGGCAAAGTCTGGCTGGGAAGATCAGGGGACAGATAGAACAAGGGAGAGGGAGTTCAGAGGAAGACCCAGGCCCACCCCCTCTTCATCCTAAGGCACATAGGGAGGAACGGAGAAGAGAGCAACGTCAGTTGCGTGGCTTATGGGGGAGGAAAGGGCCCTGATTCCCTTCATTAGCCACACCTGGGAATGAAAGTTTAAAAGAACTGAATGCTGACTGCGGGAACTGCTGGGAGCAAACGTGACTTTATCCTGTGTTGTCTTTGTTTATCTGTGTACCTGGCATCTTCCCAACTGTGTGAGTTTTGCCATGCCTTCGTGTCTGGAATTCTTGCTCCTGCCTGCCAAACTAATTACTTCAGTTTGGCTTGAGTTACAGTTTTTGTTGACCATGTTTTGGACTTAATTCTCTGCAGCCAAAGGCTGTTCCTGGGAGTGTTTTTCTCCAGCCAGAAGGTAACTTGGACATTGGGGGCAAAGTTGGAGCTATTAAAGGGACTCTTATTGATTATCTGACTGTGTTGCCTTTGTGCCACGCCCCGGGTCATCACATTAGGTATATTTGCTACCTTCAGTTTTATATAAAATATTTTATATAATAAGCCAAGATATAATAATAATATCTTGACCCCAGTGAGGCATTATCTTGGCGTGATTGTGGGGATTGTGTACTCTGAGGAAGATGAGAACTATGTCAGTAGTACAACCATACTGGACAGGTCCCATTAGAAGTCAAAGAGTGTCACTCCCATAAAAATATGGTAAGATGTAAATTACAGAAACTCATACCGTGATTGTCAAAAAATCTTTTTGCTCTCTGATCCTGACCAAGATCTGTTGCATCCCATCCCGCGCGCGTGTGTGTTTTACTAGAGAAACTTTTATTGAATCTGCACCCTTATCTTTGCAAAATACTGCATATTATTAGAGTCCATGAAAATTGCAAAAAGACTGACTTATAACTATCAGATTGATACCAAAGAGTTTATGCTTTTTAAAACAAAAATGACAAAAGTCCCATCGTGAATGCAACATTTTTGAAGTTTTTCTTGTCCTGCTATGCAGTCTTTGCTAGCCAGCTAATTATAAAACGTGGTTTTGATCTCACAAAGCTATTTAGCACCTCTACTTGAATTTGTTTTTACAGGTCTGTGTGTGTGTGTGCTAACTTACAGAGTTGATGAGATCATAGGTCAAGTTAAAGGTGACAAAACTGTGAATTAAGGAATAGCCTGGATGCACAACTCTGGGGGCGGGGGGGGGGGAGAGAGAAGGAGGGAGGGGGAGCTTGTGAATGCTGAAAACTATTTGCTACCTCAGTGACCTAGGACAAAGTTATTTCTTCTTCGTAACTTCAGAAACACATTTTAAAAACGATGCATAGGGCGATCATCTCACCAAATACTTGGTGGGGCACAACCCAGAATGACGATCTCCACTGTGTGTCATATCCATTTCCAAAGAATTTGCAAAGAACTATTCCACTTTATTTGCGGCTCTTTATCCTTTAGTGATGTTGAGAAAAAGTATCCCAATGTTATCTGATAACAACTTACAAACAGAAAAAGATAAATTCTTTGAATGATTATATATTACCAAATAAGTCTATGATTGAAAATTTGATCATCACTGAGAAATTGTAAGCCGCCCTGAGCCTTCGGAGAAGGGTGGCATATAAATGTAATTTTTAAAAAAATGATTTGTAATGATTGCTAAGAAAATTTCCATGGCAGAGGTTCCTTCTTCTGGGCATAATCTTTTGGCATGTAGGAATTCTAGCTCCTTCTCTGGGCTTCCTGCACATCAGAATGCCAATCTTGACTAGTATTTTAGTTTATTGTCATTGCACATTGCACAATGAAATCAACACCATATTCAGTGCACATCATGACCATGAAAATAAATACAAACACACATCCTTCACCCTCCACACATTGAACTGACAACCCCCGACACCGCACCAACACTGCACTATACAGTAGAATTCAAAAGAGCTACTGCCCTGGGATAGAAGCTGTTTTTCAGCCTATTTGTCCTTGTTTTATTATTCTGTACCGTCTGCCAGATGGTAATAGTTCAAAAAAAAGGGTGCCCAGGATGAGATGGATCTTTGAGAATATTTTGAACTTTCTTAAGGCAGCAGGAGCTATAAAGCTCTTCCAAAGAAGGGAGAGGGCAACCAATGATCTTCTGGGCAATGACTTTGACCCTCTGGAGTGCTTTCCTATCTGCCACTGTGCAATTGGCAAACCATACAGAGGTGCAGTAAGTTAAAATACTCTCTATGGTGCAGCGGTAGAAGGTCACCAACAGTTTTCCATTCAGTTGTTGTTTTCTGAGAAGTCTCAGGTAGTATAATCTCTGCTGGGCCCTTTTGACTTGCTCAGAGAGAGTCTCATCCATCCCCCTAGGAATATCTAGGGCAGGGGTGTCAAACTCATGTCGTCACAGCGGCATCATGTGACATATTCTGACCTTTTTCCCCTTCAACACACTGGGCATGGCCCATCTGTGATGCATCTGGCCTGCAAGCTGTGAGTTTGACAGCCTTGATCTAGGGAAATATCTAAGATGCTATCTTAGGCTATCTTAATGTTCTTCAATTCATACATCCACATGTATGAAAGAGCCTTGTGGAGGCTGTTTTCACCCCCCCAGAGGAAGCCTCTGGTCCCTTGGGAGGGCGAAAAATGGCCCTCCCGGAAAAACCGGAATTCGCAAAATGGGCCTATTTCCAGCTTCCGGTGGGCCTCCAGAACCCAGGGGAGGCTGTTTTCGCCCTCCCAAAGACCCAGGGGAGGTCTCTGGACCCTTGGGAGGGCAAAAACAGCCTCCCCCAGGCTCTGGAGGTTGCCAGAAACAGGAAGTTCTGGTAGGCCACGCACACCATGGCCATGGCCACCCAACAATCGGGCAACGAACCGGTTGCTGGGATTTTTGAATCCTACCTCTGCACATGATATTTCCCCACTTCCACTTCAGTGTAGGCTATAAACTGAAAATCACTTCATATGATGTTTCCTTCAGTGTTACCATGGAGAAGGTGACCGACGGCTGTCCTATTATTTCTATTCTTTTACATTTTGTTTTACAGAATTATAGAGCTAGTCCTTGACTTACAACCACAATTGAGCCCAAAATGTTCATTGCTAAGCAAGACAGTTGTTCAGTGAGTTTTGCCCCATTTTATGACCTTTCTTGCCACAGTGGTTAAGTGAATCACTGCAGTCCTTAGGTGAACCATTTGATCATTAAGCAAATATGGCTTCCCCCGCTGACTTTGCTTATCAGGAACCTGCTAAGAAGTTTACAAATGGTGATCACATGACCCCGGCATAGTGCAACTATCATAAATACATACCAGTTGCCAAGTGTCCGAATTTTGATCAAGTGACTGTAGGGATGCTGCAATGGTTGTAAGTGTGAAAACTTGTCATAAGTCATTTTTTCAGTACCACTGTAACTTTACTAAATGAATGGTTGTAAGTCAAGCTCTACCTCTACCTCTCTGTTGTGGCCTGTCGGCCGCCGGCCCCTCCAGCAACCAAATCAGAGGAGGAGGAGTCAGGGTCAGCATCAAGGCAACCTGAGAGCACTGAGGGGGAAGAAAGAATGGAGCTGTAAGAAATAGAGTCAGAGGCAGAGCCTGGGCCATCCGTCAGCCCTCAGATGGAGAGTCAACAGCCCCCAGGTCTGGAGGTTGCTGATGAGGAAGAGGAGGAACAGCTGGGTCCAGTGCCTGATGCGTGGCTGCGCACAAGGCACAGAAGAGGAGAGCAGTGGAAAGCCATCGGCCGATCCTGGGGTAGGAAGAGCCACCGCTGGTAGCAAAGCCCCACCCTAGCTCTGGGGATAAAAGGCAGGGGGTGGAGATCAATAGGTGTGGCAGGCAACTATTCATCTTCCGGCCGGCCGGACTTGTTAGCCTGCGTTGAGAGAGAAATTTTTTGCTGGGGCTGCCAGCACTTCTAACAAAGGAATCTTTGAGTTAACTTCAGAGGGTTTGTCGTGTTTGGGGAACTGTGTCAGAACACTCTCTTTTAATGGAATCTGCAGATGAAACAAGGCAAGAATATTATATAGTCCTGTGAAATCAGGATAACTTCATCCCATAAGAGTGAAGATGGTAACCAAATAAAAGAAACCTAAACTTTACATACTGGCAGGTTTCTGAAAGCTTCAAATAGCTTGGTATTCTCTAAGAAAGTGTTCATTTCATCATAAAATGAACCATTTTTATTACATATTGAAGGCCAACCTATAGTCTTGCTTCATAACTTAGTATTCTAAACAGAAACATAATTTTAATAACATGTAATCAGAGAAGGGGAAAGGAAGATCATTACCTCAATTTGAGTGAAGTGCCCAGACCTAAGGGTTTAAATTAAGATTTAGGGGATTTATAGTGGCATGAAAAACAGCCTTTGTGGTTCAGGCAAATACTGTGCAGGCCATCACACACATAGTTAGACTTTAAACATTTTAATAAATAACGTTAAGGGTTTCTTTTTAAATTAGAAAGAGCCACTGAATAAACAAAAAAAAATAGTTCCTCAAACAAAGCAAAGAAACTGGAGAGGATAATTATAGGTGTTATTAGATCATTACTGCCTATTAAATTTTCCAGTTCCAGACTTTTTATAAAACGCAACTTCAAGGTTTCCATTTGGTTTAGTACAAATATCTAGCTCTGAATGTCCCACAATTCTTCCCGGAAAATGTTTACTTGTTATTCTTACTGTTGGAAAATATTTTCTGCAAAAGTCAGCGTAAGTTATTTCATTCATCCAGTTCTGTTTCCCGAAATTCTAAAAAGTCTCTTGTCTGTCTCTTTCCAGAAGAGTGAGACGCATCTGCTAGGCCAGTGGTGGCTAACCTTTTTGGGCTCCTGTTCCCAAAAATTGTGCGCGTGCAGACGCTCACATGATTGCGTGCCAGCACCCAGAAGGCAATGTGCACCCCCCACGCCCCCTGCGCATGCTTGTGCAATCCCCACCACCCCACCACCTGAACTGTGCCTCACAGCCAGGGGTGGGATTCAAATTTTTAACAACCGGTTCTGTGGGTGTGGCTTAGGTGGTGGGCGTGGCTTGGTGGTCAAGTGACTGGGTGGACATGGCTTGGTGGTCATGTTATTGGCGGGGTGTGGCCAACTCAATATCACTCACATCAAGGCACGCATCTCCTTGCCTGGCCTCTCATGACTATGGGGATGCTGCAACAGTCGTAAGTGTGAAAAATGGTCACAAGTCACTTTTTTCAGTGCCATTGTAACTTTGAATGCTCACTCCACACAAGCAAAGTACCAGCAAAGGAGGGGAAAAAATCTCCAGAGAAGTTCCAGAGAGAGGAAGTCTAGCCCTACCAAGAATATAATAAGGGTTAACGGAGAGGCAGGTTCTGTAAGCAACACCAGAATGTTTCCTTCCTGCCTTCCTTACAGGATTAGGCCAGTAATTTCTGCTAACAACTGGTTCTCCGAACTGCTTAGAATGTTAACAACCGGTTCTAGCGAATAGGTGCAAACTGGTAGAATCCCACCCCCGCTCACAGCTGATTTTCGGCTGGTTTGAGGCCTTTTCGGCCTCCCAGAGGCTTGAAAAAAGCCTCTGCAGGCCAAATAGGCCCATTTTGTCACTTCCAGTATACAGGCTGGGAGGCCGAAAAAGGCCTCAAACCAGCTGAAAATCAGCTGCGAGGCATGCGCATGCACAGTGAGGTAAGTTTGCCTGCGGCTCGTGTGCTGGCACAAATGGCTGTGCGTGCCACCTGTGGCACGTGTGCCATAAGTTTGCCAT
This sequence comes from Naja naja, assembly GCA_009733165.1. Classification (NCBI taxonomy): domain Eukaryota; kingdom Metazoa; phylum Chordata; class Lepidosauria; order Squamata; family Elapidae; genus Naja; species Naja naja. The sequence continues at coordinate 14,574,815 of CM019159.1, read as the reverse complement.
CACAGTGCTAGGCCAACTTTTCTTAGGGTAGCTCCAAAATGCAACTAAAGCATACTGAGAACTCAGCACTCTCCAGGCTGCAAGTAGCTGCATAGCTGAATTTGTCAATGGAGATGAACTTGCCAGGAGAGGAGACAAACCCTGGAAGCAGGGTTTTTAATACTAAAACGATACAGGTATTTTTAGTACCCAAAATGATGCAGCCTGCACATGCACACATGTGCACTCACACACATATTACTTTATGAATCCAGTCTTTTTTATTCCAGATGTTTTTCCATTGTCTGTTCACCACTATTTTTTTACTGTTCATGTCCAATCTTTGTTTTCTAATCCATAACTACAGTCTGTCAATTATACTTTATTCTAGAAAGCTGCTGTGTTTTATGCTGTGGCCGTTCTTAGTCACTCAGGTCCCTGAGTCTCTTTCATTCCCAAGAGATAAGATGTTTTGGCTGATGGTTGGACAGCCAGGGACTGCAGGAGAATCAAGAAACTCAAAATGGTAACCACAACCATGAAATCAAAGTTTCTCCCTTTTTTTAACACCCTGGCTATGAAGCTGAAGATTGGGGACTGGTGCTGCATCTCTGAACTCTGAACCTGTTGGTACCCTGAGTCTTTGAGGATTCATGTTATCCTCTCATGCTGTATTTTATTTACAGTGAAAGACCAAAGGAGGGAGAGGAGGGGATGGAATCCAATGCATAAACAAATATACAATTAACAGAAATTTATTTTGAAAACATTCACAATAAACTGAAAAAACATCCTAAAGCCAAATTCCCAACAACGATTGCAACAGAAGAGACCTTAGCTACTTTCATGATGGATCAGTCCTCTGACAGAAATACAAATTCTTCTCTTTGTCAACATGCAGCGAGGAGGAGAATGCTAGTTATTGTAGATGGTATCTTTCCTCCTGTACTCCAAAGGGTAAAACATTCAGTAGTGTGAAAGCTCTCCTATGAGGAACAGAGAGCATTAAAAAAAATCATCAAAGGCTACAAAAGAATTTATGTGGCAACGGTGAGACACTCTGTTGCCACAGTTGCTCTTCTGGCTTCTTCTAGTTTTTTCAACTTGTTCTTTCAGCCTCCCATTCTCCTTCAACTCTCCTTCTTTTCACTTTTCTGAGGTGCTACACCAGCGGTGGGCAACTATGGCCCCTTTATGATCTGTAGACTTCAACTTCCAGAATTCCTAAGCCAGCCATGCTGGTTCAGGAATTCTGGGAGTTGAAGTCCGCAGATCTTAAAGGGGCCATATTAGCCCACCTCTGTGCTACACCATTCTATTTTCAGCCTCATTTAGTCTTGAAGAAGTGTCCCTTTTCAGCAAGAAAGAAGGAAGGATCTGCAACAATTTTAGTGGTGGGATTCAAATTGTTTTACCACTGGTTCGGTGGGCGTGGCTTGGTGGGCGTGATTTGCCTAATGTGGCCACTTGGTCTTCCAGTTTCTGGTACGCATGAAGACCACCTGGCCGGCACACATACGCGTGCCAGGAAGCTGCTCTTCCAGTTTCCGGCATTCCCACATGCGTGAAGATCAGCTGGCCAGTGCGCATGCATACAATGGAACCCAGAAGAGCAACAGGTGACAACTGGCATGCCCGGAGAGATGGCTCTGTGTGCCACTTCCGGTATCACAGCCTTAGCCCCTCTATAAGTCAAATAAGTCCAACAGCCTTGGTGGTGCAGGCTGTTAAATGCCTAGCACTTAGTTCCAGCTGCCTGCAATCACTGCAGGCTCGAATCCCACCAGGCTCAAGGTTGACTCAGCCTTCCATCCTCTCGGGGTAGGTAAGTTGAGGACCCAAAGATTGTTGGGGGCAATAAGCTGACTTTGTAAAAATGCCACTTTGTAATAAGCAAGCATATATGATGGAATGAAGGCTATTGCTGAGCGCATTGGGTTGCGCTCCCAAAATCGTTAGCCGCCCTGAGTCTCCGGAGAAGGGCGGGATATAAATCTGAATTTTATATATATATATATATATATATATATATATATATATATATATATATATATACATACATATATACATACATACATACATACATACATACATACATACATACACATTCCTGAAATGCCATTCAACTTTGCCCGGGAAAGGTGCACTTTTATTCTCAACAGGCAAAAAAGAACATACCCACGTGTGTGGGGTATTATGGGGTTTTTTTGGTCTTTAGATTGCCACATAGCATGAAAAGGCCACGATGAGTTAAGGGGCTACCTCATTTTTTTGGTGAAAGTTTTTGGTGTGGGAGTTTAATTTACTGGGCACCGTGACTGTATTTAAATGATTTACTGCAAAGGGTTCACCAAGGGAAATCTGTGCTTTTTACACATGTACAAAGGAATACTTTTAACAGTTGCAAGCCCTTATATTTCTAAAGCCCTTTTCTAAAAGATTTTCTTGCCTAACTTCTACATAAAACTTGTATTGTAGTACTTTGATTTTACATGAACTGCCTGTTGTGTTTGTAAATAATACAACAGTAGACATTGAAAAATAACATTTGTACCATTCTGAGCAAATATTTATGCTAATGAAGGTTAAAGATCTGGACATCTTGAAAATTATATTCCTCTGTTTATCCAACTGAATGTCAAAACTGAAGCTTCCCCTCACTGGCTTGGCAACATTTTAAAGTTGACCTAGAGGCACCTTCTATAGAAGGAAGAAATAATATTTTCCTTATGTGAATCTGATCCTCTTTGAATCGAAGTTGCTACAGAAGCTACATGGAGCAGTTATATGATATTCCCTGAGGTTGGTTAACTGGTACCTGACCCGATACTTAGCCTGTCATTTCATAAAGATTAGACAAGACCCAGCATTTATCCAGGAGAGGTTGGTGCCCCTGTTAGGACTACAATTCCCAGACACTCAGCAAGCAAAACAACTTGGGATCCTAAGAGCTTATCTGAAGAGCATTGAGTTATGAAAGGCTAAACAGGGGAACAAAATTCTGTTGTTACTGATTTTGCTTGGACTTTCACATGAGGAAAAAATAAAATGCAGCTAGTTCTGGACAACATGCCTTTTCCTGAAATCAGAACTACATGCATAGGTGGTATTCAGCAGATTTTGACCTTTTGTGGAGAACTGGTAGCAGAAATTTTGAGTAGTTTGGAGAACCGGTAGCAGAAATTTTGAGTAATTTGAAATACTACCTCTGACTGGCCCTGCTCCCATCTATTCTCTGCCTCCCATTGAGTCCCAGCTGATCGGCTGGGTCTTCTTTTGTTGCCCTGCACAGGAGAACGGAGCTGGAAAGCAGTGGGGAGCTTATCCTTTCTCCTGCCACACCCACCAAGCCACGCCCACCAAACCATGCCATGCCCAGCAAGCCACGCCCACAGAACCAGTAGTAAAAATTTTTGAATCCCACCACTACATGTAGCCTACACACTCAGGGATGCCTCACAAAGAAATCTTCCTCTATGCTATCTTGGACTGTCTTGATAACAAAATGAATGGAGTTTCCACTGCCTTCTCCTAGGAGGGTTTTTCAACTACCATATAACTTCCTGGGATTTCTGGGTGGTCTCCCATCCAACAACTAACCAGATCTGACCTAGTTTGCTCTATAGGATTAGCCCTTGTCAGCTAGGTGCTGCCAACTGGGTGAGCTTTTGCGTTGCAGGCAGCTTTGAAAGTACTCTAGGGCAGGGGTCGCCAACCTTTTGGACTTCAGGGACCACCAAACTCATAATTTTAAGTCCTGAGGGCCAGAGACGTTGGGAAAATCCCCCAAAAAGTCTGCAGGAAAATTCCTCACCCCGTTTTCCTACCAATCGATCATTCTTTATTTGGGATCACAGGATACCAGCTCCAGCTCCATTCTGGGAGGGGGAGAGAGGGAGGGAGGGAGGGAGGGAGAGAGACTTTTGGCTTCATGCAAGGAAAGCAGCAGAAGCAGCAGAAGTCTTTCTTTCTCTCTGCCAAATTCCACCAGAAATGAGCCTTTGTGAGACTTGTTGCACCAGCACAGCCTCTTGGAGCAGGATGCCTTGCAGAGTCCCAAAGACTCATTTCTGGCAGAGTTTGGGGGAGAGAAAGAAAGATTTTTGCTGCTTTCCTTGTGTGCAGCCAAAAGCAGAAGAAGAAAGAAGTGGAAAGAAGCAGCTGGTGGCTAGGCGAGGCGCGTGGGGTGTGTGGGGCAAGTTCCCCCACTCCACCCTTTCCCTCCTCCTCTCACTACCTCCTGTTGTTCGCAATGCAAGCAATGCAAGCCTTGCGTTCCCACAGGACATGCGGGTGGCGCAGCCTTGTGTTCCAATGCAGCCTGGATTAATTGTTTTGAGGGGTGCTTTGTGGGTGACATTTCTCTGTGGACCACCAAAATTTTCTTGCGGACCACCAGTGGTCCCCAGTCCACTGATTGGTGACCACTGCTTTAGGGGTGCCTAATGTCAATAAGAGACATTGGCCTAAATCCGCTCATTTATTGATGTGAGTGGATCAATTTGGAACATTTTTTTAAATTTAATATAACGATTTTTGCCCTTTCTGCAAACAAAAACATCTGACTGTATTAATCAGTTTTTGAGTAACTGTCCTACAAATCTAAGTGGTTTAAATTTCCCAATAAAAAGATTGGGAAACACATCATGTAGTTATCCCACTTTTTAAAAGGTCATTTCTGTTCCTGAGCTCCTAAAGATGTGAATTCTGCTTGTAAAAGAACATGCATGAAGAGCTGGGGAAGGACAGGCGAGGTCTTGTAGTTACTGCCTAGGGATAAACCAGCAGGAGTGATCTGTTCGTTTCATTTTGCTTTTTGGTCGTAAACAGCTTGCAAAAAATCAGCTTTAGCAGGTCTTCAGGATTCGATGGAAGAATAAAATTGTTGTTCATGATTGTGAGAAGCTAATATAATTTATGCCACCAGGCTTGAAATTTTGGACCTGGACAACTTAGAACTATGCCACCTACAGTCTGATCTAAGCTTAGTACACAAAATTGTCTGTTACAACGTCCTACCTGTCAATGACTACTTCAGTTTCAACCACAATAACACACGGGCAAGCAATAGATACAGACTCGAAGTAAACCACAGATAACAGATTATCAGAGTTGGAAGGGACCTTGTAGGTCATCTAGTCCAACCCCCTGCCCAAGCAGGATATCCTGCACCATTTCTGATGGATGGGAGTCCAATCTCTTCTTGAAAGTCTCAAGTGACGGCGCTTTCACAACTTTCGACGGCAAGCCGTTCCAAACTCAACTGCAGAAAATACAGAGTGGTCAATGCCTGGAACTCACTACCTGACTCTGTTGTTACATCTTCAAACCCCCCAAACTTTAACCTTAAACTGTCTACTGTGGACCTCACTCCATTCCTAAGAGGTCTGTAAGGGGATGTGCATAAGCGCACCATCGTGCCTACCATCCCTGTCCTACTGTTCCCATTTATTCATACTCATTTATTATGTATATACTTATACCAGTTTATATTTGTATGTTTATGTGTTATCTTCATACTTATACTTGTTTTCCTATACATGCTTGACAAACTAAATAAAATAAATACGGTAGCCGGACACATCTTGCCTGTTTGCAACTTTAAGCATGGCAGACCAAAGAGATAGGACAAAAGTAACCACTTCTGTACTGATTGGTCATCCTTATTCTCACACAACCATGGGACTTGGTTCACACAACAAGGTCAGATCTTTATTCCAAATGTATATCAAGAACAGGTTTTTCCTTTTAACAGGCTCTCCATGCACAGGACCGTGCTCCTAGGATGGGAAGAATCATAAATCTTTGTCCAGACGTATCTCTTCTTTTGGGTGTCTATGCTGAGAAACTGATTATTTTATAAATGGATGACAATTCTTCCTATGCAGGGGATCAGTAATACTGCTAATAACTGTTTGTTTAACGTTCTGGATATCATTAAACATGGATATTTCCAGAGACTTCAGAAAGAAAATGCAGTTGAATTTGTTCTGGTCACACACCACTTAGGAAATTACTGAAGTGTGCACTCTTTACTATTTAGCAGAAGCAATTGGGCATTAGAACATCAATGAGGAATAATAGCTCAATAAACATAGTAATGCCATTTTTTGCTAATGAACCTATACTGTCATCTTTACATAATTCCATTTCCCCTGCCCCATTCCAGAGAGAAAAAGCAAGTTCGTTTGCTAAGCAAACGGCAGGGAGGCTAATGCTAATGAAGTGGAAACAACCACCACAACCACACCTTAAATAAACCAAGCGGGAAAAGTAGACTTTCATATCTAGCTGAAAAATATTTGTAAGTCGTTTAACCCAAAGAGAAGCAAGGCTCTGTATAACATTTAACCAGTGTCTCTGAAGGAAAGGAAAGCATATTTCAAATCACCTGGTATTTATTTTGAGATGTATTTGATATTGTTATCTGTCACTGTATTATAATCGTTTTCTCATTTTTTTTGCAAAAAAAGAAAGAAAGAGTCTAATCTTGGCAGTTATTATTATTTTTCTAATTGTCCATTTGCTTTCACAGGAAAATTGTGTTAATTACTCTTGCAAATCCTTTTTTGTTATTAGTGGAAAAGGCCTGGTTTACATCCAGGCTGGCTTTTCAGTAGATTAGAAGTTATAGTTCCCTCCACTTCTCTTTACTAAGAGAAGTGTACCAAGTTAGTATTAGGAGGAGAGACCACTAGGAAATTCCCAACCTTTAGACCATCACTGTCAAACCATCAGTAGGGCTGATTACCTATTATCCTTCTCATCTTTTCATCTTTCCTATTACCTATTTCCTTAGCTTCTTATGACGATAATGTTCTTGTTTGTATCTCATGATTTATGTTGGTCGCCTTTATTTAGTATCCTATTATGATTTATGTTGTTGGCTTATTTACTATCCTATGACTATTACTGAGTTTGTATCTTATGATTTATGATGATTGTATTTTATGATTATGATCATGATTGATCACTTGTTGCTTATATGTACACTGAGTGCCTATGCGCCAGAGACAAATTCCTTGGGTGTCCAATCACACTTGGTCAATAAAGAATTCTATGTTCTAAAAAGCACAAACTAGGTCTGAAATGTTCATGTCAAGATCTCAAAGTCTACTTTCAGGTTTCTTTGCTATTGCCTGAAGTTTGCTAAAAACAGAAACCTGGTGCTAAGCCTAACAGGCTCCAACGGGGAGTTAAAAGGGAGTCTGTGATAATAAAAACAGATGGAGCTTTGATCACACTCTCATGGTTGCCATCTTACCATTTTTGATCAAGCCTTACAGATACCCCTGCCTGGAAAATTGTCCGTCACATCTCCCTTCCTCGAAAAAAGGAGTTATAGGCCAACCATGTCATATTCTTGTCAAGAAAACCACAGGAGTTGAGCTTCACTAGAAGGAAACTTTGGGCACCAAAGTAAAACAGAGTTACCAAACTAAAATGCAAAATCCCCTTGAATAGAAAAACAAATGAGAAAAACAAAACTCTACAGTAGGAAGAAGAAAAGGAATATAAGAATAAAACTGCCTTGAATTTGATTGCGTGTGATCCTGACTGTATCATGCGGAATAATTAATAAATTCTTCGATCTATTAAATCTAACTTTGTCCAGCCGCAGGACTGCCTATAATTGACCTGAGTTGCCAGCCCATCCCTTCCTAAAACAGAAATTTTAATCCCTCCATTCCAGTAACACCAAGCAATTTGTTATGCAGATTTGGCAGCAGAAGCAGAAAACAGTGTTGGCATACTGTGAGCCAGCTCCTGTGGTGAAATATTCATCAACTAAGTGTTAATTATATATCTTTCCACAGTGTAAAATAAAGAGACTTTTCTATTTCTAGACGCTCTGTGTTCTATGTTTAGGCTACTTAGGAAGGAAAAATACTGATTCATCCCTCTATTTGTATTAGGTCTCTTCTGTAAAATTTCTTTATCAAAGTGTGCAAACTTTAAATATTTGGCATTAAACCTACTATGAAAAAACAACAGCCAACAAATGAAGATTGGAATTGTAGACCAAAATATATAGAGTAAGTGGACATTTAACTATCAGAATTAAAAATATTCACAGAGCAAAATATTGTAACAAATGTTATTCTCTCTTTCTCTCCTTCCCTCCCTCCCTCCCCGTTTCCTTCCCTCCCCCTCTTGCCACCATTTCTGAAATTAACTAAGTTTCAGGTTTCACTTATTACTAAATTGTTGTTACTATGACTATTACCGAATTATTGTTACTATGACTATTCGTCAAAGACATCTCTGTGGTCATGTGGGCATGATGGCACAGAATGCTGTTACCTTCTCACCAAGTGGTCCCTATTTTTCTAACATTTAACCAGTGTCTCTGAAGGAAAGGAAAGCATATTTCAAATCACCTGGTATTTATTTTGAGATGTATTTGATATTGTTATCTGTCACTGTATTATAATCGTTTTCTCATTTTTTTGCAAAAAAGAAAGAAAGAGTCTAATCTTGGCAGTTATTATTATTTTTCTAATTGTCCATTTGCTTTCACAAGAAAATTGTGTTAATTACTCTTGCAAATCCTTTTTGTTATTAGTGGAAAAGGCCTGGTTTACATCCAGGCTGGCTTTCAGTAGATTAGAAGTTATAGTTCCCTCCACTTCTCTTTACTAAGAGAAGTGTACCAAGTTAGTATTAGGAGGAGAGACCACTAGGAAATTCCCAACCTTAGACCATCACTGTCAAACCATCAGTAGGGCTGATTACCTATTATCCTTCTCATCTTTTCATCTTTCCTATTACCTATTTCCTTAGCTTCTTATGACGATAATGTTCTTGTTTGTATCTCATGATTTATGTTGGTCGCCTTTATTTAGTATCCTATTATGATTTATGTTGTTGGCTATTTACTATCCTATGACTATCACTGAGTTTGTATCTTATGATTTATGATGATTGTATTTTATGATTATGATCATGATTGATCACTGGTTGCTTATATGTACACTGAGAGCCTATGCGCCAGAGACAAATTCCTTGGGTGTCCAATCACACTTGGTCAATAAAGAATTCTATGTTCTAAAAAGCACAAACTAGGTCTGAAATGTTCATGTCAAGATCTCAAAGTCTACTTTCAGGTTTCTTTGCTATTGCCTGAAGTTTGCTAAAAACAGAAACCTGGTGCTAAGCCTAACAGGCTCCAACGGGGAGTTAAAAGGGAGTCTGTGATAATAAAACAGATGGAGCTTTGATCACACTCTCATGGTTGCCATCTTACCATTTTTGATCAAGCCTTACAGATACCCCTGCCTGGAAAATTGTCCGTCACATCTCCCTTCCTCGAAAAAAGGAGTTATAGGCCAACCATGTCATATTCTTGTCAAGAAAACCACAGGAGTTGAGCTTCACTAGAAGGAAACTTTGGGCACCAAAGTAAAACAGAGTTACCAAACTAAAATGCAAAATCCCCTTGAATAGAAAAAACAAATGAGAAAAACAAAACTCTACAGTAGGAAGAAGAAAAGGAATATAAGAATAAAACTGCCTTGAATTTGATTTGCGTGTGATCCTGACTGTATCAGCGGAATAATTAATAAATTCTTCGATCTATTAAATCTAACTTTGTCCAGCCGCAGGACTGCCTATAATTGACCTGAGTTGCCAGCCCATCCCTTCCTAAAACAGAAATTTTAATCCCTCCATTCCAGTAACACCAAGCAATTTGTTATGCAGATTTGGCAGCAGAAGCAGAAAACAGTGTTGGCATACTGTGAGCCAGCTCCTGTGGTGAAATATTCATCAACTAAGTGTTAATTATATATCTTTCCACAGTGTAAAATAAAGAGACTTTTCTATTTCTAGACGCTCTGTGTTCTATGTTTAGGCTACTTAGGAAGGAAAAATACTGATTCATCCCTCTATTTGTATTAAGTCTCTTCTGTAAAATTTCTTTATCAAAGTGTGCAAACTTTAAATATTTGGCATTAAACCTACTATGAAAAAACAACAGCCAACAAATGAAGATTGGAATTGTAGACCAAAATATATAGAGTAAGTGGACATTTAACTATCAGAATTAAAAATATTCACAGAGCAAAATATTGTAACAAATGTTATTCTCTCTTTCTCTCCCCTCCCTCCCTCCCGTTTCCCTCCCTCCCCTCTTGCCACCATTTCTGAAATTAACTAAGTTTCAGGTTTCACTTATTACCAAATTGTTGTTACTATGACTATTACCGAATTATTGTTACTATGACTATTCGTCCAAAGACATCTCTGTGGTCATGTGGGCATGATGGCGCACAGAATGCTGTTACCTTCTCACCAAAGTGGTCCCTATTTTTCTACTTGCATTTTTTACATGCTTTTGAACTGCTAGGTTGGCAGAAGTTGGGACAAGTAACGGGAGCTCACTCTGTTACCCGGCGCTAGGGATTCGAACCGCCGAACTGCTGACCTGTCTGATTGACAAGGTCAGCATCTTAGCCACTGAGCCACCGCGTCCCATAACTATGACTATTACTATGTGTTTAATGTTTATGGTATGTTTAGTATCAGTTTCCTTGCTTTACTTTTCATTTATCTCTATATTCATATTTGTTGAATCATTTAATTTATATTGTATAATTAGTCTCTGATTGTAAAATTAGATGGAATTTTAAGAAAACCTTGGAAATTGATTTAATTAAACGGAATAAATATTGTTATGTTTGCATGAAGAGTCAGACGCGAAGAACTTCAGTGAAGAGTTTATTAAGTGACTACAGCTCGAATGGACCCGACTTGGCTGGGCTACGTCTGCTACTTATAGCCAGCAGCCGTAGTTGCCAGCCAATCAGAGTGCAGGGTTTTCCCGCACTTTTTAAACCAATCATATTTGACATTTTACAAGAACAGTTCAAACTAAACCAATGACTTTAAACCTGCATACATAACACCCCTCCCCACTAGGTTCAGTCCATACCAAACCCCAGCCTATCTAATGTATTCTTTTAAATAGGTGGGGCTCTTGCGTGTACGTTGAGACCTTCGTGGTTCAGAAGTTTTAACATTCTCACCCTGTGAGAGGGGAAATGTGTCTGCTGACATTTCCCCACTGGGACTTCCTGTGAAAGAAGACCCTGTTTGATTGTTAGAATCTGCTCTCTCCTCCCAACCCATCTCCAGCCCAATGTCAGCACCCAAGTCAGGTAGTGATGTACAATCTTCCACTTCTAAGGATGGATTTTGGCATTGTGACAGGTTTTGGAATGGTCCCTGTTGTAATGGCTCGTTACACATGGGGTTGATTCTTGTTTGCTGATTATCCTCATGTTCTTCCCCCTCCCCCCTAGAAAAAGTATTAGGTATGGGAACTAGAGAGGAACAATTGCATGTTCCTGAGTAACCTGGATCTAAGCTGATCAATGTGCCTGCTCCAGAGGAATCCATCCTCTGTTTGCACCCTGTAAGAGCGAGGGCTTGTGATTTGAGTTATTTCAGCAGGAATCCACAAAGGTTCACCCATAAGGTTCTTAGCATAAACAGAATCACCCACACTGAATGTGCAAACTTTGGAAGTGGAATCTAGTGATGCTGCTGGGTGGGTAAGTGGGATGAAGGCGGTCAAGGGAAGACCTAAGTTTCCTACCCATCAACAACTCTGCTGGGGATAAGTTATTAGAAGGGTTAGGAGTGATGTGCTGAACACTAAGAAGTTTTTCAACTTTCTCAGTGATGTCCCCAGGACCCAGTTGCTGAAGCTTCTCCTTGGTAAAACGTACCATGTGTTCAGCCCGGCCGTTAGCCGAAGGGTGCCCAGGGGCAGTAAGGGCATGTCTGATACCCTGTTGTGCTAAATAGGATTCAAAAAGGTTGGATGTAAATTGAGGGCCATTGTCAGAGACAAGAACATCAGGTAACCGTGGGTTAAAAAGTTTTGAGCTGCTTGATGACAGCATCAGTTGTGATGGATGCCATAGGAATTACCTCTAGCCATTTGGAATATGCATCTACTATGATAAGAAAGGTGTGCCCTCTGGTAGGGCCTGGCGAAATCAATGTGAATCCTAGACCATGGGCCCTAGGACATTCCCATTCCTGTTTGGGGGCGAGAGGGGGGCAGGCCTGACTACCTGACAGCTGGGACAAGATGCAACCCAGTTTTTCAACCATTTTGTCAATACCTGGCTTGTTGGGAAGTAGCCTGTGAATAGTGTCCCATGACACCATAGATAAATGGACTGAGTCCACTTCCATTTGGCAAGGCCTTCCTTCAATGAACACCTTCACATGTACTTTCTTAGCTTCTCAAGGGTGAAAAGATGACCAATGGTGATTGTTTGATGAGTTTCATTCTTCCCATTTGCTTCTGAGTTGCCCATTTTCTCACTGAAGTTGTTGGGCTTGAATTCTTTCTCAGGAAATTTCTTCTACTAGGTGGAGTTCTGGATGATTTGCAGACTCTTGCTAGGTGACCTCTTTTCTCTGCGCGTAGGCAGATGGTGTCTAAAAACTTGCATTCAGTGTGGATGGCCCCCACAGCCTCTGCAATAAAATTCTTGCCTCTTTCTTCCAGGTCTTTCCTTTTCTTCTCCATTCTGAGTCTATAAATTCCTTCCTCCACCTCACTAGTCTGAATCAGAATCTATTTTTCATAATGGGTTGTTGTGGTTTTCCACATCAGAATGGTGGCCTTGTTAATTTTCTTCATGGCTGCTGCTGAGGACTTGGTTGCTTCCGCTGAAACAGCTTCCTCTATGGCCTCCTTAAGCGTGATCTTAGGTTTCATTAGTAATTTGCTCTGTAAGACCTTATCTTTAAGGCCTAGAACAAACCGATCACGCATGGCCTCTTCTAAGTTGGTAAACTCACAAGCACCCCCAATGTCCTTAAACTTGCCAGTGGTCGTTAACATTTAAACTTTTCCCTGATCCCGACTGATAAAATTCGTGTCTCTTAATGAGGCATGATACTTGTGGAAGCGTAATGGGCTCTTAAAAGCTTTTTAAATCAGGCCATTCCATTACCTTCAGTCTGCAGCTCCGCCAATATGCCTTAGCCATCTTGAAGACTGCCGGACCGCATGCGTGAGAAATACCGCCCTCTTCCGCTTCGGGGATGTCGGCGAGGGTTTCCTTCAAATACATTTGGGCGATCATATCGATTCCCAGTCTTCTGCCGCCGGATCGAATGGGGCTGGGGGTGTTCAGCGCAGCCATCTCGCTCTTCTGCTTGTCTTCCGTCGTCTCTTCTTCAGGGAATCCATCCGCTTCGTCAGCCAGCCATGTTATGTTTGCATGAAGAGTCAGGCGCGAAGAGCTTCAGTGAAGAGTTTATTAAGTGACTACAGCTCGAATGGACCCGACTTGGCTGGGCTACGGCTGCTTCTTATAGCCAGCAGCCGTAGTTGCCAGCCAATCAGAGTGCAGGGTTTTCCCACACTATTTAAACCAATCCTATTTGACATTTTACAAGAACAATTCAAACTAAACCAATAACATTCAAACCTACATACATAACAAATATGATGTATAGTTTTTCTTGGACTTCCAAAAACATTATTCCTCTCCCTCCGTTACCTTCCATGTTTTGTAATGTGTGTACCACCATGGGAGAAGCTACATAAGAATGTTTTATAGCTAGACAATAAAAACAGAAGTTGGAAAGAAAGGGACATAAAAAGGATAAAGGTTAAAATGGAAATTTGTTAAAATGGACAAACAAAATATTATTGTTACTACAGTATTTATGTTATTGTGATACATGTTATTGTAAACACCCTAATTATGATTAACTAAAAATAATTGTACCCAAACACACTGTTCGATTGAAATGGAATATGTTATAGCAATAGCACTTAGACTTATATACCGCTTTATAGTGCTTTTCCAGCCCTCTCTAAGCGGTTTACAGAGTCAGCATATTGCCCCCAACAATCTGGGTCCTCATTTTATCCACCTCGGAAGGATGGAAGGCTGAGTCAACTTTGAGCCTGGTGGGATTTGAACTGCCAAATTGTAGGCAGCTGGCTGCAGAAGTAGCTTGCAATACTGCACTCTAACCAATGCGCCACAGAGGATCTTTTATACTAATAAAAAATAAAACTTTTAAAAAAAGAATATTTTATAGAATCATAGGGATGGAAGAAACTTTGGAGATGTTCTAGAAAAACATTAAAAAACATTAACCAATTTCTGCTCTGGAATTTTACCAAAAGCAAAAAGGGGTATAATTCCAGTATTCTAAATTCATAATGTATTATATGGCATCATAAACACCTGTTATATTTCCATACATACAGAAAACATACCGAAAAATGTAGTGTTAATTTTGTTTTAACTTTTATTATTGTTTTTCATCTAGTTAGCTGCCTTGAGTACTTGAGCAGAAAAGTAGAACAAGCTAAATGATTGATTTTAGTTTCTGGAATGTTCTACCAAGCCTGTTTTTTAAGATTCCATCATGATCTTTCTTCATTATAGACGAACTTACAAGTTAAAATATTCAAGAATAATCCAAACATGTAACAATTTAATACATAGTATACTTCTGTTAACAAATCTGGATATGATGTCAAAGCCTATCATTAGAGCTCTTCAAGCCCACTAGGATGATTAGTTTTCCACAGATGCCTCTTAAATTATGTTGTTTTTGAAATCTGTAATAGATGTTTTGCTTTTCATATATATTTTGGGAACATTGTCAGCTTTTAGTATACAGCTTACATTTGTTTTGTAAGCTTCCTTTAAAAGACAGTGTAAAAATACATCACTGAGCCTGGAGAAAACCGGAAATTGTATCAGGGATATTAGTGTTCTTGACTTTTTTAAAAAAAAATCCTGACATTTTTAGAAAATGAAATTTCCCTTGATAGTAGAATGGAAGACAAATAACTGGATAAGATCACGAAGTATCAAGATCTGAAAATTGAAATTCAAAAATTATAGGATAAACGGGCTGTGGTGGTCCCAATGGTTATTAGTCCACTGGTACCATAATGAAAAAACCTTGGACAGTGCTAAGAAAATGTATGCACTGTCAACATTTCTATCTGTCAATTGCAAAATGCTATACTGTTTGGATCTTGACATCCTGGCTTCTTGGGAAGATCTTGATGCATATTAAGGGCAGCAGCAATTAAAGAATTAGCAGCTGTGATTTTACATTGTTGTGAACAGATAATAGTGATAATTATCCCATCTCTGCTTTGAGACTTATAGTTGCAAACATTTCTGCTTTGAGACTTACAGTGGAAACATTCAGTCTAAAAGAGACTGAAAAGAAGTAGCAGCAAGCCAACTGGAGGTATTCACAAGGGGCGGTCAAAAAAAGTCAAGATGACAGGCACAACAGTGTGATCAGAGATCTGCCCATTTTTATGTGTGTCAAGGACTGTGGTGAAGGAGTAGGATGAAGACACTACAAATCTTCTCTGCTTTAATCTCCTTATTCCAAAAGCCTTGTGTTGTTTTGCATTTTATTCTCTGCAGCTATTGAGAAAAGTTATCCAGATTAAAATTTGAATATTCCATTTGTTTTGCATATCAATCATTGAAACTTGTGGTCACACAATCTACTTAACCAGATCACTTAAACACCCAACAGATGCTAAATGTTGAGGTAGGGTATCTCTTTTTAACCAAAACACCAAGGTAGCAGGTGCAAAGCCAGCCTTCTTCATTATTACATGGAAGTATGATATGGAAGCTTGGACAAAGGATTCAATATTCAGCAGGATGAGTGAATGTTGCCAGAGTGTGTGAAGGACATAAAAGAGATGTTACTACTTAAAAATCACCTACTGAACATGTGTACTAGAAGTTAGATACAAGAGGGAAAAGACTTATTATTTTGAAGAAGTGGCTTTGACAGATATCCAAATAGATTCAGGATGTTTTGTCATATGTTTGACTCAAGATACTTGAGGGGAGACTGCCGTAATGTAATAGAGGAGGAACTTGCTAAATTGGAATGGGAATATAGTATACATTTTGGATACATACAAACTGAAAAAAGTTTTTTTTATGGATGAAGTGGATTCTTCATCATACAGTAATTCAAAATGATTAGCATTTCACTAAAGCCCACCAGTTAGAACGCCACACTCTATCCAGTGGTAGGATTCAAAAATTTTTACTACCAGTTCTGTGGGTGTGGCTTGGTGGGGGTGGCGTGGCTTGTTGGGCGTGGCAGGGGAAGGATGCTGTAAAATCTCCATTCCCTCCCCACTCTAGGGGGAAGGTTACTGCAAAATCCCATTCCCTCCACACTCCACTAACCAGCTTTCCAGCTCCATTCTCCTGTGCAAGGCAACCAAAGAAGACCCAGCCAATCAGCTGGGACTCGGGAGGCAGAGAATAGATGGGGGTGTGGCCAGTCAGAGGTGGTATTTGCCGGTTCTCTGAACTACTCAAAATTTCTGCTACCGGTTCTCCAGAATTGATCAGAACCTGCTGAATACCACCTCTGACTCTATCCTTCTCTAGTCAAAAGTATCATATTTTCTTAAAAATGGTTCAAGTCATAAAAATCCTTTCCCTTGCAAAGACCAGACTGAAAACAACCTACTTGCATCCATTACATTATTCTCAGCAAATCCAACATAATTTATTTTTTAAATGTATGGTAAGGTAAAGGAAAAGGAGTCCCTGCAGATTTTATTCCACTAGTCATTGCTGGTTATAGGAGGCGGTACCCATCTTTGTTTCAAGGCCATTGAGCCCACACTGTCCGAAGACATTTCTGTGCTCATGTAGCCAGCATGACATTAAAGGAGCATTGTTACTTCCCACCAAAGTGGTAATTTATCAACTCACATTTGTATGCTTTCGAACTGCTAGGTTGGCAGGAGCTGGGGTAAGGACGGAAGTTCGCCCCATCTCATGGCACTTGGGTCTCAAACCTGGGCTGCTGGCTTTTCCGTCAACAAACCCAGTGTTTTAACCACTGAGCCACAGTGACACCTTTAAAATGTACGATTAATAGGGAAATATAGTAAACTTCCTTCCAGGTTAACAAACCAGAACATTTTATAGGATTTCTTCTTAGATAGATATGTGTAGTACTATATTCTACACCAGTAACACTGTACAATGAAGATTCACATCTGTGCATCTTACTTTATTTTTTATTTAAGGAATAAATTCGATCATGACTGGTTAGAAATCTCCTGATGACCAGGAGATGGCAGGCTTTTCTTTCTAAATTATCAACTGTCAGTCATAGTTTTAATCTGCTGATGATGGTACATGGATGTAGGCCACAAAATTCATAAATGTCAACACCTTTAATATGCAAAACAATGGCTTGTTTCAAAAAAGGTTATGGGGGCCAATGATTTTTCATTTCATAGAAAAAAATAAGAATCTACTACTTTTACCAGTTTACAGAGTGATGGGAGCATGTGTAATTTATATCAAATAACCATAAATACTAAACACATTAATATTTACTTTTATTTATTTATATTAAACTGTTACATTTATAAAAAAACTCAAGGCAGCAAACACACACAATATTCCTTCCTCATCCTCTTTTTTCCTAGAACAACAACCCTGTGAGGTGAGTTGTCCTGAGAGTGTGATTGGCCCCAAATCACCCAGTTGGCTTTCATGTCTAACGTGGAACTAGTACTCATACTCTCTGGATTCCAATCTGGTACCTTCACCTCTAGACGTATTGCTTTGATTCTATTAAGAGATTCATGATTTCCTATCTTTTGAACAAAGCTACAGACAGTTTAATATGGCTGTTTTAATAGTAGGTCACTCTTTTCGAGTCCCAAAATATCCAGTTTTCCAGGACCAGCCTTCAATAATTCTTAAGATTACTGAAAAATATATTTATTCTTTATTATTTTTATACCATTGTTATGCAATTCCAATTGATGCTTTCTCCTCAGTCGATACAACAGTTATCAAAATACAGTGACAACATACATAAAGTGACGTTAAACCAATCACTGCAAAAGTCAATACATTTAAACAAAATTGATCTTAAAAGTGTAGAAAAACAAAACTTTAAAATTTACTACTAAGCCCCAAAAGGAGCCCTAAAGTTTTGGGGAGACTAAAAACATAAATGAGGTAACACTAGGAAATTATTACACAGAAGGCCTTTTCACCATCTATCCAATTTCACTTTGTTTCTGGTAGCATCTTTAGCTCCATCTGGAAATGTATGGAATGAAGTAACAAAGCATCCCAACTATTCAATCTATATGAATTAAAACTGATAATTTCAATAGAAACCAAAGCCAATAGTTGTTAAGCTTCACATAAATGGATAGGAGCATGGGGGAAATCTGACTTGGCAATTGCACATGTGAAAAGAGTTTGCATATTACAATAGATCTCAAGCTGGATATGAACTAGCCATATGATATACAGTAACTGTGCAAAAGACCAATGCAATTCTGGAATTTATTAACACAAGCATTGAGTCTAAAAGATGGGAAGTTATAAACCAGTCTATTCTGCCATAGTCAGGCTCCACTTGGAATTGTGGTTGCAGTTCTGGGCATGGCAGGATACAAAGAACATCCACAAACTGAAATGAGTTTAGAAAAGAGCTGTCAAGATGGGAAGGGAATGAAAATCCACACTTATGAAGTGAGGAACATTAAAGGAACTAGAAATACTTAACCAGCAGAGGAGAGAACTGGGATATGATAGTAATCATGAGATATTGTCAGTCCTGGAAAGTAGACCAAAGAAACATTGTGTAGATCTAAAGCAGGGGTCTTCAAACTTGACAGCTTTAAGGCTTGTGGACTTCAACTCCCAGAATTCCTCTTCCAGTCATGTTAGCTCAGGAATTCTGGGAGTTGAAGTCCACCAGTCTTAAACTTGCCAAGTTTGAAGAGCCTTGATCTAAAACTAGTTTTATTAGAACAGCTGCAGCTAACAAAGGTGCTTCCCTTTCTCCCTCTTTTATCTTCATGTGAAGGTGTTTTCTTGGTCTGGGTTGAAGTCTCATTTATCTGATTTATCAAATCAAATCATTATTATTTTATTCTAGAATTTTTAACTGGATATTCATTGAGCATTTTGATTTGTTCTGGTCTCTGGTCTTTGACTGTAATACCCCTGATTTGATTTATCTGATTGTTGCTTTGATAATGGATCTTCCATCTATCCTTCAAGGTCATCCTCTATAACCACTGCAGAAATTGGAAGATTTGTCTGCAAAGGACATCAAGAACTTGTTCTCTGAGTCTGCCCAGGGCAGCTCAAAAATCAGTTGGTAGAAACTACAGGGAAGTAGAATTGGATTAGATGTTAGAAATAAGCTCCAGGTGGTAAAAGCCTCTGAAGGGGCACATACCTCATCTTAAAGCAGAAGAACAGGCTGCTTTAAGATGAGGTATGCTCCTCTTCAGAGACTAAACAGTCATTTGTCCAAGATGTTTTTGCAGACCCTTTCCCAAACAAGGGATTGACTAGATGACCCCCAAGGTTATTACAATTCCATATTATTTCCTACACTTTTATTTGTTTAGTTTTAAATTCATATTTTTAAAATGTTGGTTTAGTTTTAGGCTCCCAGGTGGGTTTAAATGTTATTGTTTTATTGAACTAAAATTTCATTTTGTTTGCCGGAAAAGCTTTTCTGAGATCCAATTTGGATGAAGGAATGGAATTACATAAATAATAAATACACTGATTCCCCTTAAATTATATATACCTTTTGTATAGGAAAAATATTGTTAGTGCTACTGCCTATCTGTGGAAGATGAAAGGCACAATTCAAAGTAGGGAAAGAAACATTAGCAGTCATGCTTATTTAGATGTCAAGTTGTGCTATTTTACATTTGCAAATAATTTCTGGGGGAAAGATTTCTGCTTGTATTTTATTCTTGGCTATTATATTACAAAACATTCCAACAAAGAAGATTGATCCATAATAGCACGTTTTCAAGCAATTTTTTTAAATCAGCACCTTCCCAATCAAGGTATAAAAATAGCAACCATTAGATGATTAAGCTTCTCTGAAAATTTCCTGAAACCTGACAATCATAGTTAATTGGCACAATGCCTGCAGACAGGTGAGGGCATATTTCACATTTACATGCAATGAATATGCATTTGTGTTATGCATCTTTACCCTGACAATGATTTGTTGCAAGGGAATGGGATGAAAAGTGTGTGATATAATTTGTTTTACATGAAGACACTGAGAGGCTTCATGCATCAGCACAGGAAGGGTGATGTATCTTCAGGATGTGGATGATTCCCAGCTATACAGCTCCATTTTTAACTAAACTGAATTTGCAGCAGAAGGGAAAAATAAGTTCAGGCTCAATAGATGTAAGATGGAGCAAATGTTGATCCAAAGCCAGACAAGTTCAGGACACTTCCAACATTGATTCTGGATATCCATGTTGACTTCCAGGGTTGTCTTCCCCTAAAAGAGCAAGTTTTTAATTTTGGAAAATTCCTGGCTGACAGATACTTGTCATGCCCCTGTCAAAATCTGATTCGGAGAGGGAAGCTGAACAGCTGACAGGGAGTGGGAGTATGGCTCCATTGGCTGTGGAAGAAACTGGGGAAGGGCAAAGTCCAGCTGGGCAGAGCAGGGGAGAGGTAGAGCAAGGCAGAGGTAGAGCAAGGGAGAAGGAATTCAGAGGAAGACCCAGGCCCACACCCTCTTCATCCTAGGGCATGCAGGGAGGAACAGAGAAGGGAGCAATGTGAGTTGCGTGGCTTATGGGGAAGGAAAAGGCCCTGATTCCCTTCATTAGTTGCAGCTGGGAACACAGTGTTTAAAAAGGGAAGCTGCGCGCAGCAAGCTGTTGGGAGCAAATGTGAATTTATCTTGTATCGTTGTGGCTTATCTGTGTTCCTGGCGTCTTCCCAACTGTGTGAGTTTTGCCAAGCTTTCAAGTCTGAAATTCCTTCTCCTGCCCTGTCAAGCTAATTACTTCAGCTTGGTTTGTTTGGATTTTTAGTTACAGTTTGTATGTACCTTGTTTTGGACTGAATTTTCGACAGTTAAAGGCTGTTCCTGGGAGAGTTTTTCTCCAGGCAAAGGTAACCTGGACATTGGGGGCAAAGTTGGAGATAATAAAGGGACTCTTATTGCTTATGTGACTGTGTTGCCTTTGTGCCATGCTCTGGGTCATCAGAGATACTGTTGGAAGAGCAGGTAGAAGCTGTGACCTTGGAAGGCTTTTGCCCAGGGGTGGGATTTACTGGTTCGGCCCAGGCAAACTGGTAGCTCTGAGGATCAGCTGGGAGTGAACTGGTTCAGTTTGCTCCGACAATCAACTGTTGGGCCCACCCACCCGCCCAGGCTCTAGGCTGTGCTTTATATCCTTTTTAAGCTCAGCTGATTCGTGTGGCACAGTGGATTGCCGCACATCAGCTGTTTAACACACACTGCTGGAGAAGGTCAGTAGTTAACGCTCTGCGCATGCTCATCGAACTGGTTGTTACACCGGTTGAATCACACCTCTGCTTTTGCCCAGCTTTAACTGGTACATCAGTCTTACCTGGAGTTACAGATGGTGGCAACCATCATGACATTCTTTGACTACTGCAATTGAATAGAGCTCGAAGGGACTTTAGAGGTCTTCTAGTCCAACCCCCTGCTCAAGCAGGAGACCCTATACCATTTCAGACAAGTGGCTGTCCAATCTCTTCTTAAAAATCTCCAGTGATGAAGCACCCACAACTTCTGAAGGCAAGCTGTTCCATTGGTTAATTGTCCTCACTATTAGGAAGTTTGCCATCTTCACTCTTTAGAGGATCAACTGTTTCCTTTAGATTTTTCTTGTTATTAATATATTGAAAGAAACTTTTAAAATTATCTTTGACTTTCGTTGCAAGTCTTTATTCATTCCAGCCTTTGCTTTCTTGACTTCATCTTTGCACTGCTTCTTTAATTATTCACTTTTTCTCATGTCCACTTGTTAAAGAGCTCCTAGCTGATTTAAAAAAGTATATTTAAGATCTGGTTAAGAACTGGATGGGAGTTTTTCAGGAAAAAACTAAGACTTCATACTAGACTGTCAAGTTGAAAAGACATCCTGGAAGAAGACAATGACTATTCATTTCCAAAGTGTTGCCAAAAAAATATGTGAATGTGTCCAGGAAATCACTAGGACTTGAGCTTCACTCATGATATCCTTGACATTTACCTGGTAGATGTTCCTTTCTATGTTGGGCCACATTATTTCTTAGAACTAAAGTCACCAAAAGAGTTTAAGGCTTCTTCAGAACGTGCAAGAAAAGTGTTCAGAGTTTTGCAGCATTAATTCAGTGCCAGAAAAATAAACAGAGATGATGCTTCATTTAATAACTTTATAAAAATAATAAGCAAATTTTACAAACCAGTTGTAGATTTCTCCAACATGGAGCAAACTCAGACAGAAACATGTTGCAAGTTCAGAGCAGAGCTCCAGTCTTCAGCAAGCAAGCAAGCAAGTTAGTTTCATTTTCAATAGACAGAGCTCAACTTAGCTGCAGAGCTTAACATAGAGCCATGCCTAAGCTACTTTTAGTTTCAGTTTCCAGCCTAGGCTACTTCTAGTTTCAGTTTCCAAAACAGTCCTCATTGGCTGATTTAGTTGCTATGCCTATTCATTGGCTGACCTTGTTACCATGCTCTATGCCAGTTCATGAATATACTCTGACAAAAGGTCCTTCTGCTAGTGAGTATGCAAGACATTTTATGTGTGGAAGTGTGCGCGCCTTGGAGGCCTGGTAACTTTTTTGAACATATCCCTATAATTTTCAGGAGCTGTTTACCCTTACCTTCTTCCCAAGGCTGAGAGAGAGTAACTGGCCAAAGCTACATACCGTGTTTCCCCGAAAATAAGACACTGTCTTATATTTTTTTGGCTCCCAAAAACACACTAGGTCTTATTTTTGGGGTAGGTCTTATATATTTATGGTGCCAAATAGTGGGTGTGAGTGTGTAGGGGGTGTTTCGGTGCATGGTTGCTCCCTGAAAAGTCTTCCTGGAACTGGAGATTTACACTAGGTCTTATTTTCGGGGTAGGTCTTATATTAGGGCAGGTTTAGAAAATAGTGCTAGGTCTTACTTTCGGGGTAGGTCTTATTTTCGGGGAAACACGGTAGTTGGTTTGATCCCTAAGGCAAGACAGGGACTCAAGGTTGCCTAGTTTCTAGTCTGGTGTTTTTAACCACTACATTAAACTGGCTCTCATGAGAGGCATGGCAACATTAACAACTAAATTATTTGTAGCTAATGGATGATATCATCAACATATATAAGGAGCAGAGATACCTGACAGCCTCATGATAGACAGACAACATGTGGACAGCAAAATGCTTCTCAGAGAGAAGAATGCAGAACATATCTGGCTAAAGAAAGCCTAACATTTCTCCTTGCCTTAAAAAAAGACATTGACTCAAAACATCTGTCCATTTCTATAAATTTCTTTGAAATCACTCAATTGCTCACAAGTTTACAGTTTGCACCAACAAGGTACAAAAGAAAAATCCAAGGTAAAAAGAGTGTCACTCATCAAATAAGGTGAAAGCATTCTAGTCAGGCCTACAGGCATAAATGCCTACGCAGATTAAATCTCAGCCATGTGGTCTGTCCATCATAAAAATCCTTCAACTCAAGGCCAGGTTTGAACAATCCCTACAATTATTTCCTTGCTGATAGAAACCAAATAATTCTTCACATTACATGAATTGTTAAATAATAGTGCAAATCCTTTGGCATTATTTACCATTTCCTGTATGTGTTCAGGATTGACTGGCGAAATGTTCAACTACACAATCATGCATATATCACTGATACACAATTTCTGACAACATTAGAAGAGGGCAACTTTCAAAAGTGGGAAAAAAAGTCACCTGGGAAAAGGCTTTTGGTTTTCCATTCAGATGCAGATGAAGCTAATTTGCCTCGATTTTGGTGGGAACAAAGCTTCATGAGGAAAGTTGTGCCAACTGCTTTGGCAAGGTAACTTCTGATTCTCCATCTACTCCATCCTTCCAAGGTCGATAAAATGAAGACCCAGATTGTTGCGGGGGGGGGGCATATGTTGACTCTGTAAACCGCTAGCCTTAGAGTATATATGTCTAAGTGCTATTGCTATTCCTTCCTTCCTTCCTTCCTTCCTTCCTTCCTTCCTTCCTTCCTTCCTTCCTCCCTCCCTCCCTCCCTCCCTCCCTCCTTCCCTTATTCCCTTTCTCATTCTCCTTCCTGGTGGTGCAGTGGTTAGAATGCAGTATTGCAGGCTAACTGTGCCCACAACCTGGAGTTTGATCCTCACCAGCTCAAGGTTGACTCAGCTTTCCGTTCTTCTGAGGTCAGTAAAATGAAGACCCAGATGGCTGGGGGGCAATATGCTGACTCTCTAAACAGCTTACAAAGGGCTGTAAAGCACTGTGAAGCGGTATATAAGGCTGCTATTGCTATTGCTACTGTCCCTGCATTCACAGTATATCATAGCTGGGAGCTGCAGGGCTAGCATCTGATTTTTCAGTACTACCAGTACCATTGTTGGATTAACAGATAACAGATAATCAGAGTAGGAAGGGACCTTGTAGGTCATCTAATCTAACCCCTCACCCAAGCGGGAGACCCTACACCATTTCTGACAGATGAATTGTTGCTATCCTGCCAAAATCCTTAGTTTGGCCCTCTTGTAAGTAAGATGAAGGGCTCAGCTGGTCTCTGACAACTAATTCCATTACTTTATGCAAGTACCAATCATGCTGCCAGTATTTTGGGAGGAGGGAGGGATCACTCCCCAATATTTAAAACTGCTTCTCTTTAAAATTATTAGACATGCTTGAATCATAAAAAATCTTTTTACACTGTTACTAAATAGGAAATTAATAAACAGTTGCTTAATAGTGAGATGGGTGGCACATACATTTAATAAAATAAATAAAAATAATAAACCTGAAAACAAGTGAACTCAAATTCAAAAATCTGTTCTAAGTATCCAACATATTTAACAACTTGGAAATTCCTAAACTGACCTTGTGGAAGGAAAGTCATATAGAAGAGTTTGGAAGATGTAATGAATATGTCGTTAGATTAAATATTATTCAAATATATAATCAAGGTTATATAGTTAAAAACATATGATCTGAAAATATTGAAGGACATTTAAATACAATAGTACAAAAATTTACAGACCAACAACAAAAAACCCCTCTTAGTAAACTCAGAACTTGAAACTAAAGAAGTAATAAGAACTAAAAATGAGCAAAGTTGCAGGAACCTGATAACTTCTCTGCAATTTACTACAAGCTTTCCAAGAAATTCTGATTAGACCATTAACTCAGGTAATGAATGAGATTCCAAAATATCAAGTAATTCCTTCATCATAGAAAAATGCTTGATAAAAGACAAAAGTGACCCAGCCTTCTCTGAGTTGGATAGAAATGTTTCTCTTACTGAATGTAGATTGCAAGCTTTTTACAGCAATATTTGCAAACAGAATAATTAATAATTAACACTGCCTGATCAGACAGGATTTGTTTGGACATAAAATAAAATAAATAAAAGTAAATAAAAATGTATATTTCCCTCCATGTGGGTGTAGCTTTATTGAGGACTACACATTGAGTACAGTTTGTCAGCCAGTTACCAATCCATCTGGTGGTGATGCTGTCTATTATACATTTTTCTAGCTTACCAAGAAGTAGGTTGTCTACTTTGTCAAATGCTTTACTGAAATCTAAGTATACTAAGTTTAAGTATACTAAGTCCACAGCATTTCGCTGATTCACTAATTTAATCACTTTGTCAAAGAATGAAATAAAATTTGTTTGGATGATCTGTTTTGACTTCTGGTTATAACTTGGTTGGCTTTGCAGATTTGTTGCTTGATTCATTTCTAAGATTTTCCCAGGTATTTATGTCAGGCTGATTGATCTGTATTTTCCTGGATCTGTTCCCCCTTTTTTTTTGAAGATGGGGACCACATGGTGTTAACCTATAAAGCCCTACATGGCTTGGGTCCAGGGTACTTGCAGGAGCATCTCCTGCCACCATCGAGTTCCAATCGCCCAGGATGCTCCCACCAGCACGGCCTCCTCGGGGTGCCATTGACCAGACAATGTCGGTTGGTGGCTCCCCGGGGTAGGGCCTTCTCTGTGGGAGCGCCCACCCTGTGGAACCAGCTGCCCCTGGGGTTACAGGTTGGCTCCCAACCTGCGCTCTTTCCGCCGCGATCTAAAGACCTGGCTGTTTTCACAGGCTGGCCTGGATTGAGTGAGACTGGGGGTTTTAATTGGGCATTTTAGCGTGGAATTTTATTGGTTATTTGGATTGGATTAATACTTTTTAAAATATTTGTATGTATGTTATATTTTTGTGTGAGCCGCCCTGAGTCCCTCTGGAGAGGGGGCGGCATATAAATAAAAAAAAAACTCTTTTCCAGTTGTCAGTTCACATTTTTGAAGATGCAGTTCAATGGTTCTGAGATCATGTTTACCAGTTTCTTCACAACTCTGGGATATAGTCCATCAGGACCTGGTGATTTGAATCCATCTAGAGCTGACAGGTGTTCTCATACCTTATTTTTGTATATTTAAATTTGCATTCCTAGCTTGTCTTTTATGGTTTTGTTTTTGGTAAGTTAGGTCGTATTTTCTTTTTGCATGAAGACAGGTGTAAAGAATGAATTAAGCAGCTTTTCTTTCTCTGCGTTGCCTGTTACTTCTTTGTCATCTTCTCCCATTAGTGGACTGGTTTTTTTCTTTGAATTTTTTCTTGTATTTTATGTGTTGAAAGAAACTTTTTAAAAATTGCTTTTGATATTTGCTACAAGTCTTACTTCGTTCTGAGACTTAGCTTTCCTAACTTCATCTCTGCAATATCAGGCTATTTGCTGGTATTTTGCCTTAGTTATGTATCCCTTTTTCCATTTTTTTTGAACTTATCTTTTTTTTCCCAGTTGCTCAGAGAGTTCTTTATTCAACCATGCTGGTTTTTTCTTGGTTTTCTTGTTTTTCTTTTTCAGGACACTGATAAACCTCCAAGTAGTCTCAACGACTTTCTAAAAGAATGCAAATGACCAGGTATTTGCAAGGAATATAAATCCTTCCACTCCCCACCATTCAGTCAGAGCTGAAGAAGTTTCTTGGACGAGAAGCAAAATGTCTTCAAAGAAAAACAAGGAAGTCCAGTTGCCTCCTAAAAAACCACTTTTGGAACAACCATGATTTGGATGACTGAGAATCTCCATAGATATTCAAAATGTGTTAGCAAGTTAGCTGCCTCACCTGGATTACAGGATCACCTGATGGTTATACTACCTTTCTTGAGGGAAAGGTTTCCAGAGGATTTGTACAAATATTTTTGCATTGGTACAAACAGAAATAAAGCAATTGTGCAATATTAAGTTAAACAGGCTAAAAATTAGTCCAAGCTTCTCTTCCTTAATTCTATGATGCTTATACATTTACTCTTGATTCATTTTTTGTTTTATTTTTCTCATTTTGCTTGTTTTTTCCTCTCAAAAATGTTCATCAAACTCTCCCTTCACATGTATGTATAAAGCAGTGGTGGGATTCAAAAGTTCCCACCACCAGTTCTGTGGGCATGGCTTGATGGGCGTGGCTGCAGGGGTGGGATTGCATGCCTTGCGTGCCTCGCACAATTGCCTGATCGTAAGTGCGTGCCAAACGAGTGCTTTGCGCACACATTAAAACAGTAGAAACTCAGCTACTGCGCCTTCTCAGATGTTTAGCACAGCAATCCACTCTGCTGCACCAAACAGCTGAGACATTAAAAAGGACCTACGAACAGGAGCAGGCAGGGGCCCAACTGCAGAGCATCAGAGAGGCTTGGAGTGAACCGGTTCTCTGCCAGCTGATCTTCAGCGCTATCGGTATGCCAGAATCGGGCCGAACCAGTAGAATACCACCACCGGTATAAAGAGAAGCACAGCTCCAGACATTCTGAACGGTGCAGGTTTTTCTCCATGATGGTGTTCTGGAAGATACAAATCATTTACTATAGAGTAGATCCACAACTCTTCTAATCAAGAGACAACTCTTGGCCTGTTCTCTACTTACTTGCCAGCCTCTCTTTGGCAAACACAACTAAGGAGCAGAGAAGCTGAGGACAAGGTGGTTTAGTGATTGGTGGTGGCTCCATTGTGAAATCTCCATTGTGTGAAAGAAGGAATTGATGATTGGGAGCCCAGACCATGTCAATTCATCAAAACAAGACAGAAGACATGAGTCCAGAAAGAGAACAGTATGGGACAACCAAAAGGAAATAGAGATAAATTGCTATGGGGTCAACTGAAAGAAGCATGGTCAATTGAGAGTCACATGTAAGCTAAGGAGAAACAGCCTTCCAGCTGGGTCAAAGGGTGAATTTATTTTTAAGTGACTCATCCTCCTGGAATTGCCAAGAAAACAGAAACAAGGCACTTAAGACTATGAAAGCATGTGGAAGAAGCCCATGAAAGCGAAAGCTAACCCAAAAATCTCTTCAGTGTTTGAAGGGGCAAAGATAGAAATGGAAGCAGAGACTGTACATTCTTTCTATTAACTCAGCCCACCAAGCTAACAGAAAATACTGCCAATTCTGTAAACAGGTCAGTGAGATTACAGGAAACTTTATATGGTATAGGTCAGGTTAGGCACAAACATAGGATTAAGACTTTGTTAAAACTTAGAGGCTACCTGAAACAATATAGAGAATGCCTCAAGAGTAAAATCTATACATTAGAACAGTGTTCCTCAACCTGAGCAACTCTAAGATGTGTGAACTTCAACTTCCAGAATTTTCCAGTCGGTATCTTGGAATTCTGAGAGTGGAAATACACACCTCTTAGAATTGGCTATGTTGGTTACGAAATTCTGGGAGTTGAAGTTACCCAGATTAAGAAACGTTGCTCTAGATTTATAATATAACATATAAACAGTCCTGCCTGATCCATCCAAAGCAAATCTGTGACAAAACAGGCCAAATGAAGGGTTACGGCAACAGACTAAGATTCCTATGAAGGTTTTATACCATTCAGGTGCTGCTAACCATTCATTTGCTGCTAACCAGAAAATGTATTTATTATATTTATATGCTGCCCCTCACACACTGCAAAGCAATTGTGGAAATAATAAAATAAAATGGAAACAGATGTCATTTGAATCCCTCCTCTGAAGCTCCTGCTATAAATAGCTTTATGTTGCAATCTCTAATTAGCAAAATGATTTTATTTTTTATTTTTTATTTATTTATTTTGCCGAGGATGTATTAGATAACAGATATAAGTATAAACATGATTATTAATAAATGAAATGGATATGAATAAAGGGAACATTAGGACAGGAACTATAGGCATGTTGGTGCGCTTATGCACATCCCTCAAAGACCTCTTAGAAATGGGGTGAGGTTAACAGTAGACAGTCTAAGGTTAAAGTTTTTGGGGTTTGGGGAAGAAACCACAGAATCAGGTAGATTATTCCAGTCATTGACCACTCTGTTGCTGAAGTCATGTTTCCTGCAATTGAGTTTGGTGCGGTTTACCTTGAGTTTGTATCTATTGTGTGCTCTTGTATTGTTATGGTTGAAGCTGAAGTATTCATTGACAGGTAGGACATTGCAATGTATGATTTTATATACTATACTTAGATTGGACCTAAGGCGGCGTAGTTCTAAGTTGTCTAACCCTAAAATTTCAAGTCTGGTGGCATAAGGTATTCTGTTATGAGTAGAGAAGTGGAGGACTCTTTTCGTGAAATATTTCTGGACTTCTCGATTGTGTTAATGTCGGATATGCAATGAGAGTTCCAGACAGATGAACTATATTCGAGATTTGGTCTAGCAAATGTTTTGTATGCTCTAGTTAGTAGTACAATATTACCGGAGAAAAAGCTATGCAGGATTAGGTTAACAACTCTTAATGCCTTTTTGGCTATGTTGTTACACTGGGCTCTGGCATTTAGATCATTATCTGTTTTAATACTTTTAATATTTAGGTCCTTTTAGGGATGGGATGGATCTCAAGTCTTGAAGTTTGTTGTTTACAAAATTATAGAAGGCACAGGTGGGTGTTTGAGATCAGAGTCAGTGTTTCAGGTGCAGCTTTATAAACCAATATTTGGTTTTCAGAGCTCTCTGGACCTAGGTAGAATATAACTTTTAGTAATAATTCAATGTATACACATGATTGTTTAATTGGCTATGTTTTAAAATTTTGGCCTTAATAATATATATTTTGGGAAACACACACACACATACACACACATATATGGGGTGGAGTCTGGGCAACTGAATGGAGTTGAGTGTTTACTGGCCGGATGCCCTTCCTGTCTCCAATGCGGATACATATATATACATATATGTATGTATATATTCTGTACCTTTGAGATACCTGTCCAAATTTTAAACAGTTGAAGGAAATGACAGCAAATTGTAAATTGTCCATACAAATTCTGTAAAGCTTTAGTGGATGAAAGGGGTTGCGGATCATGCAATTATGCTGACACTTAACAGCAGCATTGAAGGATACCTTGGAAACAGCTGTCAAGATGGCTTTAGGGATTCTCATTTTTTTCTCACTGTCAGACCATCAAACTTGCATCAAACTTTATGAATTTTATACATTCTTGCAATTAGATAAGCTCGGCCAAGCTCCTTCATTTCCTTTAACCCGTTCACCCCATAGGAATGTTGCTTGTAAACTACTTTGAACTCTGTATGTAATAAAACACACTATATCACTGTATCGTTCTATAGAGCTTGTTAGAATTTTCTCCATTGTTCTATTGGAACCGTAGCTCATTTGTACATGATCTGAAGTTTACAATTGAGCAAAAGGAGAGTAATACTTGCAAAAACTTCACATTACTCATATCACTTTAAATACTCTATGGAGAATTTTAGCATGATCATTACATGATTACTGAATATGCAACAAAACTGCAAATGGTTTTAGTGTATGCAAGTGTAAACTGGAAATATAGCTTTATAGTTGATTGCCTGAATCCCACTAGGCTCTACTATAAACTTTACTGGTTACAGTTTTGCAATCTTGCTGGAATATCCCACCTATTCTGGCTTTCTTGGCTCCTCCTGCTGCATAACACTATCAGTTTTTTTTCTCAAGTACTTGCTCTTCATGCAAAACTTTTATGATCACAGTGTTCTAGAATCTCGACTATTTGGCAAGTACTTGTTCTTTGTTTTCTTGGTGGCTATTTTGAGGCAACTTGGAGGAAGCCCAAGATTTCAGACCGGCCTTTGATCCAGGCCTACATATTCCTAGAGTAAAGAGCCACATGCTGGGTACATCTGGCCTGTGCTGGAGCCAGCTTCAAGGCATTCTTCTTTCTCACCACTTTCCATATTTCTGATGTATTCCACTGACATTTGGTAGAGTGGTGCGGTGGCCTACAGGTGGAGCCTAACAATCAGGAGGCTGTGAGTTTAATCCTAGGTAGATAGTTCTCTCTCTGGGAAGAATGAGAATATATCTGCTGAACAAAACTGCATTGGCAACAGGAAGGGCATCCAGCCATCAAAACATTCTGCTAGCTCCATTCAGTTGCCCAGATTCCACCCTGCAAGGGATTATGGGGTCATTAAATGGAGATGATGATGATTCCAGTGACATTCGGCTTCTAGTATGATGTAGATTCTGTCAAAATACATATTGGCCTGTTATTCAGCTTTTTCCCCCTCACTATATACATTGGAAACTCTGGTCATGAACGCTTCTGACAACGACCAAATTGGGTTCTTACCAAAAAATCCACAACATTTTTGAATCGGGTCACGATTCAAAAATCGGGTGGTGATCAAACACAGCCATGGCCGATTCATTTTCCGTGCCTATTTCCCCTTCTGCACCATTTTTTTGTAGGCGCATGTGCAGTCAGTCTCACTTTTGGTCACGACCAAATCGGGTTGCGACCGAAGTTACGGAACAAATTATGGTCATGACCAGAGTTTCCACTGTACGTGGTAACTTTTATACTAACTTATATCTTTAGGATATACATGAATTCCTGTACCTGTATTTCTTTTTTCTTTTCCATTATGAAGGTGGAAAATAAAATTTTGTGGTGTCTTCTTCAGCTGAAAACATCCTATTTCTATGGAAATAGGAATGGATTTTTCCTGTGACTATAATTACATGAATTCTAAGTATTGTTAACTTTGACTTGATCAGGACTAACAGAGACAGAAGGCAATTGCATTGGATGGCCTCTAATTCTAGTATTAAGAGAAGATGGAGAAATGGTCACTCTTTATCTTTGTATGCTAGATAGGGAATTCTGGGAATCTACACTTCTTAAAATTACCAAGATGTCACAGGTTCTTTTACATATCCTCAAGGGATTTTTACAGGATTTTTACATCACAGGAACTAGAGGAAAATCTATATTGGGCCTAATTCTTACTAACACAGAAGAAGCGATAAAGGAGGTTGAAATTGCCAGGAACTTTGGGGGAGAATGGAATTGGAATTGAATATAATGCAAACACAAACAATAGAACACAATCAAACCAGTATCTTAGGCTGATTTTAACAAACATAGAGACAGCTTGGGAAGGAATCCATGGATGAAAATCTTAAAGGGGAAAACAACTCAAGAAGCATGTGAAAGTCTAAAAAATTACAAAAGCCCAGTCCAGCTTAATACAACTGAAAAAGAAAAACAAGAAATCCAAGAAGAAACAGCATGTGTACACCTGGAACTCATTGGTAAATTAAAAGGCAAAAAAGATAAGTACAAAAAATGGAAAGAGGGACACATAACTAAGACAAAATACCAATAAATAGCCTGACCTTGGAAAGATGAAGTCAGGAAAACAATAGTGAATAAATTGCAAACAGTAGCAAATATGTGTAAAGGGCCAGAGCTTTGATCCTGCTGGCATAACTACTACAGTATCTTGCCTTTGTTGACATCCATCCCCAACTTTGATATGCTGAAACATTCAATTTATAAAAAGACTTCACCTAACATAGGCTTTCTATCAGTGGTGGGATTCAATTTTTTTAACTACTGATTCTGTGAGTGTGGCTTGGTGGGCGGGGCAGAGGAAGGATACTGTAAAATCTCCAGTCAGAGGTGGTATTTGCTGGTTCTCCAAACTACTCAAAATTTCTGCTACCAGTTCTCCAGAACTGGTCAGACCCTGCTGAATACCACCTCTGCTTTTTATCCTGAAAACTCTTTTCTTATTAATCTCCTGGGCCATTCAACTGTTCAGCCAGCAATATGACTCTTGTTTATTGTTTACCATGAATACTTGGTCTGGAAGAATGGTTCCAACACACTTCCAAGCAGTGTGCATCTCTCTCTGGATTGGCTGTCTATTCTTATCTTTGCCTTATTAAGGTTTTGGTGGCCAATTATTACTGCTACTACCCCATCTTGAAAAAAAATCATCCAGTTTCAAAACAGGTTAGCATTTGAATGAGATACTTCCAAAAAAGTCCCAGACTGGGAAGTCAAAAAAAGAAAAAAAATCCAGAAAATGAGCAATGACAAACGACTACAAAATGGTTGGCAAGCAGGCTACCTGGATGAAATCATTAGTTGAACTTTTTTCATTCTTTAAAGCTCTATTAATATGTTTGTTGATGGCAAATGCAATTAAAGATTTTAGAAACCGCAACTAAATTCAGATTGAATGCTTTAATTTAATAATAACATTCTCTGTTTCTTTTACATACACATTCATATAGTTAGGGTTTTTTTTTCCTCTAGAGGTTAAAATTCAAATTCTTTTTAACTATTTAATTGTTACGTGCCTCAAGGAACTATGATACAGTGTTAGCTTCAGGGATTGGTGTCATTTAACTCCATGTATTTTCCTTGAAGCAGAGATACTGTTGAATCAGATTAAATGTTTTTGACAGAACTGACAGCAAAACCCAGAAATCCAAATGATTTAAATGCCACAGAAACTGTATTTGCTTAAGCAGTACCTTCCAAAAAATGTGCACATGAAATATTACTTTAAGGTATTCAAATGTTTTGAGGTAGTCAACAATAGAAAATGGTTTTATAAGGCAGTACTTTCCTTCTGCTGTGTTTCTTGCAAGTTATCCAGTTGCTTTAAAATTTAAAATTGGACAAATAATCTCCAATAAAGACAAAACTATATTATTACAGTGCCAGAATTGCGAATAACCAAGAGAACAATTAATTATCCATTTAAATTGCTAACATCCATTAACTGTTTAACTCAACAGTTTCACACTTTCCTGTACGTAACCAAATTTGGAAGGTGTTTACAGATCAAAATTCAAATGCATATCATTTTTGGAGGATGACATCTCTAAGATAAACAAATGATAAGCTAACTTTTTAATTTTGAAAATGACAATCCTTTTTCAAAAAATTGTATCTTTTTATACAAAAGACAAAATTTATACAAAAGACTGTATTAATTTGTTCTGCCAAGTATGATATCCTTCATATAAATCATGGTTGCCCAACCTTTTGGCTTGCCGGGGCTGCATTAAATGAAGAGTCATTGTCTTGGGCCACATTAAAAAAGTCTAATATAGTTAATGTATATAAATAACAAGCTTCCGTTACTGGTTTTTTTTTATTATTATTATTATTATTATTATTATTATTATTATTATTATTATTATTATTATCTTGTGGGGCTGCATTGCTAGCTGCCCAGGGTGGCATGTGCCCATGGGCCACAAGTTAAACATGCCTGATATAAATTAAGCTCACCATATAAAAATTAGTGCAGATGAACCTCATTTAAAGAACAGTATAACACAATGGACATTTTCAACTTGAGCCATCCATATTTTTGCCAGGCAAATGTTTAAAATATCCTTTTTACTCCATACGTTGAAGTCTTCCAACATCCTAATTAATTTTTTTACAATGTGCACAATAAAATAATTAATCTGGCTTATTTATATATTAAATTCATACACTGCCCATTTCACGATTCAAGAGATGAATGATATCCAGATCCCTTTCATGGTTACTACTGCTAAGCCAGATCTTCCTCATCCCCATAATTGATTATCAATGCTGACTTCATTTTCTGAAGGGCTTAAATGAGTGTTTCTCAACTTCACCTGGTTAGGAATTCTTGGAGTTGAAATCCACACATCTGAAAGTGGCCACAGTTGAGAAACTGGCTTAAAACTTCTTCCCATTTTTGGTGAGCAGATGGACCACTTTGTGTCTGGAGCAAACTCTTTGCTTACAAAATGCTCATCTTTCATCTACTAACAGTGAGGATTATCTTATAGTTTCCTTGAATTATTATTAATAATTACAGACAATTATTAAATTGCCTGACTGTTGCAGATTGAACGGAAGTTACTGCATTTTGACTGCAAAGATGTCTTTGACCACAAGAATTACATTTCCTAAAAACAGTAAAAACCCTGCAATCTTCATGAGTTTAAAATTCTAGTCTCATTTCCTGGCGGTGTTTATTTCAAAAAATGCAGTCATGCATGAGAGTCTTATAGAGATTTATGTGCATCTATATAAATATATATTACCACCTGGAAGGGCAGCCTATCAAGATGATGATTAGCCACTATGTTGAGGATTATTTCCAGAAGAATATTCCAGTCCTATTTTTTGTTAACTTACAATTACACTCCTTACAAGCCTGGTAAAAATTCACAGAGAGCTCATAATACTTATCATCAACTTTCCGCTTTGATCATAATCATGACTTGGTTCAAATTATTGTTATATTCAGCATATATTTTCTCTAGTGCAGTTTGAATGCATGCTGTACTTATTTTTGTCATCTCTTATTATTTCATTGCCATCATTTTGTCGTTTGCTAATTGGTACCTTTCAAAAGGCTGGAGGTACAAAGAAGCCTCAATCATTTGGACCTCCCACACTCGCATCTCTATGTTCTTAAAGTCCACCACATCAATTTTCTTATAAGCCAGTTCTTTCAAGCATCCACAATTGAAGCATAATCTCACAGACAACTGGGATTGCCCCACAGATGACCTGATACTCCTTTGCTGTTTGCTAAATTAATAGCTGAGGTTAGTATAGCTTTCTGAAATTTCACATCTCATCATATATTTTATGGGAGATATACTCTTTGTCTGATTCCTTTGATGAGACCTGTCCAGTATAACTGAACCTCTGGCTTAGCTCTCATCTTCCTCAGACCACACAAGCCCCACAACCACACCACGGTAGTGTATTATTACTGCACGTTCAAATTCTGATACAATAAATTACTTGTACAACCACCCTGTATGAATGAAATTAATGAACTCATTGAGATTTGGGTTGGTCAAGAAGTGTGCCACAAACTAAAAGATATGCAACTCTGATATACTTTCTTGATAAGTTTACTTTTACCAGCATTACTAATAATTTGGACAGCTTACATTTTTCTCTCACCACTCAACCTGAATTTCTATTTTGAAAGGCTAGAAATGTAAATTAATGGATAAAGATACTGAATGTCACAAGCTCTTAAATATAGTTACTCTGAGTCAAGAGATATACTAATACACACCATGTAGGAAATGCCTAATTGGCTGGAAAACATCTGCTGATCCCAATGATGCTGCTATTAGTGGCTGACCCTCAGCTTTAGCAACATCTGTGGTTATCTTCCCATTGCAGGTGTGCCTAGGCAAAATGCCAGCATGCTTTGGCAATGGTCTCACTTTGCTGTGTAAACCTGGTTAGCTTTAATTAAGCACTATGGCCCCCTCTAAGTTGCTCCCAACAGATCACCGAAAGTCTAAAAACCCAGATTTTAAAATACACTGAGAAATTTCCCATCAGTCTTCTAATAACATGATACTGTATGTCTTAAGGTTAATTCATATTCTTCAGGAACTGGAGACTTACCATTAGAGCGATGGATACAGGTGTGTTGGTTATCGCTTAGGAAAAACCCTTCTTTACATTGGCATTCATAGCTTCCCATAGTATTGACACAAATCTGTTGGCAGCCACCATTGTTATCCAAACACTCATCAACATCTAGAGACATAAAATTTAATATAAGCTGTTAATACTCAGAATACAATAAGAAGCCACAAATTCTTCATTCCAATTCAGACACAAACATATGGTCTCATCCATCATCATTTAAGAAATTATAATTTATTGGGTTGAGCATCAATTTTGTACCTATGTGCTCCTTTCTTTCCTTCACATTTCACAGTGCAAAACTCATAGCCATAAACTGGCTGATCTCAAAAAGTTAAGCAAAGTTGGATGGGACACCTCCTGAGAATCCTAGGGCACTAGACTAGATTGGAAAATAAAAGCAACACAAACAAAGAAGGTGATACAAATTTCTTGTATGTGTTGCCAAAAAAACTACTGTCATGTTTTAGGACAATGTTACTTAGCCTTGGCAACCTGAAGATGTGTGTACTTCAATTCCCAGAATGGCTGTCTGGGGATTTTAAGAGATGAAGTGAACACATCTTCACATTACTAAGGTTAAGAAGCACCATTCCAGACATTCGTTTGCCAGTATAAGTACAGTGACAGTATTTGCAGGGAGCCCTGTGGCCAGCAACGGCTTCCCAACGTCCCATGCGCTCCCATAGGCAGGGCCTCCTTGGGGTGCCGTCGGCCAGGCAATGTTGACTGGCGGCCCCTAGGGGTAGGGCCTTCTCTGTGGAAGCACTCACCCTCTGGAATCAACTTCCCCTGGAGCTATGGGTGGCCCCTGACCGTCGATCTTTCCGCCGTGACCTAAAGACATAGCTTTTCCAGCTTGCCTACCTGGACTGATGGAGGTTTTAGTTGTTAGTTTTGTTTTTAGTTTAACGAGATTTCTTATTCTATTTAATTCTGTTTTAATTTTTGTACTCTTTTTTAATGTAAGCCGCCCTGAGTCCTTCGGGAGATAGGGCAGCATAGAAGTCTCATAATAAATAAATAAATAAATAAATAAATAAATAAATAAATAAATAAATAAATAAATAAATTTCCTAAACCAATCTTCTAACTCAGGGTTGTCAAACTCACATTGTCATGGGAGCATCGCATGACGTATTCCCCTATGCTAAACCAGGTGTGGCCAGCACTCATCCAGCCCGCGGGCTGCAAGTTTGACACCCCTGTTCTAACTGAATGTATTGTGTTTTCTATACATCTTCTAATACAGTCAATGGCTGTATTTTTTTAAAAAATCATCCTAAATAAATTTTTCATAACAAAACACAGGTAGTCCTCGACTTACGACCCCAATTGAGCCCAACATTTCTATTGTTAAGTGAGACATTTGTTAAATGAGTTTTGGCCCATTTTACAATTTTCTTGCCATAGTTGTTAAGGGAATCATCGCAGAGGATAAGTTAGCCACCTCCTTGTTAAGTTGAATCTGGCTTCTCCATTGATTCTGCTTGTCAGGAGGTCGCAAAAGGGGATCACGTGACGTTGGGACACAGCAAGGTCATAAGTATGAGTTAGTTACCAAGCATCTTAATTTTGATCACACGATCATGGTCACTAAATGAACTCTTGTGAGTCAAGGGCTACCTGCATGAAACCTAGAACTAACAAAAGAAGATCCTTTGACTGAAATTAATTGCATTAAATAACAATATCTTCTCAAGCAATGCTTAATCCCAACCTGGATTTAATAATGGATAAATCTGGTTTTCAGTGTGGTATTTTTCATTTATATGCCTTGGAATATCTTTCCGAAAGGAAGTTTCCTTTGTGCCTTAAAAATAACACCTGACTGCTTATCAAATGCCAAGAGCACTGCATTTGTTCAGATGCAATTATCTGCCATCAGTATCATGATGTAATTGGGTACTCATTTTTTTTCCCAATCCTAGCTTCCAGGATTTCAAATTTGAGTGATTTAAAGCTCAGTTAATGGGGCTCTTTGTTGAAGCAAATTGTTTTCAGAATCATTCAAAGCCTGGCTAAAAAGAATAGGCATGGTTCCAGCACTTTAGTAATCAATACATATATGGAAGTATACTTTTAAAGGTATTGAAACAGTCCTCTGCAATAAAAAAATTAATCCTTCTGTTCTGCAGAACAAAAAGGCAGCTCGGGCTACTTGGCTTACCTTATTCCTAACGGGTTCTTTTTAATAACAACGATACCTCTTACTCTACATAATTAAAAATAAAATAAATACAAAATGGTTCATGGGGAGTCATGTAATAGAATTAAATACCTTCCCTATCCACTTTGTCAAGTCATAAGGAATCAAAATCTGGACAAGTAACTTGAATCAGAAACATCAATGTCACAAACTGTTTGGGCTTTTTTGACAGCTGCAACACACTGCTGACTCATACTTAAAAAGGCCCTCCTTGTCATATGTATCTGATATGCAAGGAGCATGGAAAGGTCCAGAAGCATCTTCAAATTATCTAACTAGTATTACTTTAGAGCGAATATCATCCTTGTTCTGAAGAGTCTGTTTACATAACTGAAGTGTGGGACACTTTGTAGGACCAGATGTCACCATTCTGAGAAGACTTCTTGTGATCAGTTGTAAAAAAGAAGAAAGCTAAACATCATCGCCACAGTGATGAACTACCCCAAAATATGACCAAACATATTGAGAAATCTCAAGGGCCGACATTTTGGTGCAGAATAACGTTCCCCTTCCTTACCACCAGAATTTTGGAGTTACATGCAATTTATAGCAGTGCATTCCCAAGTCATTCATTACTCAGATTCATCCAAAGTTTTATGGTAATGAACATTATTGGTGCATCTAATAGAAGCAATTAGAATTCTATCCCTTTCTCCAGTTTCAAAGAAAGCTATTGACCAATGCTCTCAGCACAACTACTTTTCCAAATCTATCCTGGATTAAGTAAGACATTTCATTCAATAAAGCCCAGAGTTCAAGCCCCTTAACAAAAGCTCTCAAACAAAAAAGGAATATCCTCATCACTTCAGAGTAGGCAGATTTATTGCAATGGGAAAGGGCTTAGGTTACATTATCTTGGAAACTGGATATGTTGGCATTGGTGAGTATGTTAAGTCAAGGTCTCCCGGTTGCCTTTGATCCTTTCTTACTGAATCTTGGTTTAATGGAGAGTCTCTGTGTTT
This sequence comes from Naja naja, assembly GCA_009733165.1. NCBI lineage: Eukaryota > Metazoa > Chordata > Lepidosauria > Squamata > Elapidae > Naja > Naja naja. The sequence continues at coordinate 14,534,898 of CM019159.1, read as the reverse complement.
AAAACCACAAAAAGTCCATATTTTCTTGGTCTGTGATACTTGAGGAAATGTCTGTTTTCATTCCCAAAGTTATAAAGTTCCATCACAATAAGGCAGAATTGCCACTTCTTATTCCATGACATTCTTTAGAAAAAAAGTTGTTGGGCAACAATTAGTCCTTATCTAGCATGGAAAATCCTTTTCTTTCTAAATATATATTTATTCATAAGTAGTTCTGTTGCAGCAAATTTTTCAAGAACCCCAAAGGAAGCATTTGGCTGTTTACCATTTGACTAGTTTGCTTTTGCAGCTTTTATTGAGGGACAAGATTACCACAAAAATATACAAATCTAGTAATTGAACCAGATCAAATTCAGCCAGTGGGAATTCCTTCTTCAGCTACTTTACTACCTGCTTTCAAGGTCTACTTGAGAAATGAAGGGATGTTATCAGTGAAATATTTTGCATGTTCCATCACACAGGTTGCTGAGAATTCCTCCTCTTTGGAATGTAGCAGGTCTCTAACAGTCTGCAGCAATGCCACTGCTGCCATCTTGGCCACAAAATAGGCTTAAAATAGATCCTTGCTCATTTTCAATTTGATTTGACATTCCTATGTCTATCTTCTTGTCTTCAGCTCTTCAGGAATAAAGTAACCTTAACTACACACAAGAAGAGGGATAAGTAATGACCTGGGCCATAAAGCGTTTGAGATATCTAATTCGAAAGGACACTTCTACCCACAGACCAATTTCATTCCAGTAAATCAAGATTAGAAGCATGCCATATTATTGGGTGGAGCCATATATTAATGCTGATAAGGTTTGTTGGCTATGAGGACAATCATAAATTTGACCTGAACATTTGCAGGAATTCAATATACTCTAGGAGAACAACTCAAGACTACTGGGAAGAGAGAAAATGGTGCATTAGGAGATTCCAATTTTTCTTCTTCCTAGGTAAAGACTTCCTCAATTCAACCTTAGCTCCAGGTGGACATTTATTTATTTATTTATTTTTAATTACATTTATATGCCGCCCTTCTCCGAAGACTCAGGGTGGCTTACAATTTTTGGAGCACAACCCAATGTGCTCAGCAATAGCCTTCATTCCATTGTATATGCCAGCTTATTACTAAGCGGCATTTTTACAAAGTCAGCTTATTGCCCCCAACAATCTTGGGTCCTCAATTTACCTACCCTGAGAGGATGGAAGGCTGAGTCAACCTTGAGCCTGGTGGGATTCAAGCCTGCAGTAATTGCAGGCAGCTGGAACTAAGTGCTAGGCATTTAACAGCCTGCACCACCAAGGCTGATGAAATTTTCTCGGCAACAATATGAAAGTGCTCCAGCAGTGTTCTCTTCCTGCTTGCCTTTTTAATTTCCAAATCTAGCCCTGGGATTTTCTCGTGTTTTCCCATCAAATATTGACCAAGTATGACCTTGCTTGGTTTTTCATTTAAATCAACCAAAAGTTGCTTAAGTGCAACTACATGTTGTGAACTGAAGCTAGGACAAGGGGTTTGCTGCATTTTTTCAGTCCTTTTATGAAAACCCAATACGTGAACTTTGAGTTGCAGCAGATGTTACCAGAGATAGAGTAATTCAAAAAATGGTAGGACTATTCCAGAATGAAGAACATATTTAATATCCTTTTCATGGCGACTCTGATCAGCTGCTTCCTCTTTGGTTGCCCTGCACAGGAGAACGGAGCTGGAAAGCAGGTTAGTGGGGTGGGGAGGGAATGGAGATTTTGCAATATTCTTCCCCTAGGAGTGGGGAGGGAATGGGAATTTTACAGAATCCTTTCCCTGCCATGCCCACCAAGCCACGCCCACAGAACCAGTAGTAATTTTTTTTGAATCCCACCACTGTTTCAATGGGTGTGTTACTGACACCCACCCTTGCTGACATTGGACAGGCTCATTCTTGGCTAACCATCTGGAAAACAATTGAGACCTTGCTGTTCCCAAAGGCTTGGAGTGGGGAATTTAGGGATGAGGTAGGTCTCTTGCTCTAGTACAGTATGTTTATTTATTCCTTTGGTGCAAAGTTTATTGCAATTGCAGCTTGGGATTTTTTATTTGTTTGTTTCTAATTTGTTGTTTTTAGCACTTTTACTGGATGGAGTTTTGTAAGCATCTCTAGGCTAGAGTGCCCTAGGGAACAAGTAAATAAATGAATATTTACTATGTATACTAATAAGAAAGTACTGTAAATAAAATCCCAAACCTCATTTCACTTGTAAATAACTCATTGTTCAAAGTAAGGAACACAGCATAATGAGTAAATTTTCTCTTGCGTACTTGTTTCTGCTTTGCGCACAACATTTATACATTTATTGAGAGAGTTCTGCAGAATGTACTGTTCTACCATCCCACTCTGGGGAAAGTTATAGCTTTATGGCATCCTTCGCAGCTTTCCACACAGAAAACACAGGTCCATGGGCAAACCCTTTGGGATGTCCTTCTCTCTTTAAAAGACTTCTCATGACAACTGAACCTTTGGAGGTACCTACAGCCTGTGGTAGGGACATGGTAGCTCAGTGGCTAAGACGCTGAGCTTGTCGATCAAAAAGGTCAGCAGTTCAACGGTTCGAATCCCTAGCACCACATAACAAAGTGAGCTCCTGTTACTTGTCCCAGCTTCTGCCAACCTAGCAGTTCGAAAGCATGTAAAAAATGCAAGTAGAAAAATAGGGACCCCTTTGGTGGGAAGGTAACAGCGTTCCGTGCACCTTCAGCGTTTAGTCATGCTGGCCACATGGCCATGGAGACATCTTCGGACAGCGCTGGCTCTTTGGCTTTGTAATGGAGATGAGCACCACCCCCTAGAGCCGGAAACGACTAGCACATATGTGCGAGGGGAACATTTACCTTTACACAGCCTGTGGTAAAAGGATCAGTGAAAGAACTGTATCAGCTTGGGACCAGGAGTGAGTTGCCACTTCCAGGAAGACATGACCACTAAATATGGATTTGTCTGCTGTATTTGATGCATACAGTATGCTGCAGGAAATATCAGCATACCTGCAGTAAAGATTTCAATAGGAAGTGTCCTTCATGGCCAGGGCAATTCAATGGAGCCATTTCCACTTGCTTAATCCCCCAAACTAGTTTTAAACCATTTGGATAATGATTCGACTGGTGTCCACTTCAGAACATGGGTAAGAAGAAGCCTAGTTATTTTGTACTCGATTTTGAAGTTACCAAACGGAGAATGCAAGAATTGAATTCAATCCATTCTCTGCTTCAAACTATGGCAGGTTCTGGAGCAGCAGTAGCAGAACACCATGGCCATCTTTCCATACAAAATACATAAATACATTCCATGTCTTCAAAATATCTTCCGACCATTTGTTGCTATCTGCAACAATCCAGCCAGCCAATAAATCTGACCAATTATTAAAAAGGAGGTGCCAAGCTATGATTGCTGTATTACGTTTAAAGCCCTCTTGGAGGTTATGTGGGTGAAAGGATAGCATGCCATTAACTGTGCAGTCAGGAAGGCATGTTTCCCATTAAAATGCTCTGAGTTTGTTGAATGGAGATACATTCTGAGCAAAGCCTACCAGTAGCCACTATGAATAGGATGTGAAAAGTTGTCAGTGTGGGATGGTACAATAAAACCACCCACACAAAAGTGAAAGAAGGGAAATGGCTCCTACTGCATTCACAACATAGGAGTGTGTGGGGCGGGGAGGGATCTAGGCCTCAGCAAAGTAATATGCAGCTGGCTGGTTCTCTTCTCCAGAAAAGGAGAAACTGATCTCTCCTTGTTATCCCTGTCCCCTTCACCTAGATCACTGTGTACTTAGAACCAAACAAGTATCTGCAAAGAATTAAAACAGCTCAGATTATAAGCAACCTTTGCTCTCACTACAGCTGCTGACAAGGGGACTCCTGAAGCCATCATGTCACCATTCCCATTTAAGGACCCATGAATAGAATGCTAAAACAGCTGAGGTAGATGAAGTGAGAACTTCGGCCAATGGAAAAACTGACTGCTCACAGTTTTGCAGCAGTGTGGGCCCCAACCTTTTGGACACAAGGCACCAGTTCTATGGAGAGGGGTTTTTCTGTGGACTGGAGGGGGCGTGGTTTTGTGTGCTGCCTGCATCCTGTGGATGGGGCTTCACTTGTCTGTGTGGCCCAGTTTCTGGCATGCCATGGCCTGCTGGCAGTCCACAAACCGCGGGTTGGAGACTCCTGCTCTACAGAGTTCCAAATAGAAAGGCTTCATTTTGTGGGTCATTTCACATGCACTGAAGCTGAGAGAGAAATGAAAAGGTATGAGAATCACAAATTCTGAAATTGTCCATTTACTGCATGGGGTAGTGGTCTTGCACTAAAATACTGTACGACAACCAGTTGGGAACAAAGTATTAAACAGAAGGAAAATCAAGCAAGAAACAAATTTCATCATTTCCTCACAAATATTTTGTGTTTATACAGCACACAGAACCTTCTAAAATTTGTTTAGCCTCAGTTAACAATACTCAGTGTTTTAATGTAGGGGGGAAAACTTAGTTGAGCTGTTGAGTAATATAGAGACAACAAATATCAGGAACAGAAAAATACATCTGGGGTTCTTATGGCCCACATGTTGTAACCAGCTGTCCAAAGAGAGGAAAACAAAGCTAAACATCCAGAATAGAAGAAAAGGAAGCATTGCTTTCTTTAATCAGGGCAGTGATTGTGTAATCTTAAATCAATTAATGCTACAACTTGTTGACATTTCACATCTGGCAGTTTCTGAAATGATTTTTTTTTCACAAGTGTAAATCTAATTTTTCTTGATGTTTGGAGAATGATTGAACTGGTCCTTTTTAAAGAGTGGAGAAAGGCAAATAAGTAAGGTTTTCTGACCCCACTTGAAAAATACTGTCTTCCTTTCACTGTAAAATTATCACAATGAATTAATTGTGAATGATGAATGTTTCATTTTGCATGAAACTTTTTTTGTGGTTAAATTTGAAAACGTTTCTAAAGTCTGTTATAATGGCAAAGGAAGTTCTTATGTTTGAAGATTTTCCAAACTAACTCTGCTGAAGTCAAAACATCTTCTGACTTGACTTTTTTGAACCACCTCTCTGTGGGAGTTCCTGCTGCCAAGGTTATGGAATGGTCCCCTCTCTCCACTGATCGACTTACTTCCTTTTCAGGGGTGGGTTGCTGGGGCTTCGCAGGGGTTTGGAAGATCCTGTAGCTAAGATTCTATACAGTTTGGAGAACCCCCAAATCCCACTCCTGGCTGGCCCCACCTACCCCACCTCTCCCTCCCCGGAGTCCCCACATGCCCCGTTTTGGATGCAGGTAAGTGCAGGGTGCACGTGGAGACTCGGGGAGGGTGAAAAACAGGCCTCCCGAAAGTTGGCCAGTTTCCGGCTTCCGGAGAGTCTCTGGAGCCTGGGGGAGGCTGTTTTTGCCCTCCCAGAGGCTCAAGGAAAGCCTCTAAAGCCCAGGGAGGGCAAAAACACCTCCCCCCGCTATGGTGCAGGAGGCCGACTAGCCACACCCATCATGGCCATGCCCCCCAGCAACTGAGCAGAGAACCTGTTGCTAACATTTTTGAAGCCCACTGCTGTTCCTTTTCTTTTATTTTCCTCAAGCTTGGCCAAGCCTGGTTCATTTTTTCTGGTCCTTGTCCATTCACAATTCATGGCCCAAATTCATGGGATGTTATTTTATTTTATTTATTTATTTTGTCAAGCGATTATTAGATAACAGGTATAAGTATAAACATGGTTATGAATACATGAAATGGATATAAATAAGAAAAAAAGAAACAATAGGACAGGGACAGTAGGCACGTTGGTGCACTTATGCACGCCCCCTACAGACCTCTTAGGAAAGGGGTGAGGTCAATAGTAGACAGTCTAAGGTTAAAGTTTTTGGGGTTTGGGGAAGAAACCACAGAGTCAGGTAGAGTATTCCAGACATTGACCAGTCTGTTGCTGAAGTCGTATTTCCTGCAATCAATTTTGGTGCAGTTAACCTTGAGTTTGTATCTATTGTGTGCTCTTGTATTGTTATGGTTGAAGCTGAAGTATTCATTGACAGGTAGGACATTGCAATATATAATTTTATGTACTATACTTAGATCAAACCGAAGGCGGCATAGTTCTAGGTTGTCTAGGTCTAAAATTTCAAGTCTGGTGGCATAAGGTATTCTGCTACGAGTAGAGGAGTGGAGAACTCTTCTTGTGAAATATTTCTGGACTTTCTCAATTGTATTAATATCAGATATGTAATGCAGGTTCCAGACTGATGACCTGTATTCAAGTATTGGTCTAGCAAATGTTTTGTATGCTCTAGTTGGTAGAGTAATATTACCGGAGAAAAAGCTACGCAGGATTAGGTATACAGCTCTTAATGCCTTTTTGGCTATGTAGTTACAGTGGGCTGTAGCATTTAGATCATTAGAGATGAGTACTCCAAGGTCCTTGACAGAGTTTGGATCATCAACAAGGTCTTGACTATTCAGCTTGTATTTTATTTTCTGATTTTTTTTGCCAATATGTAAGACAGCATTTGTTGAGTTTTGAAGTTTCCATTTGTTTGACCATTCTGACACATAGTTGAGGTCTTTTTGAAGGGTAGCAGTATTGTCGGTGGTGTTGAATAGCTTTACATCATCAGTGAAAAGAACGCAGTTGCTCTTAATATGATCACAGAGGTAATTTATGTAGAGTATGAAGAGAGTTGGTACTAGAACACTACCTTGGGGGATACCACTGTTGACAGGTACAGGATTTGATAGGACGCTCCTAGTTTTGACCATTTGTTGCCTGTTTGACAGGAATGCTTCTATCCAGTTATGCAGGTGTCCAGAGATATCATAAGATTTTAATTTTAGGAGTAGTTTGTCGTGTACCACTGAATCAAAGGCTTTACAGAAGTCTGTGTAAATTGTGTCAATTGCTTTGCCCTGATCAAGTTGTATATGTTTTTGCAGTGTAAGAGTTGCAGATTACAGGATAGCATTTTTTCTGAAACCAAATTGTTTGTTAGAGAGTAAGTTGTTTGTCTCTAAGTGGAGGATAATGGATTGGTTAATAATTGATTCCGTGACTTTACAGGTGATGCAGCATAAAGAGATTGGTCTGTAATTTTCAACTAGGCTGGGGTCTCCCTTTTTGAAGATGGGGATGACCGTGGCTAATGACCATAAGCTGGTCCTGAAAGATTTTGCTGGTTGCTTTAAGGGAGCAGTCAGTCCTTACTTCATGAATGATTGTCTACACTTCTGAATAATCATTAAGGTGGAATTTGTAATTTGTTTGTAATTCAGTTTAGCCAATCTTAAGCTAAGTAGAGTCAGGATCTAGTTTGGATGAGAGATGTCTTGGGAGAGTCTGGACTGAAAGTTAGGCTGGGAAGTCAGAAGAACATTCTGAAAGATGGCCCACCTCTCCCAAGCCGTGTTTGAGAAAATTCCATGCACGCTAATCAGGGCATAATCAGGAGTCATGCCTGACTTGAGGGAGGCTTAACTTAACTTTTTTTTTAATTCTCTGATGGTACTTTTACCTTGTACTGGTATATTTTTGAAGAATAGGATGGAAACACCCATTGGTAGTAGTAAGACAGAAATTTACTACTGTTCTGCCTTGATTCTCTGCAAGTTTACTCTGCTCAGAAATAAATTATATCTGGATTATTTTTCTCCAAGCAAATCTGCCTGGAGCTTGTAAGAAAATACTTCCCTTATGTATAGAAAAACATAGAATAACAGAGCTGGAAGGGACATTGGTGGTCATCTAGTCCAATCCTGGCTGTCCAGTCTCTCCTTGAAAGTCTCCACAACCTCTGAAGGCAAGCCATTCTACTGGTTGATTGTTCTTACCATTAGGAAGTTTCTCCTTAGTTCTAAGATTGCTTCTCTCTTTGATTAGTTTCCATTCATTGCTTCTTGTCTTGCCTTCTGGTGCTTTGGAAAATAGTTTGCCCCCCTCATCTTTGTGGCAGCCACTCAAATACTGGAACATTGCTATCGTATCTCCCCTAGTCCTTCTTTTCACTAAACTAGACATACCCAATTCCTGCAACCGGTCTTCATATGCTTTAGCCTGCAGCCCCCTAATCATCTTTGTTGCTTTTCTCTGCATTCTTTCTACATCGGGTGAGATTCAAGGTGTTGGTATTACCATTCAAAGTCCTTTACGATTTGGGTCCGGGGTACTTGCGGGAGCGTCTCCTGCCAATATCAAATACTGATCGCCCTGTGCGTGCGCACAGACGGGGACTCCTCGGGGTGCCGTCGGCTAGACAATGTCAGCTGGCAGTGCCCCAGGGAAGGGCCTACTCTGTGGCGGCCCCCACCTTGTGGAATCAACTCCCTTTGGAGCTCCGTTTGGCTCCTGATCTTCGCTCTTTCCGCTGCGATCTGAAGACCTGGTTGTTTGAACAGGCCAGGCTGGACTGACCTCCCGGGGGTTAATTTATTTTAACTGTTTGAGTGATTGGGCTTGTTAGGTTTAATTCGTTTTTAAATATTTATTGTTGTGTTTTAATTGTGAGCCACTCGAGTCCTTGCAGAGAGGGGGCGGCATACAAATCCAATAAAATAAAATAATAAATAAATAAATCTTTTTTAAATATTGTGGTGACTTTTGGATTTTGAGCCTATCTACCCAGGAACAGAAAATTTATTTCACTTACTGGTTTCAAATTAAGGCCTTGAGGACTCTTCATTTCTCAAAGTTAAATATTAAACCTGTGTTGCCTGAACTGAACATCAAATAATAATCTTCAAAAGGAACTTGTGCTGTTTCAAGCAATTACAATGTTAAAACGGACTATATTTAACCAGATGAGAATCTCACCATGGTTTGAAAACCCCCAGTGTCATTTCATATCATATTTGTGAAATTGTTCAATAAAAATGTCAAATAAAAAATGACTTCCCCTGAGGGCAGACATGGAGTATATCCAATATAAATGTATAGCCAAGGAATCTCAACCAAAGAAGGTAAAATAAAACTCATTCCATCTGAATAGAAAGAAAAAAAACTCAACTAAGAAAGAAACCCTACTTAGGAATAAATCAACCTCATTTCCACAAATTTAAATGGAAATGGCATTTCTGTTTTTTCTTCTTACAAACATTATTATCCTTCTGCAGTTGCCTTTGCAATACTATACACAGTCCCTAACAGGGAAAATTGTATTATTCTACTGAGGAAATTATTCACAAAAAATGGGTAAAATGTTGGATCACGCAAACCTGCCAAAATATTTGCAGATTTTACTTATGATATTCCTGCTGTGTTTTTTTAACAATACGAGTCTTTATACAATAAGCAGAAATAGCGCAAAAAAGGTGAAGAAGGATACACACATTTCTATTTTACTCGTCCTTTTAAAAAATTGAGACGGATCTACCATACCGAGAAATCTAAATACTTAAATCCTTAAAAAAACAACCTTTAAAAATACTTCCACAGGAACTTTCTCATTAAAATCTTCTCACGTAAGATTTTACAGCAGGCTAATTTTTAAGTTGATAATTTTATATGGCCTGTGAATGATGTTATAAATATCCAGCTGGCCCTTGGCAGAAAAAATAGTTCCCCACCCCTGACCTGAGGTGTTGTTTTACCTAAAGCAGGGGTCTCCAACTCTGGCAACTTCAAGTCCCAGAATTCCCCAGCCAGCAACTTTAAGCTGGCAGGGGAATTCTGGGAGTTGAAGTCCGCCAGGCTTAAAGTTGCCAAGGTTGGAGAGCCCTGACCTAAAGAATCTTCAGACCCTCCCTGAACTGAGCCATGAGAGCTAATTCATTCCAACCCAAATCTTTTGCGACTAATATGAATTCCTCTACATACTGCCAGACACTTCTATTGCCTTGTTGGAGTTCCTGAATCTGGCATGTTCCTGTAACTTCCTTCACTGTTCTTTGAAGTTTGCCATGAAGTTCTGATAGCTATCCATAAGAGAGTCATAGCGAGAAGCACCCATTGAGTAGCTGACTGGCCTCTGCCTTTGGAGGCAGCCAACTGGAGCCTCACACACCCCAACATATGTTTCCATGAAAATAAATCCTAGCTTTTTTTACACATGTGCCCAATGCAGCCCTAGATCTCACCCACCCAGAGCTGAAGGCTTTCTTGAAGGCCTCTGTAAATGATAACAAAGCTCTGGATCGATCCGGAGCTCTGTTATCGGCTGTAGAGGCCTTCAGGAAAGCCTTGCCGGCCGCAGAAGACGAAGTTCCTGAAGACGTCTGACAGCAAAAAAGAGGCCAGGGGTGACGCAAGCAAGTGAGTGGATGACATCACCCCAAAATAAGACCTGGTGCCTTTTTTGGTGGCAAAAAAATATAAGAACATAGGGAACATAGTAGATAGATTGGATCATAGTTTCAGATACGCAGTTTAATCTGAATGACATTAGCCAAATACTTGAAGAAATTATCCATAATTTAAAGCCTGGAATAAGATAATGATAATTGCCTTATCAGAGGAATTAGATAGTTTTGTGCTTCCTTGGAGGAATGAGTAGTATCTAACAGATAAGAAATATATCAAGTTTCTGTACTATAATGACTCACCAAGACAATTGTGTCCATCTTCAGCCAACATGAAGCCATCATAACACATACACCTGTAATTCCCAGGAATATTGATGCATTCATGTACACAGCCTCCATTGTAGAAGTCATTTTCACATTCATCAATGTCTGAAAACAAGGAAAAAAAGAAGGAAAACCTAGTGCCAGGTTTATAATACCAAATTTAACAGAAACCAGTGTCGATAAATATTGTAAAATTAATGCAAAATACTTTTATAAAGTTTTATGTTTTATTCTGTATTTTGATATGGCCAATGGGCTATTCAACAATAAAGGCAATTAATGCTAAAATGCTATAATTTCCATTTATAAGGATACATAAAAATTCATTGCTTAATCTAACCAGAAATGTCATTATGTGGGATTTTAATAAATACTTGTTTTGTATTTAAGATCCTATATATTTTGTAATACCCCCAACCCTCACTGGGTTGTCTGTAGGATATGCATAAGATCCATAAAAATAGGTGGAGCTTTTATCACGCCATTGTGGCTGCCATTTTGATTTTATTAACGATATCCACCCCATATCATCAGTTGTGAAGAACTTATTTGAAGCTTCCTAGATACTCACTCTAGCACAACTAGAAATAAATCTTTATTCTAAACTAACGATTGTCCTCCTGACAAATGAAATTGCACTCTCTGAATGCACCTTCTCAAACTCAAATTTGTTCCCTTTCGCCTATCTTTCCCATAACTTAATAAAAACTCTGCTCCTCAGTTCTCATGGTTACTGCTAGATGGACATTGGTTATGGTGCCCCCAACACATCTCCCATAACTACTCTGTTTCCCCAAAAATACAACCTACCCTGAAAGTAAGTCCTAGCTTGATTTTTACACGTGTGTCCAATATAAGCTCTATCCCCAAAATAAGCTCTAATTAAGATCCCGCCCACTCAAGTGTGCATGGGTAAAAATTAAGCTAGTGTGGGGGTGGGAGTGGGGGTGGGGGTGGAGCTGCCCTACTACTTACCTTTGGACAGTTGTAGCCAGGCCTCACATCCCCCAACACCTGCCTTGCTGGCCCATTTCTTCTGCAGCTGGCAAGGCTGGCAAGGCTTTCCTGAAGGCCTCTGTAGCTAATAACAAAGCTCCGGATCGATCCGGAGCTCTGTTATTGGCTGCAGAGACCTTCAGGAAAGCCTTACCAGCTGCAGAAGAAGACATTCCTGAAGGCCTCTGACAGCAAGAAGGATGCCAGGGACAATGCACGCAAGTGAGGTTAGTCAGTGGATGACTTCCCCCGAAAATAAGACCTGGTGCCTTTTTTTGGCGGCAAAAAAATATAAGGCAGGGTCTTATTTTGGGGAAAACATAGTATTGTAAACATGGAGAGGTGGGATGGGCACACTTCACTATTGCCATTCAGACTCCTGGTTTGTTGGTCTGACCTTTTTGGAAAGAAAGGAAAATGTGTTTAAAGGAGATGGGCTACTGACACTCATTGTTGTAAGAATATACTGTATTAAGAACTGGAGTGGCTTGTGAAGCATACACTATATCTTACAATCAGACTTATTTTGTTTCAATAGAGCCTTTCTCCCAGTGAAGCAAAGTAACTGTGAATGGTTCTCTCATGCAGAGACAGCCATAGCAAAATTTAAGCCTATGGAAAACATGGCTGCTTCCATGGTTAAGAGAAATATGCCTCTTAAATGATCTCACACATTGCAAGGCTCTTCTTTCAGAGGATTTCCACAGCTATAATAAACGACACAGAGTCCTAAACATTTTCCCCAACCTCCTTGTGAAACTCATTCCCAACACAGACTCCTCTGTCTTCCTCATAAAGTGAAAATCTGCAGTGAAAGGTTATGGAAAGACTGCTTTGCGTGGGGAGGGAAAAACTCCAGACTGAAAATGTGAGGAGTTGCTACCATTAAAGGTAAAGGTAAGGGTTCCCCTTGCACATATGTGCTGGTCGTTTCCAGCTCTAGGGGATGGTGCTCTCCGTTACAAAGCCAAAGAGCCAGCACTGTCTGAAGACATCTCCGTGGTCATGTGGCCGGCATGACTAAACGCTGAAGGTGCATGTAACGCTGTTACCTTCCCACCAAAGTGGTCCCTTGCATTTTTACATGCTTTTGAACTGCTAGGCTGGCAGAAGCTGGGACAAGTAACAGGAGCTCACTCGGTTACGCTGCGCTAAGGATTCGAACCGCCAAACTGCTGACCTTTCTGATTGACAAGCTCAGCGTCTTATCCACTGAGCCACAGCTCTAAATAAAGTGGACTGAGGTCCAATAAGCACATCTTCTTATGTTCCTATTACAGACATGGGGCCCTTTCTTTATGAAATCATGGGAAGTTGCTGAATTTTTGAAGAAAAAAATGTTACAAGTTACAGACAGACAGACAAACCCTAATGAATTCTTAAAACTGCTGCAATGTATTTCTGTCATGTGCTTGAAAAAGAGACAAGTATGTATATAGTAGGTTGTGAGAGAGTTGATTCAAATTGTAAATTGGGCATGTCTGAAGGTCTCCTGCCTCTGCAGTAAATGATGCTTTTATGGTAATGGTCAAAATTATCCACAAGAAAAATAATGAACAATCTTAAACTACAGTCTAGACGCTCCTATCCTGAGTATTGCTTAATGACAGCTTTTCATCCAACATGAGCTGCATTTGGCTAGAATGTATGTTTTTCTTTCATGCCATGCTCCTTTTACAATTGGATCTGGAACTAATTTGAGAAACATAAATTGCAATTGACTTCCATTAATTTATGTTCTTGAACCTCTGTAGAGATGCAGTCATCAGGAAGCCGTCTGCCTGCATAAATCTCAGCTATCCAATTCCAAAACATTGCACTTGGGGAAATCAGGCAGCAGCAGAGTTTGAGTACTGAAAAGGCTTGAAATGTAATATTTTGATTGCTGATGTGTCAGTGGTTAGTTACACGGAAACATTTCTTCAGCATCTGAAATGAACAGGTAGGCCTGCACAAATGCTGAAGAAACACAAATTGAAATAAATGATTTGGCAACGAAGAAGCATAAAAGATGAAACTAACAGGCAGTGATTAGTAATGGTCAAGTTCCTCTCCAAGGGCCTGTCATTACCTTGTATATTCACTTCTTCCTGGGCTGCTAGGCTATGTTCCCAGCTGATCATCACTTTGAAGGTGAAGGTTTGTTCTCTGAGCTTGTGGGTTAGTTTCTCTTTATTACCTGAGGATTACAAGACCTAGGTTTTGTAATTAGGTCTTGTAATCCTCAGGTAATAAATGGAAACCAACACACAAGCTTGGAGAACGAACCTTCACCCTCATCTTACACTTGAGCTACAGATATTTCACTCTATTGCATATCACCATGTTCTTTCAGTTCAGTGGTAGGTTTCAAAGTAGTTTACCACCAGTTCAGTGGGCGTGGCTTGGTGGGCGCGCTTTGCGTGCGCGCACACACTTTGCTGTGCATGCGCCAAATGCACACTTTGTGCATGTGCAGAGGCTTTCCTACTCACCTCCTGCAATCCTGCACTCTCCCTGTAGCTTCAACAGGGAGATGCGCGACAATCTGCTGTGCCGTACAAAGCAGCTGCACTTCAAAAGCAGGGAATAAAGGTCAGTATGGGAGCCTGATCAGGCAGGCGGGCGGGCCCAACAGCAGTTCATCAGAGAGAACCGGTTCGGTCTCTGCTGATCTTAGGCGCTACCAATACGCCAGAACTGGGCTGAACCAGTAGAATAGCACCACTGTTTCAGTTGTGTGGTGGCCTGTCGGTTGCTGGCCCCTCCAGCAGCCAAATCAGAGGAAGAGGAGGAGGCGTGGGAGTCAGGGTCAGCATCAGGGCAACCTGGGAGCTCCGAGGGGGAAGAGGGAATGGAGCTGTCAGAGAGGGAGAGAGAGACAGAGGCGGAGCCTGGGCCATCCATCAGCCCTCAGATGGAGAGTCAACAGCCCCCAAGTCTGGAGGTGGCTGATGAAGAAGAGGAGGAACAGCTGGGTCCAGTGCCTGACTTGCGGCTGCAGAGAAGGCAGAGGAGAGGAGAGCAATGGAAAACCGTGGGCTGATCCTGGGGAAGGAAGAGCCACCACTGCTAGCAAGGCCTACCCTAGCTCTGGGGATAAAAGGCAGGGGGTGAAGATGAATAGGTGTGGCAGGCAACTATTCATCTTCCATCCGGATGGACTTGTTAGCCTGAGGGAGAAACTTTTTGCCAGGGCTGCCAGCATTCCTAATAAGAGAATCTTTTGAGTTCATGTCAGCGGGTTTGTTGTGTTTGTGGAGCTGGGTCAGAAGAAGTTGACCTAACAATGGCCCATGGAGACCATGAGGTCTAGTGCATCTCCTGACCACCATGTTCTCTTCAGTTCTTCTGCCACCACACCTCTGTTTCACCCACATAGCAAGCAACCTTTTGGTTTCTACCCAGGTCAGATACTTTCCTTTTCTTCTCACCTTCACTTTTGAATTAAACAAAAGATAAGTTATAAGGAAGGAATGTTGCTACTTTGCTATGAAGATTTTTTTGCAGCTTCATTCTCCCAAGTTTCTAAGAGGATTCTAAGAACAAAAAGAACAGCCTGTTCCCTGTTGCTTTGATAACTGTAGCATCAGAGCAACAATGGTACCCTATGAGTAAAGAAAAAGAAAATAAAAGAGTCTGCTTTAGTGTCAAGGAAGATAATTCAGACATGCACTTGTGCAAATATCTGGGAAAATTGAGTATGGTTGGTCAGCCAGTTATGAATGTATCCACTGCTGCTGCTGCTGTTTATCCCACATCTTTCTATCTTACCAAAGAATAGGCCAGTGATGGCAAACCTTTTTCTTGTGGTGTGCCAAAAGTGCGTGCATGCCGGTACCCACAATGCAATGCGCCCTGCCCCCCTGCGCATGCGCATGCAACACCCTACCCCCCTTACCTGCACTGCACATGCGCATGCCTCTGATTTTTGGCACATTTGAGGCCGTTTTCGGCCTCCCAGAAGCTCAAGCAAAGCATCTGCAGCCTCAGGAGGCCAAAAAAATAGGCCTTCCGGAAATACCGGAAGTACCCATTTTCAGCCTCCAGAGGGCCTCTGGAGCCTGAGGGAGGCCGTTTTCGCCCTCCCAGAAGCTCGAGGGAAGCATCTGCAGCCTCAGGAGGCCAAAAAGATTGGGGACCCAAGATCTTGAGGACCCAAGATTGTTGGGGGCAATAAGCTGACTTTGTAAAAATGCCGCTTAGTAATAAGCAGGCATATACAATGGAATGAAGGCTATTGCTGAGCACATTGGGTTGTATCCCAAAAATTGTAAGCTGCCCTGAGTCTTTGGAGAAGGGCGGCATATAAATGTAAAAAAAAATAGGCCTTCCGGAAATAGCGGAAGTGCCCATTTTCAGCCTCCGGAGGGCCTCTGGAGCCTGAGGGAGGCCGTTTTTGCCCTCCCAGAGGCTCAAGGGAGGCCTCCCGAGTCTGCAAATGCTTCCCTTGAGCCTCCGGGAGGGCATAAACAGCCTCAATCAGGAGGGCCAAAAATCAGCTGGGAGAGGCACATGCATGCGCAGTGCAGGTAAGTTTGCCTGGGGCTTGCGTAACCACACAAATGGCTCTGCGTGCCATCTATGGTACGTGTGCCATAGGTTCGCCATCATGGGAAATAGGCTGTGGTCTACTTTATCAAATGCCTTACTGAAGCCTAAGTATGCTACTGTATATTCACAGTATTGTCCTGATCCATTAATTTAGCCTCTTTGTCAAATAATGCAAAATAGTTTGTCTGGCATAGTCTATTTTTGACGAACTCATGTTGGCTTCTAGTAATAGTTTTATTTATTTCTAGGTGTTTACAGCTCCCTTGCTTGATTCTCTTTTCTATGATCTTCCTACAGGCCAGACTGATTGGTCTGCAGTTCCCTGGATCGATTTTTGCCCCTTTATGAAAATTAAAACCACATTAGCTCCACAGTCCTTTGGTAGTTCCCTGATGCTCCAGGATCTTTGAAATATATGATACAGTGTTTTTGCCAGCTATTTAAATAATCATGGATGTAATCTGGTCCTGATAATCTGAACTCATCCAGAGTCTATAGGTATTGCCTTACCATTTTCTTCCTATTTTGACTTATATTTCTAGTCTGTCTTTTGTGGTTCTGCCTTTAGTAGATTGGGCTATTTTTTTCCCTTTTCCATAAGGCAGGTGTAAAGAATGTATTAAACAATTCCACTTTCTCCTTATTACCAGTCATCTACTTGCCATTTTCTCCCATTAGTGGACTGATTGTTTCCTTGACTTTTTCTTAATTTTTACATATTGAAATAAATTATGTTTTATTATTTTTGACATTTGTTACAAATCTTAGTTCATTGTAAGCCTTAGCTTTTCTAACTTCATCTTTGTAGATTCGGGCTATTAGTTACTATTAGTTACTATTCTGTGTGTCTCTTTCCATTTTTTTCATACTTGTCCTTTTCATCTCTCAGTTTGTCAGAGTTCTTTATGCAACCAAGTTGGTTTTGCCTGGGGTCTCTTATTTTTCTTCTCAGTGGTATTATGCTAGACTGGGCTTTTATAATCTTATTTTTCAGAGTTTCTCAAGCTTCTTGTTTTCCCCTTTAAGATTACCATCCATGAAATCCTTCCCAAGATCTATCTAAGTCTGTTGAAAGGAGCTCTCTTAAAGTCTAAGACACCCATTTAATTTTGTTCTATTACCTCCACCTGCATTATATTAAATTCTATGAACTTTTAAGATTTTAAGATTAAGATATTGCTCTAGAAATTCTTAAGATTCTCACTCCTGTCTTGATTTTTGGCAGGAGTAGGAGTAGGGGAGAAGAAGAAGTCAAGGATCCTTTTACATTTGTTATCGCTACCAAAACAAGTTCCCACCTATCAAAGTTATGTAGCCCATATCAGGGGTTGCCAACCTTTTGGACTTCAGAGACCACCAAACTCATAATTTTAAGTCCCTGGACCAGAGACCCTGGAAAAATCCCCAAAAAAGTTTGCAGGAAAATTCCTCACCTCATTTTCCTACCAATCAATCATTCTTTATTTGGGATCGCAGGATACCATCTCCAGCTCCGTTCTCGGGGAGCGGGGGGAGAGAGAGAGAGAGAGAGAGAGAGACTGAGACTGAGACTTTTGGCTTCATGCAAGGAAAGCAGCAGAAGCAGCAGAAGTCTCTCCGCCAAATTCCACCAGAAATGAGTCTTTGTGAGACTTGTTGCACCAGTGCAGCCTCTTGGAGCAGGATGCCTGACTCATTTCTGGCAGAGTTTGGGGGAGAGAAAGAACGATTTTTGCTGCTTTCCTTGTGTGCAGCCAAAAGCAGAAGAAGAAAGAAGTGGAAAGAAGCAGCCTGGTGGCTAGGCGAGGTGCGTGGGGCAAGTGGGGCAAGTTCCCCCACTCTGCCCTTTCCCCCCTCCCCTCACTACCTCTTGTTGTTCGCAATGCAAGCAATGCAAGCCTTGTGTTCCCACAGGCCATGTGGGCAGCGCAGCCTTGTGTTCCAGCGCAGCCTGGATTAATTGTTTTGGGGGCGGTGCTTTGGGGGTGACATTTCTCTGTGGACCACCAAAATATTCTCGTGGACCACCAGTGGTCCCCAGCCCACTGGTTGGCGACCACCGGCCCATATGGCTCACACTTGATTCTTAAAATAAGGTGAAGATAGAAAGGAAGTTCATACTTAGAAAGATTTGAGTAGCTCCTGGCCTTT
This sequence comes from Naja naja, assembly GCA_009733165.1. NCBI lineage: Eukaryota > Metazoa > Chordata > Lepidosauria > Squamata > Elapidae > Naja > Naja naja. The sequence goes on along the minus strand of CM019159.1, from coordinate 14,516,683 downwards.
TCCAAACAGATATAAGATGGCACTAACCTCATCCTTCCCTCTTGAGTTCTATGTTTGAAGTGACATGAGGGAAAAATAACATTATTGACCACAAATAATAATTGCCATTAATAAGTCCAGCCAAAAGTAATGACTCTAAGCCTTTTCCATAGGCTGGAGACTAAAGTATTTCAGGCTTTCTGTGTGTGTGGTACGGGTGAGGAAATGGCATTCCAGATTTTCTGTATGATTTAAAAATTTACAATTATCTATTTTTGGATGAAATGGTTAGATGTTACTTTCTCCCCAAAGAAAACACTGTAATTTAGACATCTGCCTATTATACCTACTCCAGCATGTATTTCCTTAAGGGAATACAATAGAGTGTGCCTTGTGTTCCCACAGGCCATGTGGGCGGTGCAGCCTTGTGTTCCAACGCAGCCTGGATTAATTGTTTTGGGGGCGGTGCTTTGGGGGTGACATTTCTCTACGGACCACCGAAATATTTGTGAGTGTGTGTGTGAGAGAGAGAGAGTGTGTGTATATGTTCATTCATTATTTATGACTAAATGATGACACTCATCATCACATATTGTTAATGGCTTATTAAATGTCAATCATAGAAAAAGATACTTGTATAATAATAATATTCATCTGCTTCCTAGCAAAGCAAATAAAGCACTATTTTCTAGCTTCTCTTGAGTGAGATTTGTATGTACATCAAGAGATGTATTTGTTAAGGTGAAGGCGGTTTGCCTGTAAGCGTTACAGGCTTATAATTGACATGGTTTTTGAAAGCCCTACAAAAATCAATTAAAAACATGCCACATGCCTCTTCGTTTTATTGTTTTCTAGTTTTCATGATATTTTCAAGATGTTAAGGCCTGAGGAAACTGAAAAAAAAAATTTAAAGACTGAAGGATTGTTTGTGGAGACAAGGTCAAGGGTGATCAATGGGAATGGAAGAGCTAAAGAAAGAAAGCCTGATGTTTATTAGGGAGAAAGAAAAGACAGAAGTGGAATAGCTTTGATAATAGCCCATGAGGAGCAGAAGGAAAAGTTGTTAATTAACATTCTAGGACTGGGGTATCTGTTATTAGTCAACCATCAGTCTACACTGATGGTTGTAAATACTTACGTTTTTTTTCTAACTATGGCAGAAAGTGGGGGATATTTCTTTCTGCCTTGTATCTGTTCAAATGATCAGCCTGGTTGGCCTTAGTTATCCATTTACCCCAAAGAATAAAATGTTTGTCTCCGATCATATGCAAGGACTGAGCAATTGAGCAAAAAGATTGTACATCTATCTTGCAATGTGGTCAAAAATGAAAATAAAATAAAATAATACAGGTGAAATTAGAAAAATTAGAATATCGTGCAAAAGTTCATTTATTTCAGTAATGCAACTTAAAAGGTGAAACTAATATATGAGGTAGACTCATTACATGCAAAGCAAGATAGTTCAAGCCATGATTTGTCATATTTGTGATTATTATGGCTTACAGCTCATGAAAACCCCAAATCCACAATCTCAGAAAACTGGAGTATTACATGCAATCAATAAAACAATGATTGTACATAGACCCATATCAGACCTCTGAAAAGTATAAGCATGCATATGTACTCAGTACTTGGTTTGGGCCCCTTTTGCAGCAATTACTGCCTCAATGCGGCGTGGCATGGAAGCTATCAGCCTGTGGCACTGCTGAGGTGTTATGGAAGACCAGGATGCTTCAATAGCAGCCTTCAGCTCTTCTGCATTGTTCGGTCTCATGTCTCTCATCTTTCTCTTGGCAATGCTCCATAGATTCTTCATAGGGTTCAGGTGAAGCGAATTTGCTGGCCAATCAAGCACAGTAATCCCATGGTCATTGAACCAGGTTTTAGTGCTTTTGGCAGTGTGGGCAGGTGCCAAGTCATGCTGGAAAATGAAGTCAGCATCCCCATAAAGCTCGTCTGCGGAAGGAAGCATGAAGTGCTCCAAAATCTCCTGGTAGACGGCTGCATAGACAGAGCCTTAATGAAGCACAGTGGACCAACACCAGCAGATCACCAAATCAACAGAGACTGTGGAAACTTCACAGTGGACTTCAAGCATCTTGCAGTGTGTGCCTCTCCATTCTTCCTTCATACTCTGGGTCCTTGATTTCCAAATGAGATGCAAAAGTTGCTCTCATCAGAAAAGAGGACTTTGGACCACTGAACAACAGACCAGGTCTGTTTTTCTTTAGCCCAGGCAAGACGCTTCTGACATTGTTTGTTGTTCAGAAGCGGCTTGACAAGAGGAATATGACATTTGAAGCCCATGTCCAGGATCCATCTGTGTGTGGTGGCTCTTGATGCACTGACTCCAGCCTCAGTCCACTACTTGTGAAAGTCCCCAACACTTTTGAATGGCCTTTTCCTGACAATCCTCTCCAGGCTGCGGTCATCCCTGCTGCTTGTGCACCTTTTTCTTCTACACTTTTCCCTTCCACATAACTTTCTATTAATGTGCTTTGATACAGCACTTTGGGAACATCCAACTTCTTTTGCAATTACCTTTTGAGGCTTTCCCTCCTTATGGAGGGTGTCAATGATGACTTTCTGCACAACTTTCAGGTCAGCAGTCTTTCCCATGATTGTGATTCCTACTGAACCAGACTGAGAGACCATTTAAAGGCTCAGGAACCCTTTGCAGGTGTTATGGCTAAATTAGCTGATTAGAGTGGGACACTTTGAGCCTAGAATATTGCACCTTTTCACAATATTCTAATTTTCTGAGATTGTGGATTTGGGTTTTCATGAGCTGTACACCATAATCATAAGAATTATGACAAATCATGGCTTGACCTATCTTATTTTGCATGTAATGAGTCTATCTCATATATTAGTTTCACCTTTTTTTAGTTTCATCTTTTAAGTTGCATTACTGAAATAAATGAACTTTTGCACGATATTCTAATTTTTTGAGTTTCACCTGTTATTAAACTGAATGTCATCAAATAATTTATTTTAAGGAAAGGCAGGTGTTATGGCTTAATAGCTGATTAGAGTGGGACACTTTGAGCATAGAATAGTGCACCTTTTCACAATATTCTAATTTTCTGAGATTGTGGATTTGGGGTTTTCATGAGCTGTAAGCCATAATCATCACAATTATGGCAAATCACAGCTTGAACTATCTTGTTTTGCATGTAATGAATCTATCTCATATATTAGTTTCACCTTTTAAGTTGCATTACTGAAATAAATGAACTTTTGCATGATATTCTAATTTTTTGAGTTTCACCTGTATACACTCACAAATACACTGACAAAAATATCAAATGACAATTATCTTTATAGTAAGGAGCACTCTTTCTTTCTTTCCTGCCTGGTGATTACAGTGGCCAAGGTTGCATATAATTATACAACCCCCCAGGACTGGTTACAGCAATAAAGAAACACTAAAAGTTTACTGTAATGTCAACAGAAGAAGAAGAAAAAAACAGGAAAAATTCAGAAAGAGATTCAAAATGAGGGGAAGAAATGTACTTATATTATCAAAGCTTGGAGTCATTGACCATACCAAGGGCATTTGCAAGGCATGGCAAAAAAAAGTCAACTATGGCAGCCATAATGGTGTAATTATGTGTGTGTGTGTGTGTGTGTGTGTGTGTGTGTGCAATGGGCTCCATTAACCTGTGCAAAAATCTTATCTTTGGCTAAGCAGATCAAACCCGCGGTGATGACTTTATCTCTCAGTTATTTAGATGGGTGGACCTTCACGTAAACTTCCCTTTCCACTTATATTAATACTATAGCAAATTCTCTATGGGAATTGGGACTAAAAATTATTTTTTTAAAGGGATAAATCTATCAATCTATTAGTGTACTTAATATCAGCAGCAGAATGTATAGTACACCATGCATTTAAGAGAAACATTGCTTGATTGGGTTGAAGCAGATCATTTCCTGGCAGATGAGTAGGCTGGCTTTAGGGAAGGATGCTCCCATATAGACCATATAAATATCCAATGTCACCCAGCTGTCTTTCATGCCTAAAGTAGAGTTAGAACTCACAAACTTAACCACTACTCTAAATACAATTAAAGTAAAAGTCTGTAGAGTTTCTCAGTCATCTAGGTCATGGTTGTCCCAAAGGTGCTTTTTCAGGAGGCAACTGGACTTTCTTGTTTTTTCTTCTGAAGAAGTTTTGCTTCTCATCCAAGAAGCTGCTTCAGCTCTGACAGGATAGTGGGGAAGGGAAGGATTTATATTCCTTGCAGACAGATGGAAATTTGCATCCTTTTAGAGGGTGGTTGAAGCACTTGGAAGTTTATCTGTGTCCTCAGGGCAATCTGAGTAATGCACCTGAGTAGATTCTCTAATGAGAGTCTCTACAGACTTTTAGCTATACAATTTGGGATGAACACCTTTTGAATGGTGTGGGAGTAGGAATGGATTTCCCGAAGAAAAATTGCAGAATACAGGAACCATTAGCACTATTCAGGTGGCCCTGAGGACACAGATAAACCTCCAAGTGCTTCAGTGACCCTCTAAAAGGATGCAAATGACCAGCTGTCTACAAGGAATATAAATCCTTCTATTCCCCACTATCCTGTCAGAGCTGAAGACGCTTCTTGGATGAGAAGTGAAATGTCTTCAAAAGAAAAAACAAGAAAGTCCAGTTGCCTCCTGAAAAAGCACCTTTGACACAATTAAAGTATTTATTGATAAAAATTGAGTATACCTTCTGTATGGTATCTGATAAGACCACATAAAACGCCTTAATGATGGAATCCCTACACTCTAAATTATAGAGAAATTTCTTCCAGCTACTATGATGTGTTACACAGATACAATCATCACAAAGATAAATCTTGCATGATGGATACAAAATTCCACACACACCCCAATTTTGGAGTGTCTCCTCAATCCCTCCCTGTTAACCAAAATGTTCAACTGGATGACCTGATCTGGAGATTGCAGTGAGCAGTTATGTGGAACCCCTAGTTCATTCCAGTTAATTCTTAGACAGGGAATTGCAGGGGAATTCAAAGGCTTAGCCTAGATTAAGAAGTCAAAACCACATCTTGGAAGAAGGCAATGGAAACTGTTTTTGTATTTTTCACAAGAAAATGACACGAGTGTGTCAACAGGATTTGGACTTGCTGTCTACCTCAGCTTGGGGTAGTAGCCAGCTGACCTTGGGCAATGTCCAAAAATTAAGCAGAGTTGTCCCAGGTTAGTACTTACATGTGGGGTTTCCCTGGGGATTCCAAGGTTATTGGTTAGACAGGAAATTAAAAAACAACAACAATGAAACAGAACACTTTTATTTCATTGCCAAGAAAAATGCCCGGATGCAACCACTTGGAATTAAATTTGTTTTTAGATGAACCTTTGAGGGCACCGTGAACAAGAGGCTCATGTTTATGAGAAAGATGGCTACATGCATTTGATAAATAAAAGAATAATAAAATAGTGAGACTATGTCCAAGCCAGGGATTTTTTTTTTTTTAATTACATTTATATGCCGCCCTTCTCCGGAGACTCAGGGCAGCTTACAATTTTTGGGATGCAACCCAGTGTGCTCAGCAATAGCCTTCATTCCACTGTATATGCCTGCTTATTACTAAGCGGCATTTTTACAAGGTCAGCTAATTGCCCCCAACAATCTTGGGTCCTCAATTTACCTACCCCGAGAGGATGGAATGCTGAGTCAACCTTGAGCCTGGTGGGATTCGAGCCTACAGCAGTTGTAGGCAGCTGGAACTTAAATGCAGGCAATTAACAGCCTGAGCCACCAAGGCTCAGGATAGGATAGGATAGGATAGGATAGGATAGGATAGGATAGGATAGGATAGAAGAGTTGGGATCTTGGAGGTCCAACCAAGCAGGAAACCCTATACCATTTTGGACAGAAGGTTGTCGAATCTCTTCTTAAAAACCTCCAGTGATGGAGCACCTACAATATATGAAGGCAAGTCATCTGACTGGTTAATTGTTCTATCATGAAATTTCTCCTCATTTCTAGGTTGCTTCTCTCCTTGATTAGTTTCCACCCATTGCTTCTTGTCCTGCTCTCAGGTGCTTTGGAGAATAGCTTGACTCCCTCTTCTTTGTGGCAGCCCCTGAGATATTGGAACACTGCTTTCATGTCTCCCCTAGTTCTTCTTTTCATTAAATTAGACATACTCAGTTCCTGCAACTGTTTCTTCATGTTTTAGCTCCTAATAATCTTTGTTGCTCTTCTCTGCACTCTTTCTAGAGTCTCAACATCTTTTTTATATTGTGGCAACCAAAACTGGATGCAATATTACAGGTGTAATCTTACCAAGTCATTATAAAGTAGTACTAACACTTCATATGATCTTGATTCTGTCCCTCTGTTAATGCACCCTAGGACTGTGTGAGCTTTTTTGGCGGCTGCAGCACATTGCTGTCTTATATTTAAGTAGTTGTCCACCAGAACTCCAAGATCCCTCTTCTTGCCGCTGAGCCTGGTACCACCTATTCTATATCTTGTATTGATCATCAGTGAGACACACTGTAGGCATTTTAATGTTTTGCATGAGCAATTATAAAATTGCTTACAATAGAAACAAAATACATATAGGAATACATATTCTGGAAATCAACCTGATGTTTATTTTCATGCATGTGTCTGAAGATCTACTTCATTCATAATATAACTACCATGAAGTAAATTATCTCCAGACTGTCAAAAGAATTGTCAAAGCAGCAACATCTTTTTTGCTTTTGTTCAAAACTTAAAATGAGAGCCAGTTTGGGACAGTAGGTTAAGGCACCCGTCTAGAAACCAGGCAACCATGAATTCTAGTTGTGCCTTCGACAAAAAGCTAGGTGGATGACTTTGGGCCAATTCCTCTCAGCCCCATGACGAAAGCAAGAAGTAAAAACTTCTGAAAAATGTTGCACAAGTTTGTCTGTGAAATCCCTGAATCCTATGACTCAGACTGCACATTTTTCCTTGAAAATGGTCATACAGTTTTGTAATATTTTAAAAATGCAAATCTGTGAATTTCACATGGGTTTTATGAATTTATAAAAACTCAAAAGTGTAAAGGACCTTTCTGCCTCAGCTCATCTCCCAACTCTTTTATCATAGTGTTTCTAAAAACTAAAATTCCATCATCAGAATATAGTGCAATCCCACATGAATGGGCTTTTTATAATTCTAATTAACTGCAATACTTCTACATAATGAACAGTTATTTAGAGACTATGTTATTGTCTAAAGGTATTTTAAACAAGCCATTTTAAGAAGGGTTTTCATGTTTTTTTCTTATTGTGGGCTATTTTTAATTTTAAAGGAAAGCTTTTAATTAAGTTTAGAACAGCTTAATTCAAGCAATAATTTGGTTTTTTGGTTAGTAAACCTCTATTAAGATAAAAATCAGTTAAAATTAAATGGGTTCAGGGACAACATTTTCTCCTCAAATAATATAAGGGAAGGGAAGGATATATCAGGGACAAATTTAGATCAGGAGACACGTATTTTAGATAAGTTTGCATTCTTCTTAATAGTATGGTTGTATTTTTTTTAATCAAAGACTAGCGTATTTGTAAATTAGATATTCTACAGAATATCAGTTTGGAAAAGATGTAATCATACTAAGGGAAAAGCAGTATTGAACCCTTCACTGTTTGGATCATCACAAGGAAGCCATAATTAGAACAGGATATGGAATAACTAAATTGTTCAAAGTTCGGAAAAGACTATACGAAGATAGTATATTGTCAACCTATATGCAGAATATATCATGACACTTGACTGAAAAAAAAGAAATTGGAATTAAAATTGCTAGGGAAAACATCAACCGATATGCCGATGACACTAGTTTGATGCTGGAAATGAGGATGATTTAAGATAAGGGTCTTCAAACTTGGCAAGTTTAAGATTTGTGGACTTTGACTCCCAGAATTCTTGAGTTAATATGAGTGCAGGAGGAATTCTGGGAATTGAAGTCCACAAATCTTAAAGCTGTCAAGTTTGAAGACCCCTGATTTAAGACTTCATTGTTGAAGGTGAAAGAAGAAATGGGGGAAGTCAGACTGCTGCTTAATATTATAGCGCACACGCACAACATACAACACTACTCCTATGATTATTTCAAGAAGCAACACTAGCCGAATATAAATGGGATCAGAAGAACCTGAAGTGGTAACAGTCATTATCTTCCCACCAGGGGTGGGATTCAACCGGTGTTACTACCAGTTTAGTACTTGTGTTTTGTGCGCGCGCGGCGCTCGTGCCAGACGCATGCGCGCATGCAATACAACAAAAGCTGTGCCTCCTGGACAGCTGATAAGTGCTGCGTGCGGGTACGCAGCATTTGAAAAGCGCCTTTTAAACTGATTTTTCAACCTCACCTGTGTCGCGCAAAGCAGCTGAGGTTGAGAAAGCAGGAAATAAAGGTCAGGTAAGAGCCCGGGCAGGCGGGTGGACCAAACAGCAGCAGACACAGAACCGGTTCAGTGTCTGCTGCTCTTCAGAGCTACCGGTTCTACAGAGCCAGGCAGAACCGGTAGCATCCCACCCCTGCTTCCCAGACTTTACGAGTACCTTCATGAAGGATAGAAAACAAGAACCATTTGCTCCTTGGGAGGAAGACTATGACAAAACCAAATTAAATATTAAAGTGCAGAATGATACAAGGATATAGATTATCAAGGCCCTGCTTTTCCCAGTTCTAATATATGGCTGGGAAAGAATCAGAAATTCTGAACGAAGAAAACTAGATGCCTTTGAATTGTGATGCTGGAGATGTGGGTTGAGATTGCCTTGGATTGCAAGAAGAATAAATAATTCAATGCGGAATGAAATAAAATCAGACAGCTTACTGGAAGCATTAATATTGCAAGAAAACCTTCAATACTTTTAGATTCATGATGCAAAAGCAAAATCGTTAAGAGAAAAACCTGAATCTTGGGGGAAAAAATCAAAGGCCATGAAAAGAGTATAGTAGAAAGAAGACAAAGGAGCTAGATGATGACATAACGGGATTATAAAAACTTTCTTAGAGGCAGAAAGTGCTGGTTCCTTGATGACCATGAAATCATGAAGAATTATAAGGAGTGATTTAATGATAAAAGAGCAGTTCTCAATGGATCTTGGTCTAGCACTTTATTAATCCTAACTAGTGTAATTGCATGCAGAACTCCCCAAGACAAACAAATCATAAGTCTACTAATTAAATTATAGAATGCAGCACAAGGCAGGTTTGTATTCCCCTTCTAATTGCAAAAGAGTGGTTTCTAACCCTTTGTTGAATAGAAGGCTGCATAGGTCTAAATGTCCCACCTATATTATTCTGTACTGGTGATGTCATCCAAATTAGGGGTCCCCAACAGTAGTGGGATTCAAATGTTTTTACTATCACTTCTGTGGGTGTGGCTTGGTGGGCGTGCAGGGGAAGGATACTGCAAAATCTCCATTCTCTCCCCACCCCACTAACCTGCTTTCCGGCTCCATTTTCCTGTGCAGGGCAACAAAAGAAGACCCAGCTGGGACTCAGGCGGCAGAGAATAGATGGCAGCAGGGCCAGTCAGAGGTGGTATTCTGAACTACTCAAAATTTCTGCTACCTGTTCTCCAGAACTGGTCAGAACCTGCTGAATACCACCTCTGGTCCCCAATCCCCAATTCATGGACTGGCACCGGGCCATGGCATCCTAGCAACCAGGCCACACAAACAAGCAAAGCCCCATCTGCAGGATGCAGGCAGCACACTACGCCCGCTCCAACCTGCAGAAAAATCTCTCTCCACGGAACCGGTCCCTGATGCCCAAAAGGTTGGAGGCCACTGATCCAAATGATTGATTGACAAATAGCCACTAACATAAACTGAAAGATCAATAAAAGGTACAAATCAGTTGAGAAACATCACCAACTCTTGACAAGGGATTTTTCAAGGCCAAGTGTGGCATCTGTGAGAAGGAAGGTGAAAAAAAGGCAAGAAAGCATGCCATCTGCCAACAGCCCAACTCCAGGTGTTCTGTTGTTGATATCCACATCCTTTGGAAAAGTATGAAGAGTCGAAAAAGACCACATACTTTGGACTTGAAGGCTCAGAAAACGGCAGCTGAAGTCTGGCATAGTTTTCTTCTGTAATGACCTTAATTTATACACAATAAAACCTTTTGGGCAGTGGTATGAGCCTATTCTCTTTGAATCCTAGAACCTATTGACTACTAGCTGGCATTATCCAAATACTTATTGTAAAATGCCTAGCCTTATTCAGGATCACTGAGAACAGAATGGAATCTACTTTATGTCCGTCCGCTGGGTTTTTTAAAAATATGTTTTTGGGGAGGAAATTTTAAAAACAAAAGTAATCATGAATATAAACCACCATAAAATAGGAAGAAAAGAAAAAAAAGGGTGGAAGAATGATAAAGTGAAAAAAGAAAAGAAAATAGAACAAAAATAGGAAAGTAAAAAGATACAAAGAACTAGCTTATGATCTGAGTTATATGTACAATTGTAGATGTTATCTCTCTGTTGAGTGCAATTGGTCAGCTACTTACAAATCCATCTGGTGGTGATGCTGTATAACCCACATTTTTTCTATTTTAGTAGGTGTGGTCTACTTTATCAAATGCTTTATTGAAGTCCAAGTAAATTATATCAGCCGCATTTTGCTGGTCTACTAATTTAGTCACTTTGTCAAAAATGCAGTAAGATTCATTTGACATAATCGCTTTTTAACGAACCCTGTTGGCATATTGATCTTCCTGATCATATGTGCACATTTGTGTATGTGGACATGTGTGTGTGAGCCTGCATGTGTGTACACACATACATGTACATGTTATTTATGTGTGGGTATGCATGGAATTGTTTTGTTTGTAAGCAACTGTTATTATTTACAAAATGTTATCAAGTCAGCTTTTGATGCTGCTTTCCTTCATTCTGCTCACTTTTAGTGTTCTTTAATTACAAATTCTACTCTGAAACACATCAGGAATAAAATGTCCTATTTGGAAACAACTGGCAGCTGCTTTATTTTCCTTGTGGGGTTTTCACAGCTGCCTTCATCCTTGGATTTTAAACACTAGAAGCTGCTGGAGAGGGAAGGAAAATAGAGTTGCACACTCTAGGTTACAAACTCCCAGCTGCGCTTTCCTAGAATAAAACTCCATTAAAACATCCCAGAATATGGCCAGAATCAGTTGAGAACGGCCAGATTTGCTGTCTTCAGGATCAGCTGGCAGCCCAGAAGTTGAGCAAAGACAGGTCACAGATGCTTGCTTCACATCCAGGAAAAGCTGAGCTCAGAGACATGTCTGAACTGTGAAATTAGTTGTCAAAAAAGAAAACACTGTTTTCACTGCTCCAGAATCAACTTTTCCTCCTGACAAACTATAACTATGTCTTGCTGGAATTTAATGTTGTTAGACAGAAGAGACTAAGCTCTGGTAAAAGTTGAGGATCGTATGTCACTTCTGGGAATCTCCTATTTTAACTTCAGATAAGACTATATTATTTGCATCGTTTACGTGACTGTGATGAGATACAGTGATGCCTCATGCCTATAAGATAGAGGTGGTATTCAGCAGGTTCTGACCAGATCTGGAGAACCGGTAGCAGAAATTTTGAGTAGTTCGGAGAATGGGCAAATACCACCTTTGACTGGCCACTCCCCCACCTATTCTCTGCCTCCTGAGCCCCAGCTGATTGGCTGGGTCTTCTTTTGTTGCCCTGCACAGGAGAACGGAGCTGGAAAGCAAGTTAGTGGGGTGGGGACAGAATGGAGATTTTACAGTATCCTTCCCCTGCCATGCCCACCAAGCCACGCTCACCTAGTCACACCATGCCCACCAAGCCATGTCCACAGAACTGGTAGTAAAATAATTTTAATCCCACCACTACTATAAGACTAATATTCTCCTATCTGAGACCCACTAAGTGTGGTTTTATAACATGGAGCAAGCATCTGTGTATCAAGCCAAGATAGGTCAGGATTATGCCTTAAAGTCTTATTTATATCTTGAGGAAGTGAGGACTTGAGACAGGCAATATGTCAGGGTTCCAAGTAATAAAACAGAGTTGTGCTAAAATTGAAAGGGAAAAATTCACGTCATGTTTAAAATTCATTTGAAAATGTCAGCTCCAGAATTGAAAGCTAGATAAACTCAGGGGTGGGCGTCAGCCGGTTCGCACTGTTCAGGTGAACTGTATGTTAATTTTACATCTGATTCGGCGAACTGGTAGTTCCAACAACTAGCTGGCCCCACCCCCTTCCTTGCCCCTCTCAGGAGTCCTCACGTGGCCCATTTTGGATCCCAGGTAGGGGCCCGCACGGAGGCTCGGGGAGGGTGAAAAACAGGCCTCCCGGAGGCCAAAAAAAGCCTCCGGAGCCCAAGGAGAGTGAAAATCGGGTCTCCCAGAAGTTCCAGAAGGCTGTAAATGGGCCCGTTTCTGGCCTCCAGAAAGCCTCCAGAGCCCAGGGAGGGTGGAAATGGCCCCTGTTGCCCGTTTTTGCTCCCAGGGTGGTGCAGGAGGCTGACTAGGCCACGCCCACTATGGCCATGCCCACCCAGCAACTGGGTAGAGAACCGGTTGTTAAATTATTTGAAGCCCACCCCTGGATATACTTAAGAGGTAGATTTAAAGAAAAAATAATTGGACTTATTTACCAATGATGACTTGAGCCAGCCACCCTTTAATCAGGCACAGCTGGAAGTCTGGCCAATGCCAAAGTGTGGCCTCTGCCCATAGTGGTGATGGTGGTGACTTTAGGTGCCATGTTGGTATCCCAAGTACAAATTTGTTCTACTGGTGCCAAGATCAATTCCAAGCAACATCAAACACTAAATTTATGGGTAAAGTGCTTTCAGTCTTATTAACCCTCTACCCATCAGGTTGGCTATTTGACCTTACTTATTCACACAATGAATATTTTCGGAAATAGAATATATTTTTCAGAAACAGAAGAGACTCAAAGTCAGGCATGTCAGACATCTTTTCACATTTTACAGATTATAACAGCAGCAGGAACAAAACTGCTTGAAGAACTGGGAGAAGTCAACGTGAATGGCTGATCAGATGCACGCCACCCAAAGGAAATCTGCTATTAAAGACAACAATTTTCAAACTATATAAAGAGTCTGCCAAAGTAATTGAAGAGACTATATATGTCACTCCTCAACTGCTTTCAATCTGTCTTCACTTGAAGTAACTAAAATGCACCATAGTTTTCTTTATATGGTGAATAGAGAGTTATGAATTTTGGCTTGTTACCCAGACTCATGCATGTACTGTATAGATTAATCTCATTATTTAATAACATATTTTTGATCTCACATAATTATTTGTTTTAAAAAAAAATCTGGTATATTCCAAGGATACTTAGGAATTCAGGGCAGCTTTGTCAAAAGGCATGTAAATCCATCATCAAGTTACATTTTAAAACTTCCAGAGGAAGAGACGATCGCAGTGAAGAATGAATTGCTGGTGAGTAGCCCAGCTCTTTGGAACTCCACTGGACAGAGAGAGGATGACAGATTGCCCACCTGTGTTCCAAACAGATGTCCCTTGCGAGTAGACCGCAAGATAGTGGTCCCATGATGGGAAAACCATCCTGCTTGCTCATAACCATGGTTAGCACCTTTTAAAAGATGCTATGTTCGCAAACTTACTTTTGTAATTACATTTGGAAATTATTTGTTAATGATTTTAAAGCTATTAGAGACCTTTGGCTCGACAAGTCTGAAAATGATAGGTGAAGTTTCCTTCTATCCTTCATGAAAGAAAATATTAAGTTTAAGAATTTAACAAGTTTGGAATAAAGGGCAAAAAAGCTAAATAAGACTTCAGGCAAGAGATTACCAGTTGCAAGCTAAGTGGAGCTAAAGAGTTAAAAATGTTTATACTTATGTTGAAAATTGGAAGTCATGTCTTTATATATTGCTTTTCTCAGTCTTCACTATATCCTTACTTTTCTTTTCTGTCTATTTTTGATGTTCTTTTTTGTTTCCTTTGCACTTTTCACTCTTTCTATTTTTCTTTCTTTTAGTTTGTATTCCATTTTACTATTGTAATTAAATTTTTCTCTATATAATAGATTGTTGTAATATGTGTGTGTGTGTGTTTATTTATGTGCTAGAAATACTTTTTTTCCACACCTATGGAATCATTTAAATTATACATGATTACATGTGAATGGAGCATTACTTTCTGCTTACTTGGATGTGGTAGTTTTTCAGGGCACATACGTGTATAAAGAAGCTAGTTCTTCAGAAAAAAAAGACACTAAGTGAATGAACAGGAAGAGGAAACAAGGGAGTTTGGCAGGGACAATGCAGTGGGGAGATTCCAACCAACTCCAATATCGTTAAGAACAAAAAAAAACTTTAGGGTAATCTGCGAAGAAACATGAAAATTTTGTTCTCCTGCTGAAGAGAACAGAAACTATATCTGCTGAAAGTACAATTTTGTGTTCTTATTGGAGGAAAAGCAAAGGAGCCTGGGGAAGTTTCTACACTGCAATTCACCACGAAAGAGGAGAACTTTCTAGATTGGACGTATGAAGATCTTCAGGAGGCAGAGAAGGAAAACAAAAACCAGAGAAAAACTAGTAGAGGTATGTGAACCAGAAAAGCAAAGAGTTGGGGAGATATTTAATGTTGGTCAGAGCTTAGCAATTAGTATCAGACTTTCCCTATAGAAGACAATCCCTAGCCATCTGAGGCAATCTGATCTTCATGGAACAAACAACCCAAGAATTACTTTGAGGAAGAACTGCCCTTTGGTGGTAGGGATTTCCTTAACAAAAGGAATCGATGCCACAATGGGCAAATGTCAGGTCTGCCATCGCATCGCTTCAGCCCTGTTTCACTTCGATGGCATCCTGCCCTAAAAGGGGGGAGAAAGGAGCAAGGGGATATAGGGAAGGAAGATGACAAGATGTAAACAGAGGTGCCAGCCTGGAACAGAGCTTGAGAGAATTAAAGACACAAGTCTAGGAATGGAATGCGAAATGCCCATCCAAAGAGGTGCCAAAATGTGGAGCTGTTATCAAAACACCTAATTTGAACCTTATTGGACACGTCCACGATGACCAAGAGGGGAGGGCTTGAGAGAAAGAAAAATTACCAGGGCAAGCAGGAAATCCTCAGATCTGGCTTTGCTATGCTGTAACCACTTGGTATTAGTAAAAGTATACCTTTCACTACAAAATGGAATCGAGGGTATTTCTTTCCTGAACACCCAAACTGGGACTGGTCTGACAGGAGACCTGATATGGTAAGGCAGGAGCTGAGTTGTTTTCTAGATACCAGTGTCTAAGGGATGAACAGGCTGCTGAGAGTCTTCAAACCTACCAATAATCATCACTTCCTATAGATTTGTGTGAAATTGAACAATATTGCCAGTCAGAAAGGACTCCAAGCACACTTCCAGAGACTCTGAGGTCCTGGACAGGAAGGAAAAAGACTGAACGGATAAATAGTATTTTTGTCAATCTTTTCAACTGAACATCAAGACATACATGTAAGTTCCTGTAACTGGCTAATTTGGACCATTAGCAATCAGGGGTTGAATCATCTATATCACAGGTGTCAAACTCGCCATGTCATGTTGATGTCATGTGATGTACTACGACATTTTTTTTCCTTCACGGAGTTGGGGTGAATGTGGCTGCGCATGATGCATCTGGCCTGCGGGCCGCCAGTTTAACACCCCTGATCTATATAAAAGATCTATGGCTACATCTCATAAAAACTGGAAAGAACATATTCACCAATCTATTCAGGAGGGTATTGAACTAAAATAAAAGGGAAGTGGGCAAAGCTCAGAGCTGAAATTACTACCAAAAATACATGGGACAATGAGGATGGAGATTGGCAAGAAACTGCAACAGCAACCCAACAGAAAGCACTGCTCACAATCTGTTTCTGCACCAGTGCAAAGTACAGGAAACGAACATGAAGAATTGGAAGTCCTAACACAGGAGGAAAATAGGATGTGAAATTTACTGATGCATAAGATGGAACGTATATGGATGTATATACACGTGGAAGGCTACAACTGAGGCTACAACTAATTCAAAAGGAAGAGAGCAAATTGAAAGAAGGAAGGTGTTACAATGACTGCATCAAAAGTCACAATCTGCAGCACAGAAATTTTGTTGAGAGCATTTGAGTATTCTAGATCTAACCAGGGGTGGGATTCTACCAGTTCGCACCTATTCACTGGAACCGGTTGTTAACATTCTAAGCAGTTCGGAAAACCGGTTGTTAGAAGAAATTATTGGCCTAATCCTGTAAGGAAGGCAGGAAGGAAACATTCTGGTGTTGCTTACAGAAACTGCCTCTCCGTTAACCCTTATTACATTCTTGGCAGGACTAGACTTCCTGTCTCAGGAACTTCTCTGGAGTTATTTCCTCCTCCTTTGCTGGTACTTTGCTTGTGTGGAGTGAGCATTCAAAGTTACAATGGCACTGAAAAAAGTGACTTATGACCATTTTTCACACTTACGACTGTTGCAGCATCCCCATAGTCATGAGAGGCCAGGCGAGGAGATGCATGCCTCGATGTGAGTGATATTGAGTTGGCCACACCCAGCCAATAACATGACCACCAAGCCACACCCACCAACTAAGCCTTGCCCACAGAACCGGTTGTTAAAAAATCTGAATCCCACCCCTGGATCTAACCCTTACTAAGCAGTGGGATAGGGCGAGATTGAAGCCTGAGAATGGTATTTGTTGATGCTTGACAGAGTCTTGGCTGGAGTTCTGGTTTCTGATTTTACTGTTTTTGGGAGCCTTATAAATGCGATCCACTCAAAATTGTAGCACATAAGATGGGCAGCCGTACAAGAGTTTTAATTAAATAAATCATCAAATAAATAAGAGATTAGTTGAAGAAGTTAAGGTATCTCATCTGTTGGGACAAGAGTACAATAGTACCCATAAGCTCATATCAAGGAAAGAAAAGAGAAGTATATAATGGATTTAAGAAGAAAAGGTTCTTATGAACTCAGTCAGCAGGTCATCTTAAAATCGAAGAAGAAAAAACTGTATGAGAAAAACTAGAAATCATACAAACAAAAAGACATACTGAAGGCACAATCACAAATAATTATGACTAGGAGTCAAAATGAAAGGCATCTAAAGAGACCTATGTCTATACAGTGATTTCTATAATGTTGAAAAGGAAATAGTTACGCTTTTCTCTGATATTCAGATATTCAAATTCTGAACTACATCAGCAATCTCAATCTGTAAAACCTACAAAAATCAACTTCTTGTGATTGGCAGGTAATTTTGGATTTTTCTTCCTTAGCCTTATCCTCAATTGAATGCAACCCAAGGGATGGAACAGAACAATTTTAGCTCTAGTTCAATGTCCTGTCTCATTAAGCTAATACAGCAGTTCATCAATGCATATTCAATTATAATCTGAATTTGGGGGTGAGGGGATATTCTCCTACCAATTGTTTGAAGATTTATTTTAGATAGAGAAAAGTCTTTCTCCAAGAAAATTATATGGATGTATGCTTTTTTAAAAAAAACATTACATAATATCTATTGCATTACACTACAATGAAAGGACCTTTGCATGGTTATATTTTGTATTTTAGGAAATGAGCTACAAATAAAAAACTTGATTTGGAGTAAACCAATTTAAAGCAGATGGAAAAATTTATTTACAGAAACTTTCTTTCACAGCTATGTCAATTCCTCTGGCACAGTTTGTTAAAAAAAATCCTGCTTTTAGGAACATAACCACAATTTACAAGAATCTGCATTGTGAAATATGCTATGAAGTAGAAATCAATTAATAATGCTGTACAGTTTGAGTCTTGTTATTTTTGTACATTCCATCTCCTAACCAACAGCTTCTTCTTGTGTGGAAGAGATACTTCTTTTAAGCTGTGGTCAATTTGCCTTGTACATTGTTTTCTTACTCTTCAGCATACAGTATATCTTCATTAAAAAGGGTGCACTGATGTTTCCCAACGCTCAAAAGAACCTGTGGGCTTCATAAACCAAAATAGATTTTGTGAGAAGCTGATTTAAGATCTGTTTTTAGTCTAAGGCTGCATGTTGTTTGGCTACTTTGCTGGTTAATGCTCAATAGTTTAATAAAAAAAACCCATGATTATCTGTCTTGGATAAACAATTTGATCTATTGGTACCACAAAGGGCCTTGGTGGTGCAGGCTGTTAAATGCCTAGCACTTAAGTTCCAGCTGCCTGCAATTACTGCAGGCTCGAATCCCACCAGGCTCAAGGTTGACTCAGCCTTCCATCCTCTCGGGGTAGGTAAATTGGGGACCCAAGATTGTTGGGGGCAATAAGCTGACTTTGTAAAAATGCCACTTAGTAATAAGCAGGCATATACAATGGAATGAAGGCTATTGCTGAGCGCATTGGGTTGTATCCCAAAAATTGTAAGCCGCCCTGAGTCTTCGGAGAAGGGTGGCATATAAATGTAATTTAAAAAAATCTGATGAAAGAAAAGGGTGGAATGAGTCTCTCCAAGTTTCTCTAGAGTTTAGACCCGTGATGGCGAACCTATGGCACGTGTGCCGGAAGTGGCACACACAGCTACTTCTGCCAGCACGCGAGAGGTCACCCAGAAGAGCACCACTGCACATACACGTGCCCCGCCAGCTGATTGCCAGGTATCTGCCGCACATGTATGGGGAGAAACGCGTGTGGGAGATGCGCACACATGCGTAGAGGTATGTGGCATGCAAGGGGTTGCATGTGCATGTGCAGAGGCACATGGTGCGCACGCAGGGAGTTGCACGCACATGCGCAGGGGGCAGGGGGAGTCACATGTGCATTGCATCATGGGTGCAGGCATGCGAGCGCGCGCACACATGCACATGCACACACACACCATTTTGGCATGCAACATGGAAAAGGTTCATCATCACGGGTCTAGACTGTTACAGCTTTGAGGATGGTTGAGCACTGGAAAGTTTACTGCCCATTTTACTCAGCATTTAATAGCCTGTCTTAATTGGTACGTGCTTTATTCACCTCCTTCGATGTATTTTGAACTTGTTTTACTATTAGGAAAATGGAGAGTGAGAGAACACAATTCTTTTGTCATTAAAACAGCAATATCCAGCAAGGTTAATTTATACAGAGCCCTAAACCTTTGCTAGGTTGGGAGATCTATTACAGGTTATGGACTTAGATGCCCATGGACAGACTCTTAGCTGTGAACTAGCAACATTACTGAAACCTTGCTTGCTCCTGGATGTCCCGTTAAAGGTGAAATTACATTGAGAGAGTGCAATCACAGAACCACAGTCTCTGGAAGAACTGGGAGATTTGTTACTCCCTCAAATGACCAAATTTTCATTTCACGAGGACATTGCTTTTTCCTATATAAAAATGGTTATCCTCTGTTTAAATAAAGTTATTCAGATCCTACAGTTGAATAAGCGTTGGCCATAGTGAGCAAACATTCGGACGATTCGATTATTAGACAAATAGATTTACATATCAGGGATATCTATTTATGTAACATAGCATCTTTGTTAAATATGGATGAGAAAGTTTGTAACTATTTATAGATCCATTATGTAAGGAGGAACATCTCTGATTTTTAGACATCTTTAAGCATTCAGCCAGGGGTGGTTTTTTTTAATGTTTAATGTTAGATAAATTCAATATTTGGGTTTTTAAAGAATAAGTATTGGCCAGTGACCACTTTTCATTTTTGGTTAAGATCTAGAGTACATAATAGTGGCTAAACTCCAGAAATTCTTGGTTGAAGTTGATGAAAATTCACCCTGGTTTAAGAGCTGGTTTGGTCTAAAGATCTACTAGATAGGATGAGTGCATCCTTAGTGGATCTGCTGTATCTCAGAGATCGGAGTCTTAATCCTGAAATAAATAGGAAAATCCCACTGTGCATTGAAGAAAATATAACACAATGTTGTGCCTCTAAATCCAGCTGAGATACAGCTGAGAATATGAGCTATCTTTTCATAATTAATGCAAAGCTAACCTACCACATGTGGACATATAGAATTCTTGGCATCTTACTACCTTTTAGGTCTCCAAGGTTCAATTTTAGCTTCCTTTTCTTGCCTATCCACTAGAAGGCACTAAGAAAAGGGGAAAGCATCAGTGGTGGGATTCAAATTGTTTTACTCCTGTTCTGTGGGCGTGGCTTGGTAGGTGTGGCATGGTGGGCGTGGCAGGGGAAGGATACTGCAAAATCTCCATTCCCTCCCCACCCCACTAACCTGCTTTCCAGCTCCATTCTCCTGTGCAGGGCAACAAAAGAAGACCCAGCCGATCAGCTGGGACTCAGGAGGCAGAGAATAGATAGGGGTAGGGCCAGTCAGAGGTGGTATTTGCTGGTTCTCCAAATTACTCAAAATTTCCACTACCAGTTCTCCAGAACTGGTCAGAACCTGCTGAATACCACCTCTGGAAAGCATGCACACTGCATTTTGTAACATGGGTTTCCACAGAATATCTAACTTTAATTCCTCAAGAAATCTTTATTATATATGAGCCAACGGATATTAGGACAGAAAGAAAGTTATGTATTGAATAAGCTTAGCTTGAAGATAAGTTTGACATTAAATAGAGATCAGCATCAAAAATACGAATAGTTTTAAGGTATAGAAAACCACTGATGTAGCTAGCTGGGATGTGGATGTGTGAAAAGTTAAGATTGTGGCTGCAACTGAATAACTGAAATTTCCATCTTGTTTTTTTTTTCCTTTTTTCCCCCTTTTGCTAGCTATACTAGCCATATGAACCAGCACTGAGGATTCTGCCTTAAATTGCTGCAGATGTAGATTTTTCCAGAGGGTAGAATTAATTCCTTGGATCACATGAGCATGGGAGAAGACAGGGTTTTTCTCCTTGTCTCTCTGTTTGCAAAGCTGGAAAGCTGACTTCCTTGGCGATCGAAGCTTTCCAAGTTTTGAGACATGGAAACCATGACATTAGAACAAATCTGAGCCAAATATAAAAATAAAAGACAAACCACAAAAACATTTTACAGGCACAAACAAGTCATGACCAAACAGTTTCAGTGCCCTCTGAGAATATGAAATTTCACTGTTTTGTTTTTTAATTATTTAAAATAAATAATATTCAGGTCTTCAATCTTTTTAATGGACTGACTTTGTATTGCGCCAAATATTTCAAATACAATTTGCCCTGCAATTCAAAAAGCAATTAGAAAAACACTGACTACATTTATGAGTGAAGAAACCCACATGTTTTATTTATAAAGTACTGTGTTGGTTTTGGTGTTAGCATTCACTAAATGCAAAGATATCTGTGTCCAAATATGAGTGTGGAGAGTGTAAAGTAATATATACACAATCCAGTCTATGATGCACACAATGCCTTTTCATAGGGATATTTTTAGTACAACTGGAACAAAAGTGGGACACCCAATTTATCATCTGGGTTTGTTACCTTTAAAACTGCCAAATATGAGCACAAGTATTGATTTCAAAATTGAAAATAATTCCAGAAATAGCTCTAATGCCAGACCTAGTCAGAGAAAGTGAGATAAGCTCTCTTGCCCAAGATCCAAAATAATATTTAATTTCATTTCATTTAGTAATTGGACTGGTATGCCGCCCCCTCTCCGAAAGGACTCAGGGCAGCTCACAGCTAAAAATATAGACAATAAATACATTAAAAACAATATGACCTCCACCAGAACAGTGTCACCCTTGGAAGCCTTATTAGTCTCAAAAGCTTTCATGCTGCCACATTCTAGTGCCTGGGAAATTGGGGGGATTACTAGGGTGGATGTAGTTAGACATAATAGCATTCTTATTCTCAGTCAAGGTCATGTCATCCTGCACCTGGACAAGGAGTGGTTAGAGAATGTCTTCAGTTGGGACGGATGATGATTGGGCCATGAGATGGACTGATGGATGCAGGGGATGGGTCTTCGATTTTCAATTACCAAGGGAAAACACGGAAGCCTCAGATTCGGGTTTTCCCAGATGTGCCAATATGACAACTCTAATAAAATGGAACTTTGAGAAAATGTCTGTCTCAGTGTTTTTGGAGTTGGGAGTTTGTTTTTTGGAACACTGACAAACCATTTTATGTGTCTTTCTACCAGTCTGACAAATTTCTGCCATTAAAAATAGTTGTTAAAGACAATCATAATTGTCTTTTTTTCAAAAGGGAAAACGTATGAGCACATAAAAGGGATACCCAGGGATACCCAAAATCAGGAGTCATTGCAAAAACTGTTCTGTGCGAACTAGAACACTGCATTTCAAAACTACACATCTAAATTTTGATGCCATTACAAGGACCACACCAGGGGTGAAATTCAAAAATTTTTCCCTACTGGTTCTGTGGGCGTGGCTTGGTGGGACTCAGTCTCTAAAAGGAAGAAGGCGGGTGGACATGGGTGGGGCCAACTGATTCAAATCGTCCCTACCACCTCTCCGAACCGATTCAAATCGTCCCTACCACCTCTCCCGAGATGGTGCGAGATGGTTGAATTTCACCCCCTGGACCACACGTTTGTCATCATCAAAGGAAATGCACTGAAAGACTTCCATATGCTACTGAACTCAATCTTCCCAGACATACAATTCACAATGGAGGAAGAAATGGCTAGACAATTACCATTTTTAGATGTGCTTGTCAACAGGCAGAAAGACAGAAGCGTAGAAACCAGAGTTTATCATAAGGCCGCCAACACTCTACACATTCTTCGTTTCAATAGTAACCATCCACCGTCACACAAAAACAGCTGCATTAGAACACTATATAGCAGAATGGGAACCCCCAGTAGTGGAGTAAGCTAAACAACTGGAGAGAAGGTACCTACATGAACAATTCAAGCAGAAGGGGTACACAAGCATTTATTACAAGATGCCAGCACAAAAAGTAAAGGAGACAAAAGAAAAAAGAAGGTAAAAGACCACCTATAGGGCACACCCTGCCATACATCAAAAACATTTCAGAAGCAGTAGAATGCAGCTTCCATGATCTTCAGGTGGGCATCACACACTGCTCAGAGGCTACCGTATGAGGACAAATTATGCACTGTAAAGGTCATTTGGAGGTGGGAGATACTTCCAATGTAATCTATCGGATCCTCTCATGGATTTCCCCTGTGACTATCTAGGACAAATGGAGAGGAAGCTAACCACCAGACTGCAAGAACACAAGCAAGCCATCAGATGAGGAGACGAGAACTCATTGGTAGCCTCACATTGCCATGAACAAGGAGACACATTAAATTTCATAGCTAGTAAGATCATTGGCCATGCAGGTACAAAAATAGCCAGGAAAACGATTGAAGCCTAAGAAACAGGTCCCTTCCCTGAAGATGGGCTCCAGCATGAATGTGAAAGCTCAGAAGATTAAATCTCTGCTCCTGATGACCAACCCCAATTTGATCGTACATCATTATCCTGGGACATATATATTTCTCTTCCTTTGTGACAATTATAATTCATTAATTAATTGTTACATTTCCTGTAAAGACAATGCACATTAGTGGGTCTCCATATTATCTTCTTTTGGGAAATTACCACCCAGGCCGGAAAGAGGGGTCAAGTGGGGTATTAGTCTCAAATTGCTGTGTAGCTGCAAGAAGACTCAAGATTCATGAAAACTTATCTAGTTTTTTCCAGGAGACAAGCAGCTTCTTGTATTATACGTAGAAGTCAATAAAGTTCTTAGTTTAGTTATTTCTGAATGGATTTGGTTCATGGGTGTGATTCAACCGGTGTAACAACCGCACGCTTGCTACTGACCTTCTCCTGCAATCCTGCACTCTCCCTGTGTGTTAAAACAGCCAACGTGCGGCAATCCGCTGTGCCCCGAAGCAGCTGAACTTGAAAACCAGGAAATAAAGGTCAGCATAGAGCCGGGACGGGTGGGCAGGCCCAGCAGCTGATTGTCGGAGCAGGGCCGAACCGACAGAATACCACTACTGATGTGGTTGCTTGCACCTGACATCTTCATAACAACAATTCCAAAGAAACAACTCAAAAGTCCATCAAACAACATTTTATCCTAGATCTTCCTAGGGTAGCAATATGCATTCCAACAGTATTTTCAAGCCCTCATTAAAAGGAATTCTGATTAGCCAGATTTATACATTTGCCTCAGTGGAAGAAGACTCAAACTATAGTAGGGACAGGCACAAAATCACACACATACCTAAAAAGATTTTTAATAAAATAATTTTAAAAGTTCAGTCAAGCTCAACTCCTGTTGACTTCCCAATATAGCCAGCCATTTGGAGGAATTCACCTAGCTGCTAACCGTACCTGATTTTGCTTAGCATTTGGGACGCCACCCAAGTCAGCCTTTCCACAGCATTCTATAGCACTGAGGTGTTTCCATGGACCATATGAAGGTTGAAAGAGAATTCATACATGTATCCATGTGACTGGATACTGACTTTCTAACTGTGTAACAATTTCTAAGCATTTTCCCTCTTCTGGAAATATGTATTGAATTCTTCAGGAAGATGGGAATGAATATTAGGAAAAACTGAACAACTTGAATATCTCCTCTGCTGTTTATAGAGTGTGGTGAAAAAAAGTCACAGATGGCAGCAACAATGGCATTGTTGAGGCACCTCCTGTCTTTTTAATATGCATTGCACATTTCAAAATAGCAGGGGCTTAGGTGCATTGTTGTGGTTGCCATCTTGGCTTTCTTGACAAAACCATGCATACACTCCTGTTTTCCCCCTGTGGATTGCAGGGCTTCCCATCTTCCAGGTTTGGCAACTGGTAACCTCAGATTCACTTCAACTGCAGCTACATCTATGTCGAGAATCTATTTATTGTGGGTCAGGCTGGAAGAGAAAGGGAGCAGTCAGCTCTCAGTCCTGGAAACCATTAGGGTAGCTGTTTCCTGAAGTGAGAAACAAGATGGACACACCTCTTGCCAATTATGCTTATCAAGTTTTTCTCATCGTTATTTCTATGAATAAGGGTATGTTATTCATAGCAGTAATATACAGTATAACTATTAGCAATACAGTACTGTTATGAAGGATAATATATATTTCTTCTTAGCCCAGTATTCAGGCAATTTATAAAGTACTAGCTCTATACCTGTGCTTCACTACAAAACTATGTGATTGGGCTTAGTTTTTGGGGAGGAAAATAAGAGGAAAAAATTGTGCCCTTGCCTACTAGCCTCCATCGGTATTCATCTGGCTAGCGTCCTGTCAGTGTGTGAGACAGTTGAGGGCTATTTGGAAACCGAAGCAGTATTTGCTGTGTGAGCAGGAAGGAGACAGCAAGGAGCCTGGGTGTGTCTTAGCTCAACTGTTGTGTACTAAAGCTGGTTGCTGCTGTGAAACTAAAACTGAAACTGAAACTCCTCTCATCTGCTTGTGTTTTGCATTTGGAAGAGATTTCTTTTCAGGTGGGGAGGGGAAGTAGAACTCCTTAGCATCAGAGCGTGTTAATAATAATATACGATATACTAATGGTCATTTCAAAGAACTCTTTCTTAGTGAGCACCTAGAAGCCAAGAGGAACATGCGTGCCAAATTTCAAGTTTGTAGGCTTTATGGTTCTAGAAATTTTGTGATGATGCATGAGTGGTATTTCGCTTTTATATATATAGATAATAAAAACCAAAATCACAGGAGATCACGATACAAAATGCAAGTTAAGTAAGAACTTCAAAAACAAATGAATCAAAACATCTATACTGACATCAGCCACAGAATCTTATATTAGCCCTGGTGATAGCCCAAGAACCTCCAATGCACGCAAAGGCACCCCAGGACACCCAGATTTTCAATTGCTTTCTTTGACTCTGTTCATATCTGATCCACTGCTATCTTGCAACTGAGTCAGCTGGCATTATGTAAGCACAGGCACGCAGAAGGCTGCCTGGGGAATGCTGCGTGTGAAGTCCACACATCTGAAGCTGCCAAGGTTGAGAAACACCGTGCTACAGTATCGTCTGCATAGTATAGAAGTTACTGAGAGAAGGCAGTCAACAAACAAGCATCAGGAGAGAGAACAGTGGCCGGGTAAGGAAAATCATCCCACATCTATCACTAGTAGAGTTACCACTGGGCAACTCTACTAGTGAAAACTGCAGACTACCGATCACTGCTAGATCTTCACAGCTCTGACACTGATTCTGAACATGAACACACACACACACACACACTCCATTTAAAACTAGCTGGCTGACTGCTTCCTCATACAGTTTTACCACTGCTCTGTTTTGTCCTAGAAATGATGATAATAAAGACTCATATAAAACCCATATCAGTTGCCAGAAAATCAGGAATCCATGCAGAGCCCTTGTCAAGACTACTAAAGCATGATTAAGCAAAAATAAAAAAGCTACATGGTGTAGATTCATATTTCCTCTGTTATTCTAAAGAGTTGGGATAGGAAAATATTCTTTAGTCCTTCCCCATCTAATTTCTCCCACACAGAAAACAGAAAATATATTGGAAAGAATATGCAGCTCCATTTTCTAGGCTTGAATCAGTCACAAGTTAGGGAGGATTCAGAATAAACAGTTTTTGACTGTGAATGAAGAATAAAAATTTTTTTACAGAACATATATTTGAACAACTATATTTGTGAATATTACCTTTCTGTCTGTCTGTCAGCCTGTCTGTCTCACTGTCTCTCTTTCCCTACCTACCTGAATTACATTTCATTTGTTTGTTCAGGAAAGTACCCAACTTTTGTTTAGCAACACTTAAGAAAGCAAAACAGCATAAAACAGAAACAGAATATAACAAGTTAATCATATCAAACAAAAAGCAAATATAAAAAATAAGTAGCCAATGTGAATACTAAAATATATGATGATGGTCTGGTGTTTCCTTGAAAAGGAAAAGGCAGGAAAGGTAAAAGGCCAGAGAAACTTTTGAAAACTTCTTGTGAGAATCATGACTGGGTTCAGCACATAGTATCAAAGAAGGATGCCCTTTACAAAAGCATTTTTAAAAATATAAATAAATAAACATAAATAGTAGAGTAGAGTAGAGTAGAGTAGAGTAGAATAGAATTCTTTATTGGCCAAGTGTGATTGGGCACACAAGGAATTTGTCTTGGTGCATATGCTCTCGGTGTACATAAAAGGAAAGATTCATTTGTCAAGAGTCAAGAATCATAAGGTACAACACTTAATAATAGTCATAGGGTACAATAAGCAATCAAATCATACTAGGAAACAGTCAATAAAAATTGTTAGGATACAAGCAACAAGGTTACAGTCATACAGTCATAAGTGGAAGGAGATGGGTAAAAGGAAGGATGGGAGGATTAATAGTAATAGTAATGCAGACTTAGTAAGTAGTTTGACAGTGTTGAGGGAATTATATAAAAAGTATAAAAAGAATTTTTGCCCTGGCAAAGATCAGATTCTTTGGAATTTCTGAACCTTGTTTTATATACGTAGCCAGTATTTTTCTTCCTTTTTGATAGGCATATTCTGTGTACATGAGTGGATGTGTGTACCTGTGTACTTTTAGAATTTCTCCTAATAAAGTAATTAAGTACTAGTAATTAATTAGAAAACAACTGGTTGTAAACCTGACATTTTTGATGAGGCTTTCTCTATCTATGGACCTTCCTATTTTGTAACACATCTGCCCATAACAAAAGGATCAAGGACATTCTTACCCACCTTAACAACTAGAAAGGAAACCTCCACTTAGTCAAAAAACCAACCCCAGGAGTCCTCCCGAAAATGGTACCTGAGGTGATTTTTTTTCTCCTACCAACAAACAGCTGATTTTGTCCCCAAGACAAAATCTTTGGCAGTTTGCTCCCTAGATTTGAATGGCAACAACTAGGAATGACCCAAAATGACCATTGGATGACTGTGTACTTGCCTGGGAAGAAAAATCTTGACAATTTTAATTCTTGCTAAGAGTAATCACTGTTACGCGGCGCTAGAGATTCGAACCGCCGAACTGGCGACCTTTCTGATCAACAAGCTCAGCGTCTTAGCCACTGAGCCACCGTGTCCCTAAAAGAGATTTAGACTATAATAAAAATGAAAATATATATTATAATGCCTACAAAAAAAGATACAAAAAAAACCAAGAGCCAGATTAACATAAATGTCAAAACCTTCTTAGAAGCCTTTTCAGTTTAAAAGCTATAAGTGAAAATTTAGATAAAAGGTTTGACAAATTGACAAGTTATAATCAATATAAGGATGAGGCTCAGATACACGTACCAGCATCTAAATCAGACTTGCAATTGGGTGGATTGAAATTTGTTGCAGACAGAAGGAGAAAGAGCTTTGCTTGAGAATTGCAGGCTCGTTGAAGAAAACTGAAGGGGACATAAATTTAAAAAGCTTAGAAATGACAGGATAGATCAGCGGTGAACTGGACTTTCTTAAGCAAATTAATGGAGACTATGGAATAGACTTATTATATTCAACCAGAAGACAACTGCCAAGAGATGCTGTGATTCAACTTGTAGGAAGATTCCTTGAACAACAAAGTCTGTGGAGATACCTACAACTGAGATCTATGATTTTGGGGAATGAAATGCAATTTTATGGAAAGATCCTAGTTATAATTCTAAGGAATATTTTCATTAAGAAGCAATTGAGGATATTTGATCCTGGATGGATCAGAGATGACTGCAGTGGGTTATGCTAGATTAGAAGCCGTTGTGTGAATATATTTAAATAAATGTGTGAAAATAAATTTACATAATGCCCTTTCAAAAGATTAACCCCATTTCTGACACCAAACTATTTAATTAGACATTAATATATTAATGTCTAATTAAATAGGTTGGTGTCAGAAATGGGTGTAATCTTTTGAAAGGGAATTTCAATTTATTCCTGTTCTATCAAGTAGGAGTTTCACAAGAGGGTGTCAAAAAGCCAAGATCACACAATTGAAGGCTCATCTATTTTTACATGTGTGAATACATATAACATTCATTAAGTATCTTCTCAGCATGAAATTTTAGGCCATGTAAATTATCTGAGCAAATCTGTTTGATCTATAGTCCTGTCTACATATTGTTTATATTTTGTATTTTTTTCATATACACTTTAAAACAATACACAAAGTGAATGAAATTGACATCACCTGTTTGTATAAATTCAGTTTTGGGAGATGTATTTAAAACAAACAGAATTAGCAAGTACTAACATATTGGATAAAATGACTCTCTGAAAGAGCTTAGCTCTCTAAAGGATAGCAAACATGTATGTGCAAAGAAATTAAATTCTTAAACATTTAAGAATCCCAAGGGCCCTCCCAGCCTTATGATTCTATGTCTATGTCTAAATCCTCCTGTGAGAAGGTTTTTTGATTTGGATAATAAACAAATTATTTTATTATTATTATTATTTATTCGACTTGTATGCCGCCCTACTCCCTAAGGACTCAGGGCGGCAACATTAACACAGAGCAAATTTACAATAAAAAACAATTAGATGAAACAAGCCAAATACATTAAAACATTAAGAAAAGATTAAAAACCCTAATACACACACCCCCGGGTCATTCCAGGCTGGCCTGTTGAAACAACCAAGTCTTCAGGTCTCGACGGAAGGAGCGAAGGCCAGGGGCCAAACGGAGATCCACAGGGAGCTGATTCCAGAGGGCAGGCGCTCCCACGGAGAAGGCCCTAGCCCTGGGAACTGCCAGCCGACAATGCCTGACCGACGGTATCCCAAGGAGGCCCCTCCTATGGGAGCAAACAGGGCGATCGGAAAGTGATGCTGGCAGGAGGCATTCCCGCAAGTACCCTGGACCCAAGCCATTTAGGGCTTTGTAAGTTGTTACTAACACCTTGAAGGTAACCTGGGAGACAACCAGCAACCAATGCAAGCTGCGCAGGAGGGGTGTAACATGGGAGTATCGGGACGCTCCCATCACAGCCTGCACGGCTGCATTCTGCACCAGCTGTAACCTCCGGGTCATCTGCAAGGGCAGCCCCATGTAAAGAGTGTTGCAGTAGTCGATTCTGGAGGTGACGAGCACATGAGTGACTGTTTGAAGGGCATCTCAATCCAAATAAGGGCGGAGCTGGCGAACCAGCCGAACCTGGGCAAAAGCCCCCCTGGCCACAGCTCCCACATACTCCTCCAAACTGAGCTGTGATTCCAGGAGGACGCCCAGATTCCTCGCCCTATCCACAGGGGCAACACCTCTCCCCATGACCAAAGATGGTACATCCAATGAAGACCGAGATGCCGGTAAGAACAGCCACTCAGTCTTGGTCGGGTTGAGCTGGAGCCTATTACTCCCCATCCAGACCCGTACCGCCTCAAGGCACCGGGACATCACAGAGAGAACATCACTGATCTGGTCTGGGGTGGAGATATAGAGCTGGGTATCATCAGCATACTGATGATACCTCACCCCAAAACCTCAGATGATCTTGCCCAGCGGTTTCATGTAGATATTAAACAGGAGAGGCGAGAGAATGGATCCCTGAGGCACCCCACAAGTGAGGGGCCTTGGGGCCAACTTCTGCCCCCCTGCCAACACCGACTGCGAACGGCCCGAGAGGAAGAAGGAGAACCACCGCAAAACGGTGCTCCCCACCCCCAATCCTCAGAGCCGCTGCAGAAGGATGCCATGGTCGATGGTATCGAAAGCCGTTGAGAGATCTAACAGGACTAGACAGAGGAAAAACCCCTGTCCCGAGCCCTCCAGAGATCATCCATTAGTGCGACCAATGCTGTCTCTGTGCTGTGTCCAGCCCTGAAGCCCGATTGATATGGGTCTAAATAATTAGCTAGCTCCAGGAACAAAGGGAGCTGCTGTACCACCACGCTCTCAACAACCTTCACTAAGAAGCGAAGGTTGGAGACTGGACGATAGTTATTCAAAATGGCCGGGTCCAAGGCAGGCTTCTTGATAACAGAGGGCTTGGAAAGTTGACTAGAGGGAAGCAGAGAAAAAAAAGATAACAATTGCTGTTTGCTAGATGGAATTTCAGTGATTTATCACAGTTTAAAAGAATTGCAATTAAGAAAATTTTCACTTTTTCAGGAAAATACAGGCTACAATATATCATGCTCCATGGTAATATATTGGTAATATATTATAATGTATGAAATATCATTTTTTAAATTTATATAATTCTGTTATGTTTATAAGTTGGTACAGGGAAGAAAAGAGCCATGAAGTTTGCTATCCCAAGAATTTGGTGGGAACCGACTGACCACTCAATCAACTGCTACTTCTGCATGCTAGACCCTTCCAAACATTGAACTGGCAAGAGTGTGCCTCCCATCATGTAACCAGACATTCCTTCATCTATCGCCCTGGTACCACACTGCCCTGAGCTCCCTGTTCCCACCTCTGTGGAGAGGGATCTGCAACCATTTTGCGCAAGCCAACTTGCTGCAGGACAATTCACTATGGCCAATTCGCTGCAATAAAGAATTTGCCTTATTTCATCATGCTGCAAACTCATTATTTGTGAATGTTTGTCCTTAGTGCTCTTTCAGTTTGGTTGTTTGCTTGCTGATGTTTCTTTACCCAACTAGGTAACATCATCAGTGCTGTGTGTGGGGTTTGTTCCTGTTTATATACAATAGCCTGCCTCCTAGAACTGGTGGGGATGTGATTTTCTCCTTGGTAGTTACTTGATTAATCTGCCTGATTGTTTGTCTGATGTTAACCCCTGCTTATCTGGGTGTTGCTACTGAAGAGCATGTGTTCTGGCCATTTTGTTTCCAAGTTAAACTTATGTTTATAGTCAGCAAGATACAGTGATCAGGGATTTTGCTAAACAAAATATACATGTCTTCTACAGAAGTAAAGCCTTATAAATAATTTTGAGCTCTAAATGAAAAGATAAAAAAAACAAATCACCTCACATGGTTAATTTAAGAATAGGAAGCAAAGAGTAAGAGAAAAATACAAACCTACAGGGAAGGAGTGTAAGAAACCTGGTTCCCTGAGATATGTTTAGGGACCAGGGCTTTTAACTTGTTCATATGTGCTCAAAATCTAGTGGTATAGTACGCCAATTTGCTTAGAGAAACCAACATTATTTTACCCTTGCACAATATATATGCTCCACATTTGCTCCAAATTGAGGGAAATGGTCAGTTCAAAAACATGAATAAGCAAATAAAGCATAAAGTTAATGAAATTATTTAAAAGGAGCACACAAAGTTTGGTAGCATCTTTTCTAAGCCACTTAATTACATTTTTAATGTAATTAATTATTTCCTTGTTTACAGGGGATTCCTTGGATTACAATCAAGTGGTTCAGAGTTCAGAGCAACTAAGATAGAGACAAAAACATCAGTCAGAATGGTTGCAGGAATTGGGTATGCCCAGTCTAGAGAAAAGAAGGACGAGGGATGACATGATAGCAGTATTCTAGTATCTGAGGGGCTGCCACAAAGAGGAGGGACTCAACTTATTTTTCAAAGCACCAAAAGGCAAGACAAGAAAAAAGGGATGGAAACTAATCAAGGAGAGAAGCAACCTGGAATTAAGGAGAAAATACCTAACAGTGAGGACAATTAACCAGTGGAGCAGCTTGCCTTCAGAAGTTGTAGGTGTTTCATCATTGGAGGTTTTCAATAAAAGTTTGGATAGCTACCTGCCTGAAATGATATAGGGTCTTCTAATTGAGCAGGGGTTGGACTAGAAGACCTCCAAGGTCCCCTCCAGCTCTAATCTGATTGAAGAGTTATGACAGCTGTGCTGTTCAGCCAGTATATAGTTAATGGGAATTGGTATAGTTAGTTAGGAATTGGGAGCTGTCCTGTTAAGGGAATGCATCATAGTAAATGTAGTTAAGGTATCCTGGGAAATGTAGTCCATGTCATGTGGCCACATCTATAATCCTGATTGGTCACTGAATTGACCCTTGGTGGGTTGGGGGAGGTTTCTTCACTCTTGCCTGAACCCAGCCTCATGCTAGCATCTCTACCCCTGCTCCTGTGATATGGGATGAAAGGGATAAAAGATTACCATCCTTTTACACCAGAAAGTCAGCTATGCAAAGAGTTGGACATTGAGATGAATCTCAACGTAACTGTGAGTTATCTTGAGGATGCCTGATGTACCAATAAAAAGACTTTGTATGGATGCTTTGTGGAGTTATCTATCTGCCTCTATACTTTCAGTCAGTAATTATAGAGGACAGAATAACAGCACTGAACAAGGGGACATAAGTCCAGTTCACAAAGTGGTGGCCATCACAGCATCCCTGCAATCACATGATCGCAATTCAGGCACTTGGCACCCTACAATGGTTGTAGTATCCCATATATACATGATTACAATGGTTGTAGTATCTCATAGATACATGATCCCCTTTTGCAACATTCCCTGCCAGTTTCCCCAAGCAAATCAATGGGAAGGAGTCACTCCCGCTGTCTTTTTGTGCCAACTTGCCCCGCTGCATCCACACACAGTCTGTGCTCCACAGCACCTGTTACTCGCAACTGTCACCCACCAGTCTGCTTAGCTGGGACCCCTGCCTCTTCCCACTTAGCAACATGCATGGTCCTGGGGTTATGACAATAACTGGAACGTTTTGGATTGATGTTGCTAATTGATGCAGGCATGCGATGTTGTGCTTTATGCCGCCTCACTTAGCAATTGCAGCCTAAGGAATACTTGTAATTTTATTAAAAAGTGTAGGCTTTCATGAGTCGCCTCTTCTGATTTTTGACTACCACAAACTAACACGGCTGTTCTACAATGTCTGCGGAATCTTTGCTATCACAGAGAGACCAAAAGGGCACCAGGAAAAACAGATACTTCCATTTGCAGCCCATTCCAAATACAGTTTCAAAACAGAGCAAGACATGTTTAGAAAAGGCACCTAATCCTCAGACTTCTTTCCCTTTTGCTCTTTTGAGGTTCAAATGCCCCCAAACACAGCCCAAAACATGGCATAGAGAGCCACAGCAGGTACCCAAGAAGTCACACTTAAAAGAATCTCTAAATTTTCCTTCCTGCATTAAAGCAAGCTCAGTTTTCAAAAAGTAGCTCACCAGAAGTGGGCAGTAGAGTTTGAGTGCTCAACAACGATCAGGAGCAGTAGGACACTCTTCCTAATAAACTGCCACAAACTGAGATTAAACAGAGGTAAGCTGGCTTCAGCCAGCATCATTTCAGAGGAGATATATAGGCCAAAGTAGAAGAGCCGCTAATCTTACCTTCACACTGTTTTCCTTCTCCCTTATAACCTGGCTTGCAAATGCATTTGAATGATTTAGGTGTGTTCTGACAAATTGCATCAATGTGGCAGTCATCTGTCCCTTCTGTACATTCATCAGCATCTGTGCAACAAAACATTTTTTTAAAAGAAAGTACAACATAGCAAGTAATTTTATGACAACCTTGAGTAGAACTAGTGAAACCACTCAACTGAGCAAGGATCATCCCAGGCAAAACCAAATCTAACCTAATCATTGCAGTAGATCTTGAGCCACAGTGGCGCAGTGGTTAGAGTGCAGTACTGCAGGCTACTTCTGCTGACTGCCAGCTGCCTGCAATTTGGCAGTTCAAATCTCACCAGGCTCAAGGTTGACTCAGCCTTCCATCCTTCCGAGGTGGGTAAAATGAGGACCCAAATTGTTGGGAGCAATAGGCCAACTCTGTAAACTACTTAGAGAGGGGTGTAAAGCACTGTGAAGCGGTATACAAGTCTTAAGTGCTATTGCTATTGCTATTTTCCATAGCTATGACACAAAACTCCTTGATTTAGGAAAGACATCCCAAATATGTCCCTCAACTAGACATCTCAATCCAGCTCCCAGAGCTATACAGACAGACTGAAACAAAGGTGTGGTTAAAAAAAAAAGTCCAAATGATGGCACAATGCAACCCAACACACACACACACACACACACACACACACGACAGAGCTTTGATCACACTGTCATCACAGCTTCTGGATACCCCAAAGAGAAGAGTGTCTAGTTTTCTAGCAATCATTATTTAACTTCCAAGATGTTACTTCACGGCCTAACCTACAGCCTTTGGATATCTTGGAGCAGGGGTCCCCAACCCCCAGTCTGTGGACTGGCACTGGTCCACTGCATACCAGAAACCAGGCCGCGCAAACAAGCAAAGCCCCATTTGCGGGATGCAGGCAATATGTGAAACCACGCCCCCTCAGGTCCGTGGAAAAATCTCTCTCCACAGAACTGGTCTCTGGTGCCCAAAAGTTTGGGGGCCGCTGTCTTAGAGGTCTCCCATGATCAATCATGCCCAACTCTATCTAGTTTGTTCAGTATCAGCTAGTGCTTCATTGCATAAACTTTGCCCTTTGTTCCCAAGCAAGAGACACTGAAATCTTCTGCCTTTTAATAGTTTGGCTTTTAGAAATGATGCCAAGAGTAAGATAATTATGAGCCACGGTGGCGCAGTGGTTGGAATGCAGTACTGCAGGCTATTTCTGCTGACTGCCGGCTGACTGCAATTTGGCAGTTCGAATCTCACCAGGCTCAAGGTTGACTCAGCCTTCTGTCCTTCCAAGCTGAGTAAAATGAGGACCCAAATTGTTGGGAGCAATTATGCTGACTCTGTAAACCACTTAGAGAGGGCTGTAAAGCACTATAAAACGGTATATAAGTGTAAGTGCTATTGAGATTTCTCAAACAGTATATTTTGAGAGAAGCAAATGCAGGAAGCACCATCTAATGTAATTCTCTTTCAGCAAATTTTATATTTGAAGGTAAGTGTCCAACCACAAGAGGGCCAGTGGGGTGTAGTGATTGAAGTGCTGGACTATGCGTGGGGAAACCCACGTTAAAATCCTCCCTTTGACACAGAAACACATGGGGGACTTTGGGCCAGTCACTCTCTCTGATGCCAGCTGACCCACCAAGAAAATTGCAGTTTCTGGAGCTGGAAATAAATAAGACTGATTGTGCAAAGTGGTGTTCAATGATCCAAAATACAGACCCTGCACCTGTGGGAATACACTAGGAAGAAGTAGTCCTGGAAGTCTACAGGTATAATGACTTTACCTTTTCTCATAAGAGGTAGCATCAATATATACAGATATATATTGATAGTGCTGTATGAAAGTTACTTTTAATAGCTTCAAGCTGTGTGCGTTAGTGCCCTCCAAAGAGCCATGGTTCTTAACCTAGGTGGCAACGCACAGCAGACATACTTGTGACTGCATGAAAATCCTATTTTCTAGCCATATGGTCAAAAGAGTCTGTAAAAGGAACCTGTGGTGTTCATCTTCCCTGGGTTTCCTAAATGGATGCAGATTTAAGGAGTGGAGATCATTCAGCTGAATTGCCAGGGGTTACATAAGACCAGATTTCTGCAGAGCGACAATCACAGCAACTCTGGGCTCTGCAAGCAATAACCAGAGCATAAATAAATAAATTAACCTGGTTCTTTCACTACAGGGATTGCAGTTAAAGAACAATGCTGCTTTTCTGCTACTTGTCACATTTTAGACAGTTTTATGCACTTTTTATTCCTTTCTGCTGCTGTTGTTGTTGGAAGGTATTCCCCCAATAAGACCTACTTTTCTAAGTGGGTTGTTTGAGCTTCTTGCTTTTATTATTCATTCCCAAAGTGGACAGCATGCTAATATGATTCTCCTACACTCCTTGCCCTTCCTATCGTGTAAAGTTCCTTTTAATTACAAAAAAACTAACTTAGCTTTAAGTGGAGCTTATACTTCTGAAATCACGGTTAGGATCAAGACAGACTCTGGTGGATTTTACCTTCAACCACCCCAGATCTCATTTTAGGACAAGAGTTCAAAAGATGCACTCAAAATTCCAAAGGCGTCAAATTTCCTGAAAGGGAGATGTTTCCTGGCTGGACAGAAAGTCAAGATGGAAGTAGTGACTCTAAAGCCAAACCTCTGCTCCTGGTTTACCGGCAGCACTGACCTTGGTGGGGGGGCTGACTTGAAGGCACACTAACCCTAACCACCCCTCAAGAAAGATGTGGCAGAAAAAGACCTCCTCTTCTTCTCCTTCCATATTCTTAGCAAATATAAACTTACATTATATAGCAAAAAAAATCTCATTTGATAGAAATATGGGTCTGTTATCATACACGATATTTCTGTCCTATTTCTTTTGTCCCTAGGCAATATCATTTCCAAAAGAACTACAGGACTTTTCCAAAGAATTGTGACATCTTTCACAATTAAACTCTATGCTGGTAAAACTGATAACTTTAAAAGAACAATGGGAATGCTGGTATTGGTATAATAAAGACTAGAATGAAGAATATAGAAGTGATGCCCAGAATAAACTAACACACACACACCCATGCTGGAAGAATCACTGTATGCCATAATAATGCAATTTCAGCTTATTATGTTCTGCAAACTCAGCAAGAGTTACTGAGGCTTGAAACCACAGTTATTACATAAATGTAATAACTTCGCTTGTGCAAAACCACCCAGTGTTCATGAAAAGTTACTAAGCCAATCATGGTTAAGTGCGATTTGTGAGCTCAATCACTGAATCAGCTCTTTCTCTAAACAACTATCAATCAATCAAAATAGAACTGGAAGGGACCTTTGAGGTCTTCTAGTCCAACCCCAGCTTAGGCAAGAAACCCTACAACACTTCAGACAAGTAGCTATCCAGTCTCTTCTTAAGAACCTCCAGTGATGAAGCACCCACAACTTCTATAGGCGAGCTGTTCCGCTGGTTAATTGACCTTACTGTTAGGACGTTTCCCCTTAATTCCAGGTTGCTTCTCTTCTTGAATAGTTTTTATCCATTGTTTCTTGTCCTGCCCTTAGTTACTAAAATAACTAACATCTTATCTTACTGGCACTGGAATTGCTGATGGACTTTTGCAGCCCCTCTATTTGAGGTTCTTTAAGTTTAAATCTTAGGGTGGGAGTGATCCTTGAATCTTCTTTCTATCTTTAATCAAAGAAATTCATTTCCCCCTTGTTTTTATGGATAATGAGAAACGTTTGTGGCTTCCATTCAATCTTTGGGCTTCTTTTTAATTGTCAAGTAATAATGTATTAGGTCAGGCTTATCTTCTGAAGCTATACTAGAGAATTTATTTATTTGCTTGTCTATTTTTTATTTATATTGAATTTGGTGATTGCCATCTCATTCACGCAACAAGATAAAAGGGATTCCTCTAAAATATCTTCATTGCTTCATCCTTCCAATGTTATCTTCCCCCGCCCCCACGAAGTATTTCAAGATGAGTTTTTAAACATTAGGCTACCAAATCAACTTGCTTTGCATTATGATGCATCATTCCGCCAGATTAAAAGGAATGAAATGCCCTAACTAAATAATGTTAGTTATGTTGTTGGTTTGAGCTCCGAGCTTGACGAGTGGGTTGCAAACGTTTCATCCCCATTCAAGGAAACATCTTCAGTGCGCTTTGGATTGTGCTTGTCTGCGGGAGCACTGGCCTTTAAATACCTTTCTTGAGTCCTGGTCTGATTTTGGGTTGTGTGATTGGCTGGCTGTAGTTGCTGAGTCATAGTCCTTGGTTTTAAGTACCATCTGTGTGATGTAAATTAATGCTGGTGGTGTTGTTAGGATGTCTTCTGATGATGTCATCAGACCAGGACTCAGAAAGATATTTAAAGGCCAGTGCTCCCCTCAGACAAGCACAATCCAAAGTGTACTGAAAATGTCTCCTTGAATGAGGATGAAACATCTGCAACCAAATCACCAAGCTTGGAGCTCAAACCAACAACATAACTACCAAGTGGAGCTACTAATATTCAAAGACATTTAAATAATGCTAGCCCTGGTACGACTCTTCAAAATGACAAATGTCAATCCTTGTTGACATCATGCAACATAATGGAGCAGTGTTATGCAAGACTTTGTATTTTATTCC
Source organism: Naja naja (assembly GCA_009733165.1). NCBI lineage: Eukaryota > Metazoa > Chordata > Lepidosauria > Squamata > Elapidae > Naja > Naja naja. The sequence continues at coordinate 14,477,963 of CM019159.1, read as the reverse complement.
AAAACCATGAGTTTCCCAAGCCCATAAGAGGCTGATGAAGAGAGCTATGTGCTTTCAAGAAAAATACAGCAATTTTAAAGAAATGCAGACAAGGGCTGCATCTATGTGTCCACATACTGTAAAGTATCTCTTTTTAATATAATTCAAAGTATATAGTATATTGTGTGTTGTTTGGGGACTAGAAAATGTTTTAAAAATCAAGGAAGAATCCCTTGAGTCAAATTAACCTTTTAATAATTTCATGGACATTTGCATAGTTTTCTTAGCAAAACATCTCAACACTAAAAAGCACTATTACTTGTTAAACTAATAACCCTTCTGAATATTTTTCACCATTAGGTGTTAAAAACAGATGGATAATTTTACATTAACCTTACATTAGCCCTTGCTTTCAACAGGAAAAATGATTGCTTGTGTCAGAAAAAAACCACTTTATTTTAAAAAGCCCATATTGTGTAGAAAAAATAATGAAGGTCAACATATTCAATATCCAATAAAGAACTAAAAAAAAGTCATCAATTTTCTTTTTGGGTTTGTAACATTGATTTTTGTAAAAGAAAAAAAAAGCTTGTTCAGAGAAAGCCAATCACTGCTAGAAGCATCTGGTCTTCTGGAAGAACATTTTCCATGGGAATCAGTTTGGTGTTTAGGGAAGAAAGTGGCAAACATCTATTGATTGTGGCCAAAACGTCAATCGGCTAATTTTGCCTCCCAGCCAGAAGAGCCTTAAGCCATTTTGTTCTAAAACTTAATACCAGCAGCCCATCTGGGACTCATAGAAACCATGAATAATAATACGTCTAGCAATTGGCTAACAAAAAGTAGGACTTTGATTAATGCTATTTATGGACTTGACAAGAGGAGGGAAAGGGAATGGGATGCAACACACCTGCACCATCCTTGGGTAGATTTATTTTATGCCACTTAAATGTAAAGACCTCAAGAAAATATGCCCCAGAATGAAAACTACTTTGATTGTTAGCTTGAAAGCCTCACACTCATTATTTCAGAAATACCCCAATGAAAACACAAGGCTCCTTCAGGCATCAAGGAAGAGAGAGGGGGAGCAGCTGTGAAGAGGCAGCAATAATAACCAGATATTGTTGCTGCACCTCAGAGAATTTTGCAAAGGGAAAGATATGAGGTATGGGGAGGAGGGGAAGAGTTATTTCAGTAAACTATCTTGAGAACCTTAGATTATTAGCACAGACATATAAAGAGACAATACTTTGCTTTGCCCAAATCTGTTGGGAGAATAGAGTTTGTCCTCTTCCATCAAAATGTTTGTGTGTGGGGATATGGAATAGCACTATCTCTTTTCTTTTATTTATTTTACTTGTTTCCACAAAGAGGAGTAAATTTGCTTGGAGGTTTGAAGGAAGGGGGGGAGGGGGAGGGAGGGAGAGATCACTCTCTAGTCAGTTCTCAGGTAGGAGATCCACAAGTTTTTTTTGTCTCAACTGCCTAAATTTCATACTTTTGACTCAAAAAGGCCTCTGTTCTCATCACAAATAGCAGAAGTGACAGCTGGACCCAAGGGTGAAAATATTCAAGATGGTGGCTGCAACAGTGCCATTGAAGCTTTGCCCATTTGGTGCCTGTGAAGATTTTATCATACCGTTGTTGCCACCATCTTGATTTTTTGGTCACGTTCTGCACACCTTTGAGGAAACCTTCCTTAATGGACCATTTCACAGCAACCAAAGGATATCTGCATGTCACATGTGGAAATGCCCAGTGTCAGCTGGAACATGTCAAACCATTCTACTCGTTTCTAGGAAAATTACATTCTTTTCTTACGAATAAGAGACAAATACATTTTTGTGGATTTTTGCCAAACTTCTGATAGCTGAGATACTTGGATGAATCTCCCCAAAGTAAATTCAAAAGCACATTTTAGTACCATATCTTGAAAAAGTTTACTATTCAGTACATGGATAAATGAGAATTATTAAAAGATGGAGTAAACCTATCTTGGTTACGCTATCTTGGAAGTCAGATAATTGAAGTTTTCTCACTTTTGGTGCAGAAAAGGGGATAAATTTACCCTCTTCAGCAGGGACTAATTGAACAAAAGTCAAGTCCAGCCCCATGGATCAAACAGAAACCAGTCTCTTTCGTGATAGAGAAGCAGCTTTCAATAATGTTATTTTTTTCGTTACAGTTTCAAAGTCACCATCCAGGGATATAATTCACTAGAAAGGCTTGAGGTAATGGTGGCTTGTCTTTTCAAATCACTTTGCACATATTTCTACATCAAAATAAATGGATTAAAACCTCACATGCGTGGACAGATCTCTCAATATTTTGCTTGGAAAAGGGCATTTCCTCCCCAGCCCAAACCCAGATACAGACTGAACAAACTACCAGCATCTTCCGAAACAAGAAGGCAGGGAATCAAGTCTATCATTACCATCGCTTCTCACATCCCCTTTAACAGTTAGAACTGCCAGACTCAAAATCAAAGAGGTAACTTATATCTTTAAGCACACAATATCTTAAAAGTAACGCGGAAATCCTGTGAAAGTTGGATTAAAAGGGGGAAGCTGGCTGGGAAAGCAGAACATAAATGGAAGTTAACACACTCTGTAATTAATGGCTTGTATTGATGCAGGGTAGCTCTTATACTTTTCCGTCTAGACAGGTTGCCCTAAACACCATTTCATCCTAAGGATCGCCTTTTTCTCTTCTTGAAGGCATCTAAAAAATGAACTTTTTCAGGCTTTTCAGGGACAGAAACCCCAAACCCACAAAATAATAATAATAAGGAGGAGAAGGAGAAGGAGGAGGAGGAGGAGGAGGAGGAAGGAAGGAGAAGAAGAAGAAGAAGAAGAAATAAGTAATGTCCTAGATCCTTGGTTAGGACTCAAGCTGTTGAAAGGCTGTGAATCTCACTAAAGATTAAATAATAATAATAGTAAAGTAGTAGTAATAGTAAAAGTAGTAGTAATAATAACAAGACTGGAAAGGCTCGACGTAACTTTTTCAGCCCTCCCTTGCGCCCTCCTTCCCCCGGAAAACTAAGCCCCTATCGTCCTTTGGTGGCATCCAGAGAGAGAAAGACAGCCGAGATCAGAAAAGGCAAGCTCCAGACTCCCAGGACAAGCCAGGGCTGGTGCTCGGGAGGGAAGAAGGGGAGACAAGTAAAGCGAGCTCCGGACAGCCCCGTGGGCTCGCTTGCTCTTTACCTGGCACCCCGTTGCCGCCGGCAAACCCGTCAAGGTGGAGGATCGTCAGAGCCAAACACAAGCAAAGCCGCGCAAAGTCCCCAGTCTCCATGCTCCGAATCGGATTCCGCGCAACCTTGCGGGCTTTTTTTTGCTGCTTCGCTTAAAGGGAAGACGCGCTCCGGGCTGGCAGAGGGCAGCCACAGACAACTGACGCGCTGACAGCATCCCGCTGATTCGCAGATGGGACAGCCAGGTGGGCGGGACCGGAGGGGCGGAATGCCAATCGCTCCTCTCTGGAGGAGAAGGGGGGAGGGGGAAGGGGGAGGGGCGGGCGGCCGCTGTCTGGGTCTCCTCTCCCTCGGTTCGGAGGCCCGAGGGACGCGACGGGGTGGGATGTTGCGCGCACCCGGGAAAAGGGGGGGAAAAGGCAAAAAAAGAGAGAGAGAGAGAGAAAAAGAAGGGAAACCTGCAAGCTTTAAGAGCTTTAATCGCAGATAGATGCACCCCACTGTTTGGAGTGGGATGGGGTGGTGGGGTTTGAGGGGAGGGGAGTGGAGTGGAGGGTTGCAAATCCTTTGCATGCCACAGACTGAGGGGAAAACAATTAACTCTTCTTGGGACTTAATCGTTAGGTTAGGAGGAAGGCGTCCCGTTTCTTCCCCACCTCACGTTTAAGAGAAATAATGCCAATCCCCCGCAAAAAAGGAGAGAGGGGAGAAGCATGAAACTTCCCTGCAAGCCATGCTCAGGGAGGACTAGCCTCAGGCAAGGTCCCTTGCTTTCGGTTGTTATTCTGGTTGCAAGGGATTTGGGGGCGGGTTGGGGGGAAGAGGTCATAAAAGTCAACATGGCAGCTGTGACCATGCAGTTGGAGCTGTATGCATACGCACACCCTTTAGGAGATGGTGAGGTGTTTGTCTCTCTCTCTCTCTCTCTCTCCCCTCCCTGGACAACCCAAATGAGCGCATAATAAGAGTAAGCCAGTTCCTGGGTTGTGAGAATTACCCGTTCCTGCCAACCGAGGTTTGCCCAAGTCTTGTTCAGTATTTATTTAGTCAAATATGTATTAGATAACTGATATAAGAATAAACATGATTATTAATACAAGAAATGGATATGTATAAAAAGGGTACGTTAGGACAGGGACAGTAGACACGTTGGTGTGCCCTTACAGACCTCTTAGGAATGGGGTTAGGTCAACAGTAGACAGTCTGAGGTTAAAGGGTTTGGGGAAGAAACCACAGTCAGGTAGTGTATTCCAGGCATTGACAACTCTGTTGCAGAAGTATAGTATACAGTATAGTATACTATAAATGTAAGTATATGCATATATAGTATAATATACGGTAGACCCTTTTTGTGTGTGTGTGTGATTTTTGACATCAAGAAAAGATGCTTTTCCTGGCACCGAAAAAACACACACACACACCAAAGCCGGGTGTGGCTCAAGGACCAGAAGTAGCAAAAGTGGGCGCCCCTTGTGTGGGAAAGGCTTTGGGGGGTTGTAGCTGGAAGGGCAAGAACATTTTTCCTAACCAAACACATGCCGAGCTCCCATCTTCTCCCAACTCCAGAGGTGCCTGCCTGCCTTGTTCTTTTGAAGCGGATTCCCACAATCGGACCGTGTTCGTTCCTCTTGGTTTTTGTAGGCTAAATGTCACATCAAGGACTTTTATTCAGATCCAGTTGGTCTCTTTCTACAGGATTTAGAGTGGGACCACTCCTATTTTCAGGGGCTCTTCAACTTCTGCCCCCCTCCCTCCCTTAAGTTTCAGTGACAGCCTGTTTTGTAAAATAAAATAAAATAAATGCTCCTCTCAGGCTACAGGCTAAAGGCAGAGGGGCTTTGAAGCCTCACAGTCCAGAAACTCAACAGCAAATCTCCTTGACAACACTAAGAGGGATTCCCCTTCCCCCCTCATGGCACAGACTAAAAGAAAACTTTTTCTATTCTTTTTTTGCTTTGCCTTCAGGCTCATCTAAGCTGGAGCTGCTGCCTTTTCCACTTGCTTTGGGTCATTACCATTAATACCAGCCACTAGATTTCCATAACATTTGGAGACAGCTAAAAGGAAGGGGGGGCTTATTTTAAATTTCCTTCCATGTTAACAAGCTATTCTTATTAATTTTAATGAGGCTATACCACAAATTGCCAAGTTTCGTTGATCAATAAAATAATTCTGTGTCAAGTAAAGGACAGAGAGACTTCAAACACAAGCGCTTATCTTTTAAATAGCCCTGAGTCCAAATGCTATCAAAATGGACAGGCATTCTGTTGCTTTTCATTTTTTTTCCACCCTTTTTGGCACTTTCTATACTGGAATATATACCTACATTATCTTTAGAAATATGCTGGGAATTTTTTTTAAAAAAGAAAGAAGCTGGGATAGGCAAAATAGAATAAAATGACCTTCTGATACATGGATGCCTTGAAAAAAATGTTTTAAGAGTACTTGTATTAAATTGACAGTTTCCAAGTAAATTGAATTAGAGACGTATATACTGTTTATTGTTCATTTCTTGTCTTAATTTATATTTCTGCCTATAACTCAAGACACTTTTCCAAATGCTTCAACCTCTCCTTGGTGATACAAAAATACATTTTTATTTTATTTCTTTTCAAATGTTTTATATTCTGCATTATTCTTTACATTGGTGCAAAAATGCACAAAGAAGCACTTGTGAGTTTATGGCTGACTTACCACACTGAAAATGTTCAGCCTAGTCCCCTGGGAAGATTCCCTGATACCTTAGAGCTCCATCTAGTGAATTTCAAGGCATACGCAAGAAGTTCATGGTTTCAAAATATATGTTTAATTGAATGTATTATCTATTAATTATGTATCTAATTAGCAGATGTCAAAATGCAGTCTGGTTATGAATTGGGTGTTATGATAATCAAGCTGGAATATGTTATAGAGAAAGGCCATTTCAGATTTTCCCAATTCAGCTAATTTAAATCATGATGGTACTTCAGTGGCAAATCAATTAATGGCAAAGTGGTCACCCAGGACCTGATTATGAATCAGTACATATGCTGATCTGGTTTGTAGTATGGAGACTGATAAATCGTTTAATAAAAGTGACTTACCTTATGTGTGGCCAGAACCTGAAAATAGCATTTAACACAGCACAGTACTTAAGTAAAATGGTTTGAATGAGATCGGCATATGTAGGACTGATTGAGGTAGATTGTAGAGGTGATACCAAAATGCAATTTTATCATATTTTACTTATCTATATATATTCAATTATTGTATTTTATTCCAATTTCATTTTAAACTGTATTTTATTGCATTTTCATTTTAAATCGTATTTGATTCCAATTTCATTTTAAATTGTATTTTATCAGATTTTAGTAATAATTTGTGTCTGGAACTCTGCACTTTGATATGGCCCAAGGGCTGATCAATGAAGTAAAGTAAAATAAAATTTAGTAAAAGTGTTTATATATTACTTTCTGGGGTACCCAAAGGGAGGGGCTAAATAATTCAAAGTGATGGCTACAACCAAGTGATAAAAGCTCTGAACAGCAAACTCCAGGTTTTGATTGCATGGTTGTAACTATCACCTTGTTTAATACTTGGGATGGAATGCAGATCTGTATTTTTTGTTGTTAATTGTGAACTCGTGTCCGACTCATTGCAACCCCATGGACAACGTTCCTCCAAGCCTTCCTGTCATTTACCATCTTCTGGAGTCCATTTAAGCTCACACCGACGGCTTCAGTGACTCCATCCAGCCACCTCATTCTCTGTCGTCCCCTTCTTTCACCCTCAATTGTTCTCAGCATTCGGCTCTTCTTCAGGGATTCCTTCCTTCTCATTAGGTGGCCAAAGTATTTGAGTTTCATCTTCAGGATCTGGCCTTCTAAAGAGCAGTCAGGGTTGATCTCCTCTAAGATTGACCAGTTTGATCACCTTGTAGTCCAAGGGACTCGCAGGAGTCTTCTCCAGCACCAGAGTTCAAAGGCCTAAATTCTTTGGCGCTCAGCCTTTCTTATGGTCCAACTTTCACAGCCATACATTGCAACTGGGAAAACCATAGCCTTGACTGTATTATTTAATGCATTATTTAATTTATTTAATTTAATGCATTATTTTAATAACTGTATTATTTAATAATTATTGAATTATTTGATCTGTATTATTTAATGGATATTTACTCACCTGTTTGATTGTATGCATCTGAAGGTGGGTGCTCAGGATAAAGTCGAATCATGTTTGTGTACAGTCCAATCTGCTGTTTATTAGTTTCTCTTCCTGCATCAGCTAGATTGATCTCAGAGGTTATAATTTTGATCTTCTGATCTATGTCAGCATACAGCATATGCAGAGACTATCCTGCTTGAAGTGCCTCATGTCTTCAATAGTAACAATGAGAACCAATTTGGTGTGGTGGTTAAAGGCACCAAACTAGAAAGCAGGAGGCTGTGAGTTTAGTCCTCCTTCAGGCTACAAACCAGCTGGGGCCAGTCTTTTTGTGTCAGTCCTAGGAAAAAGAAAGTGGCAAGTCACTTCTAAAAAACTTTGCTAAGAAAAATGCATGGACCTGTAAATGAATAGTGGATGATCTATTTTATTTGTATTTAATACTAATCTAATAGGATATATATTCTTGGTTTTCTGGGTTTTGTGTGATGTAGCTGTGAAAGAATGTTCCATACTTTTATTATATCAATATATCAGTGCTTATTAGGATTTAAAATTACAGATCAGCGTAGCTCAGTAAAAATGGAGAGTGACCACTTAATCCTAATAGTTTTATTGTAGTTGTTTCCTATTACAAAAATGTACTTTGGCATGCAACATTTTTGAAACTCTGCAGGGCTTCTATCATATGGAAATGGCTTAGGAGTTTGATGTAATCAGCCCTGAATGTTTTCTTGACACTCCAGAGAGCAATGCATTAGGGACATATGGACAGGATGGGTGGAAGTGTAAGACAAATCTGTCCCAAGATATGAGAAAGGTCTATGCTATGGAAATGAAAAAAATTTTAAAAAACTTTTCTCTGTCATCACTGAATTTGAAAGAGTAATCCAGTGCAGCTTTTCTGGGTAGTCAAAGACTATTACATTCCATCATACAAAAGAAATATGCAAAGAAACAGATAACCTATTGTAACAATTTTCAAAATATGTTATATCTGTGTCAAATTCATTACCATTGTTGATTTAAGTCTAGTGGGTGTAATTTTGTTTATCTGCTTATCCAGTTGAAGTGGATACTTTCTAAGGCAGGGGTCCTCAAACTTGGCTGGGGAATTCTGGGAGTTGAAGTCCACAAGTCTTAAAGTCGCCCAATTTGGAGATCCCTGTTCTAAGGGATGCAGACCTAAGGATGTGAATGAGAACTTTGAAAAGGAAGAAAAAACATGCCCAAGAGGAGATTTGTTCTCTCATTTGTTCTCTCTTTTCAAAGTATTTTTCCAGGTTCTCTTTCTTCTTAGTTTTACTTCATTCCTCTACTCCTATCTATCTCTTGCCTTTTCCTTACAACTCTTTCAATGATCCCCTGTTAAAAGGCAGATTAAAAAAGTCTCAGCCAAGCTGAAAAGAAAGGAGAACAGAAATCCGAGATAATTCAACATTGTTTAAGACCTTTGGAGAAAATATAGTAGGAAACCAGATAATCTATTTATGATGGTGGAGTATTTCTGTTTAAAAGTATCACACTTTTAAAATGATGCATGTATCGTTAATTAGCACATCCATGTCAATACATAAGTCTATTAACCTTTTTAACCTCTTTAGAGGAGATATTTTCCATATTTAGAGGATATATTTTTCTCCAATAATGCTTCCCATAATTCCAGTTGACCAATGCCTCTGAGTTGCCTTGCTTGTTTTGCTGAGCATGTTGTAGTATATTTCTTATCTCACTAAATCTCTCTTAATTTTTCTGTGGATTCACTTTGTTATCTATCAGTCTGAAGTTTCCGTTTTGTCTTGAACTACGTTGTCTGCATGACTGTGTTCCAGATTTATCTCTGTGAAGGGTGAGGAACTGGATCCTGTGTAGCTACTATGGCTTATACCTGTTCAAGCTGTGATTGCAAAATGACTAAGCACTGTCATTGCTCTAACAACATTGATTTGTGTCAGAGTTGTATTAGGGTAATGGAATTATCTTCTTTAGTATAAATGAATGTTCATGTAAAGTAAATAGGATCTACTTTTTAGTCATCTTCATTCAAATTATGAAGAAAGGTATGATATCTGGTGCAAGTTATAAAGGACTTCTAATCAGACATGTAGAAAAATAGTAATTTTTATTTGGAAGCATTTAGATTACATTCCCATTCTATTCTTTTCACCTAAATAAGGTGCATGCATAGACAAAATAAGGGTCAGGGCTTGTAAAAACAAGTTAACAAACCACAGATGCATTTGAAGTGTTAAATTATATATTGGGGCTACAGTAAGCACGCAGTGAAATACAGTTAGTTTTAAGCTTCATGGACTGCTCATTAGCACGGAAATTATAAGTAGTGCCATTTCAGCCATTTTGACATTTCAGCAATTTTACAGTCTAGTCTATTTTATTGAACTTCCTTGCAATCACCATCAGAGATATAAATGAAATTTGTGATAAATTTTTAAAGGACTGGATTTGAAAGATCGTTTCTATCTATGGCATGGTTGATACCCTGAAATCTACCAGTGACTGTCTTCTTTTAAGCAAATACCCACAATTTATCAATAAGGTATGTTTCTGATGCTGCATTTGAAAAGAGTTTACATTGGGTTGTTGTTGTTTTTACTTTTAAAGCTTGCAACAAGGGTATTGGATTCATCACTCAGTGATGCAGCCAGGATGAAGGAAGTTATTCTGAGCAAAACATGTCTCTTAGGTTCCCTTCTCCATTCCTCGGTGTTCTGCTCTCTTCCAATTTAATGTTACTCTCCCACCTATACATTCCAGTCCACAGTTGATGCTGTGTTATTTTCTCATCCACCAAGTGTCTTTTTTTTTGTATGCTCAGCCTTTCACAACACACATGGTGTATGTGGCCTCTCTGACACCAAACTTCTCTTAAAAGCTATTGATACTTCTTGGCATTTAGCAACTCCAACATATACAATTATTTTCAGATTTTTAAGAAAATCAGTACAACCAAATGTCCTATGAAAATCAGGGAAATACTAAAGATTTATATTGATCAATGAATTCCTATTTATTATGAAGGATAAAAAATGGGCAATTAGGAGTGAAATTTGTAATATTCATTTTATTTAAAATAAAGTAAATTACTCCACGTTCTATGAAATGAATGGTCCAAATCAGGAATCAGGTCTATATTGATGATGGTGTAGCACAGCAATGGCTAACCTTTTTGAGCTCCTGTGCCAAAAATTGGGCACATACTGGCACTTGCGCGCTCCCATGCCAGCACCCAGAAGGCAATGTGCACCCCCCCATGCCCCCTGCACATGCGCACGCAATCCTCCCCCACCACTGCCCCCTGCCCCCCCTTACCTGCACTGTGCCTCACAGCTGATTTTCAGCCTTGAGGCTTTGCCTACAGGCTTTGCAGGCGAGGCGTTTCATCACTTCCAGTATTACAGGAAATGACAAAATGGGCCTATTCATCCTGCAAAGCCTGCAGATTGTCAGCCGGTTTGAGGCCTTTTGGCCTCCCAGAGGCTTGAAAAAAGCCTCTGTAGGCTTTGCAGGCCGAATAATACCTCAATATTTTTGTGTTAAGGTGACCAGAATTGAATGCAGTTTTTCAAGTGTGGTCTTATTTTTGTCAATTAAACTCAGAAGAGCTACAAAGATACATACAAGAGCTGCACAAAGCAGGAGAACCATTTGGATTAAAAATAAACCTGAAAAGAGCCAGGTTATTTTTAATAAATTCACTAAAGAAAGAGAAATTTTTGTATCTGGAGAAGAACTAGATGTAATAGAGCTCCACGTATACCTTGGCCAATGGATCTCAATGGAAAGTGATACAATAAAGGAAATTGAATGGTGTGTTAAATGTGGTTAGCAGACATTCAGCAAGCTAAACATAATTTTCAAGAACAACCTCCCCTATTCCTGAAAAGAAAAATGTTGGATCAGTGTGTCCTACCTGCTCTAACATATGCCAGCCAGGGAAGCATGGACACTAACCTCACAATTGATAAAAAAACTAGGAGTGGCACAAAGAATCATGGAAAGATACATGCTCAGGATCACAAGACAAGATAGAAAGACCTGTACATGGATTAGAGAACAAGTGAACGTATATGATATCATCAAACGAATGAAAATGGAAATGGGCTGGTCACATAGGAAGAAGAACTGATGGAGGGTGGATCAAGGCAGTCATAGATAAAAAGCGTCCATGAAAGAGACCTAAAACAAGATGGATTGATGACATCAGCAAGTATTGTGGGCCCAACTGGCAAAAGAGAGCTCAGGATCATACAGGTTGGAAACATGCGGAAGAGGCCTTCATCCTAAAGTGGGTAGACAATAGCTAAAATAATGATGATGATCAGGAATTTCCACACGAACAGAAACTTTATACGTTGATTTCCCTGCTGCCGTTTTATAAGTAAGGTAGCCTATATTTAAGAAAGACAAATGTAGCTTAAAAATGCAACCTCAGGACATCAGTACTCTTTTTGTACCACCCCACCCCAATAAGCCCACAGAGTACGTAAAGGCAAACATTTTAGTCTCTCCCCCTTTTTTGCATTGTTTGGGGATTTGAGAGGTCTTTAAAGAGCAAAAAGATAGCCTTGAGTTGGTAGGGAACCCAATTCAGCCTTAAAATTCCCGAATTCCCTCTGGTGGGCCTTCATCTCATCCAGTTTAGAAATACATCAGGAATGTCAAACTAGATTTCATTGAGGGCCGCATTAGGGTTGTGTTTGACCTCGGGGGACCAAGTGAGCATGGCTGGGGTAGGCGTGGCTAACTCAACATCCTGCAGCCCCCTGCCAGCGAAAATATTTTCACTGGCGGAGGCACTGTGTGCCAGTCCTTTGCTGTTTCCAGGGCAATCCCATGGTCCAGACTGAAGCACCTCATGGGACGGATCCGGCCTGCGGGCCTTGAGTCTGACACCCCTGAAATACATCCATGAGGAGAAATCTGGGTGTAATCTTAGAACAAATGAAAGTTGTACATTTCTACGTTAAAGCATGAAATACTCTACACCTTCAGATCAATCGAATTCTAATCGGTTATGGTTCCTTGAGCCACTTATGTCCACTTCCCCCCCCCCAAAAAAAAGTTGTAATGGTTTTGGAGATTTCATTCCTAATTTCCTTTTTTCTTCCAGGAATGAAAATGGTACATCTAAAAAGTCTGCATCAGAGTCAAGTTAGAGTTTGCTCAAGTATCCCGTGTGCTGTTTTTGCTAGAAAGAGAATTCAAGCTACAAGAAATCAGATCGAATTCTTGGATGTTCAAAACAGATCACAGCATCAAAATGAGTTCATATATGCATGTCTGTGGGTGTAATACAAATGTAACAGTAAGGCCCTTTCCACATTTCCTTGCTTTTTCATTTCTGGCATTGTTCAAGAGAGAGATGGTAATTATTAAAATACAGTAGCTGCTAATTAAGGCTGAACTATATTCTTAACAAAGGAAATTCTTGAAATTTCAGAACTTGCATTTCTTAAAACATGGTTGTCTTTCACAGATATTTTTATCCTTTTTTACAGCAGTAAATTTGACAGAATGTAGGGATTTTTTTTCTTCAAAAAATGGTATGCTAAAAAAATTATTTTGCTGAAAATAATGCAGTTACAGCTGGTTCCAAAAATATCAATTGTTTTACAAAGGCAGACATTATAGTTTCTTCTAGTTTTTACTGGGTCTTAGCCAAACAGACATCTTGTTGCCAGCTCTGGATAATCAAGATGATAAATGTGATTTCAGTTGCTAAAGCCAAGATACAATGTGCTACAAATTAAAATGCAGGACTAAATAAAAGAAATATAAGCAGCCCAGGAGAACATGAAAGCTAATAAAAAATGAAAAGCAGAGACTTCTCTTTCTCTCCATTGTTCCAACTTTACTGATTGTTTCTCACCAGTGGGCTTGTCTTACATAAGAATTTTATCATGTGAATTATAATTTAAAATTTGAAAAGTTTTATAGATCATGCAGGAATATTATTTATCTAGTGCGGAGATCTTCAAGATTCTGGAGAAGAAAATATATTGTGACTAATTAAAAAAATCAATTTTAGATTTGTGGGCAATGGAAAGAGGAGGATCGTTATGACACTTCTGTTAAGAAAGAAGAAAAATAGCCAGATCTGTGTGAAATATTAAAATGCTTCTATTCCATCAATCACCCCTGCTGATAATACTAAAATGCTGTGATTCCATCAAATTCAATATGATATATTAACACGGAGTTGCATCTGTGAGAAATTGGAGAAGAAAAGGTTAACCAGGAATAAAACAATCACTCATGAAATCAAGTATTATTAATATGAAATGCCTCAAAGTGTGTAAAACAATAGATACTGCCGTTGGTATAAACTTGCCAACCAGCCATACATAAATAATATTTTAGCTTGGTTCAATTTCCAACTATATTATTTAACTATTAGTTACACTACCCACCCCATCCATCTCCCCACTCTGTTTTTACAAACTGGATATTTATGAGACATTTTAATTTTCAAAGAAAGAGCCAACATTTATCTTTGCCGAGCATTTCTGCTTTTCAGTATGTGCTATTATACATAGCACTCACTGTCATCCTTTTATTTGCATCTAGCAATTTTGCATCGCTTCCCCATGTCATTGCTCCCTTGTGTCTCTCTTTTCCTTGTCCTTTTTAAGAATGTTGTTTTGAAGTTGGCCAACGAAACATGTTTTATTTAAGCACAGTATTCCTGGAGCAATAGGTTCTTTACAGAGCTAAAGGCTGCCGAGCACTTCATTAGTTCCAGATAATGAAAGAATGGTGCAATTGAAGGAGGTCTCTAAGGGAGAATGGCGTGAAAATTAGAGATCCGTCTGCTCATTTGCAAAAAAAAAAAGTGGATTTGCTAAATAAAGCACACGGTCTCCATTCAGGTCCACTGAGAAAAGAGTCTCCCCACTCAGTATAATAAAACCAGAGGGGCTTTTTTGAAGTAGATCTGTGCATTCCACATTTGGATTCAGAAGCAATGAACTGTTGAAATTGCTATTTACATTTCCAGCTGTTTTACCAGTGATTTGCCCATCTTAATAGCTCTTTAAGCTTTTAAGGAAGAAAATAGCTATTCTCATGACTCAAAGAAGAAACCGTGGTTATTTCGGCCAGCTCCTATTGTGAAAGGCTTAGTTCCCTCTGCCTTTATGTGTGTCTTTCTCTTTAGGTTACTACATCCCCCTTTTTTTTCCAATTCCTTGCTCGTTTCTAAAATTTGTTCCTTTCACTTTTTAAATTTTATCTTATGTATTTTAGTACAACTTGTTCTTGATACTGTTAGTTCAAGGAAGAAGAAATCTTCTAAAGGCTCTAAGCCAGAAGTTGGGAACTGAAACACTAAATCTGCTAGTTATTGGAAAGTTAGACTAGTATTAAATCCTCACGAATGATGAAAAGTATTAAAATAAGCTTCCATACAATTCTCTGCAGATTCATCAAATACAGAAATTGATCGTGGCATGATATTTTCCTTATTTTTAAAGATTTCGAGGGGGGGGGAGAAATCTTTACTAATTACTTTTTTAAAAGTTTCTTTTAGGATAGATCTACAAAGCTCTGCATCAGCTTCCAACAAAACAATGTTTTATTTGTATTCATTCATTTTGGAGGGGAACTACCTCACCCATTATCTACACTGATCAAAGCTTTAGCACTTAAAAAAAGCCTACCTTACATGTTTTTTGGTCTAATACATAAGCAATCAACCAAAGCTGAATCCTTTAAAGAGTAGTCGCTTACCTCAGTGTCTTTTTAAAAAATCTTGAAGTAGCCATATTAGGTTCCTTGACTGGGAAATATCAATCATTGGGCTAAACATTAAAATCCCAAATGTTGGACATTGCTAAATATATTGATCTGCATCAACAAATAGGAACCATTCACTTAAAAATACTGTTCTCCATGAGGATGTCTCAAAGACTGTAGGAAGCCTACAAGATTACTTGAGAGTAAGTGGATTTGAAGTGTGTGGACAAAAGACTGACAGTTGTATATAGCCTACAATTATGTACCTACTTAAGCAGTTAAATAACCCTCACTAAGCTCAGTGAGATTACTCTGAATAGACATATGTTGGATTTTAGTGCTATGAAGCTTTTCTTTTTATCTAGAGAATTTGAAACAAACAAACCCATGGATGGCTAGACTTTCTCAGACAAATACAATTTAGTATTTTAACTATTTTCTATTAAGTAAAATTATATTAAATTCTTAACTACATGAAAAGCCAGCCCCAAGAGAAGTTTGAAAGTTGCATTGCTTACATTCTCAGAGAGCTTTCACTCTTCAAACTTGTTACTGCAAGATCATTATGAGATTCACAGATTGTATTATAGTTCAGTTTTTTTAATTAATTGTATTGTTTTGGTCTTAGACACTTTGATTACCTTCAACAGAAAAGTAACCCAGAGCTCTTTTTTGGGGGGAGGGGAGAGACAGATAATAAGTTTGTACTTATGCTGGCTGAGAAATTCTGGAAGTTGAAATCTAGATATCTAAAAGTTGTCAAAGGTTGCAAAATACGACCTAGGAAGTTGCCCAGAATTGTGTATGACTGGGAAGCCATAGAAATAAAATTAACTAACTAAATAAGGAGGCTCTAGTTCAGTGGTATGATTCAATATTTGTTAATACCAGTTCTGTGGGCATGGCTTGATGGGCGTGGTAGGGGAAGGATACTGTAAAATCTCCATTCCCTCCCCACTCCTGGGGGAAGGTTACCATTGGTTCTCTGAACTACTCAAAATTTCCGCTACCGGTTCTTCAGAACTGGTTAGAACTTGCTGAATACCAGCTCTGCTTGGGGCTATTTATGACCTAGATTCAAAATTTCAACTGTTGGGTAGCCCCGCCCACTCCCCACCTTGTAATCATGTGACCAATCTTTGGGTGCTTGGCAACATGAACTTCAGCTACTCAAACACCAGAGGAGTTAGCATTATTTTTAGGAGATATTGTAGCGGGTTCAAGCTAACCAAAGTTTTGACAGATATGCCAGTGGAGGTTATAAGGAGGCCAGTTTAATTGCTTAACATTCTGAGTAAAATTATTCTTAATTAGTTCCTCAATACTTGCAGAATCCATTCATCTAAACCAGGGGTGTCAAACTCACAGCCCATGGGCCAGATGCGTCACACACTGGCCATGCCCAGTTTAGCGAAGGGGGGAAAAGTCATAATACATCACGTGATGCTGCCGTGATGACATGAATTTGACACCTCTGATCTAAACTCTATGGATGCCAACTAGGATAACAGCAGTTATAATACTATCTTCCAGCCTAGCAAGATGGGATACTTCGCAATCTGTCTCAAGATGGCTAGCTCAAGAAGAGAGCCTTCTTTAATAAACATTTATTTTGGAGTACCCTGTAGGATTTGGGTATGGAATCTTAGGTCGGCAGATGACAAGACAGGCATTTCATCTTTCTGACCCACATTTTCTAATCCCGAGAGGCCTTTTCTGGTTTCTGCTGCAAGAGTGTTATTCCCTGATCCAATCTATTCTCTGTGACTCAATCCAGATTGTAATGTTCATCAACATTCATTAATTTCTGGATGTCCATTATTTTCCATTTTGCAATCTGATGTAGTTTAGACCCTTTCTTCTAAATTGACACTTAATTTCAGTAGGACTATCAGTGGCCAAAAAGCAACTCCAAACCCACTTTTCATTACAAAATAACAGAAGGGCTGATAGAACTTCTTGCACAATTCAGTAGATCTCACCCACAGAGAAGTCAATTGTTCCTGGTAATAAAGTAGTAATACTTTAGCACCAGATCTAAATTCTGGTGTTCCTATGGGGCAAGACATACAGATAATAACGGACATGTGCAAATAATAAAAAAACTGCTTTACAAAATAGATTTCTGTCTCAAGTTTCTACTGCATTTCAGTCCTTTTCCCCTCAATTGTTCTCAAGGAATATAACAAATGCAGGCAAGAAACATGTGAAATGAGTTAATACTGGTTTTCCTGCTGCTTGCTTTACTAAATGTTTCCACCGCTCCCACACTCTTTGGAGAGATATGTGGCCAGACTCTCAAAGAAGTTTCAAGTAATTCCATTCTTAATAAGATGTTAGACACCACTCCAAGATATAAAGACATATGACTGTGATTTAGGGAGTAAAAAAAAAAGGCCAAGGATTTTTAAACTTTCAAAGAGAAGTACCAAACCCAATGGACACATTTGTCTTCTGCGAGGCACTTAACTGAATGGAGATTTCAATTTCAGGAAGTGGAAAAGAAAGAAAACAGATGAAGTAAAGTGGCGGCATAAATTGTCCAGTTCTGTTAAATGATTTGAAAGATTTGCCTAAATTAAGTTTTTGTTGACTGATGTTTCAGAAATGAAGTATTAAAGCTTCAATAGCCTCCTATGGGCAATTAGCTATTTTTTTCTTTCATTACTCAGTTAAACATGATGTGGATGGTTATATAAAAAGAAAAAAATAGAAGTTTATAATCCAACATGTTTTGATAAACCAGTATAAATATTAACATTGAAAATCCAACATTTTTATACACCAATTTGAATCCAGAAAAAAACAGGGTCCCAAGCCCCTGAAATGGTAATTCTAATTATTACATTTCTGGATATTTGACTTTATGTTATATGACAACAATTTTTATAGAACATGGCTGCATTCATAGATCACACTAAATCATTAGTTATTTTAAAAATGGCTCCATGGAGTTTGCTCATTGTAATAACGCCAATCTGATGAGAACTGCTAAAGATAATCAGTGAATCCTGATGTACAGGTTTTCATATGGATTCTCAAGGTTTCAAAAATAGAATAACAGAGTTGGAAGGGACCTTGGAGGTCTTCTAGTCCAACCCTCTGCTTAGGCAGGAAACCCTACACCACTTCAGACAAATGGTTATGCAATCTTTTCTTAAAAACTTTCAGTGTTGGAGCATTCACAACTTCTGGAGGCAAGTTGTTCCACTGGTTAATTGTTCTAACTGTCAGGAAATTTCTCCTCAGTTCTAAATTGCTTCTCTCCTTGATTAGTTTCCATCCATTGCCTCTTGTCCTGCCCTTCTGGTGCTTTGGAGAATAGCTTGATTCCCTCTTCTTTGTGGCAGCCCCTGAGATATTGGAACACTGCTATCCTGTCACCCCTCGTCCTTCTTTTCATCAGACTAAATATACCCAGTTCCAGCAACCATTTAGAGAGTCTTGCATAATCCCCAAGGATTATGCATAATCCCCAATTGGCATAAAATGGAGTCTGTGCGTAGAGATGTTTGTATGTGGAGAGAGGGCCACAAGTATTTGCACTCAATGCATCTTCTGCATTGGGCCTTCTTTCTCTTTGCAAGCAAGATCACTTTGTTCAGGTGTAACCTTATTAGGTCCCACTGTGATTTAAGGAAACTGTTCCTGCAGGATGTCTATGGAGTGGGGGATGGAGTGGAGGGATGTCAAATGATAATCACAGCCACCATCTTGACTTCTTTGAATCTCCCTGCCCTAATGCCGCTAAGGCAGTTAACAGTGGTGGGCTCTGCTTGGGCAGCTCCATTGATCTGCTTCTGAATGTCTTTTTAGACAATTCAATCATGCAGCCTTCTTGACAAATGGGTGGCTGTTTTTCAATTCCCAGTTCAGCTAATAGTCTTGAGACTTCCTAATGATTCCCCCATCCAAATATTATGCATGGCCAATTCCGCTTAGCTCCCAAGATCAGGTAAAGTTAACTAGATGGTGCCTCTGATTTGTTTTTTGTTTTTTAAAGGTTTTAACACGTAAGCAAATTCGGGTTGGGTGGAAGGTAGAAATCCTCTAAAGGGACCAATAGGAAAGGAAACTTTTATCAATGGGCCAGAAAAAAAGCCTGGCTATAATTTTTATCCTTCATTTCTTTATGGAGGGCTTGAGAAGAAAAAAATGTTTAAAAGATTAATTAACTTTTTTTTCTCTCAATGTAGTTTCGATGTGAGATGATCCTTGGGCTGGATATCAGCCAGGGTTGGGCTGCTGGGGGTTTGCAGGGGTTCGGGAGAGCCCGTAGGTAATATTCTGTACAGTTCGGAGAACCCCCAAATCCCACTCCCGGCTGCCCCGCCCACTCAACCCCGCCCCTCCCAGGAGTCCCCACGTGGCTCATTTTGGATGCAGGTAAGTGCAGGGAGTGTGTGGAGGCTCCTGGAAGTTCAGAAAGGCCAGAAATGGGCCCATTTCTGGCTTCCAGAGAGCCTCCAGAGCCCGGGGAGACCGTTTTTGCCCTCCTAGAGGCTTGAGGAAAGCCTTCGGAGCCTGGGGAGGGCAACCCCCCTGCCATGGTGCAGGAGGCCGACTAGGCCATGCCCACCATGCCCACACCCACCAGCAACTGGGCAGAGAACCCGTTGCTAAAATTTTTGAAGCCCTCTCCTGATATCAGCAGGTAATTCTGGAGAAGGACAAAAACAGCAAAAAAAAAAACAGTTCTGTTTTTCTGGGTGCAAAATAAGATTTAAAAAAAGAAAAGAGAAAGAAACTTGGATTACAGATTTGAAGTCAGCAGGCAGAACAAATATGAGTGGAAAATCCTTTACATCGTTGCTATGGATCATTGAAATGTGATTATCCTCATAAGCAGGGTCAAAACATGGCTAGAAGACCACCAGGATATCCCAGAACAGTAGGTTAGACTGGAATGTCAGGAAAATATCCCAGGAGAAGGAAAAGGCAAATCATGTCAGACTTTTTGCTTTCAGAAGAACTACATGGTCAAGTATCACTCGAAGAAGACTTTACCAAGAGGAAGCACCATGTGGTTATTCTAGTGTTTATATAATATTTATATAATATTCACAATTGTTTCCATCCCACCCCATTATTCTAAGAACAAAAGTCAAAGTCATGTTTCATCCCCTTTGAACTTTGGGCCACTCATAGTTGGTATGTGGGACACAGTGGTGGGATTCAATTTTTTTTACTACTGGTTCTGTGGGCATGGCATGGTGGGCATGGCGTGGCTTGGTGGCAGGGGAAGGATACTGTAAAATCCCCATTCCATCCCCACTCCTGGAGGAAGGTTACTGCAAAATTCCCATTCCCTCCCCACCCCACTAACCTGCTTTCCAGCTCCGTTCTCCTGTGCAGGGCAACCAAAGAAGACCCAGCCAATCAGCTGGGAGTCAGGAGGCAGAGAATAGATGGGGGTGGGGCCAGTCAGAGGTGGTATTTGCCGGTTCTCCAAATTAGTCAAAATTTTCTCTACTGGTTCTCCAGAACTGTTCAGAACCTGCTGAATACCACCTCTGGTGGGACCCTGCCAGTTTTTGAGAGACAACATAATGCTTGAGGTGAGATTCCTATTTCATGCCCTGTTCCTGGGAAAGGGCTACCATTTTCTCTACCAACATTAATGCTGCCCTCCCCATCTTATTTTGCAGGTTGCATAGAGCTGAGCTGTTATATTTATTCAGGGCTTCCTTGCAAATAAAAATGTGCAGGAGGTGTTCTAATGCAATCTACACAAAATAAAGACATTCAAACATTTAAGTGAGAATGGGAAAATATCGTTGCTTTTTATTTATTTATCAAATTTTTATCATCTCATCTGCATAACTGGAGGCTGTTTAAAAATAAAACCATATAACCATATAGAACAACATAGTTAAAAACAATGCTAAAAAGAACATTAAAACCAAATTTGAGCAACCCATGATTATAAAAGCCCAGTCCAATTCAATGCCACTTAAAAAGAAAAACACGAAAATCAAGAAAAAACCAGCATGATTGCACAAAGAAGACCAACTGAGAGAGAAAAAAAGAATAAGTACAAAAAATGGAAAGACAGAATACCAACAGATAGCCCAAATCTGCAAAGATAAAATTAGAAAGCTAAGACTTTGAATGAAGTAAGACTTGCAATAAATGTCAAAATATTTTTTAAGTTTCTTTCAACACATAAAAAACAAGAAAACTATTTTCCAAAGCATCAAAACACAAGACAAGAAACAGTGGATGAAAACTAATCAAGGAAAGAAGCAACCTAGAACTTAGGAGAAAATTCCTAATGGTGAGAGCAATCAACCACTGGAATAACTTGCCTTCATAAGTTGTGGGTGCTCCATCATTGGGGGCTTTCAAAAAGAGATAGGACATTTGTCCTATTTATTTAACATCTACATGAAGCCGCTGGGTGAGATCATCCGTGGTTTCGGGGTGAGATTCCATCAGTACGCAGATGACACCCAGCTGTACATCTCCACCCCGAACCAGATCAGTGATGCCCTTGCCCTGATGACCCGGTGTTTGGATGCGATACGGATTTGGATGAGCGGGAACATGCTTCGACTCAACCCGGCCAAGACTGAGTGGTTGTGCATATCGGCATCTTGGCCCAGTCAGGAATATCCATCTTTGGCCATAGGGGGAGAGGTGTTGCCCCCTGTGGATAGGGCGGAATCTGGGGTCCTCCTGGATGTACGGCTCCAGTTGGAGGAGCAGGTGGGGGCCGTTGCCAGGGGGGCCTTTGCCCAGCTCCGCCTTGTTCGTCAGCTTCGCCCATTTCTGGACCGAGATGCCCTGCGCACAGTCACTCATGCCCTTGTTAACTCTAGACTCGACTACTGCAATGATCTCTATTTAGGACTGCCCTTGCATACCATCCGGAGACTCCAGCTGGTGCAGAATGCAGTGGCGCGGGTGGTGATGGGAGTTTCCCTATTCTCCCATATTACCCCCCTCCTGCACGGCCTGCATTGGTTGCCGGTTGCGCTCCGGGTGAGATTCAAGGTTCTGGTTTTAACATACAAAGTCCTTCACGACATGGGTCCTCAATATTTAAGGGAGCGACTCCTGCCGATATCGAGTGCCAACCGCCCTGTGCGAGCACATAGGCAAGGACTCCTTGGGGTCCCATCGGCAAGCCAATGTCGGCTGGCGGTCCCCTGGCGACGAGCCTATTCTGTTGCGGCCCCTGACCTCTGGAACCAACTGCCCCTGGGACTCCGCCTGGCCCCTGACCTCCGCACCTTCTGCCACAACTTGAAGACCTGGTTGTTTGACCAATCCGGGCTGTGACCCCTCCCTGGGGGGGATGGGGTTTTTAAAATATCTTAATTATTGTTATTTTATTCTTGTAATTTTGGGGCTTGCATGGTTTAATCTTTTTTTAATTATTTATTGTTGTGGTTTTAGTTGTGAGCCACCCCGAGTCTTCGGAGATGGGGCAGCATACAAGTCCAATAAATAAATAAATAAATAAATAAATAAATAAATAAATAAATAAGGTAAAGGGTCTCCTGTGGAAACAGGGCTTGGACTAGAAGAACTCCAAGGTCACTTCCAACTCTATTTTTTTAAAATTCATATATGCCATCCTTCTCTGGAGACTCAGGGTGGCTTACAATTTTTGTAGCGCAACCCAATGTGCTCAGCAATAGCCTTCATTCCATTGTATATGCCTGCTTATTACTAAGCGGCATTTTTACAAAGTCAGCTTATTGCCCCACCATCTTGGGTCCTCAGTTTACCTACCCCAAGAGGATGGAAGGCTGAGTCAACCTTGACTCAGTATTCTAAGTTCTATGTTCAGTGCATTTGATACTGCTGTGCCAATATAATTTTGGTTAGTGAATCAAGAAATAAAACTTTAGTCATCTTCAACCAATCTTATGAGAGAACGTGTTAGCCAGTGTAATGAAGTGCACAAAATATTATACCTAGCACAAAATATTATACCTAGCACAAAATATTATACCTAAAATATAATTGCCTTTGCCTCGTACACAAATCAACTACTAGAATTGCAAAAATGCTACTAAATATACTGCAGATAACTGGGCCTCCTTTTTTGTGCCACCAAGCAATCCACGGGGACTTCTCATGGCCCAACCTTTTGTCTAATTTAATTCATTAAAAAGTACCCCCGAGATAGATGGCAGAGACACTGCTGCCTCCTCGTGGTAAAATGTGTGGGTGCGTAGATAGCTTTATACATATGTATGTATACGCATCCTCTGCTTGTGTGTGCATTATAAAGTAGGAAAAAAATAGCTCACTTGTTCAGAGGAAAGAAAGCAATTCAATAATTATGCAAATGCAGAAGGAAAATGAGGATATTTCTGAACAATATCAGTGTATGTGTTTAACACTTAAGTCCAAGCCAGCTGGGACAGAATTATCACTCAAGAGGGAGAAATGCACATGTCTGAAAAGGCACAGTTGTCCAATTTTGCTACAGATTTGCAATAGAAGCCTTATGGAATAGAATAGAATAGAATAGAATAGAATAGAATAGAATTCTTTATTGGCCACGTGTGATTGGACAAACAAGGAATTTGTCTTGGTGCATATGCTCTCAGTGCACATAAAAGAAAAGATACATCCGTCAAGAATCATAAGGTGCAACACTAATAGTCATAGGGTTATATAGTCATAGGGTATGTAGTATATACAATATAGTCATAGGGTACAATAAGCAATCAAATCATACTAGCAAACAGTCAATATAAATTGTAAGGAGACAAGCAGCAAAGTTACAGTCATACAGTCACAAGTGGGAGGAGATGGGTGATAGAAACGATGAGAAGATTAATAGTAATAGTAATAGTAATGCAGACTTAGTAAATAGTTGGACAGTGTTGAGGGAATTATTTGTTTAGCAGAGTGATGGCATTCGGGAAAAAACTGTCCTTGTGTCTAGTTGTTCTGGTGTGCAGTGCTCTATAGTGTCATTTTGAGGGTAGGAGTTGAAACAGTTTATGTCCAGGATGTGAGAGATCTGTAAATATTTTCACAGCCCTCTTTTTGACTTGTGCAGTATACAGGTCCTCTATGGAAGGCAGGTTGGTAATAATTGTTTTTTCTGCAAGTTTTTACGTCACGTTTCTCCTTTAAACTTTCTGACAGATTCAATGTTCTACTCAGAAAAAATAGCTCTGTCAGAGCTGATGAAGCCTTCTTTCCACCCAGCAGAAAAGGCCTTTTATTGTGTGTGTCACACACATAAGCACAAGCACATCTTCTTGAAGGAGGTTTTGGCCTCCTAGAGAAAACCAACATTATTTTCTCTAATGTTCTATTCTTGGACACTAGAGTGCAGCCTAAAGTCATATTAAACCCCAATGATTTCAGCAATTGAAGTATCTCCTTTACACCCTGATTTAAGTCACTCTTGCAAGTTGCTCCAGTGAAGAAATAGCATCAGCATAACACTGGCACATCCAGCAGTCCTTTTCATAAGGAAATGCAACTCCAGGAGAATCAACTTGCTACTGTTATCTTATTGATCATGAGGCTCACACAGGGCAGAAAGAGCTAGCCAAAGGATTTCCCTTCATTTCTCTTCAAGACTTTGCTCCGCTTTTAGAGGGAATTCAGCCTCTGCCCAGAGCAAGAATAGAGAGATGAATGACATGAGAATGAATCCAAAAACAATATTAATAGACCATGAGCAGCTTGGCAAGAAAGTTAAGGAGTTAGAAGCACAAGAGGTGATTTCATCTATACTTCCAACAAAAGGTCAACATGCAAGGAGGGAATAAAGGGTTTTAGAAATGAAACACTGGCCCAAGGTTTAGTGCTCCCAAGAGAACTTCAAATTCCTGCTTGAATGGTTGCTGGATTTGGGTATGTCTAGTTTAATGAAAAGAAGGACTAGGGGTGATGTGATAACTCAGGGATTGTCACAAAGCACAGGGAGTCAAGCTATTCTCCAAAGCACTTGAAGGCAGGATAAGAAGCAATGGATGAAAACTAATCAAAGAGAGATGCAACTTAGAACTAAGCAGAGATTTCCTGACAGAACAATTAATCAGTGAAACAACTTGCCTCCAGAAGTTGTATATCTTCCAACACAGGAAGTTTTTAAGAAGAAAAAAACCCCCACATAAACATACCTACAGACCAATCAGCCTGACACCAATATCTGGGAAGGTCCTGGAAAAGGTAATCAAGCAACAGATTTGTGAACACCTAGAAGCAAGCAAAGTTATAACTAGAAGCCAACATGGGTTTGTCAAAAACAGGTCATGCCAAGCTAATCTTATTCCATTCTTTAACAAAGGGACTAACTTAGTGGACCAGCGAAATGCTATGGACATAATATACTTGGATTTCAGTAATGAATTTGACAAAGTAGACCACAACCTACTTCTTTGTAAGTGAGAAAAATGTGAGAGACAGCATCACTACCACAGATGGATCCATAATTGGCTGACCAACCGCACTCAACATGTTGTCCTTAATGGAACTATATTTACAAGGAAGGAAGGAAGCCATGGGAGACCCCAAGAGAAGGAATAGTGGGAGACATGATAACAGTGTTCCAATATCTGAGAGGCTGCCACAAAGAAGAGGGAGTCAGCCTATTTTCCAAAGCTCCAAAAGGCGAGACAAAAAGCCATGGCAAAATAATCAAGGAAAGAAGAAACCTATAACCAAGGAGAAATTTCCTGACATTGAGAACAGTAAACTAGTGGAACAGCTTGCCTTTGATTTGCATTCCTGTTCTGTTTCTTACGGTGCTGCTTTTGATAGGTTGGACTATTTTTTTACTTTTCTGTGAAGACAGGTGCAAATAATGAATTAAGCAGTTCCACTTTCTCCCTGCTACCCATAATCTCCTTGCCATCTTCCCCCACTAGAGGACTGATCATTTCCTTGACTTTTTTTCCTTGTTTCTTAGATATTGAAAGAAACTTTTAAAAATTATTTCAGCATTTGTTGGAAGTCTTAGTTCATTCTGAGCCCTAGCTTTTCTGACTCTGTTCTTTGGCAGTTCAAAGGCATCTACCTTTTTTCTCTTGCTCTTCCTGAATTTCAGCTTTTGCAGCTGAGCATTATTATTAATATAATATTAATATATTATAAAATTATAATATAACTGAGTGGTGCGATGGCCTAGGGGTGGAGCTTTCGCCTCATTATCAGGAGGCTGTGAGTTTGATCCTAGGTAGAGGTCGATATTTCTCTTTCTGGGCACATTGAGAATATATCTGCTGAAAAAAACTCCGCATTGGCAACAGGAAGGGCATCTGGCCAGTAAACACTCAGCTCCATTCAGTTGCCCAGACTCCACCCTGCAAGGGATTATGGGGTTGTTAACAGAGGATGATGATTATAATATAACTATTAAATTACATTATAACGATATTTCCTTATACTTCTTGGAGGATCCTGAACAGGTTGAGAATTGGAGTACCTAAATGTAAAACTAATATGCTCAAGTGGAGGCTCTTAATGGATAACAACACTCTATGTCAATGGAGAGAGACACAAAGCCTGATCCATCTGCTGGTATGTCAGCTACTACCAGAAACATGTACTGATAATGACTTATTTTTGGCGAAAGACAAAACCAAGAAGATGGCTTCATTCTGGCAATTTAAAATTTGATCTAGACATAAAGAAGTTGAGCCTTATCACTGGAAGGACCATTGTGTGAACCCTTTTTTGTTTTCATAGAAATTTCCTTGTCCTTCATGATCTTATCTAGGATTGAGCCAGCCTTCACTCCTAAGAATAATGCTCTCTTACCTTCTTTATCACACTTCTCAATGTCACCAAATCTTGAGCCCTGAAGAACAAAAATATCTACCATCTTTGCTTATAGCTAAGCATACCACTTAACCTGATTGTTGTCTTCTTAATGCCTAATATCAACACAGTTATTTTTAACTTTCCTTTTTTAAATTTTATAATAAGATTGTCTTTATCTTCAGCCCGCATACCTCCATCTCCTTGGTTCCAGCTGTTATCTGTCCCACTATGAAGAAACACCTGCATTCCCCTTTTTTCCTGTACCACTCACTTTCATAGCAATGTGCATTTCTCCAGTCCTCGAGTCACAAGAAACGTAGCACTATCGTGGAAGATCTCCATCCTTCTATTCCCCACCATCCAGTCAGAGTGGAAGAAGCTTCTTGGATGAGAAGCGAAATGTCTTCAAAGAAAAAACAAGAAAGCCCAGTTGCCTCCTGAAAAAGGACTTTTGGAAGAACCATAACCTATAGAGAATCTCTACAGACTATCGTGGAAGAAGATTATAATGGCAAGGAGATTTCAGATTGTATTGTTTTTCATTGGGCATTCCTGTATAAAACAGCTCCTGCTTTGTTTGTATGTGCCAAATCAGGTTTTAGGTTTCTAAAGAGAAATTTCCCTTCTCCAGCTGCTTCTCCTAATTAAGTGTTTTTCTCATACAGCTCAGCTCAAGAGACTTCCTACTTTCTTTTAACTTCAAGGCCAATTCTTCCACAAGGAGGGTGTGATAAATGAGTCATCATCATATAAACTTTTGATAACTACAAGCTGAGAAGTATAAGCAATAAATGCTTAATTGGAATAAGTGTGAGGACACTCTGGGAAATCCCTCCCCGAAATGAGCTCCAGCACAGGCCATTCTAACAACCGTGGAACACATGACTGGAATTCTCTAGGGATACATTGCTTCTGTGTGTGAAAAGGATGAAGCTCCCAACAGCCAAGGAATATGAAATTCACTCCTGCATTTACACTCTTTGTTTGGCATTTATTGTGCCTTATGTTTTATTCCCTTGCCTGTGAGTATCTCCAGACTATGTTACAGAGGGTCAAAAATATGGCATGATGGTGGTGCAGTCAAAGTTCCACTTTTTCTTATGTGCATTGTATGTATATTGTGACACATACACACAGTCAGAGCTTCAATTGCATGGGTATGGCTGCCTATTTTGACTCTCCCTGTGGGTCAAGGAGATTCCCTCCTCTGATCAAGGAAAGGAATCAAGGATATTCCATTATCTCCAGCAGCCAGAGCAGAAGTGGATACTCATGCATAGATCTGGGGTGGCCAGATGGGGGCAGCAGTACCCACTGCAGGTTGCAGATTCTCCATGTGATAATTAGGGTGTGTCAAATTTTTCATCTTTCAATTTCCAAACCTTAGGGGTGCTCAAAAGTTATGACATGCCTTGGGGATTGTAAAGATGTTTTGGTTACTTTAATGTAATTTAGATGCGCTTGGCACATAACTATATAATATCTTTTTAACCTTTTGTTTGTTTTATCACATCATGACATAGAGGCTCACATGGGAGGTTTTGGTCCATTTTTGAGGGAAATCCTCACTTTCCTGGATGGCTGGATTACTGGCTTTCTTCCTATGCCAGTGATAGGCTGACATTGAGATGAGTCTTGTTGTGGGACACATCTGCAAGAAGCAGTTAGCAGGTGAAGGTGAGTACACCAGGAACCACAGAGAAGGCATGCGGCAACCATTAGTAAAGCATGAGCTTAGCCTGAGGAAACAAACCTATTATCTACCCAGAAATGCTCTATGTATGGAGGCTAACCAAGGTTACATCAAATGTTTCCCTCAATAATTCAAAAGTCTTAAGAAATTAGCCACTAGTGCACAATACAATATTGTAAGATATCAACTATTTTTAGAGCAACTATTTGGGAAATGCTGAGCAAGCAGATAAAAGTCTAACTGATGTCAAAAAGCCAACACTGGCAACCTAAGTAATCTTCATGGAAATAGTCTCTTTTTTCCCACTAGAAGCTATGTTGCAAGACCATTTTTGTACAACGTAAGGACTATAGACTTTATATGGAAGAAGATAACCTAACCTTAGATAACCTAACAGAGCCAGTCTGGAGGATACTCTCAAATGCCATTATGCAGCATTTCTCCTCTGCTTCTGCAGATATAGACAATACAATCATGTTCTGTTTTAAAGCCAGGCATGAATCAACCTCCAGTTGACTGGGTTTTTTTCATATATATTATGATTAGATTGGGTTAGATTGGATTTTTTTGTTTAATGTTAGATATTTGGGTTGTCTTTTTTCCTTTTTTTGTACACAATTGTTTTCCCTTTTTTTGGTAGTTGTTATTAGTGTTGGATGTTATGTTTTTCTGTTTTTTCTGTGTTTGCATTTTATTCTTGTTGATAAAACATAATAAATATATAAATAATAATAAAGCCAGGAATGAATCTAGAAGGGAATGGAGCACCCAGAGTTTTGCTATAATTGTCTTTTCAAAATAGGATGCTTGGGTATAGGAAAGATTCTTTCAGAAGGCAAGACAAGAAGCAATGGTTGGAAGGAAGGCTATAACAGCATGTAATTTAAAATATATAGTTTTTAACAGTTTTGAATGACCCAAAGAATATATCCTAGCCCTATCAGCATTGGCCTTGTATATTATGTTTCTCCACCCCACCAGTTATGAATTGCATGTATTGCTTCTGAAAGCAAACAAGCAGTATCTGTATCTTATCACTAGATGGCAAAATTCCCCACAAAACTACAAGATTTAGAATCTCTCAAGTTTTTATCCTTTTATCCCCTTTAAGTTGTAGGGACATCAATTATCAGAATTCACCAGCCAGTGTGCTAGCTAGGGAATTCTGGGAATTGAAGTAAATACATCTTAAAGTTGCCAAAGTTGAGAAGTGCTGTCCTATAAACACAGAATTTCAGTAGGTGATTTTGAGACTCTCTGTCCCTTGGCAAACTTCATAAAGCATTATGTACAGAACTTTTACCTGGAGAAAGAAATATTTGTTATAAATAAACCAGGTATTTTGAAACAGAAGGAAGCTTCCATCACCTGGCACTGAGTTTAATAGCTTCCAGATCCCCAGCAGTGAGCAGCATGGATGGTCCATTATATATGGTGCTCACCGGCTTGGGAAAAGCTGCATATAGAACTGGTATTTTTACCATCATGTTTTTAAGCAGACTGTCCTTTCCTTTCAATACAGAAACTGAATTAGCCCCCAAGTTTTCCTAAATTCCATTAAGTATTCACAAACATGATTGCATGTTTACAAGTGAGGTATTAATGCTTGCTGCAGTGGGTACTATACACAAGGCAGTGGGAACAAAATGTGAAGATTTAGGCTATGGAATTTCATATGCTGAATCCATATGGCCATATGAATACACACACACACACACACACACATCCATATGGCTCAGCAGCATAACTATGAGAGGAATCTAAATGTCCCAATGGACAGCCACTTAAGTATGAGCCAGCAATGTGCTACGGCTGCCAAAAAAGCCAATGCAGTCCTAGGCTGCATCAATGGAGGGATAGCATCAAATTTGTGGGAAGTGATAGCACCACTCCATACTGCCCTTGTGAGGCCACATTTGGAATATTGCGTCCAGTTCTGGTCAACACACACACACAACACACACACACACAAAGATGCTGAGACCCTAGACAGTGTGCAGAGAAGAGCAACAAAGATGATAAAACATCTGGAGACAAAATCATATGATAAACAGTTAAGGGAACTAGGTATGTTTAGCCCAAGGGTCAGCAACCTTAAACACTCAAAGAGCCACAAAGGTCCTAACCGGAAGCCCCCTTCAATTCTGGAGCTGACCAGACTCTATGGCAGTTATCCCACCCTAGAGTCTCCTCCTGACGCGGCATCCTTTTTCTCTACCTGTCCTAACCAAAAGCCCTATCAATTGTGGATCCGACCAGCAACAGGGAGCCACAGCAGAGGGATGAAAGAGCCACATGTGGCTCCAGAGCTGCAGGTTGCTGATCCCTGGTTTAGCCTAATAAAGAGAAGGCTTAGGGGAGATCTGATATCTTCTAATACATAAAGGGCTGTCACTGGGAATACTGGCAGAATAAGAAGTAATGGCTGGAAGCTCATCAGAGGGGGGCCCAAGCTGGAAATAAGGAGGAATTTCCTGACAGTTGGCATGATTAATCAATGGAACAGCTTGCTTCCCAGAGTTGTAGGTGCTCCATTGCTGGAGGTTTTCAAGGAAAGATTGGACAACCATTTGTCTAGGATGATGCTTTGGCTAGGGGGTTGGACTAGAACCCCTCCAAGATCCCTTTCAGCCTATGGTTTTATGATTTCATGGACATACCCAGAAGTGATTCACTATTGTTTCTTCTGGAGTGACTTTTCAATGTTTCAGTCTAACCTTATGGATTCTGGTCTAACTCACCTAGTGTTTTCAAGTTCAGGTAGACAAAACTAGATATTGCCACCTTCTGTGACAAGATCAAAGGAATTCATGTAGATAACATGCTGTACAAAACCTCTAGTCTTTGCATATGTGACGGGCAACGTGCTGAATCAGAGAAGAAACTGGAAAAGGATGGTGGTTTCAGCCCACTGACCAGTCTCCAATAACTTGCACTACCACACAATTTATTTTCTTATTCTGGCAGGAAAGGATTAAAACCTGAATTTCTGAGGTGAGCCACTGTAGTGGGATGTTTCAACTACAAGAAAATTTTCAGCCATTCTATGCATAATATTATTGCCTTGTATTGAAACATTTTTATAGCCTGAGCTTTATCACCAATACTCCTATATATTACAGAATGGCTACTCAAGTTGATTTTTGGCTCATGATAACTGAACTCAAAAATCTCTCCCAGTATTCCATGTTATATGCACATAGGGCACAGCTGACCTAGTTAATGATTAAGTAGATGACTTTGACTGTGGAGAATCCACCAGATCTTCAGTTGGCAGAAAAGTAGGTCAGGGTAACATATGCTGTCCCCAGTGTGTTAGATCTGTGACCCTCCTGGCTAATTAAGGTCATGGGGAGAGTGTGCATGAGTCTGGGTGGTGGTTAATTCCTCCTTGAGAAAAGCTCTTTAAAAGAATGGTGGTCTGCCCCATCCTCAAAGAACCATTGCTCAACCCAGGAAGTCTGGACAGCTTTTGTTCTGTCTCCAATTCTCCCTTTCTAGAGAAGATGGTTGAGACAGTGGTTGCATGGCAGCTTCAGATAACCCTGGATGAAGAGGGTTATCTAGATTCCTTTTAGACCAAGGTTTTGGACTGAGATAGCATTGATTACATTTATGGATGGCCTTTGGCAGGAACAGGATGGGGGTAGTGCATCCATCCTGGTTTTCTTGACCTCTCAGCATCATTCAATTCCATTGCTCATGGTATCCTTCTGTGTCAGCTTCAGGAATTGGGAGCAGGCAGCACTGTATTGTGCTGGTTCTCCGCCTTCCTCTAAGGCCAAATCCAGTCAATATTAATGTGGAGGGAGATCCAGCTCACAGTCCATACTTTGTGGGGTGCCTCAGGCTTCTGTTCTGTTTTACATTTACATAAGACCATTGGAGAGATGTTACATCAGTTGAGGTGAGTTGTCATCAATACGCAGATGACACACCCAGCTTTTTATCTCTGCCCCAGCCCTTCTGAGTGATGCTATGAACATCCTATCCCAGTGGCTGGAGGCTGTTGGGGACGAGATGGGGCAAAACAGCTCCAATTCAACCTTAGCGAGACTGTGGATATTTGGTCCCTCTGAATCATCTTTAGTTCTGAATGTGGTTGCACTACCCCAGATGGATCCCAGACAGCACAATCTGGGGTGCCTGGTTCTTTTGGTCTGCCAACAGTGTACCCATCTCCATGATAGTTAAGGCTATCCACTTGATCGATACACTTCTGTTTCTTTATCTTTCTCAAGATATTGTAGCTCTTCTAAGAGAACTGCAGTAGTGTCTGAATAGGACTTTATATGACAAATATAAAACTTGTACTGACTCCATAGGTATCCAATGCAGTTCTTTCAGCACAAGACAGGTTCCCCATTCTTATGACCCAATAGACCTTGAGAACAATCAACCAACGGAGCAGCTTACCTTCAGGAGTTGTGGGAGCTTCATCACTTGAGACTTTCAAGAAGAGATTGGACTGCCATTTGTCAGAAATGGTGTAGGGTCTCCTGCTTGGGCAGGGGGTTGGACTAAATGACCTACAAGGTCCCTTCCAATGCTGTTAATTTGTAATCTGTAACCCCCTTAACCACTCTCCTCCTAATATATTGCACTTCAAACCAAAAATTCTTACCTACATCAGGTGGGGAACACAAGACTGAAGAAAGTTGAATGTAGGAATACAAGAAGTTACCCGATATTATCTTTTGTTAACAAGTATGTATTACTAGTTAACTTGACATGTATTTTCAGTTCAGTTTGCCTCAGGATCGTAATCATGCTATTTTGCATGCAACACATTAGCTACCTTCTCATTGTGATACAGAGTTCAGGAACGGTTGGAGAATATAAATAAAAATTAACTACGTGATAAATGAGTATCATATAAACCATAATAGTGCAAATAACATTGCTGTTAATTGGTTTCTGAAATTTGGGACAGGTAGTCCAAGTCATAGCGATGCAACACATTTCTCGCCACCTAGCATTTTTTAATTAAATTTAAATATTTGTATAGAGAGGGTGAGTTATTAAAATCCAGTTAGCGGAAGTGCTATTTAATTTTGAATTATTTCTTCATAAGAGTTCAAATGGTGGAAAGAAACAGAATTGAAATTAATGGCAGTAATTAAGACAAATGTAAACAATTAATAATATAACACACTCAATTTTATATGCAGAGCGTGTAATGTTAACTGCAAGCAAATGTAACATTGAAATGTCTGTGGATTCAAGGAATCTCTCCCCAAATACAATATTTCCTCTACTTATAAGGCTATCTTAAAAGACTATCATTTCAATATGGTTTTCATCCCACTGTTATTGATAATCTTGGATCGTAATCCCAGTTAACAAAGTGCCCAAACTTTTGTTAAGGGCAAAACAGAATGATTTGAGAAATGCAAAGCTATTATTACCAATAAATAAGGGTTCCTCTAATGTCAAGCACAATTTGTTTCCTTGATTCCTCTCAAAATTTGTGGGTGCTGCTGTGGAGATCAGAGAACAGGGATGATATCAGGACACCCAATGTAATGATAGAGAGGTAGGGTTCTCTTCCCCCTGCACTCCACATTACATTCATTATCTGCTGTGCATGCTAATGCACTTAAGATGTAATTACATCTTAAGCTATTCATTGAATGGAACTGTAAAATCAATTTAAGGATTGATTTTAATGATTCAGGATAGAAGATAAAGTAAATTTCAAACACAGGACAGTCATAATTCTATGCTTTCTATCTATCCTTATATAAGCAGAGCTCTCTCTCTCTCTCATCCAACAGTAAATGATAAAACAAAATAATTTTAAGGCAAAATTAAAATATATCTATGAAATACCAGGATACAGACTATAGACTGAGGATGCAGACAATATTAAAATATAACATAGACAATATAATTATATGAAATAAAAACATATAAAATTACAACAGTGGTAATCTAGAATTTAAATGAATTATAGTTACATAGAATGCCTTGAGGAAAATTGTCCCATCACAGTTCCAACAAACCTTCTGTGCCACTGCACAAAACCTAGCTACCTATGCTATACTAAAAGTTAGTTTGTCTATGAGCGAAATCTGGGCTTAGGCTGAATCTGGGCAACCAGAATATCTCCTACTAAGAGACAGGTTGAATCTGAATTGGATGTCTCTGTAAAAGGAGCAATGAAGAAGAATACCTTCCACTTCTGTGGAATCACAGAGGAAAATCCTTTCAACCAATTGTGCTTTTTTATATCTACCATCCAATACTGCAGAAGGGATAGCATGGCATTGTGTGAGAGAGAAAGCTTTCAGATGGCAGAGGGTTTCTAGCTATGTAAGGTACCTGGCAGCAATAACAACGTATTTGTTGTGCATTGATGACAGAAACTCTGGAGCCTTCTTTAGAACATAGAATAGGGTTGGAAGGGACCTCCAAGGTCTTCTAGTCCAACCCACTGCTCAAGCAGGAGATCCTATACCATTTTGGGCAAATGGCTATCCAGTCTCTTCTTGAAAATGTCTAGGGATGGAGCACTCATAAACTCCAGAGGTTAGCCATTCTATTGATTAATTGTTCTGTCACGAAGTCTCTCCTTAGTTCAAGGTTGAATCTCTCTTTAAAGATCTTCCACCTGTTACTTCTTGTCCTACCTTCAGGCGCTTTAGAGAATAGGTTGAGACAATCTGTGACAGACACTCAAGTAGTAGAAGACTGAATAGAATAACAGAGTTGGAAGGGAGGTTTTCTACTCCAACCCCCTGCTTAGGCAGGAAAACCTATGCCAATATGCTGGCTCTGTAAACCGCTTAGAGAGGGTTGTAAAGCACTGTGAAGCGGTATATAAGTCTAAGGTGATCCACGGATGCCATTGACTGTTGCACCGGAGAGGCGCATTTGAGGCTCCGGCTCCGGAGCGGTGCAACAGTCAAATGGTGTGACCTCTGGGGCTGGTGCCTTGAATGCCCCCCTGCCGCCTCTTAGCACCCCCCTAAGGCACCCCACCGCCCCCCAGGGGGCGGTAAAGCCCACTTTGAGAACCACTGGTCTAAGTGCTATTGCTATTATATATATTATATATAATTTTCTTCTTGCTCTGTTTAACACTCCCCACACACAGACCTTTTGTGTTCTCTCACCTATCTCCCTCTATCTTTTCTTTTGCAGAAATCTGATTTGCTCTTTCTTGATTTTCCACTGACTTTATGAAAACCAGCTCTCACAGAACCAAGCTCCCCTTGGCCAAATTCTGAATAGTTAAGTTTAGATAAAAGTCCACCACAAGATTCCAAAGCTGTAGACCAGTGTTTTCAACCTTGGCAACTTTAAGAGGCATGAACTCCCAGAATTCCTCAGTCCCTGCTTCTAAAATTGCTAAGGTTAAGAAATACTGCTGTATACCCAAAGACAGTAAGCCCATGGAAAAAGTCCCTGGTAACCCTTACCTGGTGTTGCCAAGAAGACATCTATGTGTCTTCTGAGTCCCCAGGATTTGAGTTCCATTTGAGAAAGATTTCACTTATTTGTGACATTAGGATATACTAACATTAGCTGGCGTCATCTCAATATAACCTGTTTCCCGAAAATACAACCTACCCTGAAAGTAAGTCCTAGCTTGATTTTTACATGTGCACCCAATATAAGCCCTACTCCTGAAATAAGCCCTAATTAAGATCCTACCCACTGCCAGAGTGGATGGCTAAAAATTAAGCTAGGGTGGGGATGGGGTGGTGGTGGAGCTGCCCTACTACTTAGCTGTGGATCGTTGTAGCCAGGCCTTGCACACCCCGACACCTGCCTTGCCATTTCTTTTGCAGCCAGTGAGGCTGGCAAGACTTTCCTGAAGGCCTCTGCAGCTGATAACAAAGCTCCGGATCGATCCGGAGCTGTTATCGGCTGTAGAGGCCTTCAGGAAAGCTTTGCCAGCCGCAGAAGAAGTTCCTGAAGGCCTCTGACAGTGAAAAGGAGGCCGGAGATGATGCACGCAAGTGAGGTTAGTCAGTGGATGACATCCCACGAAAATAAGACCTGGCGCCTTTTTTGGTGGCAAAAAACCTTATAAGACAGGGTCTTATTTTTGGGGAAACCTGGTAGTAACTATGAAATTTGTCATTGTTAGGAAGTTTCAGTACCATTAGACAACTCCTTGGCCAAATTTCTGTTCACAGAATCATTGAGTCAGTGGTCTGCCTCTATCTGCGTCAAACATTTTTTGAAAAAAAGAACTTTGAACATGCTGGCTCAGCAGTTGAAAGGGACAGATCCTCTAGTTGTGGAGCCCTGTTTTGGGAAGGGGGTTGAATTAAATGACCTTCAAGATCCCTTTCTTCCTATGATTTTTGAATGCAGGGAAACTAGAAATTAGGCAACCAAAACTTCAGCATATCATGGAAACGATGGGTCGAACTGGATCCCACCCCCTTCCACAAATGAATGGGAGAGCTTGTTCTCTCATTACAAAAGAATTTGGAGTTGATTTGGGAAGGCGGGAAAGAGATGGGAAGGAAGGGGCAGTTAATGAGGGCGTGGGGAAGTGATTGGAGTGTTGGGAAGCAACTCAAAGTAACCCCACTTGTAGCTTGTTGAGTAGAAGATGGGAGAGAGAAGATATAATCAGTTTCTATGTCTATGGAGATTCTCAATCATCCAGGCCATGGTTGTCCCAAAGGTGCTTTTTTTCAAGAAGCAAGTGGACTTTCTGATTTTTCTTTGAAGACATTTCACTTCTCATCCAAGCAGCTTTTTCATCTCTGACTGGATGGTGGGGAAGGATTTATACTCCTTGCAGACAACTGGTCATTTGCACCCTTTTAGAGTCATTGAGGCCACTTGGAGGTTTATCTTTGTCCTCAGGGTCACCTGAGTAGTGTCTGCATCTCTAAATGAAGTGCAAATGGTTCCTGTGGTCTGCAATTTACCTGGAAATCCATTCGTACCAAAGGTGGTATTCAGCAGGTTCTGACCAGTTCTGGAGAACAGGTAGCAAACATTTTGAGTAGTTTGGAGAACCAGCAAATACCACCTCTGACTGGAGAGGTGCCCACCAAGTCACACCCAGAGAACCAGTAGTAAAAAAACTTTGAATCCCACCACTGGTTCGTACTAATGCACAATTTGAAGGGTTTCATCCCAGAGTGCATAGCTGAATGTCTAAGGAGACTCTCAGTCATCCAGTTCATGGTTGTCCCAAAGGTGCTTTTTCAAGAGGCAACTGGACTTTCTTAGGTTTTTTTTTAAAGATGTTTCACTTCTCATCCAAGAAGCTTCTTCAGCTCTGACTGGAAGGGGGAGTTGAATGAAAAAATGCAAACGGCCAGCTGTCTGCAAAGAATATAAACCCTTCCATCCTTCACCTTCCAGTCAGAGCAGAAGCAGCTTCTTGGATGAGAAGCGAATCGTCTTCAAAGAAAAACCAGAAAGCCCAGTTGCCTCTTGAAAAAAGCACGTTTGGGACAATTGATTTCTATCATTCATGGAATTCCTGCCTGTGTCTGCTTATTGGCCTTGCCTACCTCGAAGGACTGGCAGAGGTGAAGATGACACAGTGGTCATTTAACGGATTCCAGAAAGAAAGAAACAAGCAGGAGGCAAATGTCAGGAGAGGCTGGTTGTGACTGAAAGTGCCCCCTTCTTGGGCTTCCCAGACATCCATAAAACAGATTGTTGGATGATTTTAAGATTAAGGGGCAGAGTGCAGTGGTGGGATTCAAATTTTTTTTACTACCGGTTCTGTGGGCGTGGCTTGGTGGGCATAGCAAGGGAAAATCCCATTCCCTCCCCACTCCAGGGGGAAGGATACTGTAAAATCTCTATTCCCACCCCTCCCCACTAACCTGCTTTCCAGCCCCATTCTCCTGTGCAAGGCAACAAAAGAAGACCCAGCCACTCAGCTAGGACTCGGGAGGCAGAGAATAGATGGGGGCTGGGCCAGTCAGAGGTGGGATTTGCCGGTTCTCTGAACTATTCAAAATTTCCACTACCGGTTCTCCAGAACTGGTCAGAACCTGCTGAATACCACCTCTGGCAAGGTGGGTGGGAAGCTAATTTTATACCAGTGTAGTTAAGAGGGATTTAAGTCTCGCTGGTTCATGAATTGGGGATAAGATAAGAGCACAGTTGTGGGAACAGGGGACACAAGGCTTGTCAAGGCTTGATGAAGATTAAGTGGTCTAACTGGTGGCGTTTTTCACCCAACTTCCTCCTCACGTGCACCTAAAGCTGGGATGTTTTCTGTTGTGCTGCCTAGCCAAGGTAGAAGAAGGCAGTGAGCAATCTTCATGTATATGCACCAGGATGAAGATTTGCCCAGAAAATTATACAATGCAAAAGGAGGCCCCATGTACGTTCAGCAAAGATGTCATTTGAGTTCCTATCCAAAAAAAAAAAGGGAAAACATGGAACATCTTTCCTTGTCATCTCTCCTCCAGGCAGCTACGTTGGAAGCATTAGGAAATGACATTTGGAGAATCTCCTTTCTAGGTAGAGAGCAGGGCTACCTCATCAGCAAAAGTTAGCTAGGCCCAGTCAATCTTACCTGTCGCTGACTGCACAGTCATATCCTTGCAACTTTCTTATCAATGCTGTAGAAATATTTTCTGTTTTCTTCCAGGACCTTTCTCAAAAATTTAGCATTACAGACCTGGGATCTCCTGGTGGTCTCCTATCTAATGCTATTCAGGCTTTTGCTTTTCAGCTAAACTCAGCTAATGTCTTCATCTCTTAAAATCAGCCAGGATTTTTCATGTTCTCAAGAAGGGCTGCCTTCGGTTATTGGGCTTCCTACAGGTCAACGATCACCAGATGATCCCCTGCCCAAGTGCTAACGGGGCTTAACCTGATTAAATTTGGATTTTCTTGAGAGCAGTCCAGCCTTTCCGACTGGAAAGGGCCAGGTGGTGCCCAGGTGATCGGCGCAGGGCTGCCACCTCCCAGCCTTGCCCGGCCCGCCGGGCTCAGCCAGCGTTGCCTTCCGCCGGGCACGGCTCCTCTATCGGCAAGCGGGGAACAGTTGGGGAGTGGGGGGGGACGACGACGCCGGTCGCCTGGGCCCAGAGGAGGTGGGGGCGAAGGCGGGGAATGGGGAGGGAAAAGCCGGCGCCGGGCTGGCAGAGATGGTTGCTTGCCGCTTGGAAGAAGCGGAGGAGAGGGTGAAGCTGGCGGGGAGAGGCGAGGGTGAGTTGAGCGCCCCCTCCGCGGGGACCGGCCGGGGTCCCAGAAGAAGCAGCAGCATACAAAGGGAGGGAGCCCGGGATGCCCTCGACGAGGAGGGCAGGGCAGGGCAGGGGCCGCGGGATGGAGCATGGAGGGGGGGTGTTGGGGAGGCGGCAGGGCGGGCAGTCGGAGCCCCGCAGCGGGGAACGAGGCGAAGAAGCACCCGAGCAACCAAAGACCGCGCTCCGCCACCGGGATGCTGCGGAGGACGATTCCCTCAGGAGGGCTGGCATCGTCCCTCCGCCTCTCCTGCCGCCGCCGCCGCCTCAGCAGCAGCCGCCGACCTCGCGCGGCAGTCCTTGGGGGCGCTGCGGAAGCGGCGAGCAAAGCGGCCGCCTGCCAAAGCGCCCTTCCCGGCTCGGCAGCTGCAGGGGGACGGCGCCACCGGCACCGCTTCTTCTTTCCCGCCCTTCCCAGTGGGCTTCCTTGAAGCTCTGAGGAGGCGGTGTGTGTGGGGACGGGGACGGGGACGGGGACGGGTGGTGGGGGGGTCTTCCCGGCCGGGAAGGGCTGCCGGCCCTTTTGCAGGAAAGTTACTTTCTTGGAGAATTCCTGCCCTGAGGGCGAGTTGTGTGTGTGTATGTAGGGGGACGTATCGCCGAGGCTCCCTTTCCGTTCCGCCGTCCCTTCGGTTAAGGTTGGGTCGAGTCCCCGGAGGGGGCGGGCAGAGCTTCCACGGCCCCGCGAGAGACGCGACCCTCCGAAATACTTTTTTTCCCTTTTTCTTTTTTGCAAACGAACACTTAGCGCCCCCTTTTGACCTCTGCCACCCTCCGCGTGTGTGTGAGCGCGCGTGGGAGGGCACACCTGCGCTAGAAATGGCCCATCGTCCGTCGGCGTTTAGGGAGGCGGCTTGGGTAGCCGAGATGCTTTTTTTTTTTTAACTTCTTGATCGAAGAGGCCTGGGGTGTGTGTGAGACTTTCCTGGCGACAGGTGGGACCACCTGGGATGTTGGACGCCGAGCTTGTTTCGTGCCAAGTCGCTAAAGCAGATTTTCCTCTTCTGGGCTCCAAAATTGTGGGGGTTTCCTTTGCCCTGGCTGTCCGGTTCTCACTGTACCTGGGGATGGTGCGGACGTGGCTGTGTTCCTCGGGGCTCAGTGATTGTGGGGATGGTTGGGGCTGGACAGAATGTCTTGCCTTTCCCAATAACCCGAACAAAGCCCACACCTGAAATCGGGCTACGAGAAAGAAAGAAAAGGGGAAGAGAAAAAAAAAGGATCAGCTGAGAAGCAGCCTCCCCAACCCTGGTCTCCCTTTGAGACGTCCTGCAGTCTCTTTCCTACCAGAAAGGCATGGATTTCCCCATATCCTTGGAAAGTCAAGTTTAATGTAATGAAGCCAGAGATTAATTAACCTCTGATGGGGTACTTCTCTTGGTCTTCCGAAAGACTTGAAGCCTGTAGGCATGTCAGGATCACCTTTGGAAAGGGGCTGTTCCCAAAAGCCCAATCAAGATTGTTGAGCAGGTTTTCTAAATATATACATATATATTTCTAAGGATCTGCATAACAGCTGCAAGACTCAGAGGAATCTTCTAGGTAATGTACAATTTTAATAATTTGCAATTGCGTAGGGCCTATAATGGAATCTGGAACGGTGATATATAGGTGATTAGTATTTTGGAGGACATTGTACTTGTAGGACTTGTATACGCATGCACTTTTTCAATGCTGCAGCTTACTTACTATGCATAGTGCCGTATGTGAGGCGTAGTAAAATTACAGTGTACTCTAAGGCTGCCTCATAATTTAGCCACACAGCTAAAAGATAAACCATTACTTCCAAGTTGTTGGAAGGTCCATCTTGTCTGCTGGGTTTTTTGAAAACTGAAAACGAACCTTAAAATTTCCTGGATGGATGTACAGGCTGATGCATTGGATAGTTATGTGCATGGACTGTTTCTCTGAAACTGTAAGAAGGTCAGCATCTGTTGAGAAAGTCCATAAAATATGTTCAAATGTCTGTTTACAGTGTCATTGAGAGATATTCTCAGAATTTTGCTACAGCAATTCTAAAGTAGCTTTTTATTCTTTAAGAATTCATAGCTGTGAAGGGAGCTGTGTTTTTAATTTCTATAGATGAAGTCTTTCTGTTCATTGGAGGTTTTACTGGTAAGCAGCAGTTTTCCTGCATTAATGGCACTTCAGTTATTTCTATTCAGAAGGAATAGACTCCACTGAAGTTCATTGGGTCTTTAATACCTAAAATTGCAGCCACCTTAGATCAAAACCTTTTTACTTAATTAGCCCCAATTAATTTAGCAGAATTTAAATTCTAAGTGGACCTAGAGAATTGCATTGTAAATATCTATGTTAAATATGTGAAGAAGGATATTGTATATTTTCTATAAGGGTTCTGTCAATTCTCCCTCAATTTGCCAATGAATGATCAGAATGGAAAGCTATACCCATAATAAAAAATACCGGTAGCTGCATAACTCATAGAAATAACTTTTTTATTCTGCATAACTCATAGAATAACTTTATTCAATATATTTTTTCAGTTTGAGCACAGTGCTACAGCACTCACTTGCACTGTTTAATGCGCTTTGGCTTGATCATTTCAGGCAATCTCTCACAGAGGAAACAACAGCAGATATGAAGGGAAGTTATTAAAAATAATAGAGTTACTTTATAATAGAATTCATCATTATATATTTCTGACTTGGTGAATTTTCAGGGCCAGAACCTGTTTTGACTCACAACCCATTTTGGCTTTTGCAGACAGACTTGCATCTTTTAATCAAGATAAAGAACACATAAAATTGCCTTCTGTCAGTATTTTATTTTTGCTAAATCATATTTTGATATTATGTAATAGAAAGCCAAATTGATATAGGAGATAGTTTTAATATTATCATCTTTACTTAAACATTTCTATATATCTGCCAGAGAGGAAATTTAGATACTATTCATACATCATAAAGTACAATCTGTAGGTCAAAATGTTGAAATAATAGGTTCTCAAAATCTGAAAATATAGTTTATAAATTAGAATCTTATATTAATTGGATCTGTTTGAATGCTTCTGCATTTCTATTAAACTACAATT
This sequence comes from Naja naja, assembly GCA_009733165.1. Taxonomy (NCBI): domain Eukaryota; kingdom Metazoa; phylum Chordata; class Lepidosauria; order Squamata; family Elapidae; genus Naja; species Naja naja. The sequence goes on along the minus strand of CM019159.1, from coordinate 14,435,205 downwards.
ATATTTCAGTACCAAAAAAATCTAGAACCTTTTCCTTCTTTGTTCACCTAAGAGGGAGGAAGGAAAAATCTGTACAATCTGTGGCACTGCCCTTGGCCCTTTGAAGCTAGTTAATGTTATTAGGTAGATTTAGAAATCTTTTTATAATGAGAAACAGATTCATGGTTGCCTTTTCATTTACATTTCAAAAGTAAAATAATGAACTAAATGAAACCTGGGTTGGTAGAATTAAAGGGAACAAAATAGACTGCAGAAACTTGAAGTCTGATGGAATGATTGTGATTATATGATTAAAATTAGATGCCACAGTAAGAGAGGAGACTGAGAAATTTCTCAGTCTTCCCTCTTACTATGGTACCTAATTTTAATCGTATAATCAAAATCATTCCATCAGACTTCAAGGCACAGATCAATATTTGCTTTTGATCCCCTTCCTCGGTAAGAAAGTGTTTTACACATTGAAAGAAACCAATATCTAGTCATTATCATAAGACATAAGAATATTGATATTATGGAACAATAAATACTGTTGTGTCCAATATAAAAATCTTGTGCCTCAGAAATTTTCCTTTAAGCAACTCAGTTATAAAGCCAAAGAGGGTGGCTGTTGCCTATTTATTTATTTTTCCTACCCTCTTGAAACCTCCATTGCATATGGATCAAATCTTTGGTGTCCCGAGTTGGCTTCTTCACCAGGGTGCAGAATTGTATGTTTGTAATTTCTTATGCTTATTTAAAAAAAAACAAGCATTAACATCTAACTTTGATGAAATTGGATTTCTTTTTAATGAGATTATTATACATTGTGGAAAGGTTTGGAGCTACACAAACACATTCAGATTCAACTCATTTTCTCCTTTTCATTCTTGTAGGAGCTGTATTGTAGATAATTCCCTGGGGATACATTCACACAATATATATTAAAATATTACTGTTTGTCAAATGCTTGCCACTGAATTATTTGTGCAATCTTATGTCTGTACAGTTTTATGCTGTTATATATAGAGAATTAACCAATGAAGGCAAATACACATGTCCCAGGATAATGTTTCAGGATCCAATTTGGGTGAGTCACCATTCTGATTAGAGAGAAGTTCTCTGAGGATGCTGGAAAGATTAAATCTCTTGTCCCAATGACTGACCCAGATTTGATCCTGTAATTAAAGCTATGAAACAAAGACTATTCTCAAAACAGAGAGTGGCATAATGTGTACCTGATTTCAATTTTAAAATTGTCATGCATTAATTTTAACATTTACATTATTGGAAAGAACTATCAATGATTTAAAAATACCATTAGATCAAGTTAGTTAATGTCTTTTTCTGTGAAGTTTGCTGCTTACCTGGTTAAATCCTCACACATATGACAACTTCTCAAAAGCAAGTTTTGAGGGATCAAGAAGATTTATCTAAGAAAAACATGTTAAAAAGTAGAGCTTAATTAACAAAAAAAGAGCATGTATATTTTTGTTATCTTTGTTTCATGGCTGAGCTTATGTGGTTTAGAACAGTCAAAAACCATAACCACAAAGTATTTTGCTTTTCTTTTGTTACTATAGATTTTCAATATTGTCCTGTGGAATTCATGACTAAGAAACAGGATCAGTTCTTGCCACAAGCACGCTAGGACATTATCTATGCTATCAGTGCCATATAGAATTACTTTGTAGATATGCAATTAATAGGAAACAATCAGAGACTGATATTTTAATTACATAATTGTGCTTAGTAAGGAAAGGGACCATTTTTTCAACATTGATCTTGAGCTTTAGCAAATAAGCAAAAATATTTAGTTCAGTCAAAGGGAGATACTTACTTTATCCTAATTTGGACATTGTTTAGAATGACTGTTCAAAAACAGGTAAAACATAGTTTGAAGTCCATAAAAGATAACAAGTGGCACTTGTTAAGAGATCTAGGAAAATTATTTCCAGCCTTAGTTTTTCCAATAAAGAGGCACTTTTTTATCCCATTATAAAGTATCCTATTATATCAAGCCTGTAGCAATTTTTTTGTCCACAAAATTTTATATATGAACTTAAATTAAAAATTAGAGCTTTGATCTTTTTAAAATTATAAAATGATGAATTTCCATCCTAAAACCGGAATATGTTTGACAAAGGAAATAACAATATAAAATGACTAGTGTTCATTTCAAATGTGAAATTTCTGGGAGAGCTAAAAAGTCTCATAAAAATTAAGCAAAATGGACACTTGGTAAAGTATGGAGAAATAGGCAATGGAGCAATTGTAGGAAATGCTGTTGAAGGAGTGCTCTTGAAGTTATTTCCAGAGATACCAGAACTGGGAAGAAAACTGAAAAAGTAAAAAGTTATAGTACCAAAGAAAGGTGGGTTTTCAAAAGATTGGCAAGAAGAAAGTTTTGGAAGAAGGGAAGAACATCATCCTTGGTTTGCTCCCAATTTGGGGAATTCAACCACACCTGCCTGACATTAAGAGAGAAAGAGTAATAGAATCAAAACTGCTGACACTGGCAATAAAATTGTGATGCAACTAAGCAGCCAAAGGAAGGCTTCCTATAGAAGGGATATTTTTTGCCTTATGAAGAACAAACAGACTTGCCTTGTTAAACAGGCACTGATTCCTCTCTAACTAGCTGTTTGTGGCAATGCCTTTTGGGGAATACCGAAAGCTCCAGGCTGTAGACAGATGGTAGCAATTGCTTCCTGCATAGGGAAAGGTGAGCTTAATGAACAAATTCAGCTAACTGCTAATGAGTAAACTGCCACCACTAACAACACAATGATCTTCCCTCCCTCCCATCTGATTATCAGGATCAGCCGACAGCTAAGGGTGAGAATAATTAAATCTCAAGGCGGGAGTGTGAGTTTTCTGATTTGAGGGACGTTGATAAGAGCTCTGAATGAAATTTCATACGGCCCATAGACCTTCATAGACCTGTTCTTAGTTTTATTTTTATTTATTTTTTATTTTATTTATTTAACTTAGTTTTTCAAGCATGTATGAAAAAACAAGTATAAGTATGAACATAACATATAAGTATAAACAGGTATAAGTATATACATAATAAATGAGTATGAATAAATAGGAACAGTGGGATGGATGGTAGGCACGCTGGTGCACTTATGCACGCCCCCTTACAGACCTCTTAGGAATGGAGTGAGGAGGTCCACGGTCGACAGATTAAGGTTAAATTAGTTACATTATTAATACTTGGTATGGCTAATCCTTTATTATTCACAGACCCCAAAGGTGCATGTGCAAAAACCCCTGAACGTTTTTGTGTCTGAAGAGGGCTGGGAGGCCAAAAGAAGCAGCTTTAGGCGATAGAATCTTTGGTTTGAACTTCTGTTTCTCAACAAGATGACCAAAGGGCACATTGAATGCTGGCATTACTCTCAGAAATCGCAATGCTCTTTTTTCACAAGAATGAAAGGAGATGGTTTTGAACATTTCTATCTGATTAGACAGCCTGTGGCCAAAGCAGTCAAAATGATCGCTATAATGGTATGATTCTATCTGTGGATTTTGACTGTGTGCCCAGGGAATCCTTTGCTTGATTTCAATAACTTGGTTTACAAATCCATCAATACATTTTCTTGTGGTTTAAGACTAAATCCTTATAAAGCAAAACAATATTGAAATTCCACCTACAGCTGGAATTTTTTTCCGATTTGAAGGCTAAGGAAAAGAAGCTGTAGATTACCACTAAACATATTTGATCAGAATATTGGATTTGATCTCCATTTAGGGTATGTATTTATTTAACTCCATCTAACAGATAGGTGAGAGCTAGTTTGGTGTAATGGTTAAAAAAACCAGGCTACACCCCAGTAAACTCAGTTGTAGCCTCACCTAAGTAACTCTGGGCTAATGAGTTTTCCTTAGCTCCAGGGACAATTTTTTTAATGGAAGTGTTTTCAAAACCACGGACTTAATGAGCAGCCATGGCACAGTGGTTAGAAGGCTATTTCTGACTGCCAGCTGCCTGCAATTTGGCTGATCAAATCTCACCAGGTTCAAGGTTGACCCAGCCTTCCGCCCTTCCGAGGTCGGTAAAATGAGGACCCAGATTATTGGGGGCAATATGCTCACTTTGTAAACCACTTAGAGAAGGCTGTAAAGCACTGTGAAGTGGTATATAAATCTAAGTGCTATTGCTATTTATGTAAGTCTTCAGGATGCAAGACTTAAAAACCTTACCACCACCACCATATTAACATAAAGTTGTATAGGAAAACCTGAAAACTTAGGAAAACCTGAATAGGAAACCCCTAATTTAAACAGCAGATAAAAGGGGGAAGAAATTATGTAATAAAAAATAAGAGCACAGGGTCAGAAAAATGGAGTTCAGGTAGGAAATTTGGAGTAAAATGAGGTCATGATAGAGTAATGGTCTGTTATATTGTTCACATAATTTAAAAAAAATGTGTGCTGTATTTTGGACATGGATGTCTGCAGCATTTTTATATGAAGCTATCCATAATTTTTTTGTTTTATGACTTATACAGTACTGTGTAAAGGTGTTATGCAGGGGTGTAAAAATGATGTAAGTTAGGAATGATGTAAGTTAGGAATGGAAGTGTTAATAGTTTATTTTTATCAATTAACAAAATGGAAAGTCAATGGATGTTATGAAAGTAAATGAATATTTTGGTCATATGAAGTATTGATTTGATTTGGGTTTCTCTTCTATTCATTTACTTTCCATTTGCTTAATTGATAGTTTATTTTTATCATTATTATTTTTAACAATTCCATTTCTGAAAACATTCTTAATTTATGGCATTTTAATTTACAGCACAAATGCCCTACACTTTTGCACAGTAGTGTATATTTAAGCAACATTTTCATATATAGCTTTCCATAATTTAAACATCATTTATATTACCCAACTAGCTTTACTATTCTACTTTTAGCTTTCCCCAAAAATGTGTTGATTTTGTCTTCAACTTCTCACAAAGCATTGCGTTTCTATATGCAACTTGTAAATCTTTTTTTTAAAACAGCATTATTATTTTTTTGCAAACAAGGAATACCAATAGACCATTTAATCTTTCTTGCTGTAGTGGGTTCCATGTAAAAAAAAAGGAACCCATAACATTCAATTATTCTGTAACCTAAACTCCTCCCATATACATATTCTGGGGTGTGAGATTAGCTAGATGAATCTGTGAAATATTATACCGCGAAAAGTTCTTTTCTTTGGTGATAACTCAAGAAGGATTGGGCCACAGAAAAAAATTACCCTATTTTATACACTCAGATTCCATAGCCTTCAATTTTATTTATTTATTTTATTTATTTATTTTATTTGTCAATCGCTTACAAGATAATAGGTATAAGTATAAACATAGTTATGAATACATGGAATGGATACATATATGAAAAATAAAAATAAAAATAAAAAGGATCAATAGGACAGGGACCTGAAAGATGCAAAGGTCTGAAATCCCAAAAGTAAAATGATGATCTGGATTCCCTCAGTATAAAGTCAGTTAATTTGGACTCTTAAAAGTAAAGAATTATTGCTGAATCGGAATCCCTGTGAAGATTAAAAGTAATTTGAATTTTGTTATAAAGACAAAGATATTTTGAAGCCAGGAGTAAATGTGCATGCTATTCCTTTGTACTTTGGTTCTCTCTCCCTCAAACCTCTCATTGTGGTGGCAGGAAGGGGCAATTCCCCCTCCCCTCTCTTCAGCAAAAGAAGCTGTAGTTCTAGGTTTTCTAGGTCTAGAATTTCAAGTCTGGTGGCATAAGGTATTCTGCAATGAGTAGAGGAGTGGAGAACTCTCCTTGTGAAATATTTCTGGACTTTCTCAACTGTGTTAATATCAGATACATAATTAATTAATTATTAATAATTTATTAATAATTAAGTGTTTTTCCAGTGAAACCGGTCTATCAGGGCAACCTGGTCTACCCAAATATGGGACAGAGCATATGGGTTCCTCTCCTGGTAAAATATAAATTCAACACGTAGTCTTCAATGTGGAAATTCTGAGAACATCCATGCTCTTTGTGTATCAAGCATGGCAACATATTTTTGGCTAGTTGGAATAATTTTAAAAATGTTAAGCCTTAAAAATTTGGCTCACTATTATGGATACAGTTCATTAGCTCCATGTATATATGTATGTGTTCTGTATGTCTGGGTATAAAAAGACAAAAACTTGTTAGAAAAAAAAAAACTTTACCATATATTTATTCCACTGCTGTTGCTCAGATTAAAGAGAATGAAAGGCTTCATGCATTAATTGTAAAGATTACACATTAATTACACATATAATTACATGTAAATATGACATTTATACCATGTACATTTCGATATTTCTAGCGTGCATTGATAGAAATGTAAGGAAATTGTTGTTTGTAGATACAGTAATGCTGTATAAGAGATGAATTCAGTATTTTTGTTAGCTTGTTATTATTGAAAAATGCTGGAAAACCAAGTCCATATTTAATGGGACCAATGGTATTTAAAAATATGGAAAATTGCTGAAGTTGAAAATTTAACAAAGAATATTGAAAAATTATATTATGAAGGTAACATACAGGGAGATTTGATAACCATTTATTAATGGTGTAACTGGTCTCTGTAAATGTAGAAATATCACTTTGGATAGAAATATTCCATAAGGTCTTTAAATGTCTATATTTCTCTCATGACTATGTGAGTAACACTATAAGATTTAGCAGTAAGAATTTATTTTGATAGATTGAATTATGTAGAAAAATCAGGTTATTAAAAAAGGAATTCAAAATAATCATGGAATGAAGAACATCATGCTTTAATAAAAAACTTCAACTAAAATCATTATAATAAATTGGGACTCTTAAATTGGAATATAAATATTCTATCTCTTCTAGTGATTTCCAGAAACTGATCTAGATCAAAGGTGAATCCTCTCTATTCCAGCTTTTCAGTCATGGGGCTCTTTATGGAGTAGCTACTTTTCCCTTTTATCATTTTAGGAGTTATTTAAGGCAGAGCTTCCTATGAGACCTTTGGGAACATCTGAGATTATGCTATCTTGTTTTACTGCTCTGCTTATTATTTTGTTACTTTTATGGTGGGTGTTTTAATTTGCTTTATTTTTCTTGCTATGGATGTTTTATTCCCTTATTGGGTTTTTTTAATTGCTAACCACCTGGTAGATTGCAATAATAAATTAATTGGATAAACAAACCAGCAAACTAACTGAGGCCAAATCAGCCCTTTTGGCTCAAGGGCGATTGAAATTGGCTAAGGATATTGGTATCACTCAGATTGCTCCGTTTTTTAATTTATAGCTGAGATATAGATGTGATATGTTTAGTATTCTAACTGGCAGATATAGTTCCTGCTGTTATTCTTCATATGCTCAATTTTTGTACTGTGCCAAAGTCCTAACCTTTTTAGGGGTCTTGCCACCATGTGTTATTCCAATACTTTGTTTGCTGGTTATCTTTTATTTTGAACTACTCAATGCTATAATAAATACTTGGTTTGACTTTGATACTGCCAAGTGGAATATTAAAGCAGGTGAGAAAAAAGTTGGCTTAAGGAGATAAGTCCATTGGATCTTGATTGGGATAAAGAATTCAAATCTCTAACAGTCTGACAAAGTTTTCTAACATCTTCTTCTCATATCTTGCCTGATATTTATTTATTTTGTCATGTTTATGTAGTGTATATTGGAGGTAGTGACCCTTTGCAAGCTGTATGCAATGAAATTTCATTTTAATGTATACCGGTTAGTGTACATTCAAAGTGACAATAAGTTATTCTAAGTCTAACATGGGTTTCCATTTCAGTAATAGCCTATTTAGCCCTAGGAGTAACAAAAATTGTGTGCAAAAGCCACATTGGCTTATGCCCGTCTAGAACTGGATCTTCTATGTTGAGATGAATCAACATTAGAATCCCTAGAGCTGAGGCAATAATAAAATCAACCAATATGGAATCTTGCTGCAAAGGGATCCATTCCAGATTCATTTCCTGCAGAGTGAAATAACTCTTTAAAACTTTGCTTAATGATTTCTCTTGGATTTAACTTATTATAGGAGCACGCTTGGGGCCAAATAACTTCTGTGAGATTATTTCTGCTGTAAAGGTTGTAATGGCTAAATGGCTGCTGGTATATACTAGTCTCCCAATGAATAAAAGGAACTCAGTAGCACCTCAGTCCATCCATTTGCTAACTGATCTAATTTTCTCTCTCCAATATCAGGAGAAATGGAAAGGCATTTAAAATCCTGCCTTATTCTATTAAACTAATATTTGGCAAATTATGGTATTGGACCCACTTTGAAAAAATATTACCAGATTGCTAAAGCTCAAAGAATTTTTTTTTCTTCTGAGGAAAAACGATAAGAGAACAAGTGAGGGTCAGTTGTTTGTAAACTTAAGAAAGAATAAACGTCTTTATAATTAAAGAATGTAGCATATAAAAGGATATTGTCACCTACCCCTGAACTCATAGTAAGGATAAAAGATGAAAACAGCTGGAAGACCATCACTTGGTACAATCTCAAAGGTGGTTTTTTTTTTGCTCCAAAAAGCAACTGGATTGTTTTTTGAGGAAGAAAAAGATCGTTTTGCCTTTTATCCAAAAAGCTTCATGAATTGTGACTGGTTGGTGATGAGGTGGGAAGATAGAAACCTCCCATCAACCGTTCCTATCCTCCCAAGCTTGATTCAAATGTTTCCCTTATCTTTTAAAAACCAGTTGAACTATGAATATATTCTGCCTTCAGCATTCCCTTATTTCAAAACAGACGAACTGAGAGAATTAAATGTGATTTTCCTGTGCCAAGCTACTTCTATTTAGGAGGAATGTAAATGTATGCTACTTGTTAATAAATTATTTGTTGCTAATAAATAAACAATCTCCTCCCCCCCACCCCCACTGTTTGGTGTCTTTCAGAAGCTGTAGTTTCATCAAGGTGAACATGGGCTGCAAAAAGACTCCAGAATTTAAACATTGTAAGTTCTCAACTTTCGTAAAAATGCACCAAATTAGGTTGGTAACTTATCTGCATTTACATGCAAGTAAGTCTCATTAAATAGAGTATTTCTAAGCGCACACAATTTGATTTGCCCTAGAAATGAGATACTCTGAGGTTAGAAAATAATATGAAAAGTAACTTTTTTCCACTGAAAAGCTTATACCCCAAATGAAAGTTGTTATAAATAACTGAAGAATTGAGTGTCCCCTCACCCAGGATCACAGTCTGTTTAAGAAATTCTAGCAAATGTGGAAATACAGTTAAAAGTCAGTTTAAAACATTCAGAATTGGGAATTATGGAGGAATTCTTAAAAAGCAATGAGATAAAATCGCCATCACCTTATCCGTTCACAGAATTTACACTATTTCATTGAAAATCTCTCAAGGTTTAAAGTTTGATAAATAAAGTAATAAAAGAATCTGTGAAGTATACAAATGGATGGCTTGCCTGAGAGACAAAGATTGCTGGTGAATATGAAATTGTGTTGGTTTTTTAGAGAGCTAAAATAACGGTGAGCTGATTGGTGGGCTATAGAATCACTTACAAAAATCAATATCATTTCAACAAAATGAAATATGGATATGCCTCATTTAAGTGACATTGGGTGATTGAAATAATATGTTGAATAATATATTCGATTTATTAATTTTTAGGAAAAATCATGAAAGGGAGGTATACTTGTGATACTTTATTATCTGAATTTGGCTAACATTTGTAATGGTTCTACCCATTTCGGATAATTCAGAGATTTATCATGATCATTAAAATACAGAAAAAAGACATAATTCAGATCTTTTGGAACACTTACTCACAAACTATTCATACATAGTCATATAGAAAGTTGGAACAATAATGTAAACATTTACTAATACATGAAGGGTAGAGGAAAATAAAATGATTTGTGTTTGCAAAATATTGAAAGGTGACATACATTTTGTAGGAGTAATGCCCTATAGATCTGTGATTAAGTCTCCTAAGGATTGGAACCGGTTTTAGCATGTCTTCTTTGACAAGTTTGTTTTGTTCCTTGCATCTAGATAATATTCATCAACTTGATGAACTGGAGGTATTTGTTGGGAGATACTTCAGCTATTAGCCTTTTACCTTCCTCTCACAAATTTGTGACAGTAAATAAATAAGATATATCCCAAGCAGGTGAATGATCAAACCCTTGTATCCAGGATCATTGTTTTCCATCTGATTTTTACATTTTCAGAATCCATGAGGGGAAGTTATATGATTAAGCTAGAGAGAAACCAGGGGAATGTTTTCAGCCAATATGGAGAGATGATTTTGTGAAAGGGGAGGATTGCTACAGAGAGCAAGCATGGCATTTGCCCAATCACACATCATGACGGCTAGAAGGCACCAACACAGTCGACTCATAATTGAAGTAGATGAGTACAGCTCCAATCCAACCCAGGCCTTCACCTTCTACAACATTAACCAGGGACGTTTCCAACCTCCACATGTACAAATGTAAGTCCTACCATTCAGCTGATGCCACATCACGGATTACTGGATGGTTATTGCTGTGTCATCAGGTGGGATTCAGCCGGTACAAACTGGTTCGCGCAAACGGGTAGTTCCAGCAATCATTTGGCCCTGCCCACCTGCCCCTGCTGTATTCTGTCCTATGCTTCCTCTGTTTGAAGCCCAAATGATCAGCGTGGCAGCACAGATTGCTATGCCTCAGCTGTTTTTACTCACCAGGCTGCAGTAAAAGGTTAGTTTTCTTGCTATTTTGAAAAACCCTATGCGTGCTCAACGCATCGTTTGTTACTGGTGAATCCCACCAATGTGTATCATTATAATATGTCACGGAGCAGTCACCACTCCATAACCCTCGAGAATAATTCCTAGGTGAAATAAATATTTCTATTAATAAAAGCAAAGGATAGCTCTATGGATACACATATATGCATGTCATAAAGTAGCAACAGGCAGTTACAGGAGTTCTAAGTACATGTAAAATTGCAGCAACATTTGCTAACCCTACTAGGTAACCATACTGGACAGAAGGGAAAGTGGGGAATGACTGACACCTTTAAATATATTAATGGTGTGAATAAGGCTCTAGAAGGCAGGTTTTTCAGTATTAAGCAAAAATCAAAAACCCCGGGGGCATGACCTCAAATTGACAGGAGGATAGTTCAGAAGTAGTTAGAAAGCATTATTTCACAGAAAGAGTAGTGGAAGCTTGGAACCAACTTCAATCATCAGTCACTGAGTTTAAACATGCTTGGGACAAACATGTGTCTATCATCTGACAAAAATTAAAAAATAAATAAAAATTAAAAATGTTTTATTATTTGGCTATAGATTCAGGGATCTGCACACTAACAAAAGAATGGCCGAGCTAATGAAGTAATGTGAGCATTCATGTGAAAGTGCTTATTTTAATTCAGACCCAATATGAATAACAGGATAGTAAGATGTAATTAAAATAAATTTTATTTTTTTATTTTTTGGTAGATGAAAATGTCTCTAAAGGTAATTGCTCTTGAAGATGATTTACTTTTGATGTAACAATATGCACCATAGCTTCAAAATGAAAACTATTTAAAAAGTTGAGAGACAGAATGGAAAGAAAAAAATATTTAACTGTAACTACTAAATTCAGTATTAAAATATAAGATTAAATATTTTCTAAGAAATAAAAATGAGCAGCATTATTTTCTTTCATCTAGAAGACAGTTCTAATTAACTTCAACTAAACAATCTTCCTTCCCTTCCCCCCAGAAATCATGTGTACAGTATAATATCAGACATGCAAACTATAATAATTAACCCGGCAAAGACATTATTTGGCTACTAGAAATTGAAACTGAACCATGGATTTGTATCCACGTTTCTTACTTCCCCATTATCAAAGTTTATTTGCCACTGAATCTCAAGGATTGAGAAATAGGAAAATGTTTTAGCCAGGAATCTGAATTTATTTATTTTGCTGTGTTTTGGTTAGAAGCCTTATTCTCTATTACTATTTGTACTTGTAGAACATTTTGGGTAATTTCAGGCTGTTTTCCGTAAGATTTATTTTTTCTTTATTTGTAAGATGAAATCTAATTTGGAAGCAGAGATTGTACCTTACCTTTCAAATTCTAGCAGACCTGTACCATTTTTTGGTCTGCAGAAAATATTGCATTTTTGTAAATTAGTTTTCATGTATCCTACATGAAGTTTGGTTTTTTAAAAAAATGTTTGATTTTATTTATCTCTTGTGAGATTGATTTCTCTCAAAGAAAAAGAAAGCTCTGAACCCCTCAGCTTTAAGCTGCTGGCTTGGGACGTAGCTGGAGAAAGTTTGTCAATTTTGCTCTTTTATTTGCCAGAAGGACTGTAGAGAATTATTGGGATGAAATATATAGTCCCAGTAGGTTTCTGGGTGTGGTTTCAAAACTCCAGCCTCTACCCTACAAGCTGATCTTTGCTTTTACAACACACACACACACACTTCTACACTGAACCATGAAACGGTCAGTTTTTGTTCTATCAAGGAAACATGAAAGTCTCTTAAGGAAAAGTATTCTAATTTATTCTGTACAGTAACTTAAAATGTATAATTCCTAATTAGTTATATCTTACGTATATGTCAAAAACTATTTGTCTTAAGTTTCAAGTTAAACATGTACTGAGATTTCATTGGTGCGCAATGCGGTATTAATGAAAAGCACGACAAAATATTGCAAAACGTTGCCTCATAAACTAGCTTTGCTCATAAGCCACAATGGGTTAAACTGTTTTTAAATTTAAAATATTTAAAGGCAATCTGCAAATATATTCCATTAGGTGTAAAACTTAACTCAGAAAGTGTCTTTAATTAGGAAAAGTTTAAACATAGTTATACTATAGCTTTTTTTAAAAATTCATATTTATATGCTGCCCTTCTCCGGAGACTCATGGCGGCTTACAATTTTTGGAGCACAACCCAATGCGCTCAGCAATAGCCTTCATTCCATTGTATATGCCTGCTTATTACTAGGGCTTTTTGACCCTGCCCCAAGCGGCATTTTTACAAAGTCAGCTTATTGCCCCCAGCCATCTTGGGTCCTCAATTTACCTACCTCGGGAGGATGGAAGGCTGAGTCAACCTTGAGCCTGGTGGGATTCGAGCCTGCACTAATTTTGTCTAAGTATTGATGAAAACTCTTGAATTTTAAATATGTGTGGCTAAGCTGAGTATTTAACTTGTTTTTCAGATACTCTGAAAACATACTTCATATTGCAGCTATCAACTCGACACATGAATATAACATAAAGCATCTATATTTGTCTCTCAAACTTTATACATAGGGTAGATCCTGTTCCACACGATGCTCCCAGACCTCCAGGGTACACCCGTTTTGTTTGTGTGTCTGATACTCACTCCAGAACAGATCCAATTCAAATGCCATATGGAGATGTTTTAATTCATGCTGGTGATTTCACTGAACTGGGACTTCCTAGCGAAGTTAAAAAATTCAACGAATGGTTAGGTGAGTATCATGTAACAGATAATTATGAAACACTGTTCCACTTGTTCGATCCCTTGATACCTTCCTTCAGATATCTTGTAGATCAGGGATGTCAAACTCAATTTCATTGACGGCCACATCAGGATTGTGTTTGACCTCGGGGGGCCAGGGTGGGTGTGGCCAGCTTGACATCACTTGTCGAGGTTCTGTTTTCAGCCACCACAGCCTCCTACAGCTCTCTGCCAGCAAAACCTGAGCTTGGGGAGGCTTCACACGGCCTGCCTGGGCTCCATTTTCAGCCACGATGACCGCCTGCAGCCCTCTGCAGACTTTCCCGAGCTCTGTTTTCGCTGGCAGAGGCACTGCAGGCTGGTCCTTCACTGTTTCCAGGTCATCCCCATGGGCCAGATCTAAGCACCCCACAGGCCGAATCCGGCCCACAAGCTTGAAACCCCTATATTTAACAACCATGTCTTCCAATTGACAACAAACAAGTTTACTCTCATTTAGAAGATTCCTCAGATGGACCAAGTGGAATAACAGAGCTCAGCTAATTTGGTAGACTCTAAGATTGAGGCTGGAAGAAGCAGTGGTATAAAAAGGAATCTGTAGGTAAACTGTACTTTAAAGGATCATTCCTATAGTATCTGACTAGAGAAATATACTTGATAATTATCAGATGAAGAACTGCTTCAGTCTTCTGCCCTTCTTTAAGCACTAATGGAAATTCTAGAGGCAAAATGGAGGGAGCAGGTGCTGACTTGCAAAACTTACCACATTTCCAATTGTGGAATCCTAAGGTAAAACCTCAGTTGTACCAATTAAGTCTGCACCTTATAGATCTCCTCTCTTAAAGAAAGACAGAATATTGCAGAAAAGAGGAAAAAGCTTTCCAGGCAACAAACATCAGTGAAGATTATTTGCAATTTAGAGCCTGAACCACAAGCTCAGGATAAATGATCCCTTTATATCCTTTGTATTCCACTCATGGACTCTGCCTTAAAAGCTGAATGACATGATCACAAATATAAGACCTTAGGAAGTTAATTGGAGCCAATCAATATCAAATGGAATCCATAGGCACTTTGTATTTTAAGTCTGAATTTATTTGGAAGTGGAAAAAGATCTTTCAAAAAGTTTTCCAAATAATTCATAGATCAAGCATCTTTACCTTCAAATTATTTTTCATGAACTGCACTTGAACTAAGCATTCTAGTTTCCAAATATGGAAAAATCTCTCCAAGAAAGCACTACAAGAAAATATTGCCAGCTTTGCCAGTTTGAAAAAGATGGCAGTTTCCCTTCCATTTCAGGCAATGGGAGGCAAACTTACCTGAAAATGAATAGAAGTTTCATTCCATAAATAATTCCAAATTTATTGATTAGGTCAGAGGTGTCAAACTCAAGGCCTGAGGGCCTCATCCAGCCCACAGGGTGCCTAAATTTGGATCACCAAAACGCCCACCATAGCCACGCCCACCATGGCCATATTCACTATGACCACACCCATCCCCAGCCACACACACCTAGCCCCCTAGGGTCAAACACAACCTTGATGCGGCCCTCAATGAAATCAAGTTTGACACCCCTGCATTAGGTATTATTCTCATAATTCAGAGAGTTGTAAGCAGTCCAGCTGTATCCAAGCTTTTGCATAATATTCAACCATTTCTATTTGCCAGGTTGATCGGGATAGTGGGGATGATTTTGAAGCAGGCAGCTACACTGAACCCCATTTGAGTGACAGAAAACACCCCCCCTCCATCGATCAGCTCCCACACAGATTTAGAAAAAGCACTCATCCCACAAATTACAACGGGTGCATTTGCAGATACTATTTTCTTAGCAAATTCTTCATCTACCACAGTAGATTTGGAAAGTTGCAGTCTTAATCACAGGCATTTGGAAAGAAATTCTAGAGATTTTAGTGAAATCTTTCAAGCAAATTGTCCTTGGTATAGAAGTACCTTTTTAGCACAGGCAATTATCTCTCTAAGATGTGTATACCTTTTTCTATTCTGTTTATATAGATATATGGGCATAGCAAATCCATTTTGTGCTTTACATTTTTATTTAATTGTTCACTTTTATGTGTTAGTAATGCTCAGATACAATAATTTAAAGAAGACTTAAGAAGGTGTATTCATTTCCAACGTTAATGTAAATTTCCCAGACTCTAGCCAACTGTTTAAACATAGAACTGTCAATGAGATGCTTAAAATGCAATCTCAGCAATGATATTATCTTTAGTGTATCACTCACTGCAGTATTCTAAAAGACTGAAATGAGGAAAAGAAAGCTTTAAGTGGGCACTTATATGATTGCCACTTCGCTCATAGAATACTAAAATCTGTTCAACAAAATGCTTGGTGAAAAGTGAAACAATTCTGCTATTAAGAAGCTTGCGTTTATGCCTTACTGAAGTTAATGTGGCATTTATTTTTAAACCTTCCTCACTTAATTAAGTATCTTTTTCAGCAGGAAGGGATCAATAGATAAGGATTTAGGAGTATACTGTATGTGGAAGTTGTACAGATTATAAGAGACTAGTTTTTAAAAAAAGAATAAATATTTTGAGCTACTTAGTATTCGAGGAATTGACTGCTTTTTATACTTGAGATAAGAAACACACATCCATTCATCCATACAGTTGGTCCTTGACTTATAACAGTTCATTTATTCACTGTTCAAAGTTACAACAGCACTGAAGAAAGTTACTTACAATTAGTCCTTGCACTTACAACCATTACAGCATCTCCACAGTCATGTGATCAAAAATTGGTTGCTTGGCAACCAGCATATATATACGACGGTTGGAGTGTCCTGGGGTCACCATTTGTTACCATTTGTTACCTTCCCAGCCAGCTTCCGACAAGCAAGATCGATGGAGGAAACAGGATTAAGAGCTGTGGTAGCGCAGTGGTTAGAATGCTGTACTTCAGGCTACTTCTGCTGCCTGCTGGCTGCCTGCCTACAATTTGGCAGTTCAAATCTCAGCAGGCTCAAGGTTGACTCAGCCTTCCATCCTTCTGGGGTGGTAAAATGAGGACTCAGATTGTTGGGGGCAATAGGCTGACTCTGTAAACCGCTTAGAGAGGGCTGTGAAGCAGTATATGTGCTATTGCTAAGTGCTATTGCTATTTGCTTAATGACCTTATGATTCATTAACAGCTGCAGTGATTCACTTTACAACTGTGGCAAAAAAGTAATAAAACTGGGCATGATTCACTTAACAACCACCTTGCTTACAACAGAAATTTTAGTCCCAGTTGTGCTCATAAGTCAAGAATTACCTGTATTGATAATTATTTACAGTACTGCTTCATCTCGCAACTCTCGTTTCAGTCCACCAACATAAAAGAAGTATTTTTATCCTTGAATTAACTTTGTAAAAAGAAAAACAAATGCTGTTTATTCTCTAAATATAAAATTTAAAAAATTACTTAAGCTTTTAAGTTTTAGATGAAAGTTTCACTGTTCCTCAAAGCAAAACAAGGGGAAGTGATTCATGCCAGCCGTTTATTTACATCCTGAAGATGACTTGATATCAGGCTGAGTCAGCCATGGAAAGTGAGTGAAGGAAAAACAGCACAGAAGACATTAGAAATGGAGGCCTCCCTAAATTTCATCCCTGCATTTGCATCCTCAGTCTAACTGGTTGACATATATTGGATGTGATGAAAATTCGACCATAGCATGTTGACTGCTTTAAACAATTTATTTATTTTTAACATATATTAGATGTTGGGCCAATTCGATTATTAGATAGAGACCTCCTAATCTGAAATATTTGTTTATATATTTGCTAAATAAGGATGAGGAAGTTTATAACTATTTACAGACTTGTTATGTAAGGAGAGGAAAATTTATCAGGGTTTTTTCTTTTCTTTTGAGCATCCAGCAAGGATGGATTTTTAAAAAATATATGTTTCATGTTCCATATTTGGGTGATTTTTTTTCTTTTTTTCCTTTTATGTACACATTTTTTTTGTGTTGTTTCTGTTGGATGAATGTTTTTCCTGTTTTGTATTTTATTCCTATTGATAAAACATGATAAATATATTTATTATAAATATATTTATTTAAAAAAAGAAAGAAAATGTGGCCATAGCTTCTATCAAGAGTATTGTAAAATACTAACATGGATTTTAAGCATTTTACATACAGTACAATGGATTCTTATATTTTCCCATCAGTATACTGGATAGAGTCACACTAGCCACATTTAGAATAAATCCCCTGAAAAATGACTCAGTCATGCCCAGATTTAATGCTACCAAATTTAATGAACATAACTGGAATCAGGACATAATTAATCAAAATTAAAACATTAACATTAAGGCCGAATGTCTGTCTTCGTATCTGAGAGTAGATCTTGATGAGCACAATGGATTTGAGTAAAGTTTTGCACATTTTTCTTCCTTTCATTCAGTCATGTCTGATTTTTGGAGATTGTCTGGATAAGTCAAGATTTGTTTTCTTGAAAGCCTCTTCCTCATACTTTTTCTCATACTTTTCCAGTAGGGTTGTTCCTTACAGCAGTTTTAAACTGTTTGTTTGCCTCAACTGGCACCAGATGGAAATAAATTGTGGTCTAGATTTCAATTCATTCCTCAACATCGACCAATCATTCCATGCTGATGGTGGTTGCTGTGGCCCTGATTGGTGAATTCATCTGCTTCTTTGCCCTTCCCACCTATGCTAAGAAAGCAAGCACCAATACCTTTCATTTCCAGAGTTAGGTCTTTGAGATGGTGCTTTTCCTTGATAGATTTTTGAGTGACTCTCTTCCTCCCATTAAGTGTGTTGGACACTTTCAGTTTGGAACTTGTAGACATTTAATGACCCCATAATCCCTTGCGGGGTGGAGTCTGGGCAACTGAATGGAACTAGCAGAGTGTTTTAATGGCCGGATGTCCTTCCTGTTGCCAGTGAGGAGTTTTGTTTGTTTGTTTGTGAGGCGAGAGCTTCACGTCTAGGCCATTGCACCACTCAACTTGTAGACATTTAAGTACGAAAGAAGATACCAGCATTTAGTGGTATCTTCTTCCTATTAGTTGGGATAGAAAGAGAAATTGGATGGACTCTTGTGTATTTCAAAAGGAAAGGGATGGGGGCCACTTTTCCTCCAAACTTGTGAAAAAAAAAGTCAGTGTTTCACCAATCCACTGTGGGAAAGAATCCTTTCAGGCTGCTTATGCCTGCAGAAGTATTTTTTGACATAGAACAGAATGTCTTCTTCAAGGACAGGAATTATTTGAAGACAATGTTGTGTATTACTGTCTTCTAGAAACCATTACTGGACTGTTCTCAACCCAGACCAAGGAGCATCTGTAGATGAGCCTTCAGAAGTACAGGAAACTGTCTTGTCTTAACTCAAATTATAATTAAGAATGAAGTAATAATATTTTATTCATATTCACCTTTTCTATTCAGCCAGATCGAGAAAGGTGTTAAGTGTCAAACAGATGCAAAGGAAGAAAAAACAAAACATAATGTAAAAACATTTATAAAAATAAAAATTATGATAAAATAAACTGCACAAAGATTATTAACTATACACATTTGCCTATTTGAAAAATTGTGGCTAAATATTTTGGTAAGGGCAATTAATTCCATGATTCTCCATGTTAAAAGGAAACTTTCCAAGTTATTAATGGCTGTGGGAAAGACTAGGAAAACTATTTTGCAAAGTCATCAGAACCAAAGTTGTTAATTGATAAGCCTGACATATCTGTAACCACCATATTGATTGCAGCTGCCACTATAATAAATGTACAGAAGCTGTATGTTTAGAGGAATTTATTTAAATAACCCACATAAACACAGTCACTGAAGCAATAACACCAGCTAGCTTGAAGTAGTTATGTTTGATGGATGGTTATCTTAGATGGCTGAAAAATATTTAGAAATAACAATAGGAATAAAGTTGTGAATATAAACTCAGCACACTTCTTTACATCTGTCAGAGGTTTAAGAATAGCAGCTCAAAACCTGTATCCTAGATATATATGTGAAAAACTGTGGGATGTTGAAATGTAAAAAGTACTCAAGTAATTTCAGTGTATCTGAAAAGGAACATGATGATTTGCAGCGAAGAAATCATTTGCTGCAAAGCATCTTTAATTCATTTAAATATTTACATTTATGATATAATTATCCTGTGTGCCCTGGGTATTTATGCAGTAATTGTGAGATGAGGCTATTTTGAAAGTCTGTGCAGTACAGTCACCGGAGGAGTACCTGTTCTATTGTTTCTAAAACCACAAAGGCATTGTCTCTCAGATGAGAGTGTGTCAGAGATAAGGTCTGCTGATGGTTAGGTTACTTCAAAATTAGTTAAGTTCACCCTAAGGTATCTGTGAGAGTACCTGTTTGATTGTCTGGCAATAAAGGTTGGGAATCTGGCTAGATCCAGTTGGCACTCTGTATCTGCTACACATTTTTTAATGAGTGCTTTGACCTAATCATATCCCATGCCATGTAGGAGACTTGGAGAGAAGTCCAAGGTTAGGTTTTAGTTGCAAGGCCCTTCTTGTATGTAGACTGAAAATCTTTCATCATAGTTGGAGATGCTAAGAGGAAAAAGAGATAGTTTGAGCTCATAGTTGAATATGATAGCAATAGCATTTAGACTTATATACCACTTCACGGTGCTTTATAGCCCTCTCTAAGCGGTTTATAGAGTCAGCATATTACCCCCAACAATCTGGGACCTCATTTTACCCACCTCGGAAGGATGGAAGGCTGACTAAATCTTGAGCCTGGTGAGATTCGAACTGCCAAATTTCAGTCAGCCAGCAGTCAGCAGAAATAGCCTGCAGTACTGCATTCTAACCACTGCATCACTGCGGCTCATCCAACTCTAGCTTCCACTTTCATGAAGCCTGTCTCCAGTGCTCAGAGTATCATTACTTTTTGAGATTTGAAGGGCCAATCTTATAAATTTGGATTGAACAAGTTCTAATTGTGCAAAATTGGGGAAGAGGCCCAGATGAACATCATAAGGAAGTTGTACTATTGGCTTGTCTTCAAATAATTTGAATGCTGCATGTTTATAGTGCTCATATCTTGTTTGGAGGAATTTAAAGATGACAGACAAATTCTCCTCTTTGCATCTTCAGCAGTGTAGTCCCCATGGAGTTACCTGCTGCTCACAGAATGAAGGACTATTCCTATAAATTTGAAACAGGAGTCCTGCTCACTCATGGGGCCCTTTTAGCAAAAGCCTTGATTTTAGTTGTCTGGAGTTCTAGCTGGTCTTCTTTGCAGTATACTCTTAGTTCTCCCAGTGCTCTTTTAAGACCAGCAGATGTTCTTCAAAGTATTGCTCCAACCTCTGCCTTGAGTAGATTAGAGATGTGACTTCCAACAAGTGTTGGAAAGTGAACATTGGTGTCAAAGGGGATGGCCCACCATATTGATATAGAATTTGAATAAGAGTAGTGCCAATATGCAGGTGAAGTAGGTTGATCATGTGTTTAAAATATACAGTTATCCCAGTGACTTTAGCTTGGCTCATTGTATGAGAGCTCAAATTAAAGTAGTGGTGAAGCTTAGATGAAGAAGACCCAGGTTTTTTCCTGACTCAGTCCTCAAGCTACTTTGGGCCACTCATGCTGAGGGATAAACTAAAGGGGAATTCCAACATACTTCACTGTGAGTTTTCGAGAGGAAAGCAAGGTATAAATGCAAAACAGTTGCCTAACTTCACCAGTGCAATTCTAATTCTAAGTATGGTGTGTTTCATCTTTAGTATTTCTTTGGAGTGTCCAGATACATCTTCAGCACAATTTAGAATAAATGAATTTAAGTTACAGTTCCTAGAATTTCCTGGCTGGATAAAGTGCCTATTCTGGAAATTGTTATCCTATCATACAACACATTGGAAAGATTAGCATGGTTTTATGTCCTTTAGAATAAAAAAAAATCCCACAAACGTAACACTGAACAAATGTCTATTTTTCTCCTTTTTAGGTAGCCTACCATATGAATACAAGATTGTGATAGCAGGTAATCATGAGCTGACATTCGATCAAGAATTCATGGCAGACTTAATCAAGCAGGACTTTTATTATTTTCCCTCAGTATCAAAACTGAAGCCAGAAAGTTATGAAAATGTGCAGTCTCTCTTAACGAACTGCATATACCTGCAGGATTCAGAAGTAACAGTTAGAGGCTTCAGGATATATGGTTCTCCATGGTAAGCATTTAAAACCTTGATTGTGTTGATGAGCGAAGACATTTCCTGTTTGTATTTTAATGGCTATACAACAGCAATGGCATTTGCCACACTGTAGACGGTTATATATTGATTGGTAAAGTAATGGATTCAAACACCTTCAATTAACTGAAAAGGCGCCCCTGGTGAATCAAGCAAAGATACACATAGACACTGTTAATTGCAAATGGCAAGTCCATTTTTCAAAAGTTGTTTTTCCTTCTTTTACATACACAAATGTGTTTCTTTTGAAGTGATAATGTCCTGTTATGTAATTTGTGTTTCATCTCAAAGTATGCTTCGAACTTCAGAGAAATTGTTCTCTCCCCAGACAGAAAGGCTAATCAATTAAAAGTAGTTAAAATCACTAACTAATAAATTAAAAGGAGTGCTTAATTGATTGCCATTTCATTAGTTCACTGCAGGAAAAAGAAATTAACTAAAGTTCACAGGTAGAATGTAATGCCAACTTCATTAAAAGTCCCAGATTTAAACTGTAGCCAATTCCAGGTAGAAACTCTAGAGTTGTTGATTTAGACCAAAGTTAACATATAATCTGTTAACAGTACTGAAAGTGATGCACTGAGTAATGAGATGCAATACTACATACAATACATCCTTGAATCAGATTGCGTTTCTCACTTTTAAAAATGTTTGATTCCAAGAGCTTATGTGGAATTTCAGTTATGTGGAAGTCAATGGCACATTAAGCCATATTATGGTAAACAAAAAGAGATTTATTATGGCATAAGCATGGGATGTTATTAATCATGTCTCTTGGCAAAAGTAGATGAGATATTTGCTATGTGTGAAATTCATCTTCCGATATTACAATGCCTTCTTTTGCTAAATTCAATGGAAGGGAGATGGGTTGAACTTTCTGCCTGCAATCATTCCTTGATGCAGTTCCATGCCTAAAATGGTTATTAGCCATGGAGGCCAAGGCATGATAAAGCTATTATATCCTTCCATTGCTGTAATGGAGTGGAGAAATTTCTGTCAGAGGTTTACATTCTCTCCCATTATCCTCAAGAGCTGTTCTATTTTGTAGGTGTCATTTTGGCTAATAATTTTGGCTGTTGATAGGTTCTAAGGTTGTGCAAAACCTTTGATAGAGGGACTTTGCAAAGCACATTCATTGAAACAAAATATGTCTGTTCCAGCCACATCCTTTGCAAATCCTGCATGGTCACTTCAAATGTTCTCCTTGGATAGCTCTATATATCCATCCATGCTTTGTATATCCATCCATGTGCTGCTGATTTGTTTCAGAGAGACCCAGTGAAAGAGTTGTCTGAATCTGCACATGATGATAACCAGGATTACATTCTAAACTTAAATTACTTACTGTTATAAGCTGCCCATAGTTATTGTGAGGTAAGATGGACAGATAATCAATTTTACAAATATATAAATAAAAAACAGTTGTCCAACTCTTGAAAAAGGATACGGCTGCTTTAATAATTTGAAGAGAACTGTTTCTTCATGCTAATACACTCTGAAAGGCCTCTTTCAAATGCTGAGAGTGGTCCAAAAGGACCAAAATGTTCATAAATTCAGAAGGAAAAGGAGCAGGGGAGGGCTTCAAAAATTTTAGCAACTGGTTCTCTGCCCAGTTGCTGGGTGGATGTGGCCATGGTGAGCATGGGCTAGTAGGCCTCCTGCACCATGAGGGGGCGGGCGTTTTCACCCTCCCCGGGCTCTGGAGGCTTTCCTTGAGCTTCTGGGAGGACAAAAACGGCCTCCCCGGGCTCCAGAGACCCTGTGGAGGCCAAAAACAGGCCCGTTTCTGGCCTTCTGGAGGCTCCAGGAAGCCCATTTTTCACCCTTCCTGAGCTCTGTGCAGGCCCTCTACTTACCTGGGATCCAAAATGGGCCACGTAGGGACTCCTGGGAGGGGTGGGTTGGGGTGGGCAGAGCCAGCCAGGGTGGGATTTGCCAGTTCACCAAACTGGCCATAAAATTAGTACCAGTTTAGCTACGGATTCGCCTGAACCGGGCCAAACCGGTAGCAGCCCATCCCTGAAAAGGAGTGTAGAATTGAACCACAAACTCATGAAATGCAATAAGCTAGATCTGTGATCTGTAGGAGGTTGGTTAAAATTTACCCTCACCTGTCCTGATGCTATCTTCTGGATCTTTATAAGAAGCTATCTGTTGCATGACAGGTGTATCTCAGATATTATTTCATATCGGTAATGTCACTCCCTTTCTTTTCTGCACTGAGTACCCTGAAATTATCTAGCTTGCTTCTTTAAAAAATTTCTGTAGTCGTTTTTTCTAGACTGAGAGGAATAACATTTCCTTTCTTAAAATTAGCATCTGCTAATGAAGAAATCTCTCCATTAATTCTTTTGTTCAAAAGGGGAATTTTGTACTAAGCCCAACTTCCCAATTAAAAATAATATTTAATACCTGTAAAGCAGCAGGTTCTACTTTAGAAAGAGCTGTGGTGTAATAAAACAGTTTGTAAGATGTATGTTGCTCTTTTAAAAAAAAAACATGAAACAAATGGAAAAATTCAGGCAATTTATATAGCCCACACAGTGCCCTAAAGAAGAAAATACAGAATATTCTACGGAATGAAGAATTTTGATCTTTTTCAATGACCAATTTCCATTTAAAAACAACCCAATTTACAGTATTACATGGCTGATAAAATTGATATAAAAGCCTTTGTGAAGTAGGTGGTAAAAATCTCAGGAGCTGGAATTGTGATTAAATAAAATTTCTTGTGATCATGAGATGGGGCTTAAATGCACTACTCATCATTCTTTCTCCTGATAAAATTATTCAGCTTTATTATAATGAAAATCTCAGGCGAACACAGCTTTTCTCCCCTCTGGAGCCAGCCTTGATTCTTTTAGTATCTATATACAGTGCTAAGTCCAGATAACTAAAGGCTATATCAGAAATCATGCGGAAAATTTTTTAAGGAATGCCTTTAATTCCATGGACCTTGGCTAAAACTGCCACATCAAAGCAGATTCATGGATCGAAATGGGGACCTGATTTGAAGAAATCCATTGAATCAGGGATTTCCAACTGGTTTTCCACAAAGCCTTTTCTAGATTTGTTTTGCTTGTTCCAGACAATCCTACATGAAACACCTCAGCTTCACTTCCACTTATGGAGAAGGTGGTGTGAGGGCTGTCTTTTGCCAGTGTGAATATGTGTGTTATGAGGAATAAATAAACAGAACTTAAGACAATTTTACAGTAGCTTTTTAGATAAATTGGAAGTCACAACAGATTAGGAAACAGAAAGAAATCACAGTCACCCTAGAGCAGTGATGGCTAACCTTTTCGGCACTGAGTGCCCAAAGCACATGCACATGTGAGTATCCCCAAAATGCAATGCGCGCATGTCCCCCGTGCATGCGTCTGACTCCACGCATGCATCCCCCCACATGTGTCCCACCCCACGCGCATGTGCAGCAGAGACTCAAAGAGCAGCTGGCCAGCGGGAGGTACGCGCACATGCGCAGCACAGCTGAGTTGGGGCGATGGCTCACGTGCCCACAGAGAGGACTCTGCGTTCCACCTCTGGCAAGCATACCATAGGTTTGCCATCACAGCCGTAGAGTCAGAGGTGGTATTCAGCAGGTTATGGCCAGTTCTGGAGAACCTGTAGCGGAAATTTTGAGTAGTTCAGAGAACCGGCAAATACCACTTCTGACTGGAGATTTTACAGTATCCTTCCCCTGCCACGCCCACCAAGCCACGCCCACAGGACCGGTAGTAAAAAAAATTGAATCCCACCACTGCTTAGAGTGTCCAAAAGTCCAAATGGTGACCACGATGACAACAATCAGAGGTCTTCTGTGTTGCATATGACACCCATTTAAAAATGAGCTTCAATAGCACCATTGCAGCCACCATTTGGACTTTTTAAAAAATCACATCCTGTGGACATCTGAGGTCAGACTTCATGGACGCATCTCAGTATGTATTCTCTAAGTGAGAGTAACCCTTTAAATGCAATAGAAATTTTCAAGATTGAAATTTGGCATTCGCTATCCTACTGTTGGCGCCCTACCTGCTCATAGTCCTGCATAGTATAAATTTAAAACCTTGTAGGCTTTAAATGTATCCATTTATTTCAATTAGCCAGATTGTTTTGTATTTTCTCTGTATATACCTGCTGGGTGGCAATTCCACATTCCAGGCTGGTTGAGTATCTGTCTCTGTGCACTGATTTTCAGTGGAAAGGTAAGATTGGCTTCCCAATTCTGAGGAGAATTTGTTTCATCCTCAGATATAATTTTACTTACTTAATGCTTGGTATTAATTTTGTGGAATAGATTTAAATTATTATTTGTGAGCATTCCGGTATCTTTCCTGCTATCTCCATAGTTTGTAATAATGGGACATGGAAATCCAAATTCAGAAAGAAGTAGAGAAAAGCACTATCAAAAATAGAACTGGAAGTTACTTTAAAGAATATATTCTGCATTACTAGAAGAATAGAAAATGTTACACAACTTCAGTTTCTTCAAATACAGTAACGATGGCAGATATGATGAGGAAGGACATCTGACCTGCTATGAATAAAACTGTGGTTCCTCTTTAACTGATAAGTTCTGATCAGACTTTGGAGAAGAATAGATTTACACCACTGTATGGTTATGGCCATTGCGTGTGTGTAACAATCTTAGCTGATATATCAGAAGTTCAAAGAAGAGGAGTTGGCAAATTTGACTGATTCGTTTGGGATGTTAAAAGATGTTAAAAGGAGCTTATTGCTATCTTTCAGAATTTGATACTGCTTGTGGAGGCTAAATTATGTTAAGAATATCATATTTTAATTATTCCCTGGATAATGTATAAGTGACTTCACTGTAGGTGTCCAAATAAATAATTGCAGTTATTCATGTACCTGAACAAAATAAATTCTAGATGTTCTAAAGCAGGGGTGTCAAACTGGCAGTCTGTGGGCCAGATGCGTCACGCGCAGGCCATGCCCACCCTAGCTCCGTGAAGGGACAAAACATAGCAAAACATCATATGATGACAACGTGACACTGCTGTGCCACGTGAATGACATAAAAAAGACATAAAGCACAGGAAAGAGCAGGGGTGGGCGGGCAGGCCCACATGCTCATCAGAGCAAACCAGTTCGGAGCCAGCTGATTGTTGGAACAAGGGGTTCGCCTGAACTGGTCTGAACTGGGAGAATCCCACCCCTGGTTTTCTGTCAACCTGGAGAGAGGCATATAGTAGGTTCTGATCAGGGGTAGGATTCTACCAGTTCAGTCCAGTTCTATAGAACCGGTTGTTATGATTCTGCGCAGTTCGGAGAACTGACAAATCATGCCCTGAGCTGGCTCCACCCCTCTCAAACTTCCCCTTCCCACCCAGCCAGTCCTTATCGCGCATGTGCAACATCGCTGACTGCATTCTCTCCCACCCAGTCACTCCTTAAGGTATTTCTTTTTTTTCTCCCCTCCTGATAATCAGCTGTTCCAATGATCAGCTGTGCCAGGATCCCCCTTGATGTCTTATTGCTTTGCCCAGGAGGCTTCCCTGAGGCCCAAGAGGCAAAAAGGGGTGGGGGGAGGTATGGGAGGGGATGCAGGGGGGGCTGCGCCCCTTGCACTCCATTTTTTTGCCTTCCTGGGCCCCAGGGAAGTTTCCTGGGAGAAAGAACACCCCTCAGGAGGCTTCCCTGAGGCCAGAAGGCCCAAAAATGGAGCATGGGGGGATGCACAGCTCTGTTTTTTTGTCTTCCTGGGTCCCAGGGAAGCCTTCTGGGAGCAAAAGCGCCCCCCCAGGAGGCTTCCCTGAGGCCCAGGGGCCAAAAAAATGGGGGGGGGTAGAGTGCTGCAAAAAAGCCATGCCCACCTAGCCATGCCCACAGAACCAGTTGTTAAAAAATTTGAATCCTACCCCTGGTTCTGATTCACATTCTGACTAGTGTTTTTTTAAATTTTAATAAGTGACTTACCTGAGAGAATAGATGAGATACTTATTAAGTTTGCAAATGGAACAAAATGAGGTATGTTTTGACCTCAAAAGACTTAAGATTCAAAGGTTTTTGTTGGTTCCTGTCCAACAAAATGCAATTCAGTGCAGTTAGGTGAGAACTGAAACTACCCTGGAGGGCATATATGGGGTCCCCCTAACCAATTTGCTCAGATTGAAAAACCTACCTAAATAAGCAGGGAAATGTTTCAGACCAAAAAAAGGAAAGTTCAGTTGCCATGACTCAACTTCCAGACATTCCATCAAATAGTTGCCTCATTCTGCAGCTTAAAAAATGAAGGAAAAAATATATACAAATTGTCATATAAGGTAAAAGTAAAGGTTCCCCTCACACATACGTGCTAGTCATTTCCGGGTCTAGGGGGTGGTGCTCATCTCTGTTACAAAGCTGAAGAACCAGCGCTGTCCAAAGATGTCTCTGTGGTGATGTGGCCGGCATGACTAAATGCTGAAGGGGCACGGAACACTGTTACCTTCCTACCAATGGTGGTCCCTATTTTTCTACTTGCATTTTTACATGCTTTCGAACTGCTAGGTTGGCAGAAGCTGGGACAAGTAATGGGACCTCACTCGGTTACCCAGTGCTAGGGATTTGATCTGCTGAACTGCCGATCTTTCTGATCAACAAGCTCAGCGTCTTAGCCATTGAGCCACTGTGTCCCTTAATTGTCATATGCACTTTACCAAAACATGCATTTTGAAGTAATGGTTTCTAGGTAATATGCATTTTCACATGCATCTTTCCTCAATAAATAAATTATTCTATGCAGAGTTCCCCAGTGTAATAATTTTTGGTATCGGTTTTGAGCTGAATACTGCAGGGAAAAAGAATCTGGGGGAAAATGCAGGATTTGGGAATAACTAGGATCTAATTTGCATAGAAGTCCAGGAAATGTGAATTAGGCCAGTTTGCTTTAAAATGATCCAAACCAAGTCTTAATTGTTAGTCCACTGTGTTTCTTCCTTTCCCTTTTCTCCCTAATGTTTCTTTCATTATCCATTAAGATTACCTCCATAAAAAAATAAATATAACCTCAAGATTGATAGGTTCATTTCAGAATAAGGCCTTAATTTTATTTTATTTTGTCATTAATTAATTATCCCTTGTTTATTTTCTCAACATTGCACAGATCTTGACTGTTACTGGAATGTGCATCAATTAAAGTCAAATATTTATTTCATCACGTGTGACATGTTAAATATTTGTGGTCATTCCCACAGTAGGAAGTTCTAAAGAGCAAATATTTCTTGAAATGTATAGTTTAGTTTACTTTATTGGCATTGCACCACGTACAACGAAATTCAATGCCATCTTCAGTGTACATCATACATAAGAAAACTATAAAAATAAAACAAAAACACACATCCTTCACATTCTATACAATTGAATTGAAAACCCGATATTGCATTAATATTGCACTCCATAGTAGAAATCAATATAGTTACTGCCCTGGGATAGAAGCTATTTTAAGCCTATTTGTCCTTGTTTTTATTATCCTGTACAGTCTGCCAGATGTTAACAGTTCAGAAAAAGGGTGACTGGATGAGATGGATGTTTAAGAATGTTTTTAATTTTCTTAAGGTGGCGGGAGCTATAAAGCTCTTCCAAGGAGGGGAGAGGGCAACCAATGATCCTCTGGGGAATGATGTTAACCAGAGGTGGTATTCATGAGGTTCTGACCAGTTCTGGAGAACCGGTAGTGGAAATTTTGAGTAGTTTGGAGAACCGGCAAATACCACCTCTGACTGGCCCTGCCCTCATCTATTCTCTGCCTCCTGAGTCCCAGCTGATCGGCTGGGTCTTCTTTTGTTGCCCTGCACAGGAGAACAGAGCTAGAAAGCAGGTTAGTGGGGTGGGGAGGGAATGGGGATTTTGCAGTATCCTTCCCCTGCCATGCCTAGCAAGCCATGCCATGCCCATCAAGCCACGCCCACAGAACCAGTATTTGCCACTGTGCAATTAGCAGACCATGCAGAGGTGCAGTAAGTTAAGTGCAGTAAGACCGAGGAGGTATGATTACCTAATCTGACCCTCTGAGAGCGGACTGACAGGAAATCCATAATCCATAATCCAAAGGCAGATTGAATAAGATAGCTCAAGGTCCATTAGTTTAGACACTAGTCTATGTGGAAGGATTGTTTTAAATGCAGAACTAAAATCAAAATGTATTTTGATTATTAATGCTAAATATTGATCTGAATAGTACATTGATGGACTTTCTCTGAGCTCTGGTGGTGGCCGGGGCCACTAGCTGATTGGAGGGGATAATTGGGCTTTCTCCTTGGAGATATTGTACAGAGGCAGTTGGGAGATACAGCATCAGCCAAAAAGTTCTTCCCACCCCCCAAGAATGTAGGGCAGAGTGAAATTGAATCGGTTGATATATTGAGCCCACCATACTTGTTTTGGGGGTAATTTCCTGCATGCCTTTAAGGCTTTTAAATTATTATGGTCTGTCCACATTTCCAAAGGGCTTTACTGACTTCTAGGAAGTGTCTCCAAGTAAGGAGTGCCCACCACACAGTGTAGACCTCCTTTTCCCAGACTTTCCACCTGTGCTTGGCATTGGACAACATTTTAGAGGTGTTTGCATATGGATGTAAAGTCTCTTGTTGATTTTTCTGAAAAAGAACAGCCCCCCATTACTGGCATCAACTTGAATGACAAATGGGACATTTGCAGAGGTGGTATTCAGCAGGTTCTGGAGAACCAGTAGCGGAAATTTTGAGTAGTTCAGAGAACTGGCAAATACCACCTCTGATTGGCCCTGCCCCCATCTATTCTCTGCCTCCCGAGTCCCAGCTGATCGGCTGGGTCTTCTTTTGTTGCTGTGCACAGGAGAACGGAGCTGTAAAGCAGGTTAGTGGAGTGGGGAAGGAATGGGATTTTGCAGTAACCTTCCCCTGGAGTGGGGTGGGAATGGAGATTTTACAGTATCCTTCCCCTGCCACACGCACCAAGCCACATCCACCAAGCAACACCATGCCCACCAAGCCACGCCCACAGAACTGGTAGTAAAATCTTTTGAATTCCACCAGTGGACATTTGGGTCTGGGTGCTTGAGCAAGAGTTCAGTTAAGTTTCTCAAAACCTGCTGCTTGGCATCCCATTGACCCACTTGAGAGGTTGGTTTGGTGTTGGCTATTCCCTCCCCTTGGCTTAGTGTCCTCCAAAATTTGATGGAATTTCTCTTCTATCCCTCCATCTAGATCATTTATGAAGATGTTGAAGAGCACTGGGCCCAAGACAGTACCTTGAGGTACTCCACTGCATCTTAGAAGATAGAATAACAGAGTTGGAAGGGACATTGGTAGATAGTCTATACCATTTCAGACAAATGGCTGTCCAGTCACTTCTTAAAAGCCTCCAGTGATGAGGCACCCACAACTTCTGAAGGCAAGTCATTTCACTGATTGATTGTTCTCATTGTCAAGACATTTCTCCTTAGTTCTAGATTGCTTGTCTCCTCGATTAGTTTCAATTCATTGGTTCTTGCCTTGCCTTCTGGTGCTTTAGAGAGGTTGACCCCCTCTTCTTTGTGGCAGCACCTTAAATACTGGAATGCTGTTATCATATCTCCCTAGTCCTTCTTTTCATGTAGATATACTGTAGCTAATTCCTTCAACCATTCTTCATATATTTTAGCCTCTGGTCCCCAGTCATCTTTGTTGCTCTTCTCTGTACTCTTTCCAGAATCTCAACATCTTTTTATATTGTAGTGATCAAAACTGGATACAGTATTCAAAGTGTTGCTGTACTAGATGATTGATAATAGATAGATAAATGATAGATAGATAGATAGATAGATAGATAGATAGATAGATGATAGAGATAAAAGATGAGATAGATAGATAGATGATAGATAGATAGATAGATCGATAGATAGATAGATAGATAGATAGATAGACAGACAGACAGACAGACAGACAGACAGACAGACGGGCAATGATAGATAGATAGATGATATAGATAGATAGATAGATAGATAGATAGATAGATAGATAGATAGATAGATAGAAAGATGAGATAGATAGATGATAAGATAGATAGATAGATAGATAGATAGATAGATAGATAGACGGATATGATGAGATGATAGATAGACAGAATAAGTAGAAGATGATATAGATAAAGATAGATAGATAGATAGATAGATAGATAGATAGATAGATAGATAGAAGATAGAAGACGACGTGATAAAGATAGATGATATAGATAGATAGATAGATGATGATAGATAAGTATAGATTAAAGATGAGATAGATAGATGATAGATAGATAGATAGATAGATAGATAGATAGATAGATAGACGATGATGATAGATAGATAGATAGATAGATAGATAGATAGATAGATAGATGATACATAGACAGACAGATGATAGATGATAGACATAAAGAGACAGATGGTAGCATGGATGTTCCTAGCTTAGCAGCACAAACATTTAAATTGTAATTTAATTTTAAAATTAAAGATGAATTTTGAATTAACTACAATAAATAACAGCACACATCTAAATCATTTATGGCAGTGTACAAAATTGCTTTCACATTTAGCATCATGTAGTTTCAGTTTTAAGTTATAAAAGAAAATGAGTTTCGTTTTCAAAGTGAACCAATACATTGTTTTGCGGAATGAGAGGCATTCAGAATAAGATCTGTAATTTCACTATCAGAAATTGCTTCATTTCCAAGCACTTCATAAAGCACAACAATGAAAAAAACCGTATCGCCGGAAGGATTTTTTCACTTTTATTTTTCCTCGTTCCCTTAAAAGTTTAATTTTATGAGAGACATCTGTTTTTTAAGTTAAAGTTACACTTTTGTGTTTATGCTATAAAGAACTTTTGCTATCAATTGCTCTTAATTTAATAAGACCTCTATTCTTATTAGTGTTCTTGAGGTACAGTCCTATCATTATGTATGCATGGATAAATCCCATTTACTTACCATAAGCTTTTGCCATAGGGTACAATCCATTCCATAGATACGGATATTTAAGTTCCATTTATTTCAGTAGAAAATATAACCACAGAATAATGGCACTCATAACAGTGCAGTCGCAAGCCATAAAAACTAATGGGTTGAATCCAGATATATAATGTAACCTGTGTATTTAGATTTAAATTCCAGTATACAGGTAGATCTCAGAATACAACTGTTCATTTATGACTGTTCAAAGTTACAACGGCACTGAAAAAAGTGGCTTATGACCATTTTCCACACTTAGGATTGTTGCAGACTTCCCATGATCAAAATTCGACCACTTGGCAACTGGAATCTATTTATCATGGTTGCA
The DNA here is from genome assembly GCA_009733165.1 of Naja naja. NCBI lineage: Eukaryota > Metazoa > Chordata > Lepidosauria > Squamata > Elapidae > Naja > Naja naja. The sequence goes on along the minus strand of CM019159.1, from coordinate 14,402,266 downwards.
ATGTCCCAGGATCATGGGATCCCCTTTTGCAACCATCTGACAAGCAGAGTCAATGGGGAAGCCAGATTCACTTAACCACTGGGTTACTAATTTAACAACTGCTGTGATTCACTTAACAACTGTGGCAAGACAGGTTGTAAACTGTCTTGCTTATCAACAGAAAATTTGGGCTCAATTGTGGTCATAAGCCGAAAACTACCTGTATACAGTGAGGTTAAGGCAGGGGTGTCAAACTCAAGGCCCAGGGCCTGGATTCGGTCTATGAAGAGCTAAGATCTGGCCTGCGGGGCCACTCTGGAAACAGTGGAGGACTGGCCAGTGGTGCCTCTGCCAGTGAAAACGGAGCTTGGGAGGACCGCGGGCAGCCCATCCGAGCTCCGTTTTTGCTGGCGGTGGTTTGCAGGAGGCTGTTGTATCCGAAAATGGAGCTCGGGAGCCTGTTTTCCCTGGCAAATCACTTGGGCCACAACATGAGTGATGTTGAGCTGGTCACACCCACATTGGCCACGCCCATCCCAGCCCCCCGAGGTCAAACACAGCCCTTCAATGAAATCGAGTTTGACACCCCTGGATTAAGGCATCAGGCTAGAAATTGGTAGACAATGAGATTTACTCCAGCCTTAGGCATGAAGCCAGATGGGTGATCCTGGGCCAGCCACTTTTTCTCATTCCTAGGAAGGAGGCAATGGCAAAACACTTTTGAAAAATCTTGCCAAGGAAACAACAGGGACTTGTTAAGGCAGTGGTCCAAGAATCAGACACAACTGAATGGAAGAAAAAAAAAGAGTATAGAGCAATGGTCCCAAACCTTTTGGGCACCAGAGAACCGGTTCCATGGACAGAGGTTTTTTCCACAGATTGGTGTGGTATGTGTGCTGCCTGCATCCCACGGATGGGGCTCCACTTGTTTGCACGGCCCGTTTCTGGCATGCCACGGACCAGTGCCGATCCATGGACTGAGGGTTGGGGACCCCCATTGTAGAGCACCACCAGAAAACAAGATCCAGGAAATTCTGTTGAATAGACTTATCAGCAAACATGCATATAACTAGAGTTTAAACAAAGACCAACTAGGGTTTAGTTGGTCTTTGTTTCTATGTCAAATTAAGTCACAATTAACTTGTCCCATTGATTTCAGGAATCCTAGGGACTGGGTTACTTTTCTAATGGCCTTCAATAGGGTATGGGTTAACGGCTTTTGCTGCAGATGAATGTTTGATTTTAATTCTGCATTATACTTCAGAATTAAAAATCTGATTTGCACATCCTTCCGATCCACTCCCTTTTCTATGCACAGAGATTTTTTTTTCTCCTGCAGAAAGTTCAGGTGTTGAGATTTTTAAAAATACAACGATTCCATTTTTTTTTGTCATGCAAGTCAAAATATTGAAAAATGGATAGTTTGCTCAGGGAAGGGAAGAAGTGTGAAAGGAGCTTAAGAAAATAATTGATTTGCCTAATTTTGCAAGAACATGCCAAATGAACCTTATAGAATTAGACAGAAAGAGAAAGTAAGAATGAAACATTCCTACTTTCCAGGATACAATCAGGATACAATCTAAAGACCAACGTCAGATCAACCCACTGAGCTAATAGATCTTCCACAGCCTGAGTCCCTCTCCTCCTGACTTACTTGTAAGCAGTTAAACCCAGTTAAACAAAAGGTATCTCCAGCTGTGTTTTATAGGAACAATTTGTGTCCAAGAGAAGAACTCATATTAGTTGAACCTGCAGTGTTGTCTAAAGATTCAAAAGCTCAAAATGGCTTCTGTAGCCACGCAATCAAGGCCACCATCTTGCCCTTTTTTAAAAAAAAAAAAGATGGGTAGAACTCAGGCTTTGTTATTGAGTCAGATAAATCTAGGCCTCGAAAAGAGACGGAAGGTGGGTTGAGTCATTTCTGTGATCTCTTTCTCCTACCTATTTTGAAACATGCCCTCCACACCCCCACCCCGGCTCCTAACAGGGTATTTGTATTCCTGGCAGTGATATCCATCTTGATCATTCTACAATACCCCCAGAGTTTGGATGAAATGTTGTAGCCTGCACGATACTGTTAGTTTATTTTTACAAGTTGTTTCTTTCATCAAATCTCTCTTGGCCACCACAAAGTGTTTTGAAGGTCTGAATTCGATGCATGACAGCATGTGTGTGTGTGTGTGTTTGTATGTTTGTCTCCAGTAATGAGTGAATATAAAATGCAAGTGAATTATTAATGCTAGTTATTTATAGTTAGCTTAAGACTGCAACAAAAAACAGATACTCGCCAAAGGATTCATCACTCCTTCAATGGAAGCTTCAATTCTTTAGCTATTGTGCAAATATACATTCATAATCATACATTACATTCATATGTCAGCGTGTGTGTATGCATGCATGCACATATACATGCACACATTCAATCAGACATGAACTTTATTGGCTTCAAATATATTTTTGCTCATTTAATTCAAACCAGCTCTGGGTTACAAAAAAGAAGAAGAAAAACTTGGCAGGCAGCTTGTCCATATGGTCTAATTACTTTTAGTATTTTTTAAGAAAAGAAAGAAAGCTTTACGAGTGATATTAAATTGGAAAATGGATCCAGTGAAGATTTTCCTTTTGCATTTTAAATATGTATATTACATAAATACCCACCATTCCTTAGAATTTTGGATCCCCATCAAATTCTTGAACTGCAAAATCATGGAGGTGAATCTTGAGGGAGAAAAAGATATTTCTCATATGTCACTTGGCTTATTCTAGACTGGGTAGACTTTCCAGTTTAGTAAGGCGCATTTTCCTCTGAAGGAAAACAGAAGTAGGTCTCACAGTCGCACATTAAATGCTTTCCATGTGGTTGTGGTAAATGAAATGAGCTGGATTATCCTGGAGCATCCTTCCAGCATTCTCCCAAGCTGCTTTATTTAATGGAGAATCCATAAATTATAAAGAGCTACAACAGGAAAGCAATTTAGTTTTAGTTTTTGGACTTCAGAATTGGTCACCTTCAGCGCAGAGAAATATAGCAGTTCAAAGCCTGCTTGGAAGAGTTGAAATGTTTTCCGCTCTGTCATTTGATGGCACTGACAGCAGAAGAAAAATTGCAGAAGAATGTAGGATTTCTCTGCTCTTGAAGGGATCCACTTTTCTCGTGTTTTCATTTTGACTGCATGGATAGGAATAGCAATACCCTCAGACTTCTATACCACTTTTACAGCCCTCTCTAAGAGGTTACAGAGTTAGCAGCTGGCCCCCAACAGTCTGGGACCTCATTTTACCAACCTCGGAAGGATGGAAGGCTGAGTCAACCTTGAGCTAGTGAGAATTGAACTGCTGGCAGCTGGCAGTCAGTAGAGGTAGCCTCTGTCTGAAATGGTATAGACCCATGATGGCGAACCTATGGCACGCGTGCCAGAAGTGGCACACAGAGCCATTTATTTATTTATTTATTTATTTATTTGAACTTGTATGCAGCCCCATCTCCGAAGACTCGGTGACTCACAACTAAAAACACAGAACAATAAATATTTAAAAAGACATTAAACCAACAAGCCCAAATATAAGACACAACAGTACAATAAAATACATTAAAAAAACCCATCCCTCCCCCCAAAGGAGGGTCACAGCCCGGGTTGGTCAAACAACCAAGTTTTTAATTCGCGGCGGAAGGTGCGGAGATCAGGGGCCAGACGGAGCTCCAGAGGCAGTTGATTCCAGAGGTCGGGGGCCACAACAGAGAAGGCTGTTGCGGCCCCCGACCTGTTGCTTGCCCTGAAGAGCCCCACTGCGCATGCACACACACCGCCGCCATCCGACAGCTAATTGTTGGGTATCTGACACACATGTGCAGGGGGGAGTGTATGGGAGACATGTGTGCATGTGCAGAGATGCGTGGCACACACTGGGGTCACGTGCACATCCACAGAGATGTGAGGCGTGTGGAGGAATCATGCACGCATGTGCAGGTGGATGGTGCATGGGGTAATCGCACGATAATGCACAGATGTACGGCACACAGGGTGATTGCACACACATGCGCAGATGCATGGCCCACAGTGGGGGAATCAGCACGCAGGTACAGAGTCGTGCTGTGTGTGGCGGGGGAATTGTGTGCGCAGGCGCAGAGATGCATGGCGCGCGGCAGGGGAATCGCGCACATAGGCAGGTGCACGGTGCACGGCAAGGGAATTGCACATGCATGTGCAGCGGGGTGGGGGTGGGCAGCATACATTGCCTTCTGGGTGCTGGCACGTGAGCGTGAGCACATGGGCGCGTGCACAATTATCGGCACAAGACCCGAAAAAGGTTTGCCACCACTGGTATAGACTCTCTTGCTCATGCAGGGTGTTGGACTAGATGGCATGATAGCAGTGTTCCAATTTTTGAGGGTCTGTCACAAAGAAGAAAGGGTCAGCTTATTCTCCAAAGCACCTGAAAGCAGGACAAGAAGCAACGGGTGGAAACTAAACAAGAAGAAGACCAACCTAAAACTAAGGATAAATTTCCTAACAGTGAGAACAATTAACCAGTGGGATGGCTTGCCTTCAGAACTTGTGGGTTCCCCATCACTGGAGGCTTTCAAGAAGAGACTGGACAGCCACTTGTCTGAAATGTTATAGACTCTTGCTCATGCAGGGGGTTGGACTAGAAGACCTCCAAAGTCCCTTCCAACTCTGTTATTCTATGTTCAGTCCTACATTCTAAACCATTGCACCACCACGGCTCCTAACTGGATGCAGTTATTGTTCCAGAAACTTGAACACAATGAAATCTTGTCACTGTATATTTCTTTTAGATAGATAGCTGAGTGGTCCAGGTGACTAGATTGCAGCTGAGAAATGACAGCTTTGGCCCAATCCTCCTTCATGACCAGGGAGGGCAGAGGGAGAAGTCCTTTGCTTTGCTTTTCATGCAAATTATTCAAATCAACACTTGCTAAAGCAATATATTACAGAGTCAACACATCCCCAGTCTTCTCCGCATCTTCCTTTCCTCCTGCATCTTTCAGGTCCTTCATTTTGTTCCCTTTCTGCAAAAGGAGATTTGGAGGTAACATTCCATAGTCAACTTTATGGTGCCAAAAAGAGCCTGACCATTTGTGGTGTGGGAAGAAATATCCATCTGGTCCAGTTCCAAGCTGGGAGAAAGACAGTGGAAACATGGAGAGTGATTGGAAAGATGGTTTATTATTGAAGCAGAACCACGTATGATTCTGGGCAGCTCAACATGGAGTTGAGAGTGGGTTTTTTTATATCTTCCCTGTACTTTGTATTTGAGCTTCCTTTCCTGTGCAAGAACATGTATTCTATTTGGCTGTTGTCAGACTCCCATGGGGCCATGTAGGGATTATGTAGCAGTCATAGTTTTCTCTATAAGCAAAGTACAAATCCTAGGTGTTTGTCTGAGCTAGGTTTGGTTGAAGTTTGGACTGATCTGAGGGTGATGCAATAATTCCTATTGTGGCTTAATGGCTCTGTCTTGTGTTGGATGTTGAGTGAGGGCTAATCCTGCCATTCTGCCTTTGTTTCAAACCATCCTGTCTTGAATGGATTACCAAGTCTGCATTTCTAAAAGGTGGCCTCCTCGGTTTGGTTTCTGAATAGACTGGCCCAATCTTTTTTAATGGGCACCTACATGTCTGCTGGGGCTATTAAGAAAGACTTGAAGGCTGCTTTCTGTCTCCAAGAGCGTGTTTCTCAATTTAATTTAATTTAATTTAATAATTGGACTTGTATGCCACCCCCTCTCCGAAAGGACTCGGGGTGGCTCACAACTTAAAACAACAACAATAAATACATTAAAAACAAGTTAAACAGTACAAGCCCACATAAAATCAATTTAAAACCCCCTCCCCAAGATGTCAGTCCAGCCCAGCCTGTTCAAACAGCCAAGTTTTCAGATCGTGGCGGAAAGAGCGGAGATACGGAGCCAAACGGAGCCCCACGGGGAGTTGGTTCCATAAGGCGGGAGCCGCTACAGAGTAGGCCCTTCCCCGGGGCACCGCCAGCCGACACTGTCTTGTGGATGGTACCCCGAGAAGTCCCAGTCTGTGCGTTCGCACAGGGCGATCGACATTTGATCGACAATTTCTCCTTTAGGGAAATATAATATTTTGCCTTTTTAATATTTCCAAAAATATTTTATTCTTCTAGGAGTGGGGGTGGATGCTAACTTTCTACAGTGGCTTTGTAAAATGGTACCTTCAGCTGCACTGACATTAAACATTTAAAACTTTTTCTCTTGCCATATTATCCATTATTATGGTATCTCTCTCTTTCTGTTTCAATATAGTTTTGTTTTCCTTTTTTTAAAAAAAATTATATGCCATCTACTTCCTTGGTTTATTTGCAAATTAATTTTTTTTGTCTTGATAAACTACAAGGAAATCAGAAGTGACTTCTTGATAATCCGTCTTATGGTTTGATTTTTGCATATTTGTCTTACCTCTTTTCTTCTTACAACTTTTTTCATTCTAAATATTAGTTCCTGTTAGCTTTTATTCTATATTAAATATTTTAATAAAGCTTTTATTTTAAAAAAAGGAATTAGATTTTTAGAAAACTCTCTACATAGCCTGGCTTTGTCTGTGCCAAGCGGATGTCACTGAATCCATCACTCACTTTTATAAGGATTTTTACATATGTTGTATAAATCCTCTTTTAGTTAAATTCCTGGGCCACTCAGATTAATTTTATCTTCACTATTTATCATGTAATCTGAATGACATTGTCTTTTTAAGTGCTGCAAAATTGTGCTTCCCTCTTTGTAGAATCCATTAAGCATTGATTACTTGGTCTTACTTCTATTGTTATTACCAGGATTGTTTGGGGTTTTTTTTGTCTTATTGCTGATTGCCTGCTTTTGTTTTTATTGTTTTCATCATTTTATTGTCTTATTGAAATTTCCTTGCAACTGGCCAGAATTTTAAAAAAGAGCGAGAGAGAATGTAACATGTATTAAGCACATCTATAAATTGGTGACAAGCTGTCAGGGAGGAGGGAAAAATAGGGGTGGGGGAGAAATGAGTGACTGTGCTGATAATAGCTGTAGTTTTCAAGGGATAACAGAATAACAGAGTTGGAAGAAGACTTGGGGGTCTTCTAGTCCAGGGGTCTCCAACCTTGGCAACTTTAAGATTTCTGGACTTCTGGCTGAGGAATTCTGGGAGTTGAAGTCCACAAATCTTAAAGTTGCCAAGGTTGGAGACCCCTGTTCTAGTCCAACATTCTGCTCAAGCAGGAGACCCTATATCAGCTGCTACTTCACATGAGCATGTGAAGCATCCACATCAGGAGTTGCATGTGGGGCAAATCAACAATAACAGGCAAGGAACTGTTGGGCCTTCTCAAAGTCACCAATACTGGTAGCGACAGTACTGGTGGAGATAACAGAATAACACAGTTGGAAGGGACTGTGTAGGTCAGCTAGTCCAACCCCCTGCCCAAGCAGGACACTCTACACTATTTCTGTCAGATGGCACCCCAGTCCCTTCTTGAAAGCTTCCAGTGATGAAGCTCCCACAACCTCTGAAGGCAACTTCTGTTCCATTGGTTAATTGTTCTCGCTGTCAGAAAAATTCTCCTTATTTCCAGGTTGAATCTCTCCTTGATCACTTTCCATCCATTATTCCTTGTCTGGCCTTTGGAAGCATCTGCCCAGAGATCCTCTCTGTTGCAGCATCTCAAATATTGGAACTCTGCTATCATGTCTCCCCTGGTTCTTCTTTTCACTAGACTAGCCATGCCCAGTTTCTGTAATCATTCTTCATATACTTTAGCCTCCAGTTCCCTAATCATCTTTAATCATCTTTGATTATTACATGAGACATTCTTCTCAGCTTGGTTTCTCTTATTTAGGATGCTGTCTGGTCTATAAAGGTTGTGGGATAAAAGGAGGACATCACTCCACTCCAGCTAAGGATCAGGTTGAGAAAAGGTGTCCTAACTTTAGAATCATTATTCTTACCTTAGTTTAGCCATTCCTATTCCAGGCGAGATGTATACTATTTATTCTCATTATAAATCTATGAAGAAAAGAATAGCTCATCTGGAATGTAAGTACTAAAACTGTATATCCCCTTAATATTTTAGTTTTAGGTTTTCCTGAATTTAACATGATTAGCATGTGCTCAGAGGTTTTTGGGATGGGTATATTGGTCAGGGGCAGTTATTTCATGGCATATTTAAAAGGGGCAGCTTTTTAGTCATGTAGCCATAATCACTTCCCCCTGGGAATGGTCTTTTCTTTCTCAGTGAAGAGTTTGGAGCTAGATGTTGAATTTGACTCATTATTTAAATTTGAATTATGTCCTCCATATTCTTTTGGCAGACTGAAAAAAGTAATATATTCACCTTTCTATGTTTTGTCTTTCTTACTTAGAAAGGTACTCAATTTTATTTTTCATTGTTTTATAACAAATTAATTTTTACAGACAATCTTTTCACATTATTAACAGCTCAGCTCTTTCTTCGTTCCAGTTAGAGATGCATGAATTATTCTTTTAAACAAAAGAATTCCACGTATCATTTGAAAAGAAAAACAAATTCAAATAGCTAATAAAAGCTATGATTTTCCCCCCTATCTTTGCATTTTCCTTTCCTGGAAAAAAGGGGAACAAATTAATTTGAATATTGGTTTTGATTTAAAAAAAATAGTTTGTGCAACACTTCAGATCTGACTTCCAAAAAGGGCTTTGGAACATATCAGAATGGGATTCTAGTCCTGTCCTATCATGGTACAGAGAAGTTACATTTGCATTCCCACAAACTCTGAAACATGTTTTGGAGGTCAAATTGCCCACCCTGACTCTGAATCAATCAAGTTCATGTGAGGTACTAAATACTCTGTAAAGCCTTAATCAGCCCTTGGGGGGATGTGGCCAGCACAGGAGGCAGTGAGCATGGGGGACAATGGTGTCCAGCAGCAGCTGCAGCCCACTGGCCCCTTGCCAGTGCACTTGGACTGCTCAGCCCGTGGAACGCCAATGAGTCTGACAGTAAGGGGGGTAGGTGGCCATGTGGTATGTCCAGCGGGCCAGATTGCATGCCTCCCCCTCTGCCTGCTGCTTGGAGGGCCAGCCCGGTAATCACAGCATTCGGACTCACCTGCTCTGCGCAGGCTACACAGCCCCAGAGTGCACAGACCAAGGGGCCAAAGGGCTGCATGTGCTTCCGGACACCAGTGGCTCCTGTGTGCTCACTGCCTCTTGTGCGTGCACTGGGTGATGGGGCACTGGGCTGGGGTGGGTCACGGGGCCTGGTCCCTCACCATCACCCTGATATTGTCTTTGGGGTCTTAGTCCAGTCTTAGAACTCTATATTATTTTACACTGTACGTTTTTAAAAATACTTCACATAGTTTTGTTGGACTGAGAGTGTTCAGTTCAGTAGAATTCAAAGCATTGCTTTGATATGGGCTAGTCAGAGGAATTATTAAAAAATGTGATAGGTTATCAAAGAATAATAATAATAAAATATTTTAACAATCATTAAGAAACAAATGTTGTGGACTTGTGAGCTGTGGAGATTATCAATTCCAATGCAAAATTTGAGAAAAGAACTCTTGAAATTTCATTTTGGGGGGGTCATTTTTTTTCTTTTCAAGTTCATTTTTCAGGCTTTTTCGATAGGGGAGGTAGCATAAAAAGCACACTATTTCTTTTCATCCGGAAATCTAAGTAAAAGTAAATCAGTGCAATGATACATTTTCCCTTAAAATGATTTTGGTTTCTTTAGTTTCCCCCAAAATGAATCTGAAAATAGTCATCAAGAAGAATTAAGGATTTTTCCAAACAGTGATATGGGGGGGAAAAGGACCCTTCAGAGAAAGATGGTATTGGTAGCAATTCCTTGTGACCATCAGAAGTAGAAGAAGCAAAATTGTACTGCTAGGCCCACATGGTTCTCCTTTCCAGTTAAATCAACTTTCTGAATAGTACAAAATAAGCATTAATTTGTTGCTTCAAAGACCAACTGACTTCATGTGACTTAGAGCCTCACATAAGTGTTGTTGTGTGCTTTGGAAAGAGTCAATTGATGGAGGTAAGTGTAGGGTCTGCACAGAGGCTCTGGGAGGGGGAAAAATGGGCCTCCTGGAAGTCTGGAAATGGGCCTGTTTCCGACTTCCGGAAAGCCTCCAGAGCCTGGGGGAGGCTGTTTTCGCCCTCCCAGCGGCCCGGGGGAGGCCACTGGACCCTTGGGAGGGTGAAAACGGTTTCCCCTGAGCTCTGAAGGCCCACCGGAAGCCAGAAACAAGAAGTTCCGGTAGGCCACGCCCACCATGGCCATGCCCACCCAGCAACCGGGCAACGAACCGGTTGCTGGGATTTTTGAATCCCACCCCTGTCTGAAAAGCAAATTGAAGTTCCCATTCCACTGAAACATCTGTATTTTTAAACAGAATTCAAATTTATTCATGTATCTTCCTAATAGAAACAGAAAAGAAGTGAGTATATATTAATAAAATGTTTGTTTGAATTTTGTTGTGCCACTCAAAAGCCATGATACTCATGGAAGGTTTCGCTACAGATTCTATTCCACAATGCTTTAAGCAATAAAATATTACTCTGATTTAGCTGAATTTGGCTACTGATCAAGCAGCCTCTTTGGGGCATTCTTGGTGGATGCATTTCATTAAAGCAGGAACTTCGCAAGAGACTTTGCAACCTTATTTATCTGAGTGGGGCTTCTGTAGGATAATATTCTTGAGAATTATTATTAATACATTGAGAATCTGAATAATAGAAAGTAACTTGATAGAATGTGCAGGACTGAATAATTTAATTTGATAGGAAGGGGACAATGGATATGTCTCTGAAGTTTTTAATGTACCATGCAATTTATTGTTCAGCCATAGTTCACCTAATAATATTCTGTTGGATAAATTGCAATTAAATAAAATATGAGATGCTAATGAATAACCAAAAGAATACTATGATTTCTTCAATCAATCTTCATGGCATAAACAGATCATCATTTTCAAAGAAACTTTCTCCAACTTTGGAGCCATTTCCCCTCTGTTTTCTAGAATAGAATAGAAATAGAAAAATAGAAATAGAAATTAGAATACAATAGAGTAGAATGGATTTTCAGTGCATAAGCTCTAAGTATACATACAGGCAAGAATAAAATCTTAGATCATATGATACAATCATAAATAATAAAATACAGTCAATGAAGTGATAGTCATACCAATAGGAATAGGTAATAGGAAAGGTGACAAGGATAATGGTAATACAGTCCTACTACATGATTACATACCTTAGACATAAGACAGTGCTGTGGGAATTATGTGTTTAACAGAGTGATGATGGAGGGGGGGTGGAACTGTCTCTGTGTTGAGTTGTTTTGGTATGCAATGCTCTATAGCAACGTCCTGAGGGAAGAAATTGAAATAGATTATGTCCAGGATGTGAGGGGTCTGTAGATAATTTTCTCAGCCCTCTTCCTGGTTTGTGCAGTATACAGGTCCTCAATGGAAGGCAGGCTGGTTGCAATTGTTTTTTTTCTGCAGTCCTAACTAGCCATTGAAGTCTGTACCTGTCCTGTTTAGTTGCTGTATCAAACCAAATAATTATAGAAGTATAAATGACACACTCAGTAATCCCCCTGTAGAACCTTATCAGCAGCTCCTTGGGCAGTCTGAGCTTTCTGAGTTGGCGCAGGAAGAACATGCTTTGTTGTGCCTTTTTAATGGTGGTTCTAATGTTAAGTGTCCATTTCAAGTCCTGGGAGATTATAGAACCCAGACATTTGAAGGTCTTTACTGTTGATAATGTGTTGCTTAATATTATAAGACACAGAATAGGAGGGCTTCTCCTAAAATCTGTAATCATCTCTACAGTTTTAAGAGTTCTGTTCCAAATTGTTCTGGCTGCACCACAGGGCTAGTTGTTCAAATTCCCGTCTGCATGTAGATTTATCACCATCTCGAATGAGACCAATGGCTGTCATATCATCTGCAAACTTCAGTACTTTAACACAGATATCCTTTGAGATGCAGTCATTGGTATATAGCAAGGGCCTTCAAACTTGGCAAGTTTAAGACCTGTGGACTTCAACTCCCAGAATTCCTGAGCTAACATGACTGGAGGAGGAATTCTGGGAGTTGAAGTCCACAAGTGTTAAAGCTGTCAAGTTTGAAGACCTCTGGTATATAGGGAGAAAAGTAATGGATAGAGCACACAGGCCTCCTAATTGAACAGGTATTCAGTGTAATTTTACCTAGCTTCACCTGCTGCTTCCTACCTGTTAGAAAGCTTATAATCCATCTAGAAATGCGGACAGGCACAGGTAGCTGATGAGTTTAGAGAGAAGAATTTCTGGAATGTTGGTATTGAATGCCGAGCTGAATTCTACAAAAAGGACCCTTGCACAAGTCCCTGAAGATTCAAGATGTTGTAAGATGTAGTGCAGTGCCATATTAATAGCATCATCTGCCAATCTATTTACATGGTGGGCAAATTGCAAGGGTCTAGCAGCAGATCTGTGATGATTTTCAGTTGGGCCCACAGTATCCTTTTGAAGGTTTCTTTATAAGGTGTCAGAGCAACTGGTCTGTAGTCATTCAGCTCCTTGATGGAGGGTTTCTTGGGCACTGGGATGATAGTAGACCATTTGAAGCAAGAAGGGACATAACGTGTCTCCAGTGATTTTTTTAAAGATGGATTATGATAGATAATAAAAATTAAAAAATATAGAAATAATAACATAAAATAAAAAAATAAAAAAGATTTTGGACTTGTTCTCTTTTCAGATGTGAGCCTCCAAACCCTTCTATGGGAAGTTGGTAGCTAAGGCGTTTTAGTATTTTTTCTTGCTTCCTTTGATCAACAACTTACTGTATGTAGATCAGCAGTGTCAAACTGGATTTCATTGAGGGCTGCATCAGGGCTGGTTTGACCTTGAGGGGCTGGAGTGGGTGTGGCCAGGGTGAGCCAGCTTGATGTCTCCCGAGCTCTGTTTTTGCTGGCATGGGTACCGCGGGCCAGTCCTTCGCTGATTCCAGGGCAGCCCCACAGCAGAGGTGATATTCAGCAGGTTCTGACCAGTTCTGGAGAACCGATAGTGGAAATTTTGAGTAGTGCAGAGAACCGGCAAATACCACCTCTGACTGGCCCTGCCCCCATCTATTCTCTGCCTCACATTGAGTCCCAGCAAATCAGCTGGGTCTTCTTTGGTTGCCCTGCACAGGAGAATGGAGCTGAAAGCAGGTTAGTGGGGTGGGGAGGAAGTGGGATTTTGCAATAACCTTCCCCCAGGAGTGGGGAGGGAATGGAGATTTTGCAGTATCCTTCCCCTGCCACACCCACCAAGCCAAGCCATGCCACACCACACCCACGAAGCCACGCCCACAGAACCAGTAGTAAAAAAATTTGAACCCCACCACTGCCCTGCGGGCCAGATTTAAGCACTCCATGGGTCTGATCTGGCCCCTGGGTCTTGAGTTTGACACCCCTGCTGTAGATGCCTTAATAAGTTACTGCCTGGGTGTATTTACCTTTTGTAGGTGACAAAAAGGTATTCAGAGAATAGTTCTGCAATGCCGCTGAATAGACTTGTGTGTTATTTTCTTTGGGGATGCAACATAAGCAGTAGTTCTGTTTCACACAGTTTTTCCTGAAAGAGTTATCCAGCTGACTCTTCAGGCTGGGTTACCATATGAGGGCGAAAACTTCTATTCTCAAGTTAATTCATGATCAGATTTACTGTTAAAATAAATCCCATGCACAAAGGTGAAATGACTATCTATATGGTAGCCTTTTCACCACACTCTTCCTCTTTAAATATTGTGGGTTTATAAGGAGACGATCTGTTTCAGTCTGTGGTATCCCAAATGAGGAGGAGCATGGTAACACATCTGATCATCCAATTGTATTAAAATGCATGAGAAATTGTATTAAAAGGGATTAAAAGCTTATACCTTTTAGTTCCATTTATTGGTCAGAAAGGTGCTATCAGGCTCCTTCTGATTTGGAATTCCAATTAATAAGTCAATTGTATTTGACTTCTTTCCTCTAGTATCACTTATTTCTGCTCTTGTAGTAACAGAAATGAATACTTCACAGAAAGCTGAAGTGCTAATTATAGCTAAAGAGGTCATTTATATGAGGTTAAATGGTTTAATTAGAATTTATTTGAAGGTTACATAGGAGTACAAAGAGATGTTAAAGGGTTAACACATAAGAGATTACATTGTAGTCAGTGTTCTGTTAAAGTTTCAATTAATTTTTCCCATGGGTTTTTCACATTCTAATTTTCAACTAAATGAGACATCTGTTTCAGAAAAGGAAAATTTGCTATGGTTGTCATGGCAACTATCATTCTGTAGGAAAATTATTCCAAGAGTTATTTTACAACAGAAAAGCAGAAAATCAGTACATAAAGCAGCATCCAAGAGTGAGTAGAGATTCAATCTTTTTGTATTTGACCTGTAAAAGTTGTTCATACATTTTTAACATAAGGTTAATTATACTGCAAACAAATTCTGTTGCAATGTATTTTTCTCCCTCGAGTCTTTCACAGAGCAAGCATTCTTCCTGGTAGCAATAATATGGAAGGTGGAATCCTGAGATGCAATGGTTGCTTTTTGGGAAAGATGACCTATGAGATTCATAGCTTTTATGCTTCGTCATTAATAAGTTTCATAGGTGAAAAAATTCATGGGCATTTAGTATATTAGGTATATCTTTTTAAAATCACTTATTTTTCTCAAGTATTTTTAATTTGTTGAAATCTTAGTTCTTAATTGAATGAATCATCAATAGCACTTTTTAAAAAATCACCCAGAGGAAATATTAAATGTCCTTGATATAATTCTGTAAATACAAAGCAAAGATGTTTTTCAGTGAAGAGTCAAAGAGTTTTCAACTTATTGGTGTCAAACACAGTGAGAAATGAGCAGAAGCTTTGGAAATGTCAAGAAAAAAAACCTGGAGATTTAAAAATCAAACCTTTTCTAGGCTTCATTTTTTTCTGCCAGATTTCTGGCACTCTCAAGGTTGTCAGAAAAGAAACAGCAGAATTGCAAATGTGCAAGTTTTAGTGTAGTGCTTGTTTGAAAAAAATGTTCAGGATGCATAGTCTGGCAGATACTAACTCCAGGTTTTGCAGCTACAAAGAACAAGAGGAAAAGGAGAATTTCCATCCTAATTAAGTAGATGTCTTTTTTCCATAAAGGAAGAAGCATTTTCCAAGAGCAGAAAAAGTCTTATGAATTTTAGGACTAAGGATAGCAATGGAGTTATGTATGTATTTCTTCAATTCCTTAGGAGCTTTTTTTTTCAGTGCTGTGGAAATATTACTGAATAACATTCCCTCTTTTTTAAAAAATACAAATTGTTCAGCCAATAAAAAGGAACATGTATTTTTAGCGTACAATACAAGATCATATATACTGTCCTGTATTTTTGGAAACTGATGAACATGTCCATTTCATTTAGAAAAATCAGTTTAACTCAAATACATGACAATATGCTTCTAGATAGAAATTTCCGGCAAGGACTATATAAAGTATAGATTTTGATAAAGAGGCTCAAAGAGTATTTGGGAATCAGTAGAATATTCAATCATTTACTGCAAATGATTGGAATAATATTAATATCAAGATATGAGAACCAGTTTGGTGTAGTGGGGAAGGTATAAGGCTAGAAATAGGTATCAGGTAACAGAGTCTGAGAGTTCTAGTTCTGCCTTGGGCACAAAGCTGTGCTGCCCCACACCCCACCCCACCCCACATATATGGCAAGGGTTCTACAGGTGGACCCCCAAACAGGTCCTCAGAACGCACCTTCATAGGTCCAGATTCCAAGCTCAGCATGGCAAGAGTCACTGGATGACCGAATGTAACAGGCACACACAAAGTCCAGAAAAGCAGTCTGAATCAAACAGGCTAGGATCAGTGGTGGGATTCAAAAAGATTTACTTCCAGTTATGTGGGTGTGGCTTGGTGGGCATGGCTTGGTGGGCGTGGCGTGGCTTGGTGGGTGTGGTGGGAAGCATACTGTAAAATCTCATTCCCAGCCCACTCCTGGGGGAAGGTTACTGCAAAATCCCATTCCCTCCCCACCCCACTAACCTGCTTTCCAGCTCTGTTCTCCTGTGCAGGGCAACAAAACAAGACCCAGCCAATCAGCTGGGATTCTGGAGACAGAGAATAGATGGAGGCGGGGCCAATCAGAGGTGGTATTTGCCGGTTCTCTGAACTACTCAAAATTTCTGCTACCGGTTCTCCAGAACTGGTCAGAACCTGTTGAATACCACCTTTGGCCAGGATACACCAAACTGGGCACATTGCTCTCACAACAGCCTTCCATCTTCTCGGGGTAGGTAAAGTGAGGACCCAAGATTGTTGGGGGCAATAAGCTGACTTTGTAAAAATGCCGCTTAGTAATAAGCAGGCATATACAATGGAAGGAAGGCTATTGCTGAGCGCATTGGGTTGTATCCCAAAAATTGTAAGCCGCCCTGAGTCTCCGGAGAAGGGCAGGATATAAATATGAATAATTTAAAAAAAAACACTCAAGTCCTCAGGGTGGGGTTAAGTAGGCAATGCAGTGCAGCCCTTCATGAGAGGTGAGGTTGCCTCCTTATGAGTAGTCTAGCTGACAGACGTTGTGCCTGTCTCCTCTCTGCTCTACGTGGACTCCACCTCCTCCTCATTGCTAACAGGTGGCAGCTGCTCCTGGTCCTGTCTGGAGCCTCCTGGCCACTTTGCTGCAGCTGTGGCTCGCCTTCCTCAGCTTCAGCCTGTCCCTCATCCAACCCAGCTGAGGCTACTCCATCAGGCTAGCAGGGATCCAAGCCTGACCAATACTCAGCTCCATACTTTCCTCTGCAGACTCAAAATCACCCTCCTTCTCTGAACTTGCATCTGGAGAGCGGGGTGGAGGGTGGTGGTGGATCAATGACAAAAGCCAACTGGGTGACCTTAAGCCAGTCACTTCCTTCAGACTTAAGAAGGGGCAGTGGCAAACCAGTTCTGAAAAACCTAGCCAAGAAAACTCTAGGGACAGAGCCAGGCAGTTCTAACTCTTAACATTCTTATCTGTTAGTATCAAATGTAGGTTAGATTCCATTTTATGCAAGACTCCCCTTGCAGTTTAGAAGCTTCAACTACTTTTCAAATATAGAAGTTCTGGCTGATTTCCATAAGTGAAGTGATGAGCTCTAATATTCATTACCTAGCCAAATGTGAGATTTTATATATAAAAGTGTAATAGGTTCAGACCCAAACTTTTAGAAGAGTGCCTCCACAATTACATCATAGAACACAGAATAATAGGATTGGTAAGGATGTTAGACCAACCCCCTTGCCGTGGCAGGAAATGCTATGTCATTCTGGACAATTGGCCTTTATAATGACATACAAAGTCCTACATGGCTTGCATCCGGGGTACTTGCGGGAACGTCTTCTGCTGGCATCATATTCCAATCGCTCTGTACGCTCCCACAGGCAGGGCCTCCTTGGGGTACCGTCAGCCAGACATTGTCGGCTGGTGGTACCCAGGGATAGGGCCTTCTCTGTGGGAGCACCCACCCTGTGGAACCAACTCCCCTTGAGCCTTCGTTTGGCTCCCGATCTCTGCTCCTTCCGCCGTGACCTTGAAGACCTGGCTGTTTCAGTGAGCCGGCCTGGACTGAACTGAGGGGTGGGTGGGTTTTTAATGTAATTTTTAACTTATGTTATTAGTTTCATTATTGGGCTTGTACTATTTAATTACATTTTAATTAATTTATTGTATTGTGTTTTTATACTATGAGCTGCCCTGAGTCCTCAGGGAGAGAGGGTGGCATACAAGTCTAATAAATTATTATTATTATTATTATTATTATTATTATTATTATCATCATCATCATCATCATCATTATTATTATCATTATTATCTCTTCTTGAAAACCTCCAGTGCTGGAGTACCCACAACTTCTGGAGGCAAGCTGTCCAATTGATTTATTATTCTTACTGTCAGGAAATTTCTCCTTCATTCTAAGTTGGATTTCTCTTTACTGATCTTCCACCCATTACTTCTTGTCTTAAAGTCCATGACAGAAGTTTGGTTTTGTTCAATTACGTGTGACTGCATTGTGTTGAATTCCAATATGACATGGTCATTCTCCCCCAAGGTTCTTGCAACTTCAACCCCCTCTACCATTTCATCTCTGTTAGTAAGCATTAAATCCAGTATAGCTAACCCTCTAGTAGTTCCCTCCTCTACATTTTGGATGACAAAGCTAGTCTCATCTAGAACTGTTTGTTCTCCCACTTGGTGCAGAGTTTGTCTCCCAGATAATGTCAGGGTAGTCAGAATCCCAGTACTGCTGTAGTGTGTTCCTGCACAATTTAGCTAACTGATAGGCAAAGAGACAATCTATTTCCTATGCTTGGTTGGATGGCCTGTAGTATATGCCTATGACGATGTCATTCTTTTTTTCCTTTCACATCAAACCATATGCATTCAAGGAGGCTTTCATCCTTGGTTTTCTGCATTTCTATAGAGGTGTAGCGATTTGTTATATAAAATGCAATTCTTTTGTTAAGTCTGTTTTGTTTGAACAGTTTATATATTTCCAGAAGCACATTGCTTTTGTGAGTTTCATCTCACCAAGTTTTGATAATGGCAACTCTTGTCATACCTACCTTCATGTACTAGAGCCTTGGTGGTGCAGGCTGTTAAACACCTAGCACTTAGCTCCAGCTGCCTGCAATTATTGCAGGCTCGAATCCCACCAGGCTCAAGGTTGACTCAGCCTTCTATCCTCTCGGGGTAAGTAAATTGAGGACCCAAGATTGTTGGGGGCAATAAGCTGACTTTGTAAAAATGCTGCTTAGTAATAAGCAGGCATATACAATGGAATGAAGGCTATTGCTGAGTGCATTGGGTTGCGCTCCAAAAATTGTAAGCCGCCTGAGTCTCCGGAGAAGGCCGGCATATAAATATGAATTAAAAAAAAAAGTTCACCTTTGTTCCTCAGACTTTGAACATCTGAGTTCTTTATGGCAGAATTTACATTTGCTTCCCACATCTCATTTCCCCCTTCCTTCCCACCATTCTGTGCCTCACTGCTAGATTGCTTGTTGTTTGATTGGTTGTTATACTTGGGATTAAGTCCTAAATCTTAAAGATTGGTCGCCCTCCCCCTTCAATTTTATTTTAAAGCCCTTCAGATAAGCTTTTATATTATTTTAAAATCCAATATTAATTAGCCGTCTGATGCATCAATTATCAGACAGATCCTTTCTTCATGTCCTTTCCACGAGCAGTTCATGTAATGTCTGTAAGGGCCACCTCATTGTAGGAGGTTCCAGTGCATAGTATTGAAGCATTCAAATGGCCACAGGCATTTTCATATTTGATAGGTGCATTTTTATATTTTAAAGCTGTGTTTTTCCATATGAAAAAGGTCAGAACTTGTAGGACTCTTTAGTTTGAAAAAAAAAGCCAATTAGTGGCAAACCTTATTAATGCATATAAAACCCTCCATGGCCTGGATAAAGTGGGCAAGGATAAATTTTCTGACTTTCTTCAGATTGGACTATAGCACCTGGGCTTTATCCAATGAAGCTGCTTGAAAAGAGGGAAAGAAGAGAGATAGGAATCACTTCTTCCCCCAAGGCAAAATTAAAGTGGAATGAATTCCTTCAAGATGAGCATCAGTAACCTCACTCCTGATGGTCACTACTGCAATGTGCTGTCCATGGGGCTGTCCTGACCAAGGCTTCCCTAACAGCACGAAGCCGACTCCTCATCCTGATAAACTCCTTTTATTTAGTTTACGGTGAAATCCTTTCCAGCAAAGTCCTGGCCAACAGCTTTTTAAGATATTTCACAATTACAGACCTTTATCAGGCTTGGAGAGTTGCCAGGCAGATACCTTTCAGATGCCACACTGTAGCAGACAATACTTGGCAAGAATGCAGGAACAGATCTTCACCCAAAAGAACTAATTGTCTCCTGCAAAACCACACTCCCCTTTTGCTCCTCTTTTATTCCCTATGGGAGGAGCCATTCACTGTCCACCTGTGGCTTTACTTCCAAGTCGACCCTTGTTCCTTAGCTGTTCCCTTCTGGCAGCTCTGTGCATGCACACACTAGGAACAGGCTCCAGCTGTTCTTCTGCCTCACTGATGTCCGAACTTTGAAGGCAGCTGATAACTGTCAGGCAGACGTGGCCCCACCTCTGCCTCTGATGCAGAGCACTAGTCAGAGCCTTCCCCAGACTCTAGGACGGGTCCATGTTCCTCCCCAACCTCCTCACTGTCTGAATCTGCTGCCAGCTCTGCTGGCGGGCCACAACAGGGACTGCCCAAAGACCACCTAGAAGCTACTGCCAGCCCAAAAATGTAGCAGCAGGAACAGTGATAGAGGCACCTCAATACTGTTCCATGAGTTTTGCTACTTGCCAGTTGGCTTCCAGATGCAACTGAAGGTGCTGGTTGTCACCTAGAAAATATTTCCTGGCAGAGGGCTTAGTTCTTTAAAGGATTCCCTGTCACCAGTGGTCTCTGCCCATTCAGCAAGATAGGCAGTGTAGAGACACTCTGGGTCTCTTCAGTCAAAGGGACCAGATGGGAACATCCCCAGGTACCTGCTTTGAGCCTTAAAAGAAACTTTGCAAAGTTGAAGCAGGATCTGGACCTAGGGTTAATCAACTTCCCCCACAATCCATGCAAGCCCCCCTCAGAAGTAAAAATGTTAATGATATGCAATACAAAAAAAAGACACAGCTTTGATCACACTGTCATAGCTGCCATCTTGACTTTCTTTACCATGCCTTGTAGACAACCTTGTCCATTTGGTTTTATATAAGAAGAAACAGCCTAGTAACATATTTTCTTACGTGCTTTCATCAGATTTGATCTCGGTTTGTGTAAAATGTCACCAGGCTTGAATGTTTCCCCCCCTCCTTTGGCTTCCATCTTGCCACCCTACCCCACAGCCCAGAGTGACCTATGAAGAATACGAGAGATTGTTGTCACATGTAGTACACAACCAATGCTTGCCAGAAATTCCTGCAGCTCCTTTAATGTATCTATAGGCCCCTTGGCAGCCTGTCAGACCAGTTTCTCTTTTAGTTTATTCATCAATTTTGGAAGGACATCCTGTTCTTGGCAATGTCACTGTTGTGCCATATATTCTGCACTTATTGATGATGAGTATCTGTGTTCCATGGTATATCTAATGCCTTGGAAAAATTTGTGTACCCTTTTCCTGACTGATACCTTCCAACAATAAGAGCCTTTTGATAGTTTGTAAGCTCTTTACAGACCGTGGCTTTTGCTGTAGGAGGCAATCAAAGAGCCTTGGTGGTGCAGGCTGTTAAACACCTAGCACTTAGCTCCAGCTGCCTGCAATTATTACAGGCTCGAATCCCACCAGGCTCAAGGTTGACTCAGCCTTCTATCCTCTCGGGGTAAGTAAATTGAGGACCCAAGATTGTTGGGGGCAATAAGCTGACTTTGTAAAATGCTGCTTGGGGGCCAAAAGCCCTAGTAATAAGCAGGCATATACAATAGAATGAAGGCTATTGCTGAGCACATTGGATTGTGCTCCAAAGATTGTAAGCCACCCTGAGTCTCCAGAGAAGGGCGGCATATAAATGTGAATTTAAAAAAAAATTGAGTAGGCATCAAAAAAGTTCTACTAGAACAGCTGGACTTTATATGGGCTTGATCAGAGTCACTTTAATTGATGGCCAGGGGTACTGTCTACTATTTAACATCAGCTTGAATCTGATTGGTTTTAACTCTGAGAACAGCCACATCCCTACTTATGAGAGGGTACGCACCCGTCTGCAACCATGTTATTGTACATGTTTTATTATTGTTCTCCTCTAAAAGATTTCAGTTTGTTTTGCAATTGAATTGTACAGCTTATATGTTACATTAAAAGTGGAAAAAATGAAGGGTTTTTATAATTTATAGGTCATTGTCCCTAACATGTCAAGGAGGGTGAACCTCTCCGGCTGTGGTGGATGGTAGGGAGTGGTGAGCCAAATGCCCAGCAGATCAAGCAATTGCTTGATGAGCCTGCTCTTGAAATATCTGCCTTTATCAGAATGTATGCACTGGGGTAGCCCATAGTGAACAAAGAACTTCTGTACCAGGACCTTGGCTGCCATGACAGTGTGCTGGTCCTGCATTTACTCTGCCAAATGTTCTCTGAGGTCGTTCAAGTCACCTAAAATAATCTGCTGAGACTTCTCTCTGAAGAGTTTATCTTCCTGCAATCAAACGCGATGCTGAGCACTCTTTGCACATCACACATCAAACTCACATTTTAAAAATAAATGTTGCCACCTCAACAATTGGCCTGTAGCTCTCTCTCCCATTCCAGGTGAATGGGCATCCCTCGGGTAAAACTGATGTATTGGGATCCTACCCTCAGCTCCCTGTCTTGAACCTGATGGTATGACTTTGCTGGACTTTCTTGTTCCAACAGCATCCAGTTTTTCCACCTCCTGGGTCCATTTGTAACCTCTTAGATGCCAATCATGAACCTCTCCTGGGTCTGCTGCCTTTTTGGGGAGGACTTCAGGGATCATTTCCACCCCCATATCTCACCTCTTGGAATCATCCCTAAAAAATGACGTAGCGCCCAGGCTGTTTCCAATTCAATCTGACAGGTGTTTGCGAACACACCACCTTCCCTGGCTTGACATCCTCTTCACTTGTCTCAGCTTCCAGAACTTCCCCATGCCTTCTTCAGGGGCCTGTTCTTTCACTAGGTACTGGTAGGCTGCCTACAGCACCAGATGAATGCCTTCAGACTCATGGCTGTTGTCGAGAACTAGAGGTATGAGCAATCACCTGATTAGGTCAGTGTTCATCCTCATGACCAGAGAACTCCAGCTATCTCCTGTGGAGTGGTTACTTACAGTGGCCAAGTATCAACAGTTTTGAAGTGCCCCATGGCACTAAATGTCAACTAGAGAAGTAACTACCCATTATGAGGAAAACTCTCATTCCCAATTCTCCAAATCTCCAGATTGTCCAACTTTTGTAAAGGCAGGTGTTTCAAGCATTTGTCAGAGAAGTCACTACACAGCAGAGTAGCATCACTTACGCGCCTGAGTCTGAGAGCTCTTGTGTATACGACCTCCACTTGTACCAGAAGAATGGGAGAGGAGCCCACCATCTTGTTGGGGGCTCTTTCAGGAATAGATACAGCAACTGGACTGGCAGTTTGTGCCTGGACACTCTTCTGGACTTGCAAGGGTGGTTGTCAGCAACTGTTGTGATGCCTTGCTGCTCCATCCTCACCAAACCCCTGTAGACCTGCACCCATGCCTGTAAAAGGTGTTCTCACTGCTTCCATGGCTGAGTAGGGTGTTGGTGGATCTTCACTCAATTCTGACACTCAATTCTGCTGTCTGCCATTCCCTTGACTGGAGCTAGTTGCTGTATTTGGGCATCTCAGTGGTTCCTTCCCTGGGTCCCTCTGTAGTTTTCCAGCTGAGTCTGGTTTCTGGGTCTGGTTAGTCTTGGGCAAGCATGTCTATAGTATCCTTCACTCCTACAGTTAGAGCCAGCCACTGGCCTTGCTGACCTCATGGCTGAGGCTGGGAGACCTCCCTCTCCTTCAGCCACCCCAGTCAGGACTCTACTCAGAGTTTGAGTGACCTTTGCTGCCCACAAGGTTATCACCTCCGTCATTTGGCCACCCTCCACCTGGATAAAAGCAAGCCACCTTCTCTTGAAGATCCCCAAGGAAGTTCACTGCAGATTATGTTTTAAGGGCCATTTACTTAAGTAACTGCTGTGGTCGCGTGTGCTCTTCTGTACAAAACGGTGGCTTGCACACAACTAGACACATGTTGCCTCTCTGAAAATAATTTTCTTCTTTCTTTCTAATCCTGTCTTCCAGATGACAACTCCTGATCTCATTGCTTGAAAGGCAATACCCTGCAACAGGGTGATCCCAGCAGGGTATAATTTTACGAAGTTAAAACTGTGCCTTTAATGCTGTAGTCAAATCTCTGTTTTTCAATCACCGCACGTGAGACACAGAAAAAACAGGCACAATCACAATCACACAGTCACAGCCACCATCTTGACTTTTTTAAAAAAAAAGTTAATTGAATAATGGAACAGAATAAGAGAGTTGGAAGAGGCCTTGTAGGTTTTCTAGTCCAGGGGTCCATGGACCAGCGCTGGTCCACAGCATGCTAGAAACTGGGCGACGCAAACAAGCTAAACCCCATTTGTGGGATGCAGGCAGCACACAAAAACCACATGCCCTCCGGTCTGTGGAAAAACCTCTCTTCACGGAACTGAACCCTGGTGCCCAAAAGGTTGGGGCCCTATTTTCTAGTCCAACACCCTGCTCTGGCAGGAAACCCTGAGCTATATACCATTTCAGACAAATATCTCAGCCCCTGAGATATCGAGCACTGCTATCATGTCCCCCACCCCTCAAGTCTTTCTTTCCATTAAACAATTATATCCTGCTTTGAACCACATATCAAGAGCTTACAAGCTTCATGCAAAGAATGATATGGCCAAAGTCTAGAAATCCTATTTGTTGGACTGTTGGAAGAAAGTAGATTGTGGCAACATACTTACTCAAAGGACACAGGTGAGAATAGAATGGAAGAGAAGAGGAGAAGAGAAGAAGAGAAGAGAAGAGAAGAGAAGAGAAAAAATGGAATAGAATAGAATAGAATAGAATAGAATAACAGAGTTGGAAGGGACCTTGGAGGTCTTCTAGTCCAACCCCCTGCTTAGGCAGGAAACCCTTATACCACTTCAGACAAATGGTTATCCAATCTCTTCTTAAAAACTTCCAGTGTTGGAGCATTTACAACTTCTGGAGGCAAGTAGTTCCACTGATTAATTGTTCTAACTGTCGGGAAATTTCTCCTTAGTTCTAGGTTGCTTCTCTCCGTGATTAGTTTCCACCCATTGCTTCTTGCACCTGCCCTCAGGTGCTTTGGGGAATAGCTTGAGTCCCTCTTCTTTGTGGCAGCCCCTGAGATATGCTATCATGTCACCCCTAGTCCTTCTTTTCATCAAATAGACATACCCAGTTCCAGCTACTGTTCTTTATGTTTTAGCCTGCAGCCCCCTAATCATCTTTGTTGCTCTTCTCTGCACTCTTTCTAGAGTCTCAAGGTTAGGAAGGAGAGACGTGCATATTATGCTCTTCCTTCCCCTAAAACTGTTTAGTAACAGAAGAGCAGGGTATTATTTTCTTCTACTGCTAAATTAACTGTATTAATTGCACCAGTATTAACTGCCCACTGCTTTTTCTCTCCATAGTTAAAAAAAAGGTGATTTAATTTGTGGATTAGAAGCATATATATCTGATCTCCATAAGAATCTCATTCTGATACTCAGGTGAGGAAGACTTGGACATGGTATGGAGAACAACTACAGGGAAATAAATAAATCATGGGGAGGGAGAGAAAGATCCTTGAGGGAGTTAGCTTTTAAAAAAACAGGAAAGGACAATTTTTAAAGATTTCTACATTCAACTGTCCCAGTAAATTCCTGTCTTAGATGACACAGATTCTCTCTGAAAAATTGCATTCAAAATAGCTCTTGGTGTGCATATTTTTACATATGTTTAAGTGTGTGTGTAATCTTGATAGAATTTCAAAGGTACACATTTAAAAATCAGAAAAAGGGCAGACAACATAATTTTCTGAAAATGCTATTAATGCATCGGTACTACGTAAACCATCATTACAGCTTTGAGGGCGGTTTCTTTGGATTTTGTCAAGACTTTCAAAGAATTGTCTTTTTTTTAATGCAGAAAAGGGAGTGGTTTCAGGCTACTCCAAAGAAGCATCTCTGAAGAAAGAGTAGCTGATATTTAACAGTCTTCAAGCTGCACTTATTATAAAGCTTATAAAATCATACCAGCCTTTCATTCCTTCCTTATGGGACAGAGCAAAAGCAGCAGGCAGTTAGCTAAATATGACAACCAACACGTTCAATTTTTGATACAGTTTTTATTAACATCCCGGCCCTTAATGTAATGAACACTGCATCAAAATAGCAACTGCAAGAACGAAAGATTTGAATGTGAAAAATTAGAGTAATAGGTCTCATAGCAGGGGAATGTGGCACATATTAATTTACCAAAACTATTAATGATACATTTCAAATTTTGTAATCTAGAGCAGGGTTGTCAAACTCAATTTCATTGAGGGCCGCGTCAGGGCTGCGGCTGGTCTCGGAGGGCCGGGCGTACGTGGCCGACTGGGTGGGCGTGGCTAGTTTGATGCCACTCCCCAAACTGCTGGCATGTTTCCTCTTTGCATTGGGTAGACTGGGCCAAGGCCAGGCTGGCCCGATCTTTCCATTCGCATTGGGTAGACCAGGATGGCTCTATGGGTCGGATCCAATCACATTGCAGGCTGGGTCCGGCCCACAGGCCATGAGTTTGACACCCTTGATACAGAGGTGGTATTCAGCAGGTTCTGACCAGTTCTGGAGAACTGGCAGTGGAAATTTTGAGTAGTTTGGAGAACCGGCAAATACCACCTCTTGACTGGCCCCACCTCCATCTATTCTCTGCGTCCCGAGTCCCAGCTGATCGGCTGCCCTGCACAGGAGAACGGAGCTGGAAAGCAGATTAGTGAAGTGGGGAGGGAACGGGGATTTTACAGTATCCGTCCACTGCCACGCCAACCAAGCCACAGGCACAGAACCGGTAGTAAAAAAAAATTGAATCCCACCATTGCCCTGATCTAAAGGTTAAAAAGGATCAGCCCAACGATTTTCTTGGATCTGATACGATCCAACAACTTGGACTGGAAATGATATATTCCAGCCAGGTTAAGAATGTGCCCCTTCCCAGCCTGCAACTGGATGTATATTCAAATAGCGCTATCTTACTTAGCAGTGCATTTCACACCTGGAGTGGGGGGACTGGCATGAAAAGTCTATCTGCCCCCTCAACTCTGTTCCCTCTTTGCTCAAACAGAGCAGGTGGCTTTTTTTTTTGTGAGAGGGTCTTCTGCAGATCCTAATTGCAAATGTAGTCAGAAGGTCTGCCCTGACATGATTTCCCTTCTTAAAGTTCAGTGGAACAGGCTATTTGCCAGGAAAGCTGTGCAGTTCATTAAACATCCTAAATGAAAGTATCTACTTTTAATAGGTCAGTTAACTAAGGAATACCAGAACAACTGATTAATTGAGAGTAGACATCTAAATTGTGGCTTCCCTTCTATATAATTTGTTAACACATTTTGGTTTTTAATGTTTCTTTCTGAAAAGCAGAGGTAAGTATGGAATTCTTTATATTGTTAGTACCTGTTTTGCTTCTTTTACAGGGAATTGAGCTTTGGTGGCTCAGGCTGTAAATGCCTGCTCTTAAGATCCAGCTGTCTACAATTATTGTAGGCTCGAATCCCACCAGGCTCAAGGTTGACTCAGCCTTCCATCCTCTCGGGGTAGGTAAACTGAGGACCCAAGATTGTTGGGGGCAATTAGCTGACTTTGTAAAAATGCCGCTTAGTAATAAGCAGGCATATACAATGGAATGAAGGCTATTGCTGTGCACACTGGGTTGTATCCCAAAATTGTAAGTAGCCCTGAGTCTTCGGAGAATGGCGGCATATAAATGTAATTAAAAAAAATAATAAATAATTACTATGTAATAGACCAAGTCATCATAATTAAAAGAGTGATAAAAGACATGTGAATTTAAGGCATCTTGCATTTTATCTTTTATGAGTATAAAAATATTTTGAGTCTTTCCTACTTCATTTGCTGCTGCTGCTTCTTCCGTGTCTAGATCAAGAATGAGGCCACTTTCTTGGCTTTGTCGTTGGCCAAAAATAAGTCATTATCGGTACAGGTTTCTGGTAGTAGCCAATATAGCAGCAGATGGGCCAGGCTCTGAATCTCTCCACATTCATTCTCCACAATTTATTTGCTGGTGTGCTGCTTTCATATTAAATGAGTCCTAGATCCACAAATTCTATGCTAATATTCTTCTTCTAATACAGTATGATAGGTGGCTGGTATGAGGCCATCGTTCTGACCAAGGCTTCCTGAGACCATAATTAAGCACACGCTTAGTCCAAACAACTCTTGTTTTATTTTAGTGCTGGGAATTTTGTTCATTCCCAGCCCGTAATGAGTCCCAAACAGTCTCTCGAGATAAGCACCCACCTTTATCTCCTTTGAATTGCTGCCAACAACTAAAGTGCCAAATTAACTGTAAAAAAACAACCGAAGTACAAAGTCACACAGAGCTTCAAGGTTTAATCCGAACAGAGCGAACGACTTTGCTTCCTGCAAAGGTTTCTCTACCTTTACACTTCCTTTATACCTCATGGGAGGGGCAATCACCTCTAAGCCTTATTCCCGAGTCGCCTCTTTTGTCTTAGCTGCTTTTGTCTTCTGGCAGCTCTGCACACACGCGCACTGGGAACAGGCTCCCCTTGTTCCTCTGCCTCGCTGCTGCCAGATTCTGGAGGCTCCAGAGTCAGCACATAACTCCCAGATGGCCATGGCTCCATCTCTGTATCAGACACAGGACCCTCGTCTGAGTCCTCCCCAGACTCTCGGACTGGTCCCTGTTCTTCCCCACTGTCCGATTCTGCTGCTGTCTGCACAGGCTACCTGCGAACCACAACAGCCATTAAGTAGGTTTGCATTAATAGAGCAGCCACATCCGGAAAGGAAATTTGAATTCCGCATTATGAAAAAAAAGCAAAACTCTGTCTGTCAAAATAGCTCTGTCAGTGAACAAGATATAATTCATTTGATTAAAGCACACCTAGCAGTCTTTGGGGTGGGGGTTCAAAACATGCCATCAAAACATCAGACCTTTCTTATATGTGTCAATGCTAAAAGAGGCTGAGCTGCTTTAGGATTTTGATGAATTGAATGGTAATTATTATGCAACTGATACAGTCCATTACTAGATGAATCCATTCCAAACTTAACACCATGGTATTACAACTTCCTTTTGGTGCTTTCCAAATAATTTTACCCTGTGAAAAATATTAAATTTTCCTAGTTCATTTAAAAAAAAAAGCCAAAAAGGGAAAAAAATAAAATAAACAGGTGGACATGTAAACAGCTTTACAAAGATCATAAGAAAAAAATTAATACAGGTAGCCCTCTACTTACAACAGTTCATTTAGTGACCATTCAAAGTTACAACGGCACTGAAAATTATGACTTATGACCATTTTTCATAGTTACAACCAGGGGTGGGATTCAACCAGTGTTACTACCGGTTCGGTGACCACATTTTGCTGCGTGTGCGTTTTGCTACATTTTGCTGCACGCACATGTAAAAAACCTTAAGCTGTGCCACCCGGACAGCTGAAAAGCGCTGCGCGTGGGTGCACAGCATTTGAAAAGCCACTTTTTTCCTGCTTTTTCAACCTCAGCTGTGCCGTGCAAAGCAGCTGAGGTTGAAAAAGCAGGAAATAAAGGACAGGTAAGAGCCCAGGTGAGCGGGTGGGCCAAACAGCAGCAAACACAGAACCGGTTTGGTGTCTGCTGCTCTTCAGAGCTGCTGGTTCTATAGAGCCGGGCAGAACCGGTAGCATCCCATCCCTGGTTACGACCCTATGATCATGGGATCAAAATTCAGATGCATGGAAACTGGTCCATATTTATGACTTTTACTGTGCCCCAGGGTCATGTGATCCTCTTTTGCAACCTTTGACAAGCAAAGTCAATGGGAAAAGCCACATTCCCTTAACAACCAGGTTACTAACTTAATAAATGCAATGATTCACTTAAGAACTGTGGCAAAAAAAAACATTGTAAAATGGGGCAAGACTCACTTAACAAATGTCTCACTGAACAACATAAATTTGGAGCTCAATTGTGGTCATAAGTTGAGGACTGCCTGTACCTCTTGCGTTAAGTGTCTCCATCGATTCTCCAATGTGCTTCAGGTTAGGCCCTTATCATGTACAAATGTTTTCGTCAAGGAGACAAGACTTTTCACAGGTATTTTGCAGGATGGAACTCACTTTAATAAAGAGATTATCCAAAGACAATAGGAGAATAAATGCAGATATCCCAAACTAGGCATTTTGCGGTATTTTAGAGGTTGTTTGTACTGGCTCAAGCACGCTAAAATTAGTAAAAGCGTAATATTCATTGCTTATTAATGAATATTCTTTGAAAGTAGATATGGTAATGCTTTTTTCTTCAGATTACATGGGTGTCCATGCATTATAAATAAACTCAGAATTGCAATGGCACATGCATGCTTCTATATAGTTGAGTGGAACTATTAGACACATTGGCTGTGTGGATTCATGTTGGCCTTCTCCTCTTCTACTGGAGTTTAGCTGGCTAACCACAGTATCTGTGAAGCACTGAAGACTATCTTCTCCTTTCTTGGCAGGCAACCTTGGTTTTATGGCTGGGGCTTTAATCTTCCACGAGGCCAAGCACTCTTAGAGAAATGGAACCTAATTCCAGATGGAATAGACATTCTTATTACACACGGACCGCCTCTTGGTAAGAAAACACTGAAAAATGCTTCTCTCGTTCAGTGTATATGTCTCTGCTGTGTCCTTGGGCACAGATAACAATTCTGAGTCTTTGCTTTTTCCATGCTGCTCTTCAGATGTAAATTGGTGTGTTTCTGGGGTGCTTTTTGCTGAAATACACTGGTAGCCCATGTCTGCTTATTGCCATGACATTAGTAAACTCTCTCGATAGAATTGGCCTTCGTTAATCATTGAGAATAAAATAATTCAAAGTTAAAGTTAAGTTAAATTTGCACTGCAAATATTTAAAATGCATCTCTTTGCAAGCGAACACCATATCTCCCAACTCAACGTTTCTACAAGTTAATTATCATATTTCTTAAGTGATCAGGGCACCATTAGATCCTATCCAGGGCATTCACAGCCAGTGGTAGCCATAAGATGGCAGCCATAATTAGTGTTTGAAGCTTTGACTCTTTTACATGCAACATGGGTGGGGCTTCCGACCAGCTATTATCTTAACTTTATTTTTATACTCCACACTGCAGATACCCCTAGATCAGGGGTCCCCAAACTCAGCAACTTTAAGACTTGTGGACTTCAACTCCCAGAATTCCTCAGCCAACATAGCTCCACAAGTCTTAAAGTTGCCATGTTTGGAGACCTCTGCCCTACATCCTTTATCTCATACCCAACTCTCATTTCCTACCTTTTTGAAGTTCTACTATCCAGGACACAGCATATAAGCAATGCTTGAGCAGGGTCTGCAAGATTGTCTGAGACACTATACATCCTCTTCACAACCTGTTTTCCTTGTGACCTTCTGGGAGTATCAACCTGGTGTCCTACTTTCCATCTCTAATCCGCTGCTGTTTTGTGTACAAAAGAGTTAAAAATTGGGAGCTCATTGTCCACAAAGTTGTTTCCAGCGGCCGTTGGAAATTCTGCACCTTTTGATAGAATACAGATAGATATGTATATTGTTGCCTGTTGCTAATGTTCTTCTTGCCTTGCTTTTGTCCTGTTTTGCCAGTTATTTGCTTTTGATGTGTACTGATGTTTATTAAAGAAATATTGAGCTACACTTTGCTAGTCCATATGTGTGGTGTGCCCATATCTGATCCGAATATGGTATTTGAATAGGTGTGTGCCAGGTACAAACTAAAGTGGAAATTAGCCACTATAATTTTCCAACAAAATCTAACTTGGAACCTGCCTGGTTGATGGTTGGCAACAGTGATTTATATGTTTCTGGTAGTTGCATATTACTGCTTACCCAAATGTTAAAAGAAGGGAAAGAAAAGAATATCCAAGGCAGTCTCCTTAGTGTTTGCTAGGTGTAATAAATTATTCTTAGTTTGTGTAATCAGGTGTACATAATAAGTTGCAAACATATGGGAAAGCTTCAGAAGGTTGACATTGCATGCAGTCAAAAACATGTTCAACATAAATAACGCTTAATTTAATGAAGAAGTTAATTTCATGGATTTTAGTTTGCAAAATTTTTGAAGTGGAAATACTTTTTGACTTTATATACCCCCTCATTTACAATTAATTATTTCCAGTCATGTGACAACAACTTGAATTTCAGTCTTTCTTTGCTTGAGCAAAGTTTTGCAAAAGCAGAAGTTGACAAATTGCTGTACAATACGACGTCCATGAGAATCTATGTGAATTCTTGTGCAAGTGCACCATATGCTATTGGTAAGGATCACTGGTTAACAGTGGTGCAAGAACATAAAACAATGAGAAGAGAAAGACCCAGCACATGGTGCAACCAGGTGGTTGCTAGATGAACGAAATGTGAACAGAAAGGCAAACCAGAAGGGTGATTAGGAAAAGAAGATAGAGGGATTTTTAAAAGATGAAAGAGGAATGAAGGAGACCATTCATTCTCTCAACTGAACAATTCATACAGGTTTCCACCAGATCAGCCATAGCAGTCTGGATTGAAGGGGAGGGGATTGGGTCATGAGGCCTGTTACTATGAAAGCCCCTTGAAAGCAAGAAGATGCAACTTCCTTATAAGTGCCATCAGTCAGAAGAAGCATCCAGCATCTGCAAGTCCCTTAAAGCCTGTAAAGACATCCTCCCCACTAACAAATTCTTTATAACTGGTCCTTCTTCAAGTAATTCCCTGAATCACTGGGGCAAAGAGATCCCAGAACTTCATATTTTTGGTGTGGTGATCATGGGCTAGCATAAGGCTTAACAGGCTATTGAATAGGTTATCACCTGATTGGGTTCAGTCTTCTAATGCAGGGGTCTCCAACCTTGGCAACTTTAAGACTTGTGGACTTCAACTCCCAGAATTCCTCAGCCAGCAAAGCTAGGAGTTGAAGTCCACAAGTCTTAAAGTTGCCAAGGTTGGAGACCCCTATTCTAATGAGTGAATTTGGGAACTTGTAGATAAAGTAAAAGTAGGCCTATCTGTTGTGGGAATCAGATAATTGAGGTCCCAAAAGTGCTTTTTCAAGAGGTAACTGGATGTTTTGGTTTTTCTTTGAAGATGTTTCACTTCTAACCCAAACAGCTTCTTCAGCTATGACTGGATGGCAGGGAATGGAAGGATTTATACTCCTTGCAGACAGCTGGACATTTGCATTCTTTTAGCGAATTGTTAAGGCCACCTGGAGGTTTATCTGTGTTGTCAAGATCACCTGAGTTGTGCAAATGGGTGTGGAGCCTTCTTGGAACTGTTGAAAGGACTCTGTTGTAGACCAGGGGTGTCAAACTGGTGGATGTATCACGCGCAGGCCATGTCCACCCCACATAGGGATAAAACTTTGCAATACATCACATGACAGCAATGTGACACGGCAAGTTTGGCACTGTGTTGTAGACTCTAGATAGATGATGTCATATCCCTCCCTCTTTATTGAGAGAGGGCTGTTCAATTTTGACATAGATGGCCTCTTTGACCCCTCTTTCAAACCAGCAGTTCTCTCTGTCCAAAATGTGAAGTTTGCTGTCTTCAAAAGAGTGGCCTGTGTCTTTTAAATGTTAATGGACTGCTAAATTTGGTCCTGATGGGTTTGATGCCTCTTGAAAAAGCACCTTTGGGACAACCATGACCTGGATGACTGAGAATCTCCATAGACACATAATCGAGGACATTTTCCTGGTAACATCAAACTGTTCCTAGCAGAAGGGCTAAATTGTTCATTCACAAACAGCCACATGGCTTCTCTGTATAAAAGAAATGCCACCCTTTTTCTTTTAGAATCTCCTTATTTAGCATCCATCTTCTGTTCATTTTCAATCCTTTCCAAATTATTTTAATAGGATTATGGTCGGCCCATGTGTTAGTTTCAATTTCTATTTCTTTTATATTACGTTCAATTTCTACATTTGTCCATAGCATATCCAATCTTGACCATGATGTGTGTGGTGCTGAATAGTAGATATATTGTTTTTTGTCTGGATTTCTTTCTCTCCATATATCTTTTAATCCTAGTTCTTCCGCCATCTGATAAAATACTTTTAGTAATGTTTTCCTTTTCCTTTTTTTCCCTGGATTTTCATTATTATAATCTTTTCCTAAACTTGCTATTGCATTGAAATCACCTAGCAGGCATATGTTCTCATATTCCTGTTCTTCTAATTGTCTATATAGTTTAGTATAAAATTTTTCTTGTTTCTCATTTGGCACATGTATCACTGTCAATAACATTTTCTTATAGTTTATATAAACCTACCTTCCTCATCTGCATATACCTGTTTTGCTTGTAAATGTTACCTAATATATATTGCTATTCCCCTTTTTTTGTTGGGCTAGAGATACATATAAATCTCCTAATTTTGTTGCTTCTAACAATTTACTTTGATGTTTCTAGATATGTGTTTCTTGAAGGCATATAAATGTTCAATTTCTGTAGTTTAGTTATTGTTTTTTTCCTCTTGATTTGTGAATTTAAACCGTTCATGTTAATGGAAATCAATTTGATTTCTTCTGCCATCTTACTCTGTAGTGGTTACTTGTTGAAGCTTGTTTGCTGTTGTTTGGTGTCTCGTTCTTACGCCTTCTCTTTCCACTTCTTCCTGCTCTCTTTCTTCTTGTTCTGTTTCTCTTTCCACCACCCGATCTTCTTCTTGGCTCCTGCTTTCCACTTCCTCTTTGCTGTTCTGGTCTTTTCCCGATACCACATAGTTCAAAAAATTCCCTCGCTTTTTCTATACTATCTATTTTAAATTTTTTATCCTGCCATGATATTAACATTCCCTCTGGGATGAACCATTTGAACAGGATGTTATTCTTATTCAATTGGGTGGCCAGGAATCTATCAAGATGATGGAAAAAGAATTGGAGTTCTTTCTGAAAGAAAATAAAAAACAACAAACATCAATTCCAAATATATGGGACACAACTAAAGCATACATCAGGGGCTTAGCAATTTCATATAATACACGTAGATACAAGGGGAAAAAAAGGAGAACAATCTAAACTACTAGATACCCTTAAGGAGTTAGAAAAAACACCACATAACAAGACAGCAAATACGGAAAGGATAATGATTAGACACAAATTGAATATGTTAGCACAAGAGGAATGGTTACAGGACATGAAAATGATAAAACAGAATTATTTTGAACACGCGAACAAGCCGGGAAAGTGGCTAGCCTACAGACTTAAGAAAGAAAAGGAAAAAAGATCAATCCAACAATTAAAGGATGCTGATGGTACATTACAACATCAAACTGAAAAGAAAAAATATATTGTTAAAAGCTTTTTTGAGGAACTATATAGTAGGGAAGACGTACCAGAGGAAAATATCTAACATTATTTAGAAGGGAAATAGCTACCCACGATCCCGGAAGAGAATAAAGAAGAGATAAATAAACAGGGAAATAACACTAAAAGAACTCCAAGAAGCAATTCTGAAACAGAAAAACAATAAGACACTGGGACCAGATCATGTCCCAGGGGAATTGTATAAAATGCTCCAAGAAAAATTAGAAATGCAATTGTTAGAACTCTACAATGAGGTACTCACAACAGCGAAGTTACCCAAGTCATGGAGGGAGACATACATAACATTGATCCCAAAAGAAGATTCAGACCATCAATTAATTCAAAATTATAGGCCCATATCCCTTTTAAATGTTGACTATAAAATATTTATGTCCATAATGGCAGAAAGATTGAAAAAAACCCTTAACCAGATCATTCATAGCGACCAAAACGGATTCTTACCGAATAGACAAATCAAAAATAATACCAGAATGGTAATGAATATAATAGAATACTATGAAGCAAACCCAGGAAAACAATTGGCAATGGTCTTCCTCGATGCGCAAAAGGCATTCGATAATGTTAATTGGCAGTTCATAATACAACAATTAAAAAGCATACAATTTGGCAATAAATTTATTAAACTGATTTTGACAATTTATACAACACAGATGGCCGGTGTAATACTGAATGGTGACAGAACGGAAACATTTAAGATCAACAAGGGAGTAAGACAGCGATGCCCACTGTCACCCCTCCTCTTCATCCTTACCTTAGAAAACTTACTGGAAAACATTAGGAAAAATGAAGAAACCAAAGGGGCTCTAATTAAAATGGAACATTATAAGGTACAGACATTTGCTGATGATATAGTACTTTCTCTGGAAGATCCAGAGGATACAGGAGTAAAATTAATAAAGGAAATAGAGGAATTTGGCAACATCACAGGCATTAAGATAAATAAAAACAAAACAAAATTATTGACTAAAAATTTAAAAGATAAGCAAAAAAAGAATTAGAAGGAAAATTGGAATGCAAAGTGTGAAAAAGGTAAAATATTTAGGCATTTGGTTAACAGCATGATGCTCTTCAATCAAAAAAGATAATTATGACAAATTAATACAAATTAAAAAGAATTAGAAATGTGGGAGAAATTACAGCTATCATTACTGGGGAAAATCGCGGCAATCAAAATGTCTACTCTACCAAAAATACTATATCTTTTTCAAACTGTACCAATAAGATTGGATAAAACCTTTTTTAAAGAATTAGATCGAATAGTAAGTAAATTTGTTTGGGATGGGAAAAAACCTAGGATAAAAATGAAACTATTACAGGACAAAAGAGAAAGGGGTGGCTTTGGACTCCTGACTGGGAAATGTATTACCAGGCTGTGGCTATGGTATGGATTAAAGATTGGATCAATCTGGAAAATAGAAGAGTACTGTTGATAGAGGGTCACGACTTGCAGAGAGGGCGGCATAGTTTTCTATGGGATGGGAAATGTAAACAGCATGCATATTTTCAGAGACACATGATTAGAGATTCATTAATTCGGACATGGAACAAGATTAAAAAGAATCATTATACTAAAATACCAAACTGGTTGTCAACTATGGAAGCATAAATCTACCCAAACACAATGGATCTGGGAAAAAAGAGGAATTACAAAGACTTATTAGACACACAAGGAAGATTAAAAACGAGACAAGAATTACAGCAACAAAATATAAAGATAGATTGGTGGCCATACATGCAAATTCAGGCGAGATACAGAAAGGACAAAGAACAATTTGGTTTCTTCATGGGAAAGCATCAATTAGATAAAATTCTACAAGAAATGGAAAAGAAAATGATCTCAAGAATATATAATTTTCTACTAGACTTTAAAATGGAAGAGGAGGTGGTCAAAGAGATGATGGTGGTATGGGCGAAAAATGTAGACCATAATATAGACCTGGAAAATTGGGAGGGAATGTGGGGATTAAATTACAAATTAATTACATCTACAGCATACAGGGAAAATCAATATAAAATGTTCTACAGATGGCACCTTCCTCCTGCTAGACTGGCAAAAATGTTTAACTCAGACCCAAACTGTTGGAAGTGTGGAAAAGAAAAAGGCACTTATTTCCATACCTGGTGGACATGCCAGGAGGTGAAAAAATACTGGAATACAATTAGGCAATGGCTAGAAGAAATTACTAATCAGAAAATTGAATTTAATCCGGAAACTTTTTTATTAGGTATAATAACACAAAAATGCAATAAAACAGATAGATATATCATGTTACACATATTAACAGCTGCAAGGATTTTGTATGCACAACTCTGGAAAGAAAAAGGGGTTCCACCAGAAGGCATGGTTATAAAAAAAATAATAGATTGTATAGAGATGGACAGGCTAATGATGAAAATAAAAGACAGAGAAGATTCAATTTACTATAGGGCCTGGGATGCCTGGTATGAGTGGTTTAGAAATAAAAAGAAAATAAAATGGCAATTAGGAAAAGAATGAGGGAATATGTAAATATACCATAGAGAAGATTGATGTGTAAGGATAAAAGATATTGATTTATAGCAAGAGTAAGATGTAATGGTAAAGGAATAAGTAAACACATATACTAAAAAATGTAAGGAGATGCAAAAGATGTCTTGATGTTGATAACAATGTATAAAGTTTTATTTTACGTTTTTAAAATTTGAAAACTTAATAAAATTTATTATAAAAAAAAAGAAATGCCACTAGGTGCCATCCTGAGCTTGGAGGTTCCCATAATTGCAACTTTCCTGGTGGGATGAAGCAGCTTCTTCTTTCCATCCAGCATCTTACAAGTCAAGTGCTTCTCATGCTGTTCATTTCCATGAGGGAAGATGCCCTTATAAAACTCCATCCCTTTCCACCGCCATCCCATCTTTCCTATGGCAAACAAACACTCATGGATCACCAGCAAGTTGCACAGAACAGAGATGCTAGCCTCTTGGTGAGCCACATGTGGAAATAGCAATCTGCCATCTGCCAGATAGGGCATATCAACCTTGGTCACTATGAAGAGCTTATGAAACTACAGAGAGCATTTGTTGGCCTGACATCAAAGAGAAACAAAAGTTAAAAGCTATAAAAGTTAAAGAGACAGAAAGAGGAAGATGGATTGGTTTAAGCAACTAAAGGCAATTTTAGAGTTAGATGCAGGAACAATTTGACTCTCTGTGCTATTTACTCAAGCTGGTCTGTGGCCTTACCTGGCACGTGGTTCATGAAAGGTCTCTGATGGTCATTCAGGTTGGATACATTATGAATGATACCCTAAGACTAGGGTCTTCACACTTGGCAAGTTTAAGACTTGTGGACTTCAACTCCCAGAATTCCTGAGCTAACATGACTGGAGGAGGAATTCTGGGAGTTGATGTCCACAAGTCTTAAAAGCTGTCAGGTTTGAAGACCCCTGCACTAACCCCTTCAACCACTGCCCTCCCCAACAAACCCTCAATCTCACAGAAAATCAGAGTTGTGCTTCTGTAATGCAGCAGCAAGTTCTTAAAATGAGCAAAATTAAGGTATTTATTAGAGGAATTTATTCGCACTATGGAACACTTTGCTAATTTTCACGTAAGGCAAGTGTTCAGTTCTGTTTATCTGAGTTAAATACATGTAATTACAGTTCCCAATATTCAGCTGAACTTTCCTTAGCTAGAGAATTCAATCTTCACTTTAAATTCAGTAATTTTCACCCCAGCAAACTTATCATAACTAGGAAGACATGGAAATGGAAGAAATCGCAGTTGCCCCTTTCTTCCTCCAGCTTCTGGAATAATCCACTTATTTGTCAAGGACTATTTCCAAGACTGTCCTGGGGCAAAGGTGGTGAGGGGTGCAGCATGTGAAAACTTTCCAGTACCACTACATGACTGAAGCCCCACTCCTTTTTTGTACATACAAAAGGGCCGGGCATTGATCACATTGTTATGGGAGTGGTGCAGTGGCTTAGAGGTGGAGTTCTCACCTCACAATCGGGCGCCTGTGAGTTTGATCATAGGAAGAGGCAGATATTTCTCTCTCTGGGCGACAGGAAGGACATCCGGCCATTAAACACTCTACTAGTTCCATTCAGTT
The DNA here is from genome assembly GCA_009733165.1 of Naja naja. Classification (NCBI taxonomy): domain Eukaryota; kingdom Metazoa; phylum Chordata; class Lepidosauria; order Squamata; family Elapidae; genus Naja; species Naja naja. The sequence continues at coordinate 14,363,025 of CM019159.1, read as the reverse complement.
GCCCAGACTACCCCACAAGGGGTCATTAAAAGATAATGATTGTTATGGCTGGCATCTTGACTTTTTGACCCTGCACTTCACAGACCTTTGTGCCCTTTTCATGTCCCACCTGGAAGTGTGTTGAAGCTGGATTCTGCCATTTGTGTGAAGCTCCATTATTCCCTCAGAATGCATCATCTTGATTTCTTCAGCCATTATCCCCAGTCAGAGCTCTGCATGAAAGGAGCCACTGAAGCCATTGAGTTCAACCTATTGTTCTGTGCAGAAATCCATATTCAACCAACAGAAGACTTTCAGCCTCTACTTGAATGTGATTTAATGAACGGGAGCTCACCAGCTCCCACAGCTTTGGTCCATATCTGAACTTCTCCTAGTGGGAAAAAAACCTAACACTGAACTAGAATCTGCTTTCTTTGGGTTGAAGATCACTGACCGGCATCCATCTTTTTCAAAATAATATCATATCACGTTTTCTTCAGTCCCCTGTTCTCAAGGTTAATATCCTCCATTCTTTGTGATACCTCATCTCAGTTCTGTCATATTCATTGTGATACCTTTATCTCCAGTAGTTTGGACATCCCAATTACTAATTCAGTTTTTCTGAATGCTCTGAATTGGGTCCTCTCCTGAAGGTGAATTCTGAGAAATGTTTGTGGGATCCTCTGATTGTATATCTGATACCTGTACAATTAGCACAGGGCCTCCCCAAGGCTGTGTGGTCTCTCCACTTCTCCCTATATACCAATGATTGCATCTCAAACAATCCATCTGTTAAACTACTGAAGTTTGAAGATGATACAGCAATGATTGGTCTCATTCAAGACAACGATGAATCTGCATACAGATGGGAGATTGAACAACTTGCCTTGTGGTGTGATCAGAACAATCTGGAACTGAACACACTCAAAACCATAGAAATGGTGACAGACTCCCATACTACCCACCTCTTACAATACTAGACAATACAGTATCAACAGTGGAGACCTTCAAATTTCTAGGTTCTATCATATCTCAAGACCTAAAATGAACACCTAACATCAAAAACGTCATCAAAAAAGCACAACAAAGAATGTTCTTCCTGCACCAACTCAGAAAGCTCAAACTGCCCAAGGAGCTGCTGATCCAGTTCTACAGAGGAATTATTGAGTCTGTCATCTGTACCTCTATAACTGTCTGGTTTGGTTCTGCAACCCAACAAGACAGACACAGACTTCGGAGAGTAACTAGGACTGCAGAAAAAACAATTACTACCAACCTACCTTCCTTTGAGGACCTCTATACTGCACGAGTCAAAAAGAGGGCTGTGAAAATATTTACAGACCTCTCACATCCTGGACATAAACTGTTTCAACTCCTACCCTCAAAACGTTGCTATAGAGCACTGCACACCAGAACAACTAGACACAAGGACAGTTTTTTCCCAAACACCATCACTCTGCTAAACAAATAATTCCCTCAACACTGTCCAACTATTTACTAAGTCTGCATTACTATTACTATTACTATTAATCTTCTCATCATGCCTATCACCCATCTCCTCCCACTTGTGACTGTATGACTGTAACTTTGTCGCTTGTATCCTTGCGATTTATATTGACTGTTTCCTAGTATGATTTGATTGCTTATATATACCCTATGACTATCATTAAGTGTTGTACCTTATGATTCTTGATGACTGTATCTTTTCTTTTTATGTACACTGAGAGCATATGCACCAAGACAAATTCCTTGTGTGTCTAATCACACTTGGCCAATAAAGAATTCATTCATTCATTCACTCAGGGGCAAATATTCAATAAGTTAATGGTAAAGCATCCCGTGTATTAAATATGAGTCACAAGCTTTGTCTTGTGAATTGGAATTATTATTTAAAGTTGGGTATAATGTGCCTCTTAGCAAATACAAGATATGCCTTAAACTAACTTCTCAGAGACATAGCAGATCTTGAAAACAAGGGGTTTCCTGCTTCTCCAGGCCAGAGAGAACATGAATATGTGTCTATTTTTCAAACTGGAGCCTCTGTCTCAAAATGGAAGCTTTCTGGTTCAATGGGAATTCTCTTACAAGTTTCAAGATATACCTTAAGGCAGGGGTGTCAAAATCAATTTCATTGAAGGCTGCATCAGGCTTGAGTTTGACCTCGGGGGACTGGGTGGGTGTGGCCAGCTTAACATCACTGGTGTCAGTGGCACCTGTGGTGGCTTGAGCACTCTGCCAGCAAAACGGAACTTGGGAGGGCTGTGCGTGGCCGTCCCGAGCTCCGTTTTAGCTGGCAGAGGGTTGCAAGAGGCCATCGAAGCCAAAAATGGAGTTCAGGAGCGGGCAGGGCCGCAAGCAGCCTTCCTGAGCTCCATTTTCGCTGGCAGAGGCACTGCAGGCTGCTGCTTTGCTTTTTCCAGGGTGGCCCCACTGGTCAGTTCCAAGCACCCTGTGGGCTGGATTCGGCCTACGGGCCTTGAGTTTGACACCCCTGATTTAAGGTAACTCTTCACAGAAAGAGTGGTTTTTATTTGTTTTTAATCCTGTCAAATGAAGCTGTGCATCCACTTAGTACATGGAAAGGGTAAGACTGGGAGAAGAATTAAGCTTCCTCTGAGATACAATAATCTCAGTCTGAATGGGATCATAAACACTTGTCCCAAAACAAAGATCTTGAATACAATTCCCAGGATTTTCCAAACATTGCCACCAAATTATAATTTTTAATATGCCAGAAAGCAAATATTGAAGCCATGAGGAAGAACTATATTCACGGTCCTTAACTAGAGTCAACTGCACCCTTCATGCCTAGATTTGATCCTTTTCCTACAAGTTACTGTCATTGGCTGACAACTCTCTTGTTGAATGCTAAACTGTTAAGTGAATGCTTTCTCTGCTAAAAATCTGCATTTAAGACATTGCAATTATTTTAGCTCCATCACAAATAGCAAAATTGAGCATTTGGCCTCTGAGCTGATTTTATATTTTCACTTGGGTTATCCCCCAACAATAAATCACACCAAATAAAATAAAGATAAAAGAATAATAAAATTATCTGAGAGATTTATTGAGACTTTCTTTTGCATTTTTTTAACCAAAATTGTATATTTGCATTTATTAGAACCATCTCTCTTACACACATATGAATGCAGCTTTTAGTGGGTAGATTGACTATAATACCTCCTGTTTGTATAAATCATTATTCAATTTTATTATTGTTATTCAATTTTATTTCTGTAGAACACAAATAAGAGTCTAGATATTCTCTCAATGCTAGAAGAGCTAGATATTGAGTGAAGTAGAGTCTTAAATTTGAGATATAAAGTTGTTCATCATTTTATAAATTGTATTTGTTTCTTATTTTGAAGGTTTTCTAGATTGGGTGCCTAAGAAAATGCAAAGGGTGGGTTGTGTTGAGCTGCTGAATACAATCCAGAGACGAATACAACCACGTCTTCATGTTTTTGGACACATTCATGAAGGTCAGGAATTGTATGTGTGTGTATTATTTTCATGCATAAAAAATTAAAAATTGAATAATACGAAGTCATTGAGATATTAACTATAGTAGGTAAGAGATATGCTGATTAATTGCACTTCAGTCACCTCTGCTTTTGGCTATAAAAACTTCTGTCGCGTTGAATAAGCTTAAAAATCAGTCTTTGCACAGCAAGGAGCAAGAGTGAGTAATTGTGTCCATAGAGGTGAACAAAAAGGTCTATGAGGCAACTGTATAATCATGGCCACTATGTTGACTTTTTTCCCCACGCATATAGTCCATCCTACAGATGCCCTTGAAGGACCTACTTTTTACCAACTAGTAATGCAAAGTCTAGCTGGATCTAGACTGGTAAATATATAATTAGCCCTCGACTTACAATGGTTTAGGGACTATTCAAAGTTATAGCAGCACTGAAAAAAGTGACTTATGATCATTTTTCAAGTTACGACCTTTCCAGCATCCAACGTGATGAGAATTCATATGTTTGGCAACTGGTTCATATTTATGACTGTTGCTGTGTCCCATGATCATGTGATCACTTTTTGCAACCTTCTGACAAGTCAGTGGGGAAGCCAGATTCCCTTAACAACCGGGTTACTAACTTATCAACTGCAGTGATTCACAATTGGGCTCAATTGTGGTCATAAGCTGAGGACTACCTGCATAGTGTTTGCTCAGGCACTATGTTGGAGCTCATTCCACTAAGTTGGAATGCTTTTTCATACCAGCATGTATTAAGCAATAAACACAGTAAAGGGAACAGGAATATATTTACAGCAGGTGATAGTAATTTACATAAAATAACAGAGTAGATTTTTACCTTGGATTTCTCAAGTTATTCAAAATGGTCATGTAAAAAAACTAAGTACTAGAATGTTCCATTATGGAGTGGCTGCTGCTGATATCTGTTACTATAACTAAAGAGACAAAAGCAAGTGTTCATTTCCTTAATTTCCGGGAGAAATAATTACTGTACCACCAGTCTATTTTCATGAAAACCTTATTGTTTGTGAAAACATCCCTCTTTAAAATTCTTCCTAGTGTGACAGAATTCTATCACTTTCAGTAAAAAAAGCTGTTCTTCATTATCTTCTCTGCAAACTGCTTTATTTTTCAGCATACATTTATTACATCTACATTATTATCTCTGTATCTCAGGATTTTTCATACAAATATGAAAAAAGTGCTAGAAAGATTTTCTGCAACATTTTTTGCTAGAATTTGATGTATTTTTCAAAGATAATGGGGGAAGAGTAATTTTCTGAAACTTTGGATCTTCCAGAACCACGATTAGCATCAACTGTCTTATATTTTTGTTTTCTGTATTTTGCTTCTCTGTAAAATAAATTTCCTTCAGCCTTTACTTTTGATTTGCTCCATGGAAATGTCTCCATAATTTGCACTCTTGTCAAATTCCATAGCATATGGAACCTGCTGCAATTAATAGGTTGTTTTCAAACTCTGTATATGAAGAGTAGCAACAAAGTCAGCTTATAAAGGAGACAGGGGTCATTGTGACATTCAGTTATATAGAAGTAACAGATGTTCAACCTCTGAAAACTATTTAAAAGCTCTTAATGTCGAAAATATCTTTATAGGGGTAAAGGGCAAGAAACAGGAGCAAGAAAACGGTAATGCCTTGATGGTTGGCATGCTTTTTCCTTTCTTCTTCTTAACTCACTCTGGATGTACATTCAATTTGGCCTCAGAATATCTCAAAGGAATCCGAATTCTATGGAGACCTTTAGATCCAACATGCAAAGACAGTTCCATGAACTGAGACTTAATATCCATTCATTTGAATGATGGTTTCATAAGAAGAGTCCCATTTTCTTCCTGAAGAACCAAGTAGAATCCTGCATTCAGTTGGAGAAGCCTAATCTAAATTCAGGTTTAATGTTAAAGTTTTAGAGACAGAGAATTCAATTGCAGAGAAGCCCTACGTTTTACATGGAATTAGTTAAATTGTAGGGATTTGAAACTATTCTTCCAAAAAAGAGGACACCAAGTGTTGTTTGCTTGGATTCAAGAAGGCATTCAAGTTTAGTGCTATGATTTATTGATGTTCAATGGGATGGATAAGAATTTCTATATGGCCAAACTTTGGTGTATGATAACAGAAATGGTGTACTGAAGAAAAGCTTATTTATAACAATGTTTTTAATTATTTTAGGTTATGGTGTTATGGCTGATGGAACGACTACCTATGTGAACGCTTCTGTCTGTACTATGAATTACCAGCCATTGAATCCACCTATAGTAATTGATTTACCTACTCCAAGAAACACATAATTGTGCCAGAATGGAAATATGTAATTTATGCCAATGTAAGAGCCAAGTAACCCTGAAATTGTGGCATTATTTTTATTGTTCTTTATAGACAATGTGGAAAGATAGAAATGGACAAGTAACAAAGGCATTTGGCATCACAACCTTTTGAAAATGTATTCTTGGATTTAGCATTTCATTGTTTTAAAAAAATTGTTGATATGAAAAAGGAAACAACCTGCATTATAGACATTGGTGCATTTTGTATATTCCATATGCTGTATTGAATTTATGAAAGGAATGTTTCTTCAGCAACAGGATTTGTTATCAATGCTTGCAGTTTTATATGTGTGTTCAGTAACAGCCTTCTTCATTTATATATGGACAGAGGAATAATCACATTGGGAGTCAAAATTTGTAATTGTGTGAAATACGCTTTCTTTAAACAGTTTCTCCATGTAATCACCAAAAGAATAATAATCTGATTCGACATTATTTTCAAATCTATACACATTCTTTCAGTTTTACAGTGTAGAGAAAAAAACCCCTCTTGTTTGCAACAGGGAATGAACGTGAAAAGAAAAAAAAATGTTATAATATGAATTACTGAATTGCTGTGCACAACAGAAACATTTTAAGAACGAAGTGGTTTAAAATCAGATGAAAACTCAGGAATTAGTTTTCCCTCCCGATAAGTAAGATATTCTGCTACTTTTAAATCTTATCTACTAACTTTTAGGTTGTATAATCTTAGGGCTGATAGCAGTGGCCTCATTTGGATTTTTCTTGAACAATGATGTGGAAGCATCAGGTTGAATCCACAGTTACCCAAAGCCAATTAAGCAGATTGTTCAGGTCCTGATGTTGCTTTTTGCTGTTATTTTTAAAAATAATTTGGTCATAGCAGTGAACCTGGATAAGATCTATCTGTATGATCACTAAGACTGAAAGCCAGTTTGGCCTAGTGGTTAAGGCACCAGGATAAAAACAAGGAGACTCATCTTAGACATGAAATCTGGCTGAATGACTTTGAGCCAGTCAGACTCTCTCAGTCCAAGTTACCTCACAAGGTTGTTATTGTGTGGAAAATAGGAGTTGAGGAAGGAGTAATAAATGTGTTCACTGCCTTGAGTTATTTATAAAAAAAATAATGGCAAGATTTAAAAAATCAGCACTGAATAGATAGCACATAATTGATAAATCAGTCATAGCAATACTAACATCAAGCACTAAAAATCACTTCAAAGTGATCACTAGCAGAGAAGAAATTCAGCACAGTTGCTGGTTCTGTAAAGTCAGAAGATACAGAGGTTTCCAGATATGGAAAGCAGCATTTCCACATTGAGATTGATTGAAGATTGTTTCACAGGCCAAGCCCAGGAAAAGTGACAAATGCTATATATATATATATATATATATATATATATATATATATATATATACATACATCTGTTCCTCACTATGTCACAACTGAACAGGAAGGGGGTTAAACCTTCCCTGACTTTATCATTCACAGCTTCATCTTAATTGGATCTGTGATATTGTTCAGAGACTGACCAACATTTTTAGTCATGAAGAAGATTTCTCACTATATGGTAACCCTTTATTTTTTAAACAATTTGCTTTTGTGGATTAGCTTCCCCCACTCCTAATTTTGGTATGCGGGTATGTGAGATGAGCAAACAACTAATGCAAACTAAGGTTTGCATGCCAGCAGATGACAGGTCAAAGTAGCAAAACAACAAAAAAGATGAATTTCTTATAGGATCCCCAAGCACAGAATGTGTCCACATGTTGCTACATATTATTGTACACAATCAGGTAGAGGAATTTTATACTCTGAATCCGTGTGGCTTTTTTAAAACATAGATTTTTATAGTGAAAATCATGGTTTTATAGCGAAGATCGTGAGGGGAAAAAAAGAACTGCATTTCTGAAACTAAGGCTTACATGCACATTGCAAACACTTCAAAATGTAGTGAATATTTTGAAAAAAGCAGCTCCCCTTGTCCCTTTTTTCCTTCTGTGTCAATCAGGAGATATTCTCTGAATATTTCCCCCATGAGATTATACTTCTTTCAAAGTGCTATGTATTTTTATGTGAGAATGTTACAAAAGGAGTTATGATCTTTAAAAGGAAATACTGTATTGAGATGCTTTGGCCATTTCACAGTTTTTAAGATAACTGTTGTTGTTCCAAAGCTGGGTGATATTAAGATGGACCAAAAAGTAGCCAAAACTGTAAACCTTCAAATTCTCTTAAACTCCCTCTCATCCATGCAGAATACAGAATAATAGAGTAGGAAGGGACCTTGGAGGTCTTCTAGTCCAATCCTTACTCAAGCAGGAGACCCTATACCATTTCCAACAAGTGGCTGTCCTGTCTCTTCTTAAAAGCGTCCAGTGATGAAGCACCTACAACTTCTGAAGGAAAACCATTCCATTGATTAATTGTTCTCACTGTCAGGAAGTTTCTCCTTAGTGAGAGATTGTTTTTCTCCTTGGTCGATTTCCATCCATTGTTTCTTGTCTTGCCTTCTGGTGCTTTGGAAAATAGGTTGAGCCCCTTTTCTCTGTGTCAGCCTCTCAAATATTGGAACACTGTTATCATGTCAGCCCTACACTAGCCATAATAGCCTTTTTTTCTTATGCTTTAGTCTCAGGACCCTTAATCATGTTAGTTGCTCTTCTCTGCACTCTTTCCAAAGTCTCAACATCTTTTTTATAATGTGGTGATCAAAACTGGATGTGGTATTCCAGATGTGGTCTTACTAAGCTTTTATGTAGCAGTACTAATACTTTGCATGAGTATTAGTCCCACTGTTTACGCAACCAAGGATTGTGTTAGCGTTTTTTTTGACTGCTACCGCACACTGTTGGCTCATATCTAAGTGGTTGTCCACTAGGACTCCAAGATCCCTCTCGCAGTTACTGCTTTTGAGCCATGTTTCACCTAACTTGTACTTCAGGGGTGTCAAACTCAAGGCCCGCAGGCCAAATCTGGCCCACGGGGCTGCCCTGGAAACAGCAAAAGACCAGCCCATGGTGCCTCTGCTAGCAAAAATGGAGCTCAGGAGGGCCACGTGCATCTGTCTCCCAAGGTCTCCATTTTTGGCTGTGACTGCCTCCTGCAGCCCTCTGCCAGTGAAAGTGGAGCTTCATTTTTACTGGCAGAGGGTTGCAGGAGGCCATCGCAGCCGAAAATGGAGCCCGGGAGTCTGTTTTCACTGGCGGAGCACTTGGGCCACCACAGGCGCCCCCAACATGAGTGATGTCATGCTGACCATGCCCACCCTGACCACATCCACCCTGGCCCCCCGAGGTCAAACACAACCCTGATGCGGCCCTCAATTAAATCGAGTTTGACACCTTTGTTGTACTTGAAAATTTGGTTTTTCCTGTCTAAGTGTAAAATGTTACTTTTCTCTACATTAAATTTTATTTTGTCGGATAAGACCCAGTATTCCAATCTGTCAAGATCCTTTTGGATCCTGAGCTTGTGTTCTGGGGTGTTGGGTATTCCTGCTAGCTTAGTGTCATCTGCAAATTTGAGTTCACCTACAAATTTGAGTTCACCTTCAATTCCCTCGTCTAAGTCATTCAAAAAGATATTGAAGAGTACTGGGCCCAAGACAGAACCTTGGGGTACCCCACTGCTTACTTCTCTCTATGTAGATGTAGTACCATTAAGGACTATTCACTCAATGCAGTTTTCAGCAAGTTACAAATTCATCTAGTGATGATGCTGTCTATCCCACATTTTTCTAGCTTACCAAGAAGTAGGTTGTAGTCTACTTTGTCAAATGCCTTACTGAAATCCAAGTATACTGTGTCCACAGCATTTTGCTAATTTAGGCACTTCGTCAAAGAATGAAATAGATTGGTTTGGCATGATCTCTTTTTGACAAACCCATGTTGGCTTCTGGTTATAAATTTACTTGCTTCTAGGTGTTCACATATCTGTTTTTTAAAATTATCTTTTGCAGTATCTTCCCAGGTATTGATTTCAGGCTGATCAGTCTATAGTTTCCTGGATCTGTTTTTTTCCCCCTTTTTGAAGATGAGAACCACATCACCTCTTTTCCAGTCCTCAGATAGTTCCCCAGTGCTGTAGGATCTTTGAAAGATATGATTCCGAGATCACATCTGCCAGCTCCTTAAGATCTCTGGAATATAATCCTTCCAGTCCTGATGATTTGAACTCATCTAGATCAGAAAGATGTTCTCTTTTCATTTTCTTGTTTCTTATTTATTTTAAGGTTAAGGTTATGTTCTTGGTAGGTTGGGCTATATTTTCTTTTTGCATGGATTGAAGAATCAGTTACGCAGCTCTACTTTCTGTCTACTGCCTATTACTTCCTTGTCATCTTCTCTTGTTACTGGACCGGTTGTTTCCTTCTTTTTCATATATTCAAGTCCTTTATTTATCTTATTTAATCTTAAATATTTTACCTTAATTATTTTACTTTAATTTAATTTAAAGTCCTTAATTTACCATCCTTGAGTTGGAAGAAAATTGGATTATTTTAAGAAGAACTACTCTCTTAACCTTAATTTTCACTATATCTTAGGAAGGTGGTCTTGATGCCTTCACAAAAAGTGACAAAGTGCCACTCTTGGCCCTGGTCATTAGCAGCGGAAGAGAGAGGAGTGGAAACATTTGCTGGATGTGGTTATACTTCCAGATTTCCTAGGGGAATGTAAGCCACATGGAAGTTAAAGTATATAAGGTGGCTGGATGAGGTGCTGTTCTCCTCAGCAGCTGAACCTTGAATAACCAAGGAGGAACAACTATTGCAAGTTTCTGATCACTAAAGAGGATTCCTACAATGCTTGTATGGAAGGCCTTCTGCTTGTCTATGGATAACATCAGGGGTGGGATTCTACCGGTTCGGACTGGTTCGGGCGAACTGGATGTTAAAGTTACATCTGGTTCAGTGAACTGTTATTTCAACCGACTGGCTGGCCCTGCCCACCCCTCCCCTCCTAGGACTCTCCACGCGATGCAGGTAAGTGCAGGGTGCGTGTAGAGGCTCTGAGAGGAGGGGAAATGGGCCCTCCAGAAGTCCAGAAACGGGCCTGTTTCCGGTTTCTGGAGGGCCTCCAGAGCCCGGGGGATGCTGTTTTTGGCCTCCCAGAGGCCCAGGGGAGGCCTCCGGACCTTTCAAAGGGTGAAAGTGGCCTCCCCCGGGCTCCAGAGGCCCACCGGAAGCCAGAAACAGGAAGTTCCGGTAGGCCACGCCCACCATGGCCAAGCCCATCCAGCAACCAGGCAGTGAACCGGTTGCTGGGATTTTTGAATCCCACCCCTGTATAACATGAATTCCTTGCCTCACCAATTTGGTCTAGCTTTACTCTGCCTAGGAGGGCCTATTTATGAACTGCTGCAAGAAAAAAATCCTCAATTAATGTGAACTGGTGTGTCTTCCAGCTGAGGAAAGGATACTATATGGATGAACCTTAAAGCCCAAACACACCAGAAACTGAAGAAGAATTTTGGAGAACACATGGCGATGTTTTAGTTTTTGCCAATATATTTCCCAACTATGGATTTTGAATTTTTTTCCCCCTCATAAACCAGCGGAGCCAGCTTGGTCTTATATATATGCTTTGGAACGTTGTTGTAATTTTCTCTCGAGCATGTTAGAACAATAAACAAACCTTTTAAAGCTAGCAATTATGTGGAGTATACTTGGGGCATTCAAAATTAGTGGATTTGACTATATCACGGCAATGAATTACAGAAAGAACCGTGGGTGTTCCATGGATAATTCATAAGCAGCTGAAGGTATCTTTCTTACATGAGAACTGTGCTAAATTATGCCCAAACCAGCCAGATTGTGCTTGCAGACTCACTTTAGAAGCGATTTGGCATCTATGTGCTCAGGAAAATAGCAGCCTGCAGTTGGATATCACTAGAGTGATGCCTGTCTAGGCCTCTTGATGAGACCAGAACAGACTTCAGGATGTGGCACTACTACATCATACTGCTCAGTTGAAGGGACCAGATTGTGATTGTATGGGGCACAAAACAATCTCAAATTGCCAGCTGGGTGCATTGTATAAACCTAACCTTTTTAGGGTGGCTGAGTGAGGGTTCATTGTAATGTGCAAATGTGGCCTACATAGGTTAATTCAATAATAGCAATAGCACTTAGACGTATATACCGCTTCACAGTGCTTTGCAGTCCTCTCTAAGCGGTTTACAGAATCAGCCTATTTCACCCAACAATCTGGATCCTCATTTTACCCACTTCAGAAGGATGAAAGGCTGAGTCAACCTTTAGCCTGGTGAGATTTGAACTGCCAATTGCAGGCAGCCAGCAGGCAGCAGAAGTAGCCTGCAGTACTGCACTCTAACCACTGCGCCACCAAGGCTTGAATTAAATTTAAACTATGATTAAGTCCACCATGTGAACACAGCCATGCTATTGCACTGGCAATAAAACTCTAACCAGGGGAAGCTGGGCCTTAGAACAAGGGTAGCTGCAGGTCTGGGTTTCTTCTATACCTGCCAGCAGAAGAAGGACTGAGCTCCAGCATTGGCTGCCTTGAGATTGTAAAACTGGTAAGAATTCCTTCCTTCCTTCCTTCCTTCCTTCCTTCCTTCCTTCCTTCCTTCCTTCCTTCCTTCCTTCCTTCCTCCCTCCCTCCTCCTCCTCCCTCCCTCTCCTTCTTCCTTCCTTCCTTTCCTCCATTTCTCCCTCCATCTCCCTCCTTTCCTTTCTCTGACTTTAAAAATGGGCTGAAAGATAAGGTGACCAGACATCCCGCTTTTGGCGGGACAGTCCCGAGTTTTAATAATTTGTCCCACGTCCCGCGGCATTTTTTAAAAGTCCCGATTTTATTAGCAGAAGATTATCAGGTACTTACTTATCAGGTGGGCGGTGGAGGCTGCGCGGGAAAAAGAGGCAGGGTCGCAGCCGGTGAGTGCCCGTGGGGCGGGGTGCCCCTGCTGCGCTGCCAGGGCTTGGGATATCACAGCCCACTCGCCCGGCTGAAGGATCCATTGGACGGGAAGGGTGAAGGTGATGCCCCTTCCCGACAGGTGGGCTCTGGTGGGGCAGGAGGAGGGAACTTGCCATGGGACTCTGTCTGCCTCACACACCACCGCGCATCCCCAGCCATGGCTCGCAACTTCGAGCTGCCCTTCGAGTCCCTCGGCCACTTCGGCAGGTAAGCGAGCCCTGCGTGGAGACTGGGGGGTTAGGAAGGACGCGCCAGGCAGGAAGAAGACTCGCTTTTCGCTCCTCTCTCTCTCACTGGACGGGGTTAAATGGACCATGCGGGATGGGACGGGGGGGCGAGGCAGCTCGGGATCGCAGGCGTGCCTGACTTTCCTCTTTGTTCGCCCCAGAGCAGTGTGTAACCGTGCGGGAAAGACAAGGGAGCTGCCTGGGATTGGGCTCCAGGGTGAGACACGAGGCTGCCTGGGGGAAAACGATTTAGGCACCTCCAGCAACAAATCCCTCACGGCACCCTCACCCACTGACGGTACCCTCGCCCAATCCGTGAGGGTTTTCCCCTCAATCAAACTGCCTGGTTCGCAGGATCCGCTGGATTACAGGCTGGTTTGGGAATCAACATCTATTCGAGCAGAACCTGATAGAGGTCGCTGGTAGCTTGGTGGCTAAAGATCTGAACCCATGGACACCTCCCCCCACCTGGCATGTGCTTGTGACTTTAACCCCTGAATTTTGTGACAGAGGAGGAGCGATGTCGGCTTTGGGGAGCTAGAAACGGGTAGCGGAGACCTTGGCGATCGCGTGTTATGTGGTGGAAAGGTGTTACGTGGTGGATTTAAGGCCATGTGGCTATTTCGCCAGGATATGAGTTTCATATTATTTTTGTTAATTTTATACTTAATGCAAATTAATGTAAATTTTTACACGCAAATTTTTACATGCAAATTTTTAATCAAGAACCCCCCCCCCTCCCCATCAATGGTGTCCTGCTTTACCAATGTTAAAATCTGGTCACCTTACTGAAAGATACAGTCACGGATATGGCAATTTAGCAATCATGTTATATGGTGGAATTAAACTGCAGATAATGAAGTCAAAAAGAATTTATGGCTTTGCTTTTAACCAAGAAGAAGATGTTTTTATATCGGAGTATCTGGTTTGCTTTTCCTATAGGATGTTTACTTTTTATAATAATATACTGAAATATATAATTTATGGACATTGTTAAGTTTGCATGAAGAGTCAGACGCGAGGAATTCCAGCAAAAGACTTTATTAATGACAACAGCTCGAATGGACCCGTCGGTAAGGCTACGGCTGCTTCTTATAGCCGGCAGCCGTAGCTGCTAGCCAATGGGAGTGCAGGGTTTCTTCCCGCACTATTTAAACCAATACCATTTGACATTTTACAAGACCAATTCAAATAAACCAATAACATTTAAACCTACATACATAACACCCTCCCCACTAGGTTCAGTCCATACCAAACCCCAACCTATCTAATGTATTCCCTTAAATAGGTGGGGCTCTTACGTGTACGTGAGACCTTCGTGGTTCAGAATCTTTATTGTTCTCACCAGTGAGAGGGAAATGTGTCTGCTGACATTTCCCTGTTAGGACTTCCTGTGAAAGAAGACCCTGTTAGACTGTTAGAATTGGTCTCTCCTCCCAACCCATCTCCATTCCAATGTCAACACCCAAATCTGGTAGTGATGTACAATCTTCCACTTCTAAGGATGGATCTAGGCATTGTGACAGGGTTCGGGATGGTTCCTGTCGTAATGACTCTACTTCTAAGGATGGATCTTGGCATTGTGACAGGGTTCGATGGTTCCTGCCGCAATGGCTCGTTACACAAGGGGTTGATTCCTGTTTGCTGATATTCCTCCTGTTCCTCCCTTCCCCCTAGAAGAGACATCAGGTGAGGGACCTAGAGAGAGACAGGGCATGTTCCTGAGTGAACCGGGATCTAAGTTGGTCAATGTGCCTGCTCCAGAGGAGGCCATCCTCTGTTTGAACCCTGTAAGAAAGAGGGCCAGTGATGTGAGTTATTTCAGCAGGAATCCACAAAGGTTCACCTGTAAGGTTCCTAGCATAGACAGAATCTCCCACACTGAAAGAACGAACTTTGGAAGTGGAATCCAGTGGTGTATTGGGTGCATAAGTGGGATGAAGTCGGTCAAGGGAAGACCAGTTTCCTGCCCATTAACAACTCTGCTGGGGACAAGTTAGTTGATGGGCTAGGAGGATGTGCTGAACACTAAGAAGCTTTTCAAGCTTCTCAGAGATGTCCCCAGGACCCAGCTGCTGAAGCTTTTCTTTGGTAAAGCGCACATACGTTCAGCCCGGCCGCTGGCGGGTGCCCAGGGGCTGTAAGGGCATGTCTGATGCCCTGTTGAGCTAGAAAGGATTCAAAAATGTTAGACGTGAATTGAGGGCCATTGTCAGAGACAAGGACATCTGGTAACCCATGGGTTACAAAGAGCTTTTGAGCTGCTTGATAACAGCCTCAGTAGTAGTAGAAGTCATGAGAATAACCTCTAGCCATTTGGAGTATGCATCAACAATTACTAGAAACGTGTGCCCTCTTGTAGGACCTGCAAAATCAATGTGGATTCTAGACCATGGGCCCCTAGGACATTCCCATTCCTGTGTGGGGCGTGAGGTGGGGCAGGCCTGACTACCTGGCAATTGGGACAAGATGCAACCCAGTTTTCAACCATTTTGTCAATACCTGGCCACCATACATAACTCCTGGCCAAACCTTTCATCCTTACAATCCCAGGATGACCCTCATGTAACATTTCCAAAACCTCCCTTTGCAGTTTTGCAGGAATAACCACCCTGTTACCCCACAAAATACATCCTCTTAATACAGATAATTCAGTTTGCCTGGATTTGAAAGGTTGAGCAAAGTGAGGTAGATCTTGAAGAGGCCAACCTTTCTTAATCCAGCCCATAACAGGTGCCAACACAGCATCTTTGGCAGATTCTCTGGCAATCTCAGCAGCATGGACTGGAAGCTTAGCAACGGTCTCCAGGAAAAGGTGTGAGTCTCAAGTTCACAGTCTTCCTTGTGGCAAGGTAGTGGGCAACGACTCAGTGCATCAGCATGTCCAATGTCCTTGCCAGGCCTGTGAATCAGTTTGTAGGAGTAGGCTGCAAGAAATTCAGTCCACCTCAGCATTCTTGGTGACAGGATAATAGGTGTAGGTTTGTCTCCTGCCACGATGCCAAGCAAAGGTTTGTGATCTGTAACAATGGTGAATGACCTGCCATACAGATATTCATGAAATTTCTTAACAGCTGCTACAACTGCTAAAGCCTCCTTGTCCAATTGGCTGTAGTTCCTCTCTGCTTTGGACAGCGTGCGAGAGTAGAATGCAATTGGGGCTTCCCGCCATTGGGAAGCCTATGGCTCAAAACCCTCCCACTCCAAAAGGGGATGCATCACAAGTCAGAACAACAGGTAAATTCTCAGAGAATTGAATCAACACAGCATCAGACGTGATTAGTCTCTTAATACTGTTAAATGCTGACTGTTCCTTCCGCCCCCAGATCCAAGCAGCCTTCTTATCAAGTAAACGATGTAAGGGTTCAGCAATAGATGCTTTGTGAGGTAGAAACATGTGATAAAAGTTAATAAGGCCAAGGAAGGCTTGCAGATCTGACTTGCAACGAGGTTTAGGGGCTTCCTTGATCGCTTTAACCTTGGCATCAGTGGGGTGGATGCCCTGTTTATCAATCATGTACCCCAGGAATTCAACTCTGTCTGTTTTGAGAGTGCATTTGTCTTCCTTGACTTTCAAACCTGCTTTTCTGAATCTGGTAAGGACTTCTCTGAGTCTCTCTTGAAGCTGAGTGTCATTTTCAGCAGAGATTAACACATCATCAAAATAAGGCACTACCCCAGGCAGTCCTTGCAACATTCTTTCCATAAGACTTTGAAAATGCCAGGTGCCACGCTTACTCCAAATTGTAGTCTTTACATTTGAAGGCACCTCTATGAGTCACAATTGTTTGTGCCTCTGCAGTGGCATCATCAACTGTTAATTGTTGATATGCCTGAGCTAAGTCCAGTTTAGCAAATACTGTACCCCTGCCAAGGGAATGGAGCAGATGATGCACAACAGGTACAGGGTATGCGCTCTGCTGCAGCGCATGGTTAAGTGTCCCCTTGTAGTCACCACAGATTCTCACTGACCCATCAGCCTTGACTGGTGTGACTATGGGTGTTTCCCATCTGGAGTGGTCAGTAGGTTCCAAAACCCCTTGGGCGATGAGCTTATCTAATTGTGCATCAATTTTTTCCTTTAAAGCAAATGGAACCCTCCTGGGCTTTAAACGAATTGGGGCACCTTGGGGTCTAAACTGAAAGCAATAGGGGTCCCCATATACTTGCCCAGTCCTTCGCTGAAGACCTCTGGAAACTCAGACTTCAAGGACTCTTCCCAGTCAGAACTGCTCACGTGATGGATGCCAGTCACCTCGATGCCAAGTGGCTTGAACCACTCAAGTCCCAGCAAACTTGGGCGATCCTTGTCCACGATGGTCAGTGGCAAACGCTTGGTGTGGCCTTTAAACTGCACGTTGAATTCTCGCCCAACTACTGGAATCTTGTTCCCTTGGTAGTCTTTGAGGGTCAGTGCTTGCTTCTGGAAATGTTTTTCTGAATTCTTGAAAGAGTCTGTGTATAGTGTCCCATGACACCATAGATAAATAAGAGCCTGAGTCCACTTCCATGTGGCACGGTCTCCCTTCAATAAACACCTTCACATGTACTTTTCTGCTATTTAAATGTGAAGACTGACCAATGGATATTGTTTGGTGAGTTTCACTCTTGCCATTTGCTTTTGGATTTCGCCCCATTTTTCCAATTAAATTGTTGGGCTTAAAATCTTCCTCAGGAAATTTCTTCCTGAATGGTGGAGTTCTGGATGATTTGCAGACTCTGGCTATATGGCCCCGCTTTCTCACAACGTAGGCAAATGGAGTCAAAGAACTTGCATTCAGTGCGGGGTGGCCCCCCACAGCCTCTGCAAACGAATCCTTGCCTGTTTTTCTCAGAGTCTTTTCTTTTCTTCTCCATTCTGAGCTTAAAAATCCCTCTTCTTCCTCACTGCTATCCGAATCAGAGTCTATTTGTTTGCAATGAGTTGTTGAGGATTTTTCCCCATCAGAATGGCTTGAGGCCTGGCTCGAGGCCTTGTTAATCTTTTCATGGCCGCAGCTGAGGACTTGGTGGCTTCTGCTGAAACAGCCTCTTCAATAGCCTCTTTAAGCGTGATTTTTGGTTTCATTAACAGTTTGCTTTGTAAGATCTTATCTTTAAGGCCCAAAACAAACCGATCACGCATGGCCTCTTCTACGTTGGTAAAGTCACAAGCACCCCCAATGTCCCTTAAGCTTGCCACGGTCATTAACACTCTCGCTATCCCCTTGATCCCGACGGTAAAATTCGTGTCTCTTAATGAGGCACGATACTTGTGGGGCGAATGGGCTCTTAAAAGTCTTTCTAATTCGGCCATTCTATTACCTTCAATTCTGCTGCTCCCGCCAACGCTTCGCCATTTTGAAGACTGCCGGACCGCAGTGTGTGAGAAAGACCGCCTCTTCCGCCTCTCGGGATGCCGGCGAGATCGTTCCTTCCAGGAACATGTGGAACCGGTCTGCATACGATTCCCAGTCTTCCGTCGCCGGATCGAACGGTGCTGGGGGTGTTCAGCGCAGCCATCTCGCCAGTTGCTTGTTCGCCGCGTCTTCTCTTCAGGGAAATCCCACCTTCGCCGCCAGTGTTAAGTTTGCATGAAGAGTCAGACGCGAGGAATTCCAGCAAAAGACTTTATTAATGACAACAGCTCGAATGGACCCGTCCGGTAAGGCTACGGCTGCTTCTTATAGCCGGCAGCCGTAGCTGCTAGCCAATGGGAGTGCAGGGTTTCTTCCCGCACTATTTAAACCAATACCATTTGACATTTTACAAGACCAATTCAAATAAACCAATAACATTTAAACCTACATACATAACAGACATAATGCAGAAATGTGTTTCAGGAAACAGTAAAATATAAAACCCCACTCAAAAGGATTTTAAAGGGTATCATGAAATTGTTAAGATTCTAGTATTTCAGTGTCTATGCAAATGGATGTCTAGAGGTTACCTTCCCTTAAAAAAATGAACTTCACACAACAGTTCTTGTGAATTTAATACATGTAAAAACTTTAGTGCTTGTCTATCTCTGATTTATTCAAAATAATTGCCTTTAAAATGGCCATCTATAAATGATTAGGAAATTTAAATGATATTATTTTGGACAAGATTGTTCTCCAAGCAGCACTTATGTCTAGAAGAAATATTTCCATTTAATTTCAAGTATGTGGTTTAGGTCACCATTACAATTGAATAAAAAAAAAATCAGGCCAATAGTTCATATTTCCAAACAAATGAATTATAACTCCATTTCTTCTCATTAAAGATGCATGGCACATTTTCCTCATGCTTTGGATAAATAATAAATACACAATTTTAATACTCTTTGTTGCTTTTCCCTCTTGATATATAAAAGTGCTTTTACATATCACCAGGGTGTATAAAGATATATGAGGCTAAAGCATTCCAATCTTAAACATACCCCATCTGATTTTCAGCAAGACCCGAGTGTTTGCAAGAAAGGGCTTTTCCTTTTACAAATGCTGTAAATTCAAACACAGATGCCATTTGCAGAACTGAAATCATTAATGCAAATGAAACCAACCACAGGCAATGAATGTCTGGAAGATCATGAGCTCCTCAGAACCACATTCTCCCTTTCCCTGTGCATGGGCAGCCATTGTTCTCCAGGTCCTTTCCAGGGTGACAATTGTGAAAGAATGTAAGTATTGCATCCTCTTTTTGAATAGTCTGGCTTTCACCATCTATTAGAACTACAAAAATTATTTTGACAAGTGCTTGGGACCTCATACAAACACCCTCGGCTGTTCCTTTAAGTGTCCCCAGCTTTTTCCCCCCCAGAGTTCTGTGAAAGCATGAAGCAAAGAAGACACCTCTGTATTATTGAAGATAATGTACCACTTAAAGTGGTGGCATCTTTTTTTTTTCCCGGTGATAGTTGGAAGCCTGAGAAAAGAAGGGTTGTTTCTGTGAATAGCACAGCGTGCTGTGATTACAAAGGGTTTGAAGCATTTGTTCCAAATCAGTTTCGATATATATATGCCGTGGTTCTACCAGGCGTGGGCTTCAAAAAATTTAGCAAAGGGTTTACTGCTCATTTTGGGTGGGTGTGGCCATGATGGGCATGGCCTACTTGGTCTCCTGCATCACAGTGAGGGGTGTTTTTGTCCTCCCTGGGGCTCCAGAGACTTTCCTTGAGCCTCCAGGAAGGCGAAAACGGCCTCCCAGACTCTGGAGGCTCTCTGGAAGCCGGAAACTGGCCCATTTCCACCCTTCCTGAACTTCCGGGATACTGTTTTTCGCCCTGCCTGAGCCTCTGCGTGTGCTGTGTACTTACCTGCATCCAAAATGGGCCGCATGGGGACTCCTGGGAGGGGAAGGGCAGGGCGGGTGGGGCCAGCCAGGAGTGGGATTTGGGGGTTCTCTGAACTGCACCAAATCTTAGTTGGGGCTCTCCCGAACCCCTGTAAATCCCCAGCAGCCCACCCCTGAGTTCTACCGTGTGTATTTTCAAATAAACTTTCAGGTGCAAGCTATGGATTGCAGGCATTCAGAAGCTATGTTTCATGACTTCTTTTAGCATGTTGATTAGGGTCAGCCCAACCATTCACCATCAAAGTGCCACCGCTATCAGCTTATTATTTCACTTTCCATAAAATATGAAAGAAAATGTATTTTCATTATATGGCATTATTTCTACCCATATAGAAACCATTGCTTTGATTCCCAAAGCATTTCAAAACAGATAAACACACGCTCTCCTTATTAAAATTTCTGCTTCCCACATTAGTTCAATTGCGGTAACAGCCACATGTCTGTGACAATGCTCATTGCAAAAGATTGGATATTGCCAATTTCCCCATTGTACTGATATCAAAGCCAGGGATTGTGGACAGAAATGCTTTGGTATTTCTTAAAGGCACATTCAATTTGCATGGGGACAAAGCACAAAAACACAAAAAACCACGATCCTCCATCATCTTTGTCTGCTGATTCAGCACCACACTTTGCTATGGCTAGAGAAGAACTGGTCAGACTAAGGTGGTCAATGCCCAAGAAGCATTTTTGAGAGGGGAAGGAGAAACAAGGATGACACCACCTTGTTCTAACTTTCTGTGTTTTATTTGCATAAGGAAGAGGTGAACTACAAACAGATTGTGCCTAATATGACCACTGACATGGCCATCTCCAACATATAATTATATAATAAGATATACTGTGTTTCCACAAAAAATATGACCTACCTCAAAAATAAGTCATAGCTTGATTTTTACATGTATGCCCAATATAAGCCCTATCCTCAAAATAAGCCCTAATTAAGACCCCGCTCACTCCAGTGTACACAGGGTGGGGCAAGGCACATGGGTAAAAATTAAGCTAGGACTTACTTTCAGGATAGGTCAAATTTTGGGGAAACACGGTATATGTTATTATATAGTTATATGTTGGAGATGGCCATGTCAGTGGTCATTTTAGGTAGAATCTGTTTGAGGTTCATCTCTTATGCAAATAAAATACAGAAAGTTAGCCTCTGTATCACCATCAGACGCCCTTCCGGAAAGCCCTTTGCAGCTGATAACAGAGCTCCAGATCAATCCAGAGCCCATTTCTTGACTGCAGAGGCCTTTCTGGAAGGTCTCTAATGACAAAATGGAGGCTGGAGGCGACATGCATGAGCAGCCACAAGTGGCTGCAGAAGAAGTAGGCCAGCAGCGGGCTCCTGCTGGGTGAGGTTGTTGGTGCCACCGCTGCGAGGTGTGTCAGTAATTAGACTTCCCCGAAAATAAGACCTGGTGCCTTTTTTGGTGGTAAAAAAATTATAAGACCAGGTCTTATTTTGGGGGAAACATGATAGCTATATACTGCAGGTGTCCCCACTACTGGGCTGTGAACTGTTCAGAATTGGGCCGTCTGAAGTGGTGGGCGAGCATGCATGCCTCCCCCTTGCACAAGCAGTGGGTGAGCTCATGCACGCATGCTCCATTTGTGCAAGTGGCAGGTGCACATGCCTGCTGCTTGTGCAAATGGAGTTGTGCGCACAGTTGCCCGCCACTCAAACGAAACCATCTCTTCCCCCACACCCCGCCATTCCACAAAGCCAGAAAGGTTGAGGAGCTTTGATATCCTATATGTTATTATATGCTATATAACTATAAAACATATAACCACTGTACAACTCTGTGATGCAATAAAAAGATTGAATTCTATTCAGGTTCAGTTTAAGCAGAACTCTATTTTGGAGGTCTTAAAATCCATGTGAAGCCAGCTCATGGATCTGTACAGCTTTTTTTGTATAGAATATGGAGAGTATCTCTCCCCCTCTTTCTTTTCTTACCTATGCCTCAGAAAGCTGTTTCACACTTTGTATGAGGAGAACAAGAACACTGGCAGCCATTCAAGACAATTGTTATATAATTCACTCTGTACTGAGACAAACCTTATTCATGTACTGAGACAAATCTTTTTTGCTAATCAAAAAGGAGAATTCCAATACAGCTTTGAAAATGATATTGGTATACAATGGTTGTAGTGCAATGCAATTGGGTGGCTATCTAAATTTGGTATATAATAGCTAATAAGTAAATAAATAAATAACATAGAGCTGCAGATGTAGCTGGAACCTCCAATCTTGCCAAAAGACATGTCTTTTGTCTCTTGGGGCACATATCTAATCCACCATGGAGAAGCCCACAGAAGCTAATTGGGAACCTAGAGCTGGTTATTCTCATCCAACTTTTCTTTCAGTTATCCATTGTCAGAATACTCATTACAAATTTGAATGACCGAACTTAATAGGGACAGCCAAACAGCAAGATGGTTGTGACCTGCTAATCGAAGCTCCATCTATAAATGAGGACTTCACAGGTAGTGACTACCCCCTGACTCTTGGATGTTCTCATGCAGACCAATCAAATAAACTGCTCCAAACTTGATTGCAGAAAATACGACTTCAGAGTGGTCAATGCCTGGAATGCACTACCTGACTTCATTGTTACATCCTCAAACTCCCACTCCTTTAACCTTAAACTATCCACTATTGACCTCATCCCATTCCTAAGACATCTGTAAGGGGCGTGCATAAGTTCACAGTCGTGCCTATCATCCCTGTCCTATTGTCCCCATTTATTTGTACCTATATCCTGTATTCTTATTCTTACTTTATAGTTATACCTATTTTCTTGTAAGCGATTGACAAATCAAATCAAATCAAATCAATCAATAAATAAAAAATATGGAGGTAGGGAGTAAAGAGCAAGAAAAAAATTCAGATGCAAAGTGGAAGATGTAGGAAGCATATCCAGGTTCAGCCACAAAGAACTTAAATGCCTATACATTAACGCTCAAAACTTAGGGAACAAACTGGGTGAACTTTAAATACTAGCACAAGAGGGCAAGTATAATAGAGTTGCCATTACATAAACTTGGTGGGATGAAACTCATGACTGGAATGTCTTGTTATAGAAGGATGCAAACTATTCAAAAAAAAAAGACCTAACAAAAGAGGAGTAATAATTGCATAATATGTCATAATATATCACTTCCTCTCTACAGAAATGCACACAACAAAGGATAAAAGCCTTCTAGAATGCATATGGTCAACATAAAAGGAAAAAAGAATGAAGTTAATATAGCCCCCCCAACAAAGCAGAAGAAATAGATGAACTCTTTGCTAATCAGTTAACCAATACATATAGGAAACACACCACAGTGGTAATGGGGGACTTTAACTACTCTGACATAAACTGGGAGACAAACTCTGCAACAAATGGGAGATCGAACAGATTTCTGACCCAGCTAGCTGACAACTCATCACTCAAAAACTAGAGGGGGGAATTAGAGGGTCAGCTATACTTGCTCTTATTCTTATCAACAAACAGGAAGTAATAGAGGGGATTGAAACTGCAGGAACTTTAGGAGACAGAGACCATGTCATATTAGAATTAAATATAAAACAGACACAAGCAACAGAACTTAATCAAACCAGTGCTTTAGACTTTAAAGGAGCTTATTTCAATAGAGAAAGCCTAGGAAAGATTCCATGGATAAAAAACTTAAAGGGGAAACCAATTCAAGAAGTTTGGGAAACTCTGAAAAATATGATTGTCCAGTCCAGTTCAATACCACTAAAAAAGGAAAACAAGAAAACAAAGAAAAAGCCAGCATGGCTGCACAAGGTACTCTCAGACCAACTAAAAGAAGGAAAGGATAGGAAAGGATAAGTACAAAAAATAGAAAGAGGGACACATACTAAGGCAAAATATCAACAAATAGCAAAGACAAAGTTAGGAAAGCTAACACTTTGAATGAAGTAAGCCTAATTTTAAATGTTTATTTCAACATATAAAAAATAAGAAATGGAAGAAGATGGCGAAGCAATAACAGGCAACAGAGAGAAAGCAGAACTACTTAATTCATACTTTGCATCTGTCTTCAGACAAAAAGAAAACAATACTCAACTTACCAAAACAGAACTGCTAATGACAGGTTAGGGATGCAAATTAAAATATGTGAAACAAGGTAAAAGAACACCTGTAGCTCTAAGACAGATTCAAATCTCTGAGTCTTGATGGACTATATCTCAGAGTTCTGAAGGAACTAGGAGATGTAATTTCAGAACCATTGGAACATATCTTTCAAAGTTCTTGGATCACTGGGGAACCAACTGAGAACTGGAAAAGAGCTGGTGTAATTCCCATTTTCACAAAGAGGAAAAAACAACTGTTAAGTTTGCATGAAGAGACAGATGCGGAGTGCTTCAAGCTCTTTTGTTTATTAGTGACTACAGCTCAGAACGGACCCGACTGGCTTTGCTGCGGCTGCTACTTATAGCCAGCAGCCGCAGCTGACAGCCAATCAGAGTGCAGGGTTTTCCCGCACTTTCTAAACCAATCATTTCCAACACTTTACAAGAACAATTCAAACTTAACCAATGATTTCAAACCTGCATACATAACACCCCTCCCCACTAGGTTCAGTCCATACTCAAACCCCAATCTATCTAATGTATTCTTTTAAATAGGTGGGGCTCTTACGTGTACGTTGAGACCTACGTGGTTCAGATGTTTTAAGGTTCTCACCTTGTGAGAGTGGAAATGTGTCTGCTGACATTTCCTTACTTGGGCTTCTAGTAATGGTAGAACCTGTTTGGTTACTACAACCTGGTCTCTCCTCCCAATCCATCTCCAACCCAATGTCAGCACCTAAGTCAGGTAGTGATGTGCATTCTTCCATTTGTGAAAATGGTTGTTGGTACTGTGACAGGTTTTGGGATGGTTCCTGTCGTGTTAGCTCGTTACACATGGGGTTGATTCTTGCTTGCTGATTACTCTCATAAACCTCCCCTTCCCCCCTAGAAGAGGCAGTAGGTATGGGAACCAGAGAGGAGCAAGGGCGATGCTCCTGAGGTAATCTGAATCTTAACTGATCAATGTGCCTGTTCCAGAGGACACCATCCTCTGTTTGTACCCTGTAAGACCTGGGGCCTGTGATTTGGGTTATCTCAGCAGGAATCCATAATGGTTCACCCATGAGGTTCTTAGCATAAACAGAATCACCCACAGTGAATGTGCGAATTTTGCTAGTGGAATCTATTGGTGCGTTGGGTGCGTAAGTGATCAATGTGAATCCTAGACCATGGGCCCCTAGGACATTCCCATTCCTGTGTGGGGGCGAGAGGTGGGGCAGGCCTGACTACCTGACAGTTGGGACAAGATGCAACCCAGTTTTCAACCATTTTGTCAATACCTGGCCACCAGACATAACTCCTGGCCAATCCCTTCATTCTGGCAATTCCCGGATGACCCTCATGTAACATTTCCAAAACCTCCTTTTGTAGTTTTGCAGGAATAACCACCCTGTTACCCCACAAAATACATCCTCTTAATACAGATAATTCAGTTTGCCTGGATTTAAAAGGTTGGGCAAGTTGAGGTAGATCTTGAAGCTTTTTAAGCTGTTTGATGACAGGATTCACATTGATTTTGCTGGCCCTACCAGAGGGCACACTTTCCTTATTATAGTTGATGCATATTCCAAATGGCTAGAGGTCATCCCTATGGCATCCACCACAACTGAAGCTGTCATCAAACAGCTTAAGAAGCTTTTTGTAACTCACGGGTTACCTGATGTACTCGTTTCTGACAATGGTCCTCAATTTACATCCAACCTTTTTGAATCATATCTAGCACAGCAGGGTATCAAACATGCCCTGACAGCCCCTGGGCATCCTTCGGCTAATGGCCGGGCTGAACATAGGGTACGATTTACCAAGGAAAAACTTCAGCAATTGGGCCCAGGGGATATCACTGAGAGAGTTGAAAAACTTCTCAGTGTCCAGCATATCACTCCTAACCCATCAACTAACTTATCCCCAGCAGAGTTGTTGATGGGTAGGAAACTCAGGTCTCCCCTTGACCACCTTCATCCCACTTATGCACCCAACACACCACTAGATTCCACTAGCAAAGTTCGCACGTTCACTGTGGGTGATTCTGTTCATGCTAAGAACCTTATGGGTGAACCTTTATGGATTCCTGCTGAGATAACTTAAATCACAGGCCCTCAATCTTACAGGGTACAAACAGAGGATGGTGTCCTCTGGAGCAGGCACATTGATCAGCTTAGATCTAGATTACCTCAGGAACATTGCAATTGTTCCTCTCTAGTTCCCATACCTAATACCTCTTCTAGGGGGGAAGGGGAGGATCATGAGAGTAATCAGCAAGTAAGAATCAACCCCATGTGTAACAAGCTAACACGACAGGAACCATCCCAAAACCTGTCACAATACCAACAACCATTTTCACAAATGGAAGATTGCACATCATTACCTGATTTAGGTGCTGACATTGGGTTGGAGATGGATTGGGAGGAGAGACCAGGTTGTAGTAACCAAACAGGTTCTACCATTACTAGAAGCCCAAGTAAGGAAATGTCAGCAGACACATTTCCACTCTCACAAGGTGAGAACCTTAAAACATCTGAACCACGTAGGTCTCAACGTACACGTAAGAGCCCCACCTATTTAAAAGAATACATTAGATAGGCTGGGGCTTGAATATGGATTGAACCTAGTGGGGAGGGGTGTTGTGTATGCAGGTTTAAAGTCATTGGTTTAGTTTGAACTGTTCTTGTAAAATGTAAGAAATGATTGGTTTAAAAAGTGCGGGAAAACCCTGCACTCTGATTGGCTGGCAACTGCGGCTGCTGGCTATAAGTAGCAGCCACAGCCCAGCCAAAGTGGGTTCGTTCTGAGCTGTAGTCACTAATAAACAAAGAGCTTGAAGCACTCCGCATCTGTCTCTTCATGCAAACTTAACACTTTCGTTTTCCCGCTGATTGCGACAGTAAAACTCATGTCTCTTAATGAGGCACGATACTTGTGGGGCGTAATGGGCTCTTAACAACTTTTCTAAATCAGGCCATTCCATTACCTTCACGTCTGCAGCTCCCGCCAATGCCTTCGCCATCTTGAAAACTGCCGGACCGCAGTGCGTGAGAAAGACCGCCCTCTTCCGCTTCTCGGAAATGTCGGCAAGATCGTTTCC
This sequence comes from Naja naja, assembly GCA_009733165.1. Taxonomy (NCBI): domain Eukaryota; kingdom Metazoa; phylum Chordata; class Lepidosauria; order Squamata; family Elapidae; genus Naja; species Naja naja. The sequence goes on along the minus strand of CM019159.1, from coordinate 14,335,594 downwards.
TTCCAGATACATTTGGAAACGATCTGCATACGTCTCCCAGTCTTCTGCCGTCGGATCGAACGGGGCTGGGGGTGTTCAGCACAGCCATCTCTCTCTTCTTCTGTTCCGCGTTGCCTTCTTCTTCAGGGAGATCCCACGTTCGTCACCAGTGTTAAGTTTGCATGAAGAGACAGACGCGGAGTGCTTCAAGCTCTTTTGTTTATTAGTGACTACAGCTCAGAACGGACCCGACTGGCTTTGCTGCGGCTGCTACTTATAGCCGGCAGCCGCAGCTGACAGCCAATCAGAGTGCAGGGTTTTCCCGTGCTTCCTAAACCAATCATTTCCAACACTTTACAAGAACAATTCAAACTTAACCAATGATTTCAAACCTGAATACATAACAACAACAACAACAAAACCCCAGATCCAGGAAATTACAGACCAATCAACCTAACATCAATATCTGGGAAGATCTTGGAAAAGATAGTCATACAACAAATTTGTAAATAGCTACATGCAAACCAAGTTATAACCAGTAGCCAACATAGGTTTGTTAAAAACAGATCATGCTAACCAAATTTTATTTCATTCTTCGACAAATGTTAAATTAGTGCAACAATGAAATGTTGTGGACATAGTATATTTAGATTTCAGTTAAGCATTTGATAAAGTAGACCACAACCTATTGTAGGAAGTTAGCGCCCACCCCTCTCCTAGAAAAATGAAATATCCTAGGAAATATTAAAAGGCAGAATATTTCCCCTAAAAAAGAGTAGAAACTCAGAAGCAGAAGCTCACCCCACCTTTGTTAATGGGCAGGCCATTAAGGCCTGGGGTAGAGTTCTACATAACAAAGGCCTCTACCCATCTCACCCCCTGACCTGGGAAGATTTCATCAGCTAGCATTCAGGTCAAGCCATGTGGTCCAGACAAAGCCTACAAAGTTAGCTAAGACCCCCACTCCTGAGAGTCTGACAGCCAATGGGATACATTTCTTACACAGGGACAGGAAACACTAAGGTGAGGCCCAACAGAAGGCATAAAACCCAGGAACTCTCAGCATCTCTTCCTTTTTTCCTTTTTTTTTTCTTCACCCAACATCTTGAAGCATGTGATTATCCATTTCACTTTGGAGCTCCAAGCCATGTGGTCCTGTCCACCATTAAACCATCTTTCCAAACAGCCTCCATGTTTCCAATGTCTTTTTCCCTACTTGGAATTGAACCCAGAAGGATAGATAATTCTTCCAACACTATTTCTTGGCAAGCTAGTAAAATGTGACACACAAACAGAGGGGTTTCTTACTGGCTTAAATCATACAAATAGTCCTGAACAAAACTATATCTACATGGAGGGAAGTAAGCAGTGGGGTACCCCAAAGTTCCATGTTAGGCCCGGTAATTTTCAGTACCTTCATAAACAATTCAGATGAGGGAATACAAGGGGAATTCATCAAATTTGCAGATGGTACTAAGCTGGCAGGAATACTCAAGATCCCAGAGGATCCAAAAAAATCTTGACAGTTTAACAAAATGAAATTCATTGTAAAGAAAAGTAAAGTTTATACTTAGGCAAGAAAAACCAACTGTATAGGTACAGACTAGGTGAACTTTGGGCAGTTTCCAGTAACTCTGAGAGTAATCATAATGGACAATCACTTAAATAAGAATTAACAGTGTGCAGCAGCTGCCAAAAATGCCAGTGCAATCCTAGGCTGCACTAATAGAGGAATCAAATCAAGATTGTGTGAAGTTCTAGTACCGCTTTAGAAAGCTTTAGTAAGACCACACTTGGAATACTGTATTCAGTTCTGGTCACCACGATGTAAAAAAGATGTTGAGACTCTGGAAAGAGTGCAGAGAAGAGCAACCAAGGTAATTAGGGGACTGGAGGCTAAAACATATAAAGAATGTTAATAGGAATTGGGCATGTTTAATGAAAAAAAGGGCCGGGGAGACATGATAGCAATGTTCCAATATTTGAGGGGCTCCTACAAAGATGAGGAGGTCAAACTATTTTCCGAAGCAACAAAAGGCAAGACAAAAAACAATGGATGGAAATTAACAAAGGAGAGAACAACCTAGAACTAAAGAGAACATTCCAAACAGTTAGAGCAGTGGTCCCCAACTTTTGGGGACCAGTCTTTGGCGGCAACAGCAGTGGGGGAGATGGGTCCACATCTGCACCCACTGCTTCTGCAAATGCAGCCTTGTGCACCTGCACTCTCACCTGCCACTTCTGTAGACCAGTTTCCAACAGGCCACAGCCCAAATGTGGGTCATGGGCCAGGGATTGGAGACCCTGGGTTGGAGGAATCAATCAATGGAAGAAGAGCTTGCCTTCAGAAAATGTGGGTGCACCATCACTGGAGGCTTTTACAAAGAGACCAAACAACCATTTGTCTGAAATGATATAGGGCCGTGATGGCAAACCTGTGGCATGTGTGCCAGAGGTGGCATGCAGAGCCCTCCCTGTGGGCACACGAGCCATCGCCTCAGCTCAGCTCTGCCGTGCATGCCTCCCGCCGGCCACTTGGTCTTTGGGTTTCTGCCACGCATGCGCAGGGGGTGGGAGTATGCAGGGGGTGGGGAGCGTGTGCGGGGGATGCATGTGCTGGTGATATGTATTCATGCACGGGGTGGGGCGCATTCACAGGGCACATGCACGGGGTGCATGCAAGGGGCTGTGTGCGAATTGCATTTTTGGGATGCACGTGCATTCCTTGGGCACTCGGTTCCCGAAAAGGTTAGCCGTTACGGGTATAGGGTCTCCTGTTTGAGCAAGAGGTTAGACTGGAAGACCTCCAAGGTCCCTTCCAACTGTATTCTTCTATGTTCTAATTTTAAAAATGCTGTTTCTCGTGTGTGCGTTTTTCCCAAAAAGTATCTGTTGTATAAAATGACTATAGTTACATGTTTTAAAAACTATAGAGCTAAAACTGGGTTTAGAAGGTTTATTAGAACAAAGAGCAGTCCTTAAAGTATTGTAATAGGATAGAGGGCTGATCCCTCCCTTCCTGCTTGCTCCAGAATAAGACCACCTACTGTTTCAGGAGGGCAGGATCAGAAAAGCTTGTCCTCAACCTACCCTTAGCCTGCTGGAAAGGCAACGTCCCCTCATATTTTCAGTTACTCATCAAGAGTAGTGTTTCTCCCCTTCTGCTGTTGCAAATAGGCCCATCCAGACGTACACCAATGCCTCACTTGCAACTGCAGGTTCTGCAAAGCTCTGTGTTTCGAGGTGGCTTAAACTACAATTGAACCAGAATGCAGTGACCTGGATTCTCAGCAGAATTCACTGTCAGCAATATATCACCCCTGTATTTTGGACTCTGCAATGCTTGTTGGGCTTTAGGTGCCATTCAAAGGGTTGGTTTTAACCCACAGAGCCCGTCAGAGCTTGGGATCTCCAACCAGAATAGTCCTGGCCCACAAGACCAACTCCACAGAATCTGCTGGTGATACCCACTTTCAAAAACTTTAGGGGACTGTAACCAGGAGGTGCTGCTTTTCTGTTGCAGGTCAACCTCTGGAAAAGTGTCCCCATTAACCAGGGGTGCGATTCAACTGTTGTAACAGCCAGTGTGTGTGCATGCAGAGCGTTTGCTACTGACCTTCGCCAGCAATCCCTGTGTGTTAAACAGCTGATGTGCAGCAATCTGCTGTGCCACATGAATCAGCTGAGCTTGAAAAACAGGACATAAAGCACAGCCTAGAGCCTGGGTGGCTGGGTGGGCCCAATGGCTGATCGTCAGAGCAAACCAAATCGGTTCACTCCCAGATGACCCTCAGAGATACCGGTTCGCCCAAACCAGGCTGAACCAGTAAAATCCCACCCCTGCCATTAACCCTGGGCTTGTCCCTTTCCTGACAACATTCAACAAACACTTCAAGATGGAACTCTTCCATTGGGCCAACTTTATCAGTCTTCTACAGTGGTGGGCTGCTGTCTGGTTGGACCGGTTCAGGCGAACCAGTAGTTGTGATCACTGGCTGGGTCCACCCACCTGCTCCTGAGCTATCCTTTCCATATATAACTATCATAAGTGCAGTCTACCTCTGGTCTTCTAGGTAGACTAGGTTAAAGGTAAAGGTTCCCCTCGCACATACGTGCTAGTCGTTCCCGGCTCTAGGGGGCAGTGCTCATCTCCGTTTCAAAGCCGAAGAACCAGTGCTGTCCAAAGACGTCTCCATGGTCATGTGGCCAGCATGACTAAACATGGGGCCAGCACAGAATGCTGTTACCTTCCCACCAAAGTGGTCCCTATTTTTCTACTTGCATTTTTACATGCTTTCGAACTGCTAGGTTGGCAGAAGCTGGGGCAAGTAACAGGCGCTCACTCCGTTACGCGGTGCTAGGGATTCGAACCGCTGAACTGCCGACCTTTCTGATTGACAAGCTCAGCTGAGTCACTGAGCCACTTCCAAGAATTATAGGAACTCCATTTTATTGCTGCAGGACATAATAACAGGAACTTGAAGGTTTGACAAGAGTTTCTCTCTCTCACTGTAGAGCACAGGTGTCAAATTCGCCGCATCGCGTTGCTATTACGTGACATTTTGTGAGATTTTCCCCCTTTGCAGAGCTGGGGTGGGCATGGCCTGCACATGATTCATCCACCCCATGGGTCGCCAGTTTGACATCCTTGCTCTAGAGAAACAAGGCAGGCTGATTTTGAATTTCTTCTTCACCCCCTCTTCTCTTTCTGAGCTAAGCTTTCTGAACTTTAAGATGATCTCCATATCCTCCATACCCAGATGAACCAAGATCAGACCCAGAGAGTTATGCAAAAGGCACTTAGAATGTAATTGCCCCTCTGTTGGAAAGTCACTAAATCAAAACATAACTGCATGAAATGGAAAAATCCATCATCGTTTCCTTTTTCAGAGTTTATCAAGTTGCCATGACAATAGATATGTAGAGAAGGATGTGATTAACCATCCCTGTTCAAATACATCCAGCTTCTTTTAAGTTTTCAAAAAGGCATCAGGAGATCCAAGTCCAGATTTTCCCTCCCACAGCTGTGTATGCCCTGGCCCTGGGGAAGTTCATGGCTGTAAAACATAAAAAGCAACCCAACGAATGCTTGCAAACAATTAAGTCTAACAAGTATCTAATTGGGCTGAATGTTAAACTGCAGCACTTCCAATTGTTAAGTCAGCCACTTATTTTAAACCCAGTGTCTGTTTGCCAAGATAATCAAGAAATGCATCTGGATTTTCTAAATCACTCCTACAACTAAACAAAGCATTGTTTTCAGGCACTGATACTTCAAAATTAGTACTGAATAATTTTCTGTGTATGTGATGGCAAAACCCTTGTTGAAGACACTTAAATATGCATCCAAGTTTAGTAGAAAATTTTAATCCATGTTGCCGTTCATTGACCGCTCACCTACTTCAGCCAGAACCATCCTTCAAATGGCATGATGCATTTGGTTATTTGAAAGCACCATTATTTTATATTGTTTCCAAAACTTCATGCCAAGCTTACTTTTGAAGAACATATAATGACACGAATGATGAGAATGGCACTTGGTCTTTATTTTAGATATACTGATATATGAATTACTTGACTCTAGCAGGGATAGGCAGAAGATGAGAAATGTGGGTTTGTCTCAGGCTCTAAAGAAAATTTTACAGCCTGGAAATTCTTGCAAACCATTTCAGATTGGTTGCAGTTCTGGGAAGCAGAGCTCAATCCAGTTTGAGTGTCCAGGTTGTGGCAGTAGAAGATCGTGGGACCCCAGAACAACCTATAACAAACTGGCAGAATTTTGATGACACTATTGTCACTGTCATCCCTTTTTTTATACCATACCTGGAAGACCATCCTGAGCTTTCTACTCAATGTCTTTCCCAGGGCAGCAAGACAACACGACAGAAAATATTACATGAACCCAGTCAGACCTGGGAGGAGATTTCACAAAAGTTAAGGCTCTTTTTCCAAATCTGTGTTGTTTCTGCCTAACCCTAGTCTTCAGCAAGTAAGAAATCTGGACTCTCCCCTTCTAACCTGGGATACAAAGTATAGGTTGGCAACTTACAGTCCACATGCCAGATTTGTCCAGCCACCTGAAATCATTCAGTTTGCACTCCCAAAAGAAAATATCATACCCACCCTGCCTGCAGTGATAAAAAAAAAAAAGAATTCAGAATTGTGATTCTATCTCAGCCCTGACGTAGAATCAATTGTAATGATTAGTAATGATTCAGATGGTACTAATGAATTGTAATGATTTGGATCGTACTACAAGCCCATAAATAAATATACATTTGTGCTTATAGAATAGCCTTACGTCTCTGTGGGGTCAGACCCTCTTTCTTTCCCCTATGAAAGTTGTCTGTAGGGCTTGCTCCAAGAGGTTGACCTAAGGCAGGGATTGGCAACCCGGCAGCTCTGCAGCCGCATGCGGCTCTTTCATCCCTCTGCTGTGGCTCCCTGTTGCTGGTTGGTAAAAGGAAAAAGGATGCTGCAGTAAGAAGAGACTCTATGGTGGGGGAACCAGACTTCCGGTTGGCTCCATAATTGAACGGGGGGCTTCCGGTTAGGGCCTTTGCGGCTCTTGAGTATTTTAAGGTTGCCAACCCCTGACCTAAGGCCAGTGAATTTGCCTAAGAGAGAGGGCAAGGGCCATATTCCCAAAGAAGGCCTACACAGAAGAAGGTGGCTGATCCCAGCTTAAATAAAAGAAATTCAAGAAAGAATCTCATTGGGAGTTTCTGCCTGGTGGGACGAGAATTGGAAGGGATGGGGGCAAGGCTAAGATGGCACCTGCTGCTAAGGAGCTGTAGCGCCTTCCCTTCTTGACATGTGCCATGACTGTTATTGACAGTATATCTGGGGTGTATTTTAGATGCACTATTACTTATGCAATAGTGCCTGTTCTCACTCCTGTTAATTATTTTTTATTATTATTTTATTAGACTTGTATGCCGTCCTCTCTCCCTAAGGACTCAGGGCAGCTAACAATAAAGCCCAGTACAAAATTTACAATAAAAAACAATTAAACAGTTACAAGCCTAAGTGAGAGTAAAATAATAAATTAAAATTAATTAAAATAACTCTAAAACAAGCCCTTATCCAATACTAGGATGAAAAGCCGACTTGGCTGGGAAGTTGAAGAAAACATCTTGCAAAAGACAATAGTGGAGGGTCTTTCTGCCGTCACCAAGAAAACAACATCAACCTCCCCCCTCCCATACACCCTCCAGCCATCTGGGAAATACCCCACGGAAATACCAACAAAACAAAAATAAATAAATAAATCAGGGTGTCCACACAATCATCAGGCTGACTTGACCGTTGTGTCTTCTGCATGGTCCGGAGTGAGTCTTAACCTCCCGCTTGCAACTCAGTAAGTACTTTCTTCCAATGTCCCTGCAGTCTGAATTAATTGCCTTCCTCCCGATCTCTTTTACAGCAGTTTTTTTTTATAGAAGCAGTAAGGTTTGTTTTTATAGGGGGGGAAGAGAGGATTGGTTCTTTTATTCATCGAGAGTTGTTGAGTCAAATCCTCCTGCCAGAAACACTAATGAAAAACATGCTAGCATGGTGTGTCAAGAATTTGAGGCAAGGATCTGAGATGCCTCTTTTCCCCCCGCACCGACTTGTTTCTTCTTACAGCAGTTCAAGTTCTGAAGACAATTGGAAAGAAAGGAGGCAGCTTCAGGATTTTGACAATTGGGGATAAATTAAAGTAGCTGCAAGACATGCCATATGCAGAGCAGAGACTGGGGAAGTATGTGATGTGTTTTCTGTCTTCCAGCTGTTCTAATTATTGCATTTCTGGCAGAAGAGGGGGAGAAAAAAACCTAATATTTTTTAAAAATAATCTCATTACTAGAACTGTAAAAGAAGGGCTTAATTTTCTTCTCCACAATAGCTTTAAATATGGGGGAAAGGGAGCAACCAAACATGGCTGTGCTCCTAATTGCAAAAAAAGTAAAAAAAAACGCACCAATTTTGGAATACTTATTACTTTATTGTATTATGTAATCTCAGAACCTGGAACAAGCATCCTGTAGGTTTTTTTAAAATTCATATTTATATGCCGCCCTTCTCCGGAGACTCAGGGCAGCTTACAGTTTTTGGGAGCACAACCCAATGCGCTCAGCAATAGCCTTCTTTCCATTGTATATGCCTGCTTATTACTAAGCAGCATTTTTACAAAGTCAGCTTATTGCCCCCAACAATCTTGGGTCCTCAATTTACCTACCCTGAGAGGATGGAAGGCTGAGTCAACCTGGAGCCTGGTGGGATTCAAGCCTGCACTAATTGCAGGCAGCTGGAACTAAGTGCTAGGCATTTAACAGCCTGCACCATCAAGGCTCTTTTGAAGTGCAGCATTTTCAGAGACCAAAGAATATTAGAAATTCTAAGATCAGAAATAACTTGAGAGCTGTTTTCAAGCGGGGATTAAAAATAAAAGGTTACAAGGATTCTAAAAGCTTTTATTAATGTTCAGAATTCTAATTACTTACACAAGGCTATATACAATGATCTGCCATGCCTGGCATTTCATTTTCCTATTTCTACAGATACAATTTTCCAAGACAAGAGTCCTGCTGGAAGACTTCTTGGGCCATAACCCAAAGGTGCTTTTATCAAGAGGCAACTGGATTTTCTGGTTTTTCTTTGAAGATGTTTCGCTTCCATCAGCTCTCAGAGTAGAAAGAAAGAAAGAAAGAAAAACCCCAAAAGTTCAGTTGCTTCTTGAAAAATAACCTTTGGGACATGACTGAAAATCTCCATAGACATTCTTAGGCTATAACCAATGCAATATGCAACCTTCACGTGCTCGTTTCTCTCCAGCAGTGGCTGCTGTGTTAATAATTTAAAATCACTGTATAGGTGAAAAACATGTTCCTGACAAGTCTGATGAATTTTCACAAACTACCGTTCAAAAAGAAATTTAATACTGTGTTAGATGCAGTCACACTTTTGAAATAAACGTCTGTCTGCCTGCTACAATGACAAAGTGGAATCATGAAGAAACGCACAGTATCTGATTTATTATGTCCGTGGACTTTAAATGCCTATTTTGGAAGCGCAGAAGCACCTCTGATTGCTGCACTTATAGAAAAACAGCTCTTTTAGATACTCTGAATCAGTGGTGGGATTCAAATATTGTTACCACTGGTTCGGTAGGTGTGGCTTGGTGGGTGCGCTTTGCGCGCATGCACTCACTTTGCGTGCACGCGTGCACCAAACACACACTTTGTGCAGGCGCAGAGGCGTTTGCACAGGCGCAGAGGCATTCTAACTTACCTCCTGCAAGCCTGCATGATCACGGCCGCTTCAGCAGCTGCCGCGTGGCACTCTTCTGTGCACTTCAGTTTTAGCAAACAAAGGTGAGTATGGGAACCCGGGCGGGTGGGTGAGCCCAACAGCAGAGCACCGGAGAGAACCGGTTTGGTCTCCACTGCTCATCACTCCTATCGGCTCGCCAGAGCCGGGCAGAACCGGTCGAATACCACCACTGCTCTTAATGTCTCAAATACAGATTTCTAAAAAAAACCCCAAAACCCCCAATGATTTGAGAATTTATAAAACTACTATCAGACAAATTCATGTCCAAAAACCCATGCTTTATTTGCTCCCCTCCTGAATTCTTTGATCTCCACTAATAACCCCTAAGGCTGAGAGTTTTATGGGAGAATAAATATTAAACTATTTCATAGCAATACTGGCCTGTAGAAAGTTAGCACCTAGCCTTCTCCTAGAAGAATGAAATATTCTAGGACAGCGGTTGCAATGGGCCATGAGAAAATTTTGGTGGGCTGCAGAGAAATCTCATCCCCAGAGCACCCCCCAAAGCAATTAAATCCAGGCTGCGCAGAAACACAAAGCTACGCAGCTGACATGGCCCGTGGGAACCCTCCCTGCCCACTCACTTCTTACCCAGCAAACTTGCCTGCTAAATTGCTATTTTTCTGACCATCATCTGTTCTGCTGTGCCGGGAGATTTAGATCAGCTGGGAAGCAGGAAATGGTTGGATTTCTTGCTTTCTAGTTAGTTTTTAGATCTTTGGCTCTGCTTTTAAGCAGAGCCAAACCTCCCTTAGGACTGAGGGTTCTATTATTCAGTGCAGACTTGCGGCAAGCAAATTTTATGTGATAGACTGAGCTAGCTGATGGCAGATAGATAGATCACTGAATGATTCTATGAGCAACTCAATCTGCCTGCCTGCTTTGCCTGATTTTGGGTAAAAGTTGTTCTTTTTTTAAATAAAAAATTCAGTATTTATATAAATATTTATAATATTTACATACAAGCCATGCCCAGCCAGTCACATGACCACCAAGCCACACCCACAGATTAAGCCATGCCCACAGAATCAGTTAGTGGTCCCTGGGATTTAAAATTATGAGTTTGGCGGTCCCTGAGGTCCAAAAGGTTGGTGACCCCTGTTCTAGGAAATATTAAAAAAGGCAGAATATTATACCTCCCTGGATGAGAAAAGGAGAAACATGCTTTTGGAAAGCAGCCCTCCCCTTTTCTAATAGCCCCCAAAGGCCTTCAGCTCCAGGGTGATAGGATTAGCCCTCACTCAAGATCCAAACCAGGACAAGCCATTAAGCCATAATAGGAATTGCCCAACACCCTTTCAAAATATAAGCCTCTTTGCTGCATCACCCAACACAGTTCAAACAAGCTTACCTCAGACAAACTCCTAGGATTTGCATGACCCCTACAGCAGCCAATAGGATACCTGCCCTTTCCACAGGAACAGGAAGCTCTAGGGCAAGGCCCAAGAGAGGGTATGAATATATCTCTCTCTCCACTCCATGTGTTCAGCTACCCAGAATCACACTTGCTTTGTGGTTCTGCTTCTCCATTAAACCATCCTTCCAAGCAGTCTCCATGTTTCCAGGGTCTTTCTCCCCACTTGGAACTGAACCCAGATGGACATTTCTTCCAACAGGGCACTCAGATCTTGTAATTCGGAGCCTCACAAAGAACTTCTATTGCTTTACATTATCACATGATCCTCTCCACACTACAAAAATTCCAAGGGTAGTATAAAGCCTTCCTCCCTTTATAAAGATGTGGCTTCTTCAACTTTGATGGTCATATTGTAAACTACTCTAGCAATGATACCATAAAAAATGGGCAGAACCCTTAGAAAATTTTCAGTCAGTAGCATAATGGCAATACGTATCAATGGAAACTTTAACATAATTCTGCAAGTTAATACTCCCACTGCGGACTCAGCAGTAGAGAGCATCAAAGACTTCTATGCTAAAATTCAGGAAACTCTGGAGCAAAAAGACATTATCTATATTATTGGATATTTCAGTGCAAAACTGGGAGAAATGGAAGAAACAGGGATCACGGGCAAGTTTGACCTTGGTGAATAAAATGAGACAGGAGAACATCTGATTCAGTTAAGCACAATGAACATGTGGTTTGAATTATATACTAGGACTTCACCAACTGGAGAATATTGGAACCAAATCAAGTACACATTAGGTCAAAAGAAGTATAAAAGTTCCATTCTTGCCGTGAAAACATTCCCTGGTGCAGATTGTAGATCAGACCACGAACTGTTAGCTGCCAAGGAAAGGTTCAGGTGTTGAAGTGTCAAATGACAACCCATGATTCAAAAAATTGAAGCCAAGATTCCCCCGGCATCTGCAGTTGAAGCTAAGAAAAGATTTAAACATTTAGAAGAACTGCAACATCCAGCATGAATAACTTCTAGAAGAGTAAAGTCATCGGCCTCACAACCAAATGTAGATTAGTTAATTTTTAAATTAGCTAATTTTTTCAAATTGCTACTTATGGCTGTGAAGCTTGGACTCTGAAGAAGGCAGATAGGAGAAGGGTAGTAACCTTTGAACTGTGGTGCTGGAGGTGACTATTACAAACCCCATGGATTGCAAATATAACAAAGAAGTCCAAGACCAAACCTCACAAAAAATATCACTTGAAGGTAAGGTCTCCAAACAGAGGCTGTCATACTTTGGTCATGTCTGACTCACTCAATAAGTCAATCAACATCTTCTTTTAATGACCCCATAATCCCTTGTGGGGTGGAGTCTGGGTAACTGGGGTGTTTTAATGGCCGGATGCCCTTCCTGTCACCAATGCAGAGTTTTGTTCAGCAGATATATTCTCAATGTATCCAGAGAGAGAAATAGCAATAGCACTTAGATTTATATACCGCTTCATAGTGCTTTACAGCCCTCTCTAAGTGGTTTACAGAGTCAGCCTATTTCCTCCAACAATTTGGGTCCTCATTTTACCCACCTTGGAAGGATGGAATGCTAAGTCAACCTTGAGCCTGGTGGGATTTTAACTGCCAAATTACAGGCAGCCGACAGTCAGCAGAAGTAGCCTGCAGTACTGCACTCTAACCACTGTGCCCCGAGGCTCATATCTGCCTCTACCTAGAATCAAACTCACAACCTCCTGATTGTGAAGTGAGAGCCCCACCTCTAGGCCACCTCACCACTCCCAGTCATCATGCTGAAAGTGATCAGCGGAAAAAGGAGAATTTATTCATTTACTTATTTGTCAACTGCTTACAAGATAATAGGTATAAGTATAAACATAGTTATAAATACATGGATACATATAATAAAAAGAAACAATAGGACAGGGACGGTAGGCACGTTGGTACGCTTATGCACGCCCCCTACAGACCTCTTGGGAAAGGGGTGAGGTCAATAGTAGACAGTCTAAGGTTAAAGTTTTTGGGGTTTGGGGAAGAAACCACAGAGTCAGGCAGAGTATTCCAGACATTGACTACTCTGTTGCTGCAGTTGTATTTCCTGCAATCAAGTTTGGTGCAGTTAACCATGAGTTTGTATCTATTGTGTGCTCTTGTATTGTTATGGTTGAAGCTGAAGTATTCATTGACAGGTAGGACATTGCAATGTATGATTTTATGTACTATACTTAGGTCGGACTGCAGGCGGCGTAGTTCTAGGTTTTCTAGGTCTAAAACCTCAAGTCTGGTGGCACAAGGTATTCTGCAATGAGTAGAGGGGTGGAGAACTCTTCTTGTGAAATATTTCTGGACTTTCTCTACTGTGTTAATATCAGATACGTAATGCTGGTTCCAGACTAGTGAGCTGTATTCAAGTATTGGTCTAGCAAATGTTTTGTATGCTCTAGTTAGTAGTGTGATATTACCAGAGAAAAAGCTAAGTAGGATTAGGTTAACAACTCTTAATGCCTTTTTGGCTATGTAGTTACAGTGGGCTCTAGCACTTAGATCATTAGAGATGAGTATTCCAAGGTCCTTGACAGATCATCAACAAGCTCTTGACTATTCAGCTTGTATTTTATTTTCTGATTTTTTTTTGCCAATTGTAAGACAGAGCATTTATTTGTTGAGATTTGAAGTTGCCATTTGTTTGACCATTCTGATACATAGTCGAGGTCTTTTGAAGGGTAGCAGTATTGTCTGTGGTGTAGAATAGCTTTACATCATCAGGAAAGAGAACACAATTGCTCTTAATATGATCACAGAGGTCATTTATGTAGAGTATGAAGAGAGTTGGTCCTAGAACACTGCCTTAAGGGACACCACTGTTGACAGGTACAGAATTCTAGTACCTGTTGGTTGGATACTGCAGTATAAAGGATGACACCAGGATGATTATGGCAGATCTGCAGGAAGTGGTGCAAATCAGAAAGGCATGGACAGTACTGATCCACAGAGTGGCCAAGGGTCAGACACAACTGAATGGTTGACAATGACGAGTATAAAGGAGGATGACCCGAAGGTCAGTTGTTAGCCTCCAGCACAGGTCAACTTGAAGAAAAGACATTTTATTCTGGGAAAATTCAAGAGAACTGTTGAATGCTATCCACCCTCCACAAGCTGCGCTTCGATCCCTGCATTTGCTACATGCTGGAAAACAACTAAAGACTTTGGTGTCATTAGCATATATCAAAAAGTCAAGATGGCAGCCCTGATAATGGGATTGAACCTCTGATTGGCTTTGATGTACATCCTGTCAACTCAAAAATATTTCCCTGGTCTTTTAGAGTTGTCAGCAGAAAGGGAGTGGGGGAAGTAGTGCATTCCTTAAATGCTTTCATAGATAATTGCTAGGCAGCCGAAGCTTCTGGCACGCAAGATTATTACTGGAGAGCACGATTGTTGACTCTTGGCTATGGATTTGTCCCATTGGAGAGTATACATCCAGGGGGTGGAGGGAAGACCAGGGTCAAGGGTGAAATGAATGATGTGTCTCAGAGTTGGCTGCACCCAGGTAGCACCGGCATGTTCACTCTTAATAAATTAATTTTTTTAAAACTCTGAGAGATGTGGCTAGAGACTCATGGTTTGAATGGGGGTGGATGCTGCAGTCCTGACACAACCATGTATTAAAAATGCAGAATTTTGGTGGCCCCACACTAAATTTTTTTGACTGATATCCCTGTGGACATCTCTGGTGGAGAAAGATGAGGGAGCATGGGAGGGGAAATAGAGGGTGGAGGAAAAGTTTCAGTTGGCCACCAAGTTCCTACAAATTATTTCAGGCAAAGACGCAGACTGGCATCCCCCAAGGGAATGGACTATTCCAGCTCTGGAAATGTCATTTGGATACAGAAGGATTTTTTAATTATGCCGGGCCCACTTTTAAACAAACTTGACACATCAAAACTAGAATCAGAATGTATGCATAGACAATTTCCACGGGCTTATGCACAGCTACCACTTCTGCTGGGTTCTGAGGTATCCAATTTCTGAATAATGGAGTATAACATATTAATCCATTTAGAAAATTGAAGCAAACAAAATTGAGTATGGTGGCTTTTAAAATCTAAATTAAGAGTTCCTGTTCTTAATAATCCTTTAATTGTTTGTGTGGGTCTTGGAACTGCCACTGTAATTGTTTTCTGTTTTCACAGCTAAGTGGATGTTGAGAAAATTAATAGCCCCAACCTAGTGAAAACTGGCTTCAGCAGACACTACTAGTTTCCATACTATCAGCTTTAGAAGATTGCTGATGAAGTGTTAACCAATAGGCTGAATTTATACGGTTTTATTAACTTCAAAATTAATACATTTTGCTAATGATTCTTCAAGTTGAAGGGTGATTTTCCTTCACCCCCTTTTTTTTTTTATTGCAGGAACGCTCTGAGGAATTCATTGTAGGAGATTTTGGAAGTTAAATTTTTGTCATAATATTCCAAAATGTGAAAAAATTCCTCTTCAGAGAGATTGATTCCATATTTTCGTAGCACCTGCAAAAGAGATAGAAACAGGATATAGATTTAATCTTTAACTATTTACCATCCAGAAAATTTTGCAGCAGAGAATCAAAGTGGAACACTATTTGTTTAAGCACAACCAATTCAGAACATTTGACATAATTTCCACTCCGGAGACAACATGGCTTTATGGTTGCTGTTCTGATCAGAGATCATCAAGAAAACCAGCTAATTTGGGAATTAGGCCAACATGGGGTAACACAATTCAATGACTCTGACAACCCATGTCTCAATAATGGATTAAAATGGGTTTTCCTTGGAAATGATAGCTTTCTTAAACAAAAACATGACTAAGACAGCAATGGCCGGAATTTGTCAGCCACACACATCCCAGGCAGGCTTCCGAAACATTGCAAGCCATCACTTCCATTTTTCAATCCCAAATCCACCTCTACTTTCCCAAGAAGGAATCTATACTGCTATATTAAGATAGGCATTTTCTTTTTGGTTTAAATTAAAGGCAGTCCTCGACTTACGACTGTAATTGAGCCTGCTATTGTGGTCATAAGTTATGGCGATTGTTAAGCAGGTCATCACATGATCGTGCCTGATTTTATGATTTTTTTTTGCGCCCAGTTAAGTAAATACGGAATTGTAAACGAATGCCATGGTTGTTCAGCCAATCCATTGTTCACTATGGGGCATTTTTTGCTGGAAACGAAGTAAAACGGCAAAAAAAATGTTGTGGGACACTGTGGGACACTGCTAACAGCAGCTGGTTGCTGAACATCTAAACTGCTGTCAAGGGACTGGGGGAGGCATGAAAACTTCAAATGCAGGTAGATGATAAGTAGCTTGTTCAGCAACGGAGTGGTCAATGCCTGGAATGCACTACCTGACGCTGTTGTTACATCCTCAAACCCCCACTCCTTTAACCTTAAACTATGCACTATTGACCTCACTCCAGTCCTAAGAGGTCTGTAAGGGGTGTGCATAAGTGCAGAATCGTGCCTACCATCCCTGTCCTATTGTCTCCATTTATTCATACCTATTTCCTGTATTCTTACTCATGTTTATACTTATACCTATTATCTTGTAAGCGATTGACAAATCAAATAAATAAATAAAAGAAATAAATAAACTTCAAACAGTTGCTAAGTGAACAGTCACAAGTTGAAGACTACCTGTAGTATTTAAATAATATGGTCCAGTTTAGTGCTGGGCTATTATTTAAAAAGTTGTGCTGGGATGACTGAAACAGCTAACGAGGCAGAGAGAAACTGAGAAGGCTTCTGTGCAAGCCCCACCCACCCACAAGTTCCAATGGCTCTGGGAGACCAACCTTTGCAATGATTAAAGATACAAACAGCAGAGAAATTAAGTGGCAGCTTCTCTCTATTTTCCTTAAATCCCACAAATGTAAAACTGCAACAATTATTTAGTAACAAATAGAAATGTTGGCATTATTAACATACACCCATCTGCCCTTAGCAGAAGATACAAACCAGGTCAAAAACAAAGAACATAAGAGCTGTATAGGATGACCAATAGTTATTGCAGGAAGGCAGTTAAAAAAATGGGATTTGGATAGAATATTATCAAACATGGAAAGTGGTTGGAAAAACGGGATGGAGAGTAAGAATGGAATTTGTATTATTAAGCAAATTAAATACCCAGACACACGATGTTTATTAAGCACTAAGAAATGTAATTAATAGAAAATTAATAAAATTTATTTTTTTAACAAGGGATTTGGGTGAGTTACTTCTAGCTGTGCCACTTACAGGAGTTGATTCTTATACTTTTATTTCATTTATCTCTTTTCATATCAGAAAAGACAATGGAAAACTATTTTCACATTGTTGTCAAGAAAATGTATGAGGACACGGCTTAAGAGTGGAACTTGACTTGAGGGAGCCTTTGTCTTTGTATATTTACACCATAAATTGGTCCCAACGTCCCTCCTGCGGTTGGTGTAGCAAAGCTATAACAAAGTAAATAGTAATTTTTAAACATCTAATTAAAGCCACCAATTAAACCAAGAAACCAATCAGAGTAAGCACTTAAATATCAAGACAACCATGAGATATTAGTGCCTTCACACAAGCTTACATAAAATATAACTTCAAATGCCACACACCAAAAAAAAATCCCTCTCCTTGGGAGGAAAAGCTTTCCATGGAAAAGTGCCCTTGCAATCCACTGCTCAAATCTTGCAACTAATGTGTGCAGGGAGTTTCCTACTGTAAATGGCAATTTCCTTCAATGCCCGTTTCACTTGGAAGCTAGAACATAAACACAAGTGAAGGTGTTAAAATTGGCATTTAGTCTCAGCAGGTGATACCACCTGGCTCACCTTATTCTATGCTTGGAAGTGAAACAGGTCTGGGCTTGCACGGGAGACACCAGTGAATGCCAGGGTAGTAGACTAGTCTGGGCAAAACAGCTGCAGAAGAAAAGGAGTACCATTCCATATAATTCCCACGGTAACTTCATGGATATACCTGTGAAGTCATTAACTCTGCACAGAGGAAGCTTTAGCAATAAACATACTACCTGTCGGAAATCTTGGATGCTGAGAAAGCCAGTCCCATTTTCATCATAGAACTTAAATGTCCGCCTCATTGGCCGCCAGCAGTGCAGGATCTGGGGTTGAATCCTCATCATTGCATTGAGAAAGGTAGGGGATTGAGGTCCAGGGATATTCTGGCAGAGATGTGGAAAAGTGTGATGACCCAAAGGGGCGTGACACAAAGGCAACACAGTCAGATAAGCAATAGGAGTCCCTTTATTATCTCCAACTTTGCCCCCAATGTCCAGGTTACCTTCAGGCTGGAGAAAAACTCTCCCAGGAATAGCCTTTGGCTGTAGAAAATTAAGTCCAAAACAAGGTACACACAAACTGTAACTTAAAATCCAAACAAACCAAACTGAACTAATTAATTTGGCAGGGCAGGAGCAGGAATTTCAGACTTGAAAGCACGGCAAAACTCACAGAGTTGAGAAGACACCAGGAACACATATAAGCCATGACGATACAATATAAACTCATGTTTGCTCCCAACAGCTTGCTGCACGCAGCTTGCCTTTTTTATACACTGTGTTCCCAGCTGCAGCTAATGAAGGGAATCAGGCCCTTTCCTCCCCCATAAGCCATGCAACCCACACTGCTCTTTTCTCTGTTCCTCCCTGCGTTCCTTAGGATGAAGAGGGGTGGTCTGGGTCTTCCTCTGAATCCCCTCTCCCTTGTTCTACCTCTCCCCTGCTCTGCCCAGCAGGACTTTGCCCTTCCCCAGTTTCTTCCACAGCCAACAGAGCCAACTCCCACTCCCTGTCAGCTGTTCAGCTTCCTCCTCCAAGTCAGATTCCGAAAGGGGCATGAGAAAAAGTCAGTGACTGATCCCCTTTCATTGGATAGATCAGTGTTCTTCAAACGTAGCAATTTGAAGATGGGTGATGGACTTCAACTTCCAGAATTCCCCAGCCAGCATGCCCAATCCCATCCACCCATCTTCAAGTTGCTAAGGGAAAAAAAAACACCACTGGGATAGACAAAGATGTACTTCAGATATATTAAAACAAAGTTTTTGTAGGAGGAGAGCTGGATTAGTCAAGGGTGACAAAAGGTTTCTTTGAACTAACACATTTTATTGAATGGCAGGGGTATTTGTAAGCTGCAGGTCATTGCATCTTCATGCATATGACATTTGTGTGCATGTGTGCATGGGTTAGTTGCCCACATGGGTCCATTTCAGTTCTGCAGTTATAATCCTCCTGTGGATATGTTTCTTACATTGCAATCAGGATTGGGTCTGGGTTGGTGTGAACAGCTGTACTACTTAGGGAGATGAAAGATGTGTAACTGGGGAAAACAAGCATCCCACTCACCCCTTTTAGCATAGAAGTTCCTCCTTTCACCATGGAGTGCTTACCTGGATCCGTGAGCTTTGGATCAGAAGTCTCTGCAGGGGAGGTACTTCCTGTTGCTTAAACAGCAGCACACAGCTTTGAAGGAAGTCACAGTATGCAAACTTGCCTACACTCTTAAAATCATATTTTGTTATCAGCTGCTGAATTTCTTCTTTGGTTAAATTCAAATGAAATTTCTCTATTATACCTGTAGGAACCAAGGTCACAAGATAAAACCAACTGAACAGATTCAAACCTGCATCTGGAAGTGATAGATTGGATCTCTTGTGTTGAAATGTGTTGAAATACAACACATGTCTTGTGTTGAAATACATTCAGCTGAATTGGACAATCCTGTCTACCTTAGCAGCTTTAAGATGTGTGGGGTTCAACTCCCAGGATTCCTGTGAATTGAGGTCCATACATCTTAAAGTTGATAAGGTTGAGAAGCACTGGTCTTGAGAATTAGAATATTAATCAACCCTATCACCCAAATACATCCTAAATTTGGACTATCTGCATTAGATAATTGGCAGGTGACTTCCTAAACTGGTTATGTCTGTAGGGTGTGATAAAAAAAGCCAAGGTGGTAGCCACAGATTTGCAGTCAACCCTCTCTCCCTATCCTCTCCCCCACTTCTCTCTGTGTATGTAATGCACATAAAAAAGTGGAGCTTTGATCTCAGTATCACAGGTGCCATCCTGATTTTTTTTGTCCACACCTTCCAGACACTCATGGAAATATTCCAGGAATTATGAAGGGACACCTAATTACAGATCGGTGCACTAAAGCTTATTTGTATGCATGAATTGTGTTATTTGCAGTTGGGTGGATGAAAAAGAACATGGAAGCTACCTGACAACAAATTATCCACTCGTTTTTGTTTGTTATGTTCAAGAGGAACTGGTTTGGTGTTCACATATTGAATATACTTCCCAGAGACGGACTGTTAGAGGTCAGTCTGGGTCTGTTGCTGGTAGCTATGTGTCTTTCTTATCCCTGGAGATGGTATTGGTCTGATTTCACATGAAAAGACAACCACATGGAGAAAAGCTAAACTAGGCTAAAAAGAATCAGGATTATCAACCACTGGGAAATTGGGGATAATTTAAACATTAGACTACACCTGATACACTCAAAATGATAGCGATTTTTAAAAATTCTTTTTTTCTTTTGTTTCTGTGGGTAGGATTCAGTGAGCAGCGTGATAGGAAGATTGACAGTAGCAAAAAGAATGATATATCTCTATTAAAATTCCAAGCCTGCTCCTAAGTGGAATAATTGATCAATCAAAGAACTCAGGAGGCTGCAGAATTATGAGAAGAACCACACACCACTCCTTTGGTGCCCATTAATCTCCATGCCACATCTAATTTTAATTAAAACACTTTTAATTAAAAGAGAATTAAAGAACTTTGCTTATTTCCAAGGCTGCTTATAGTCCCATATGGACACATGTATTTTTGGAAACTAACACTGGGGTGTGGCTGGTGCCCAGATGCCTAGGTAAAAGGAAATAGACTGGGGTAAACACCAGTGAGTGAGGAGTAGCCTAATACAATTTTTTTAATGTGCAAGGCAACATCATGGCTGCCATCTTGATTTTTTTGACCCCAATGTGTGGATGCCCCTGATAGCAGCCTTTTGGTGAGAATGTCCAAGACCACCACTATAAAGCCTTAGCAAGACCATACCTGGAATACTGCATCCAGTTTTGGTCACCACACTATAAAAAAGATGTTGAGACTCTAGAAAGAGTGCAGAGAAGAGCAACCAGGATGATTAGGGGACTGGAGACTAAAACATATGAAGAACGGTTGCAAGAACTGGGCATGGCTAGTCTAGTGAAGAGAAGGACCAGGGGACACATGATAGCAGTCTTCCAATATTTGAGGGGCTGCCACAGAGAGGAAGGGGTCAAACTATTGTCTAAAGCACCTATAGGCCAGACAAGGAATAATGGATGGAAATTGGTCAAGGAGAGATTCAACCTAGAAATAAGAAGGCATTTTCTGACAGTGGGAACAATCAACCAATGGAACAGAAGTTGCCTTCAGAAGTTGTGAGAGCTTCATCACTGGAAGCTTTCAAGAAGAGACCGGACTGCCATCTGTCAGAAATGGTGTAGGGTCTCCTGGGCGGGGAGGTTGGACTAGATGACCTACAAGGTACCTTCCAATTCTGTTATCCTGTTATCTGCCTACAAGCAAAGCAGCCACATTTGGCTTCCACTTTCAAATTCTAAAAGCTGAACGAGATTTTTTAAAAAGACAACCAACCTAAAATATCTTCTACTGAGATTTCTCCTGAGCGCTCCACGTCCTTCTCTCTGCATTCTTTCAGGATTTCTTTCCAACAGTGTTGAACATTTTTCCGAATTTTACTTTCAATTGCCTGGCAATTCAGAATAGGTGGAGAGGGAACACCTGCTGTGTAAGGTCTGCCGGCACCTGGGACCTAAAGAGGGGACAAAGTTCTCAGCTTGCCATTCAGGGTTCAAGGGGATGAAATGTAACTGCTTTCTAAATCTGTGGTGTAATAAAATTGAGGATAGTGATTGGAAATTTTCTTTTTATTTGAAAATCACAATGATTACAGATAGACCTCACTTAACCATCATAATTAGGACTGGCATTCCAATGCTAGGCAACACAGTTATTATGTGAAGGCTCACATGACTGCAACAGTGTTATGACACCACTTCCACTGTTAAGTGAATTGTGGCAGTCATTAAGTGAGACATCACATGACCATGACTTGCAATTTTACTGCCCTTAACTCTGCTTCTCAGATGTGGTGGTGAACCATGCAAATGACATTCATGTGACTGTGGGAGCAACGGAACAATCATAAATGCGAGGACCAGTTGTAAAGTTATTTTTTTCAGCACTAATAAACCTGGAGTTCAGTGGTGGGATTCAAATTATATTATGACCGGTTCTGTGGGCATGGCTTGGTGGGCCTGGCAGGGGAAGGATACTGTAAAATCTCCAGTCAGAGGTGGTATTTGTCAGTTCTCTGAACTACTCAAAATTTCTGCTACTGGTTCTCCAGAACTGTTCAGAACCTGCTGAATACCACTTCTGCTGGAGTTGGCAAATATTTGGATGAGAGACGACCCAGACAGGAACTTGGACTGCTGGGTAAACTGGATAGTAAATAAGTTTTAAAAAAACAGGAAACATCAGAATAAATCTGGACTCATGTGGTTACCAAGAAAATTAGATGGCTGTGTCCAAGAAATCACTGGGAATCGAACTCTACTCAAAGGAGATGTGACTTCACTATTTCTGAAGTTCTGACGTAAAATCTCTCAAGTCTTTGCTAGCTGCCTTCTCAATTGTGAGAAGAAAATGGAATCACATCTTAAAACCTCAAGAAAGGAAGATAGCAATAGCAATAGCACTTAGACTTATATACCACTTCACAATGCTTTATAGCCCTCTCCAAGCAGTTTACAGATTCAGCACATTGCCTCCAACAATCTGGGTCCTCATTTTACCGACCTCAGAAGGATAGAAGGCTGAATCAACCTTGAGCCGGTGAGAATCAAACTGCTGGTGATCGGCAGAATTAATTTACAATACTGCATTCTAACCACTGTGCCACCACAGCTCTTTGAGGGCATCCACAAACTGCCAAAGAAGAAAGCAAATGCTTTAGTCTCATTTCCAGATCAGAAAAAGGACATGACATACTCACTTTCTTTGGAGATTGAGGTTGAGTTGCTGTTTTGGGTCGTAAAGGAACCCGCGATTCAGGTTCAGCAGCCAAGGGTGGTTTGCTGGGATTCTCAACATTGGTCATATCAGACATTCCTCCTCCTTCAGAGCTGAAATTCCTCAAAAATCCAGTATATTTCAATTTCCCACTCAGGTCAAGAGGTACTGTGTTCCAGAGATTTTCGAACTAGGCACACAGAAATACATCTGTTAGCATATATGAATTCAGGCATTTGGCACATGATAGAGGAGTCAAGCAAAAATTAATTTCTCAAGCAGATAACATAGGCCAAGAAAACAAGGTTCCCCCAACCATCTGAGGTGGTAGAAAACTTCTCTGTGTTGAAGGAAATTCATCTTCAATTGAGGGGAGTCCATGGAATTTGGTAAAAGATGGCAAGATGATATATGTGAGTCCTGTCCTCTTTCTACTTGCATCAGTTATGTAGTTGCACCTGCCATCTTGACGTTTGGAGAGGATGCTCCTATACAGCCTAAAAAAATGGGATGGAGTAAAAAGAAGAGCCCTGAGTTCAGATGGACAGGGAATGGTCCTACAGTGGGCCAGCGGCAGCTCTACCAGTTGCTGACCCCCTTAAGGGTAAATCAAAATTTTCATTCAAAAGGTTGCATTGTATTTTCCAATACAAACAGTGGTGGGTTTCAAAGTAGTTTACCACTGATTCGGTGGGGGTGGCTTTGTGCATGCTCGCACACTTTGCATGCACACACGCGTCAAACGCATGCTTTATGCATGTGCAGAGGCTGTAATCCTGCACGCTCTCTCTGTCTCCCACAACTGACGCATGGCACTCTGCTGTGCCGTGCAAAGCAGCTGTGTTTCAAAAGCAGGACATGAAGGTCAATATGGGAGCCCGGGCGGGCCCAACAGCAGATCGTCTGAGAGAACCAGTTCAGCCTCAGCTGATCCTCGGCGCTACCAGCTCAGGCAGAACTGGGGGGCAAACCAGTAGCATCTCACCTCTGATACAAAGCCTTGTTTTCACACTTGGATCCAGCTTCAACCTGTCTCAGCAGCAGGTTGGCAACAAAATGGAGGTTCTGTTGCAAGGATAAGTTTTTTACAAAGAAATAGCAAGATGGTCTGCAGATGAGGCCTAAAATTCAACAACAGCAGATTGTCTGAGAGAACCGGTCCAGCCTCAGCTGATCTTCGGTGCTACCGGCTCGGGAGAACCAGCCTGAACCGGTAGCATCTCACCTCTGATATAAAGCCTTGTTTTCTCACTTGGATCCAGCTTCAATCTGTCTCAGCAGCAGATTGGCAACAAAATGGAGGTTCTGTTGCAAGGATATGTCCTTTACAAAGAAATAGCAAGATGGTCTGCAGATGAGGCCTAAAATTCTGAGGCAGTGGGAATATCTAATGAAAGTATGACAGATGAGGGGGGAGGAAAACACACCATATCTTTGTTGCTTCTTGGGGTTGGTTTGTTTTTTAACTCAAGAACAAGAAAGCCCCACCAAGGAACTATAAATAAAGGGTCTCCAAGAGAAGCTAGGAGCTTGCTTGGGGACTCGGTGAATTGGCTCAGTGGTTGAAACCTGCAAGATCCCAGCCTTGAAGGCTTCAAGAGACAGGACATACAGTTCACCTCAGAGTTAGGCCTTGTTCTTAAGGAATCTTTCCAGCCAAGTAACTGGCTATGTACAACAAATATAAGACTGCTGGAAGAACGAATTCAGCCTGGCCATATGGCCATTTCCTGTTTTCCCAGTTCCTAATCTGCTCAGCTTCTGGATTGCATCTTCCTGCTACCCCAATATTTGTCCTAGGATTGCCTTGCTGCTTTTGAGACTTGATCCTCTGTGATATCAGACAAAAAAACTGAGCAAAACTGTAAGACTGAAGGCCAGTTTTGTTCTTGCTACTTAATTTTACATTCTGGAAGTGAGACAGTATGTATCTGCAGAAAATCCTTTCATCTTTTACTGGTCTACCCTAATTGGATTCCTCTTTAAGTCCCTTTGGAAAAGAGAAAGAAGGAAAAATGGTGCTTGGGTTGGATCCAGGAATGGAATAAAAAGTTTGGTTGTTCCTTTGTTTTGGTTCTTGGATTGACTGTCTGAACAAGTGAAATGCTGGATCAGTGCAGGAAAGCCTAGGATCAAGGTATTAAGTCATCACCATGGATATGCGCGCAGAGAAATTCAGTGCCAGTTTCAATGGCTTGTATTTCTAATATGGTATACATTCCACGAAGGGTTAATGATTTGTTCTGGGGTTTGAACAGGCAAGTTAATTTTTTTGTTTTTCTTTAATGTACATGCATACTCCTGTCTACACACATACACACACTTTGCTCAACTTCCTGACATGCCACAGAATTAGACCTTAGAGAAAACTTCATCACCTCTAAGGCTTTGATTTGCATGTGGCAAGTTGCAGGAAAACATCAAAGACCACAAATACATTTTGAATTTCCTTTTAACTTTCCCCCATTGGACACATGTCTACCATATTATAAATTATACAAAGCAAAGCACACTGCGCTACTTAGAGGACTTCAAAATGTTTTTTTTTCCCAAGCATCAACTGAATATTATCATTGCTTTGAGTTCCAGGTTAACTATCAGTTGAAGGTTGCCAGCCTGGGAAATCTATTATCAGTGTAAGAGACAAGATGAAGTGGAAAACTTCACGCATATCCAGCAGAAGGTAGTTCCAAAGAATTGTCAACAAAAGTGGAGGAACTGGGGACTTGGCCTCAATCAGTTTCAGACTTTTTGAGTTTTGGGTGTATTTAAGACTAGTTGACCCCTGTTTAATTGAGTTCCAGTTATAATTTTCATACAGGGTGCCAGGATTCATTAACATGAAGCAAAAAAAGAGCTGCTTTCTGAACAGGAGGTCTTGGACCTATTAACAAAGAAGGCTTGCTGAAGAACTTCTATCCATTGTCTGCTCTCGCCTCCTTCCTGTCAGCCTCCACTGGGCTTCAAGTGGATTATATTTCTGGCACATCTTAGTACCAGTTGTGATTCTTTCATTGGCTTATTCCTAGGCCAGAGATGCTGCAAAAGTAACGGCATCTCAACTTCCTTGGAATCAGGGGACCAAAAGCTCAGAACAGTGACTGATAATGGACCCACATGAGATCCATCTTCTCTGGGTCAGGTTCTCCGTACAACAATAAGCTCAAGAATCAGGGGGGGGGAAGGGCAGAAGGGGAAGTGCACTTATGACCTGTGATTTCAATGATTATAAATAAAAATCTGAATAATAGAAAAGAGTGACCTTTTGGTATAACCATAGAGTAAGTGATAATTTTGTAACTGTGCTTGCATTTGCCGCAAAGGAAATTGGAAGCTTCTATTTATTTATTTTCTTTCAGTACATTTGCTAATAATAATAATAATGATGATGATGATGATGATGATGATTGTGTTGGTTTTTAGGTCCTTTGTAAAACTTTTAACAAAAATGTATATAAAAAGAATCAAGTATTTTTCCACACAAGTGCTTAAACTGGCTATCACTTTCAAGTAAGATAACTCTTTTTTCTGAATATGAAAGAATGTACATCTATGTTGTACCACTTCCATTCATCGCTTCTGTATCCGGTTGCATAAAAGCGATTCTCCCGGGCACTGAGAGAGGGGAAGGAGGATTGGTGACCTAATACATTATTTATACTTTGGACCAGATAAAACAAAGGAATCACTTGGCACGGCCATATCAGTATTTCCTGGATGGAAATATTTTCTGTCTGGGAGAGAGAGGGGGAAATAAATTCTCACTTGGCTCACCTGTTCATCAGTTAGAAGCAAGAAACGGCGGTTGCAGATATCTCTGAAGACCTCTTTAGACACCAGACTTGTTTTTGTGCTATCTGCGTTTTTAAACTCCTGTTCAATGGCTTGAAAGCGGGCACTCACTACTTCCTGTATGCGGGCCAAAACCTCTTGATTGGATAGGTCCCGGCAAGCAAATCGAGTCTGCTCTCTTTCTGCCTGGTTAGAATGTATAAAGAGAGTAATTTTAAAGGGATCCAATGCCTCTTAAGGATCATGCAGGAATCTTGCTCCCAATAGTGTCACCAAGGCCAGATTGGATTCTGTGCACCATGCAATTTTGATGAAGGTATATCAGGAAATGCCAGGGAAAAGGACAAGAGGTCAAGAATAAGGGGTGCACACCTTTATTTAAACTATGAAGTGAGGTTATTATTTGCCTTAAAACATTTCCACCTTTTGAGCATAAGGCAACTTCTGGGTAATTAAATTCTGTAAATGTAATTTCACTCAGCCTTTCTCCAAGCTGGTTCAGGAAAAGATGGGGAAAGATTCATGATTTATGCTGGTTTAAGATCACAACAAACTTAGTTACTTACTTACTTGGATCCATGGTAAGGGCTATCCACGTAGGAGATTTAAAGGAGGGAATAATAGAAAGGAAGGAACTTGAGCAAATGTTTAGAAAATTCCCAGAGACAGTCAAAACAATAAAACAACCTTACTACACAATTCTCACTTACATAATCGTACATGCGGGGAAACCTGCTGAATTTGGAAATAAAAAAAGGCGGCTTGGTAGGAACACAACTGTTGTGGCCATTTCAAGCACTAAATAAAATCTTCATACACATAAAGTATATGAACTCCCATGAATATACGGGACCAAAGGTTTAGTCTTCTGAGCTTTTAGACTTGTGCTGGAGCCCATCCTCCGGGAACTTCTCTCTAGCAGTGTGTGTGCTTTTGACTACTCTGTGTGTGGTATTGATATGGTGCCTGTTGTGTGCAGCTTTTTAGAGACCTGCAATCTAATCCTATATTTGATGTTATTTGTACTAAATCCTGGGAAAGAGAAAGGCTTTACACTGAAGGGACTTGGACACTTTCAATGTATAGATCTGGGTACAAAATTTTCAGAAACCACGTATACCGTGTCACTTATCGGATGGAAACAACAATGTTGTCGTATTATAACATACCTTTGCTGCCCGTGCTGAGGTTGAGACACACTGCTTTAAGGAGCCCTTTGACATGAGCTGGGAGAGGATGATTTTTGTTGTGATACACAACCCTTTGGAATACCTTTCCTCCCGGAAACCAAGACAGCACAGAGTTTGCTACAATTTAGGCACCCATTGAAAATGTTTTATTTGCCTCAGCATTTGAGGGCTGAACTGAGTTACTTAAATGCATCATCTATGCATCCTGTGTTTGCCTTTTATGTGTTTTAGAGCTTTACATTTTATTGGGATTTTAATTCCATATACTGCCCAAAGCTCTCTTGGTATATAGGTAGCATACATCTTCCATTCTATGACATGCATATAAAAGCAATTCCATGGCTGAGGGGACTCATCTCAAGATGGCTGACCATAAAGGTATGCAGTACACCTTTTGGGTCTAGACAAGCCAAGGAGCAAACCTGAGCCTTGGTTAAACTTCCTATGGGGCTGTGTATGTGTACACATAAGGAGGATTACAGTACTCTTTCAAATTACATCCCCATTCATAGTAAGGATGCCTCTTAGGATAAGGTTCTCCAAAAGCTTGCTTCTTCAGTAATTGGAGTTTATCCGGCCTCTTGAAATCTTTATTTCGAACAAGTCTTACCTTTTGACTACCAGATCTGATTTATCCCCACACCGTTCCCTCTTTCAACTGCTCTGGAACTCTGGAAAGTGAATATTCTGTCAACTAGTTTAAAACAGCTGGCTGGTAGACATCAGTTTGGGCTCCGTGAAGCCATGATATATGGCTAAAACATGGAAGGGGAGGGTCTTTCAAAAAAAGGCTGGGAGAACCCTCCAACCAATAAACCACTTCTTTTTATTTCTTCCTTTCAATCGCGTTTGATTCTTGGAGCCTGTCTGGAGTTTTCTTGGCAACGTTTTTCGGAAATAGTTTGCTATATAATTGCCTCCTTCCTAGGGGCTGAGAGAAAGTCACTGGCTCAAGATTACCCAGATGGCTTTGTGCCTAAGGCAGGACTAGAACTCAGGACTAGAACTCCCAGTTTGTAGTCTGATACCTTCATTATACTGTACCTGCTGTCTAAAGCATAACTACTATCCAACAATTAACAGAGTCTTCTGGAAAATGGCAGACTCTCCTTCAGGGAAGAAGTTTAGCTGGATCCTGGATGGCCATAGATAGGGGAGGCTGAAATGCTGACCTTCTGCACTGGGTTGGACTGCAGCAGTGTTTCTTAAAGAGTGGCCTAGTACACAGTTCCCCAACCTTTCTGGATAGGCAGACCAGCAATTGGGGTTGAGGGGAGAGGGAATTGTTTGGCGTGAGTGGCTGGCAAGCACACACACACACACACAGAGCTCCATTTGCACAAGTGGCATCAAGTGTGCCTGCCGTTCGCACAAATGGAGCGTGTGCGCACATGCTTGCCCACTGTTCATGCATGTTGTTTCTGGGAGTCCTCTAAGTGTCAGCGTTGGAAGCCATATTCCATGCTGCCACATAGCCTGAGCAGTTGGGAGGGGGGTGATTTCAACTGAGTAGCTCTAAGTAGACAAAATAAAATTCTTCTGTTAGTTCAAGGTCATTGAGTATGGCATAGGATGAAATGAGGATCCTACTTTTGGACAGATCGTGATTGGGCCATGTGATGGGATGATGGCCAAAGGGGATGGACTTGTAGTTTGGGAAATTGTGGGAAGCCTGAAAACTTTTAGATTCGCGATTCCACAGATGTGCCAGTTACTGTTCTAATAAAGGTACTTTTGAGATATGTCTGTCTCAGAGTTACTGATTGGAATGGAGGTTTGCTGGAATGCTGACACTAAGACCCTTTTGGGAGTCTGCAACAAATTTATTTCCCAGCCTAAATACATGTTTAAAATCCTTTTGAACAATGGTGAGATGCAGAACCAGCAGCAAATACATCAGTTTTAATTTTTAATATTTTAAATACAGGTAAGTCTCGACCTATGACAATTGAGACCAGAATTTATATTGCTAACTGAGAAATTAGTTAAGTGAGTTTTGCCCCATTTTACAACTTCTCTTGCCATGGTTGCTAAGTGACTCACTGCGGTTGTTAAATTAGTAACACAGCTGTTAAGGGAATCTGGGTTTCCCCATTGACTTTGCTGATCAGAAGATTGCAAAAGGTGATCACATGACCTTTTTGGGACACTGCAACCATCATAAATATGAACCAGTTGTCAAGCTGGTGAATCACATGACCATGGAGATGTCACAAAGGTCGTAAGTGTGAAAAATGGTCATGTCATTTTTTCAGTGCCGTTGTAACTTCGAAGGGTCACTAAATGAACGGAGCTCCTAGTGTTTATTTTTATGTATTTTATTGATTTGATTTGATTTGTCAATCACTTACAAGTTAATAGGTATAAATATAAACATGAGTAAGAATACAGGAAATAGGTACGAATAAATGGGGACAATAGGACAGGGACAGTAGGCCGGTTGTGCACTTATGCACGCCCTTTACAGACCTCTTAGGAATGGGGTGAGGTCAATAGTGGATCGTTTGAGAGTAAAGGAGTGGGGGTTTGAGGATGTAACAACAGAGTCAGGTAGCGCATTCCAGGCATTGACCACTCTGTTGCTGAAGTTGTACTTTCTACAATCAAGTTTGGAGTGGTTTACATTGAGTTTGTATCTGTTGTGTGCTCTTGTATTGTTGCAGTTGAAGCTGAAGTGGTCATTGATTGGTAGGACATTGTAGCAGATAACTTTATGTACTACGCTTAAGTCCAACTGTAGGCGGCATAGTTCAAGGTTGTCCAAGCCCAAAATCTCCAGCCTGGTGATGTAGAGTATTCTGTTGTGAGCAGAGGAGTGTAGTACTCTTCTCATGAAATACTTCTGGACTCACTCAATTGTATTAAAGTCCGATATACAGTTTGGATTCCAGACAGGTGAGCTGTATTCAAGTATTGGTCTAGCAAAGATTTTGTATGCCCTAGTTAGCAATTCAATATTACCAGAGGAGAAGCTTCGTAAGATTAGATTTACAATTCTTAATGCCTTTTTGGCAATGCTGTTGCAGTGAGCTCTGGCACTTAGGTCGTTAGATATGAGTACTCCAAAGTCCAGACAGAGTGAGGGTCATCAATGAGGTCATATCTGCCTAGCTTGTATTTGGTGTACTGATTTTTTTTACCAATGTGTAGGACAGAACATTTGTTGGTCGAGATTTGGAGTTGCCAATTATTTGACCATTCAGACACACAATCAAGGTCGCTTTGAAGGACAGTAGCATTTTCGGTGGTGTTGAATAGCCTTATGTCATCCGCGAAGAGGACGCAGTTGCTTATAAGGTAATCACAAAGGTCATTTATATAAGAGTATAAAGATTGTGGATCTTAGAACACTGCAACCGTCATAAATATGAACCGGTTGTCAAGCTGGTAAATCACATGGGGATGCCACAAAAGTCATAAGTGTGAAAAACGGTCATAAGTCATTTTTTCAGTGCTGTTGTAACTTTGAAGGGTCACTAAATGAACTGAGCTCCTAGTGTTACTTCCATTTTGGGGGTACTTGGCTTCCAAATCCCAATTGTAAGAGGACAAATTGCTGGAGACAGGGAATGTGTCCATCTCTTGCATGCAAGCCCACCAAAGCACCTGATTTGGTATTGCAAAAATAAAATATGCTGGATTAAGAGGTTTCTGCCTGGATCCAGCAGGGTCACTCTCGTGCTCTTAGACAGTCACCCAGGTTATTGAGTTAGATATATTTATTGAAGTATTGTGTTTTTTCTGTATTTATTTAAAAGGAAGTTTGGGGTTTTCCCCTTTAAATGGGACTGTCATGTTGAATGCACTGAAAATATACCCAAAAAAGACAGATTAGGTTCTACCTAATCTTTTTTCAGGGGATGTTCCTTTTCAATTCAATGTCGTATTCTTCTGAAGTAAATATAGTATTTGCAAAATCAGTCCCTACACATAAATGGATTTCCCCCGTGGATTATTCTTTTAAATTTAGAAATGTATGCTTCAAAATGCTAAAAAAATTGGTAGCAGTATCACCATTCTGATCCTCTTTCAGTGTCTGCTCCACTCCTGAGGAAGCAAGTTGTTGGCTGATTCTGCCTTCTTGAAGGGCACAACCAATTTCTTGCAAGTTCTTATCTTGTGTGGAAAGGTTCCAAATTCAGCAGGGGGAAACTTTTAGGAATTAGGAGAATTGAATGAAGATTCAGAACCACCTGAATCCTGGGCATTCAGCCGCAACTTAGAGATAGTATAATGAAGTCCCCCAACATTGCAGGGAACTCTACAATGTCAGGTCTGTAGTAGTAGAAAATAAAAGGTCCCGTTCATTGGATTACAACACCCATAATTCCAAGCCTGTGGGATCAAAGCCTGTGGTTTGCTAGGCATGACTTATAGAACACCAGACTGAAGAAGATTGCTTTAGGAATTATGAAAAATGTACAGGTTAAATGTATATCCCATTTTTCTCAAGACAGAGTATATTTCAATTCATCTTTACAATAACTACCCTGTAAGTATCTGGGCCAAAATGGCCATAGCAACCCAACAGCTGATGGTAGATTTGCTGTGATGACCCAGGGCATGGCACAAAGGCAACACAGTCAGATAATCAATAGGAGTCCCTTTATTAGCTCCAATTTTGCTCCCAATGTCCTGGTTACCTTCTGGGCTGGAGAAAAACTCTCCCAGGAACAGCCTTTGGCTGCAGAGAATCAAGTCCAAAACATAGTCAACAAAAACTGTAACTATAAGTCCAATCAAGGCAAAATGAGGTAATTAGTCCGGCAGGGCAAGAGAAGGAATTCCAGATGTGAAGGAACGGCAGTAATTCAACACGGTTGGGAGGATGCCAGGAAGGTAGATAACCAAAGTCAACACAAGATAAACTCACATTTGTTCCCAGCAGACTCCGCACTCAGCTTGCATCTCTTTTAAACTCTCATTCCCAGGTGTGGCTAATGAAGGGAATCAGGGCCCTTTCCTCCCCCGTAAGCCACTCAACTCACATTGCTCTCTTCTCCGTTCCTCCCTGCATGCCGTAGGATGAAGAGGGGGTGGGCTTGGGTCTTCCTCTGAACTCCCTCTCCCTTGTTCTACCCTTATCCTACTCTGCCCAGCCAGACTTTGCCCTTCCCCGGTTTCCTCAACAGCCAATGGAGCCACACTCCCACTCCCTGTCAGCTGTTCATCTTCCTCCTCGGATTCAGACTCCGACAGGGGCATGACACTTGCACTGCCTTTTCCTGGCTGGAAATCCAAGACCTCCCAACCAATCCTTTAATTAAGTCAAGCTAGATTGAACGCTCATTTTATAGCTCTCTTATTTTCAAGACTCAAGAGATTTTTGAGCCTTGGCCGTGCTAGTATTCAATCATTATATGGTTCCCTACAGTGTTAGAAAGACGCCTCTCTGTCTAGCTTCCTTTGGTGACTTCACACCTTGCTTGAAAATTAAATACATGTTAAAGGTGCAAACATACTAGAAACTCTTTGGAAGTAATTAAAACCAAAATGAATTCAAAAACACAATGACATCACAACTCTGACAAATACACAATCTAATTTGACCACTTTGCACAGATATAGTATCTGATATAGTATAGTAGATAGTGCTTTTTGTCAGCCTCCAACTGAGCCTCATACAAAATGGAAGCTAATGAAAAATAATGTTTAGCATTAAAAAGACAAAAAGGCATGAAGGTGATGGGGATGGCAACTGGTTCATATTTATGACCGCTGCTGTGTCCGAAGGTAGTCCTTGACTTATGACCACAACTGAGCCCCAAATTCATATTGCTAAGGGAGAAATTTGCTGAGTGAGTTTTGCACCGTTTTACGACCTGTTAAGTGAATCACTGCCACTTATTAAATTAGGAACACGGTTGTTAAGAAAATGTGCCTTGCCCCTTAACTTTGCTTGTCAGAAGGTTGCAAAAGGGGATCAAGTGACCCCGGGACACTGCAGCCGTCGTAAGTATGAGTCAGTTGCCAAGCATTTAAATGTTGATCACATGATCAAGGCGATGCTGCAATGTTCATAAAGTGTGAAAAATGGTCACAAGTCAGTCACTTTGTTCAGTGCCGTTGTAAGTTTGAACAGTCACTAAATGAACTGTTGCAAGCCAAGGACTACTTGTATTTTCATGGTAGGAGCAGGATGTAAGAAAATTGCATGGGTGGGATGCTACCAGTTCTGCCTGGCTCTATAGAACCGGTAGCTCTGAAGAGCAGCAGACACCAAACCGGTTCTGTGTTTGCTGCTGTTTGGCCCACCCAGGCTCTTACCTGTCCTTTATTTCCTGCTTTTTCAACCTCAGCTGCTTTGCGCAGCACAGCTGAGGTTGAAAAAGCAGGGAAAAAGTGGCTTTTCAAATGCTGTGTACCCACATGCAGCGCTTGTCAGCTGTCCAGGTAGCACAGCTTAATGGTTTTTACACACACGCACAGCGTGTAGTCACCAAACCGGTAGTAACACTGGTTGAATCCCACCCCTGGAAAATTGTCCTCTACCAAGTGCGGCAAGAGCAGGTCATCAAGGAGATTCATTCCAATGAGGTAGCAAAGTGATATCAGGATATTTTCCACGTGGAATTGCATCACTAAACTTTTAAATTTTATTTTTCAAGTGTGTTGCTCTGTATGTAGGAAGAGAACATGCCAGAAAGGCATATTGGCATAGCTCTGTCCCTAATATGCGTTTTTCCTCCCTGCTGACAAGATATCACTCCCTCCTATTCAATAACAGCTTTTATTACTTATGCTAATTTGTGTTAATGGCTATGGAACCGGAATATTTATTTCATCCTTTCCATAACTCAATTCTACCAGGTTCTCCTAAATCAGATCAATGGGGAAAATATCTCAACAATCATATTAAAGGCTGAAAAGGGCTACTCTTTCCCTCTTCTATCAGGCAACAGACTTTTCATTAAAATATTACTTAAGAATCACCCTGGAGATGAGGAACTGTTTTTTATTGCACTGAATGTAATTCCCTGTTTCATATGTTGCACTGTGATGTATTAATTTTTAATTTCATTATATATTTCTTTGTTTTTAGTACCAAATTATGTATTTGGGAAATTCTTTGCTGCTCAAAATCAGCAGACTGAAGCAGTCAATAAGCCTTGTTAATAAATAAAATAAATACAAATAAGTACATTTGGTTTGGATTTGGCTGAGTTCTGGATCATTAATCTGAAATAATTAAGCTGGATCATTAAAATATTACTTATACTAGGATACTAGGATATACCCCAGGAAGACTGCTTCATAGCAGTCTTTCTGAACAGAAATCTCTCCAGATATTTTAACTTTCTGCATGATTACCTTCAGCCAAAATGGCTGGTGGTTGAAGGAAGTAGAATTTGTAGTCTGGATGAGATCTACTTGATATAGTCAGTTTTGATCTGACATATAAACCTTGAACGTAAAGCCTAATCATATAACCTATTTCATGAATTACATAAAACTACTGTATCATGTTCCAAATATTAGCTAGCTTCATCAAAAATTCACACAAGGTGAGTTGGGTCCCCTATAACCATCTGGACATCCCGATGTAGCTTCCTTAGCAATAATAATAAGGAAATTGTCATTGGCTTATTCTGGGATATTTCCTTGACTTTCTCCTCCAGTCCTTTGTAGTTTTTCCAGGATCAGCCAAAATAAGCTATACTGTAGTAGCCTCGGGGAGCATATTTGTCAGATTAAAGAACAGCTGATTTCTACAAGTATAGGAAGCGAAGAGTTTTTATTGGTTTATTGGTTTTGAGCAGAACTTTTCTTGAGGTTCGTGAATTCAGAAGTGGTGGGAAACTTAGTCTTCCCATAGATGAAGAATTCTGAAGGGATGTCTGAATGCTAGCCTGTGTAGGGTTAATTTCTGATGTAATTAGGAAAGATACAGGGCTAAGACTTATAATAATAAAAAAACCATTCCCTTAATGGAAACGCGACAACCATTCTGTCAATGAGAGAAATAGAATGAGAAATAGAATGACCATAGGTGGGCTAAAATGCAGTGGGAGTGATGGCAACGCCCTGCTGGCTTTTCCATTGACTTTCTTGGGAGAGAGCATTGGAAATGCCAATCACATGAGTATGGCTGATCGTGGCATCACTGATCAAATAACATTGCCAAATTTCAATCCCACAGGAGTTCATGGGCCCCTGATTTTGGATGCATTCTATAAGTTAGCCTGCCTGAGGTACGTTGATTCAAAAATTGTTGCCCTCTGATACAATTTCATCCAATTGAAGGTTACAAACAATCAAACAATCACAAGAGTTTTAGTAGTATATACTACTACTACTAAATATACTAAACATTATTACATATAGTATATACTAGCTCTATACCCATGCTTTGCTACGAAACTATGTGGTCGGGCTTAGTTTTTTGGGAGGAAAATAAGGTGGAGGGAATTGTGCCTCTGCCTACCAGCATCCATCGGTATTCATCTGGTTAGTGTCCTGTCAGTGTGTGAGAGAGTTGAGGGCTGTTTGGAAAGTGAAACAGTATTTGCTGTGTGAGCAAGGAGACAGCAAGAGCCTGAGCGTGGCTTACCTCAACTGTTCTGTACTAAAGCTGCTTGGTGCTTTGAAACTAAAACTGAAACTCCTCCTCTGCTTGTGTTTTGCATAAGGAACAGATTTCTTTTCAGGTGGGGAGGGGGAGTAGAACTCCTTAGCATCAGAGCATGTTAATAATAATATAGGAAACAGTAAGGCTCTGATGGTCATTTCGAAAAATCCTTTCTTAGTGAGCAGCTAGAAGCCAAGAGGAACATATGTGCCAAATTTCAAGTGTGTAGGCTTTACAGTTCTGAAGATTTTGTGATGATGCGTGAGTCGTATTTTGCTTTTATATATATAGATGTACAGGTTTTCAAGGTTAGGAGGGTAGAGTGGCCTTTGGTTGGGTTGAGAAGTTGTATAGCCTTTTAGTATGCTTTCAGCAGGACATCCACTCAAGTGAAGGAAATAGGTAAAAAATATCCCTGTTTGAAATAGATTGGAATAGGGAAGAAGTCCAGAGATCTGTTTCTCTTTGATGGGAATAAATTTCCATTTGTCCTCTAAACAGTCCAGGGGAAGAATAGGTCTTGCCTCCACACATATTATTAGGAGGCTTTTCCCTGAAGATACCCAGACATATAAATACATATAACCTGGATTAGTCCCCTCCCATCCAGACAAATTGCATCTCATTTACTTAAACCCAGGGAATGCTTGATAAAGTTTAAGAACATCCCCCACCTCTTTGGACTTTGGATTGGAAAGGCTGAGCAAAGTAGATTCAATAGTGAATAAGTAAGGAATAATGCTTTTGCAAGGATCAGTTTTGCCTCTTGATCTGGCCTTGTGAGTCCAAGCCATTTGGAAACAGACCAATATTGTTCATTTCTCAAATGCACGCACACCCATTGCAAAACAAAGCTGTTTGTGCCCCAGTTGCTTCCACTGCTCTTCCCTCTCACGTACGGTAGAAGTGACTGACATTCTTACCTCTGAGAGGAGGTTGAATTTTTGCAGGAAATGTTTCCAGTCAATGGAGTGCTCGCCACGAAGTCGCTGCAGTTTCAGAAGGTGGTTAAACTGCTTCTCTGAAAGTGTGAAACAGAAATGGTGCAGCACCTGCCGGAAGTCAAGGGTTGAAATTGTCCCAGTACGGTCCTTATCAAAAGCCGAGAAGGCCTGCGGGGAAGAAACAAGCGAAGTAGCTAAAAAGAAAAGAAGCTGGTTTGGTTCAATCTTATTCCTCAGTAGAAACACTCATACAGAATGTTAAGCATAAGAGAGAGCGTGCAACCTTCTTTCCTTCAACAAATATATAGCATACCAAACTGTGCAAAGAACCCTGTGAATTCTCGTCCCAGCACTTTATTAGCTGCCTCCACAGCCTTTGCTCCCTGCAGAATTATTTCGCCTAGTAGGGGCGGGATGGCTGTTTACAACAGTCGCCTATAGCAACCGACTCAGGCAGAGAGCACTGGGCATTGAAAGATGGAGAGAGCTTTGCACAGCAGAACAGCTGGGGAACTCTCCTGTCTGCATTTCTAAACATGTGTAAATTAAACATCCATACATTTCATTTGGACATTGCATTGATTTAGATTAACTGTCTGTGAGCACAGGTCTCCTCGCAGGTGTATAGGCCTGTGCAAAGAAACTTGGGTCCATGAATGAAGGCAAATATATGTGTCCCAGAATAATGTTGTAGGATCCAATTTGAGTTGGTCACCAGGATCAGAGCTTTAGGCTTCCGAGTTTGAGTTGGAGCCCATCCTCAGAGAACTTCTCTCTCACCAGAATGGGTGGCTTGGGCCCACTCTAACATTCAGCCCTGTGGGTGCCAATGGAATAGCAAGATGATTTGCTTGATGGTGTGTGGCATGTCAAAGCTGCAGGAGCTTCCCTCAGCTTTCTCTCCCAGCAATGGCTGAAGTGCTTTCTGGCTGTGATGACCCGGGGCGTGACACAAAAATAACAAATCCACAAAAGTAGAATAAATTCCCTTTAATGCCTCCAACTTGGCCCCAATGTCCAATTATCCTCGGCTGGATAACAAACTCTTCAAAAAAACAGTCTACGAAGGGCAGAAATGCAGTCCGAACCCAAAGTAAAGATAATTATAAATAAATTTAAAAAAAACAACACAAACCACACTGAAGTAATTAACATGGGAGGCCAGGATGATAAATTGCAGACTTTCAAAGGATAACACAGCACCCACAGTTGGGAGGATGCCAAACCCAGATAAGGCTCGACCAAGATAATGCACTCTTTGCCTCCAGCAAGGTGCTGTGCACAAGCGCCCTTTTTAAATCCTATCTTCCCAGCTGCAGCTAATGAAGGGAATCAGGGCCCTTTTCTCCCCTGTAACCCACGTTGCTCCCTTCTCCGTTCCTCCCTGCGTGCCCTAGGATGAAGAGGGGGTGGCCCTGGGTCTTCCTCTGAATGCCCAGCCGGACTGTGCCCTTCCCTCATTTCTTCCACAGCCAACGGAGCCACACTCCCACTCCCTGTCAGCTGCTCAATCTCCCCCTCAGAATCAGACTCCAAAAAGGGCATGACACTGGCCATGCAGAGCTGGCACATGCTGCAGGATTCCCGTGTGCTGAGGTGCTGTAGTCTGGAAGGTCTTTGGCATGTGACAAGGGACGCCCACTCTGGACAACCTGCCTCATGCTCAGGGGACAACACAGCATTTGCTGAAATTGCCTGGTTTGCCGGACACGACTTCAGCTTCCATTTTTCAACCTTCCTGCATGGAACTCACTGAACCAGACTTTTTGCCTGAAGGAGAGAGAACGCCAAGCAACCCCATACCGTTTTTGAGGGCCTCTAAATGAATCTTGGTTGAAATAAACTCCCCTTTGAAAACTTGCACAGCCCCAATAGTTGTATACATACAACATATACATTCTGGGGACTTAGA
The DNA here is from genome assembly GCA_009733165.1 of Naja naja. Classification (NCBI taxonomy): domain Eukaryota; kingdom Metazoa; phylum Chordata; class Lepidosauria; order Squamata; family Elapidae; genus Naja; species Naja naja. The sequence continues at coordinate 14,296,398 of CM019159.1, read as the reverse complement.
CAAATATTACAGTGTTAAAACAAATTGCTGAATTGTTCTGTTGCTTTAAAAAAAATCCTGCATGTCATTAAACAGGAACAAAAGGGATATTGTTGTGGGAGTTTATTCTAATCTAGACTATCCAGGCAGACTAAGGCCTTCCTATGCCAGTGACTTAAGTAGAGGATGAGGAAAATCTGTAAAATCGTTGGGGGCAATAGGCTGACCCTCTAAACCGCTTAGAGAGGGTTGTAAAGCACTGTGAAGCGATATGTAAGTCTAAGTGCTATTGCTAAGTGCTATTGCTAGTGGTAATAAAGTAGCTGATATACTATGCTTGATATACTAGACTAATGGGGCCTCAATAAATGCTTTGTCTTATGGGTTTCAGAGTCTATGATATCTTGTAACAAAGGGAAGAAAATCTTCCAGTTTCTCCAGACGGATTCCATCCACTTCTTGACTAATGACCAAATGCAAAACAGGCAGCATCCTTTCACTGAACTAAGAGAAATGGCTCTGAGTTGTCACGTTTTAATTTTTGGTTCAACATGAATTCACAATCTGAATTCTCTTCCCCACCCCCAACTGATTTTCATGAACTGGGAAGTTTGGCAATGAAATGGCTCAACGGGAGCAGAATATCACAAGCACCCACAAATTTAGGCCTTAAGCTGAAGTTATTGCTCTAACAACTGTTTAGAAGTAATGTGTGTTTTCATAGTCTTAGAGGCATGGTCTTGTCTCCCTGGGTGGTCTTCCCCAAGGAAAGCAGACATGAATATCCCTTTTATCCAGGATTCAGTGGGGAGTTCCATATCTGAGAAGGTACCATCGTGTGATAGGGTGAGAAACAGACCTACTTCCTAGACACAACACAGACAAGCAACCTTGTTGGTTGCCTAAGACCACCTTCGTGGCCCCATTTCTGGAATCTTTTTATGCATTGCCCTGGCCCGGTTTTCTATGTGCTTGGGGTCTCCTTGAAACACAAGTTGGGTCACAGAATTCCATCTTTCTCCATGTGGACATGGATGGTGGGCACTGAAGCAATTGCACAGTACTCACCTTGTACAGCAAATCAGAAGAATCTGTAACCATCTGCTTTATTTTAGCCATAGCCTCATCTATGCTGAGCTGCACAAAGCTGATCGGTGGTATGGGGGGCACAGTATGTCTTTTCTTGTATCTGAATGCCGCACGGTCATCAATAAGTCTTAGAAAATCAAAATACGAGAGCTTGTTCTCCTGTATATGAATTCCTAAACTGAGGAGGGAAAAACAAGGCTGAAGATTTATTTCCTAAATATTACTTCTAAAATAATTGTTAATAATGCAGTAGCAGTTTTGGTACAGTTTGAGGGCTGCAACATGGCTAGCTAGCACTGGCAGTCATATTTATCTCTTGTCTGCCAACTGAAGGCTGTGTTTTGTTTTTGTTTTTCTTAGCGCTCAGCTACAATACTAGGAAATAAGCAATTATCTATTTGCATATATTTAATCTGATTGTTTAGCTTTTGAATTTCTGTCTTGCATACCTCCTGGAATAGAATGCTGCATAAAAATCCTGAAAATAAAAAGAACTGAACCTAAACTTAAGTACCTGTAGCCATGATGGCGAACCTATGGCCCGTGCGCCACAGGTGCCATGCAGAGCCATTTGTGCGGGCACATGAGCCCCAGCCAAACTTACTTGCACTGTGCATGCGTGCGCCCCCCAGCTGATTTTTGGCCCATATGAGGCCTTTTTCGGCTTCACAGAGGCTCGAGGGAAGCCCATTTTTCAGCCTCCTGAGGCTTACCTTGAGTGATTCAAAAATTTTAACAACCGGTTCTGTGGGCGTGGCTTAGGTGGTAGGCGTGGCTTGGTGGTCATGTGACTGGGTGGACACGGCTTGGTGGTCATGTTATTGGCTAGGTGTGGCCAACTCAATATCACTCACATTGAGGCACACATCTCCTCGCCTGGCCTCTCATGACTGTGGGGATGTTGCAACAGTCGTAAGTGTGAAAAATGGTCATAAGTCACTTTTTTCAGTGCTATTGTAACTTTGAATAGTCACTCCACACAAGCAAAGTACCAGCAAAGAAGGGGAAAAAAACTCCAGAGATGTTCGTGAGACAGGAAGTCTAGTCCTGCCAAGAATATAATAAGGGTTAACGGAGAGGCAGTTTCTGTAAGCAACACCAGAATGTTTCCTTCCTGCCTTCCTTACAGGATTAGGTCAATAATTTCTTCTAACAACCTGTTCTCCAAACTGCTTAGAATGTTAACAACTGGTTCTAGCAAATAGGTACGAACTGGTAGAATCCCACCCCTGAGTTCAGGTAAGGGGGTGGGGGATGTTGCACACGCATACACAGTAGGGGCAGGGTGCATTGCATTGTGGGTGTCGGCACGCACATGTGCTATTGCGCGCCCAAAATATTGCGCACCACAACAAAAAGGTTCGCCATCACTGACCTATAGTATCTCAGTGACTAATGGTTGGATCCAAAGATAAGTTGTCCATTAAACTGAGAGCCAGTTTGATGTAGGGCCAATTGTTTCTTAACCTCAGCCACTTTAAGATGTGCAGACTTCAACTCCCAGAATTCCCCATGCTGCTTGGGGAATTCTGGGAGTTGAAGTCTGCACATCTTAAAGTGGCTGAGGTTGAGAAAAACTGGTCTGGGGGCTAAGGTGCTGGATTAGAAACCAAGAAGCTATGAGTTCTAATCCCCACTTTGGCATGAATGGTGACTGGGAGACACTGAACCAGTTGGGTAAGATTCTTGAAGTGGGAAATCCAAGACGTGCAAGTCACCATAATAGATAGGAAATCCATCTAAGATACATGACCCTGAAACTGGATTTCCGTGAAGTGGTGGCAACAGAAAGACTGGACCTGGTTAATACACAGATGGGACACCACTAAGGAATCCCAGAACAGGTGTAAAAAAATAACCTCCAACCTATCATGCACTCTCCTGGAAACAGTCTTGATTTTGGGGCATCATCACTCAAGACTGGGGTCACTTCTTTCCTTAGGGTATGTTGACTGCACCAACAAGCAATCCAACAGTATCTTTTTGTTTGGTTGGTTTTCACTGAAGGACAACTACAGAGCATTCTTTCAAAAAACAATTGTTGCCAGAATGGCATATTAGATGGGTGGGAAACCATTTTAATGAAGAGGTGCCAGAATGCAAAAAAAAAAGATAAAAGCAGCAGAATGTAGAGCCCCTAATATTAGCAGCTCTGTGCCCCCCATAGCCCTTTAAAGAGCATTGTGTTTGCCTCTTGCAGCTGCAATGCTTACCATAGGCCTGTGTCAAGCTGGCTCAAATACCAGAGACACAGTGGGAAAGGAAATAATCAACACACTTCAGTGGGAGGAATAAATTGCCAAGTCGGTATTAACATTTGAGTAATAAAACCAAATGCATATGCTAATCTGCTCTATTATTTAAGGCAGGGTGGTGGAGAGAAAAGGCTCTTTTCGGTCAAGAAAGGACTAGTTTGCAAAAAAAATTACAATGAATGGAAGTATTTATCATCAAAAAGTCTTTGAGGAGAGGAGCAGGCAGCAAAAATTCTTATTACAAGCTTAATTCAAAGGAGCATAATCACTCGATTTAAGGTAAAGTGAAAAGATTTTGTTTAGGTTTGGTTTCTCTTTCCAGTCATCTTTCTAAAAGCAGAATAAGAGGTACATCTTTGGAATTTCACTCCTTTGGGAGTGAAATTTGCCTGAATCTCATATTCTTGAATAATTTATGCCATTTTAAGCCTACTTTAGCATAGAAAGGTAAGTGTATTTTACTTTTAACAGTTCCTTTGTGTTGTTTGCCTCAATTAGCTATCACAGAGTCCTTGGGCTCATTCAAAAAGCTTTATGTTCTTTTGCTATACAAAATGCATGTATAGTTTAAGAATAGATTATTATTACTGCGTGGTCTCAGGAAACGAAAAATAAACAGAGTATTTCTTATCAGACCAACCACAGTAAGCAAAAGCATTCTCTCTGGAACCTTTGCAAATACTTAAGACTGTTCCTTTCGACAGTATGTTTAAAACTGATCATGAAATTAAATTAAAAGATAATTTGACTACTTTCTTAAGATATTTAATTTGTTACAGGGCCTTACACTTGAGCATCATAAAGTGAGCTTTGCTGAAATTGTGCAAATATGTCTGTAGGACAAAGGTTATAAATAGTATGCACAGTTGCAAAATATTTGTGGCATATGTTAATCTATTAGTGAAATAATATATTCCAGTTGTTCTTACGAAATATCAATAAACTGGTAGATTAATAATTTTCAAGGGCAAACAAACAGATGACTGATGGTCTAATTCTCTAACACAGGGTTTTTCAACCCTGGCAATTTGAAGATGTGTGGATTTTAATTCCCAGAACAGAGAATTCTGGGAATTGAAGTTCATACATCTTCAAGTTAGCAAGGTAAAGAAACACTGCTCTAGGCCAGTGGTTGCCAACCAGTGGGCTGGGGACCACTGGTGGTCCACGAGAAAATTTTGATGGTCTGCAGAGAAATGTCACCCCCAAAGCACCCCCTAAAGCAATTAATCCAGGCTGCGCTGGAACACAAGGCTGCGCTGCCCACATGACCAGCGGGAACACAAGGCTTGCATCACTTGCATTGTTTTTTTTTTTAAAAAAAAACTTGCATTGTGAGCAACACAAGGCAGTGAGGGGAGGGGGGGAAAGGGTGGATGGGGGGAACTTGCCCCACTCGCCCCACAGGCCTGGCCTAGCTACCGGGCTGCTTCTTTCTGCTTCTTTCTTCTTCTGCTTTTGGCTGCATGCAAGGAAAGCAGCAAAAGACTTTCTTTCTCTCCCCCAAACTCTGCCAGAAATGAGTCTTTGGGACTCTGCAAGGCATCCTGCTCCAAGAGGCTGCACCAGCATGACAAGTCTCACAAAGACTCATTTCTGGTGGCATTTGGAGGAGAGAAAGAAAGACTTCTGCTGATTCTGCTGCTTTCCTTGCATGAAGCCAAAAGTCTCTCCCCACCCCCAAGAATGGAGCTGGAACTGGTATCCTGCGATCCCAAATAAAGAATGATCGATCGGCAGGAAAACAGGGTGGGGAATTTTCCTGCAGACTTTTTTTGGGTTTTTCTCAGGGTCTCTGGTCTGAGGGATTTAAAATTGTGAGTTTGGTGGTCCCTGAGATCCAAAAGGTTGGCGACCCCTGCCCTAGGCAGTGAAACACAGATATCATGAGGGTAGTCTGGACCAAGTTCTTAAGTCTGCGAATTGTATAGACAGTTTGTTGTTTTCTAAATAAGTCTAATTCCATTAAAGTGGTGTCAAATATAACAACCTGTACAGAAGTTCACTGTACTGTTCATAGCCAAGGGGACATTGAAAGTCTTCCAGTATCTTACGTAGGTTATCCACCGATATGCAGCCTTCTTTGTGTTTATCCTGTTGCAAGAAGGCCCTGTGGAAGTCTTGGGAGAACTCATGATACTTCTCTCTGAAAGCAAGCCAAGTTTCAGTTACACTTTCTCATTAAAAAATAATCTCTATTTCCTCAGCTATAAAGTTTAGATGCAGTACTAATTCCTTGTGAATTAGTAAGCCTGGTTGAGTTTGTATGAATAGGACATGGTAGCTTGCTTGCGGTGGTGGTTCTCCAAATGCTTATCTACACATTACCCACTTGGGTTCTGTGTCAGTCTGCAAGCCTTTCTTAGAATCTTCCAGAGCTGATGGAGATTTTTGGTAGAAAGCACACTCCAGCAGCATATGTACTCCTGAGTTTGTCTCCTGTTCTTCCTCTCAATTTCCCAGAACCACGTGGAAAAAATAAACCGTATTGGCAGAAACAGGCATTTGGAAGGAGGAAGGAGGGTAGGTTTGTTATGTGAATGGAGAGAAGACTATTCAAAGCACCAGAGGTGCAGAAAAACAGGCTTTCTTTCTCACAGTCTATGTGCATCGCACAAAAGGATTAGAAAGCTTGCCAAGCTGAAGACTGGGGCATCTAATGGAAATAGGTGGATATAAGCCTCAGCTCTCACAAGGGGATCAACGTAACAATGCTTTAAGAAGCATATCCCTGCCTGGCAGAAGGACACTCCAGCAACAGAAAAAGAGATGGTCTGCTCAAATATTGCTCTATCTGCTCATTGATAACCCAGTCAATGACTCCCTGGAAGGAGACCAGAAAACCCCACTGTAAATCAAGAGGCTTCACCCTGTTTAAAAGATCATATACTTCATGCAAAGGGAAACATACACTGTTCCATGAAAGCTAAAAAAGGTGGTATAAAAATAATTGTTAGATAAAAAAATCAGAGTCAGCATTAGGCAGCATGGTTACAGCATGAGTTTGACATCCTGGTTATGAAGTAGTGATTGATAAAATTGTAGAGATAGAATTAGTAGCTGAGACTGCTTTAATAATGCCTTTATTATTAAACCTTTATTATTGTATCTTTTCCATGCTTCTTTTTCCTTGATTATCAAAGAGATGAGAAATGAGAGAAGCAAGAGAAAAGGGAATTTCAACTTCGTGCTGCTGAATACTCACACGTAATTGCAGTAGCGAGAGCAATGGATGTTAAGATTAAAAAATAATGCTACGGCCTCAGCCTACCTGCCTCCAGTGTCTGAAAGCTGATAGTAGTACTGATGCTCATTTCAGTAATGTAAATCCAATAGGAACAATGGGAATAAATAAAATCATGGGATCTCCTAATAAGATTGGGCTTCCACAAGACGAACAGGATCTTTGATGCCTTTAGTCCAAGATTGACATTCTAATTTAGTGTTTCTCAACCTTAACAACTTTAAGATGTCTGGATTTCAACTCCCAGAATTTCCCAGCCAGCATAGATGAAGTCCAGGCGTCTTAAAGTTGCTAAGGTTGAGAAACATTGCTCTAACTTACAGATGCAAAGTCCTAAAACATATGCATTCCATTTTACAGTATTAGCCAGAGGATGGGCTTTGCATCAAGAGGGAGGATACCAACTAGTGAGTACATGAGCTTTGGTGGCTCAGGCTGTTAAATGCCTGCTCTTAAGATCCAGCTGTCTACAATTACTGTAGGCTCGAATCCCACCAGGCTCAAGGTTGACTCAGCCTTCCATCCTCTCGGGGTAGGTAAATTGAGGACCCAAGATTGTTGGGGGCAATTAGCTGACCTTGTAAAAATGCCGCTTAGTAATAAGCAGGCATATACAATGGAATGAAGGCTATTGCTGAGCGCATTGGGTTGTGCTCCAAAAATTGTAAGCCGCCCTGAGTCTTCGGAGAAGGGCGGCATATAAATGCAATTAAAAAAAAAAAAGTGACACAGAAGTGGAACATGGTGGAGCTTGTGATAGCCATTAATGGGTTAAAGAGCGTCCTTGTCTTTCCAAGGAAGCATCTTTTACTAAATGTTTCTTTCTTTTATTGACAGGTTTGAGGTTGGAAGAAAGAAGAGTGTCAGCCTGACACTACCTGGGAACATCCTGGAAAAGATAATCAAGCAACAAATCTGTCAACACTTAGAAGCAAGCAAGAGAAGAGACTGGACAGCCACTTGTCTGGAATGGTATAGGGCAGGGGTCTTCAAACTTGACAGCTTTAAGACTTGTGGACTTCAACTCTCAGAATTCCTCCTCCACTCATGTTAGCTCAGGAATTCTGGGAGTTGAAGTTCACAAGTCTTAAACTTGCCAAGTTTGAAGACCCTTGATATAGGGTCTCCTGCTTGAGCAGGGGGCTGGACTAGAAGACCTCCAAGGTCCCTTCCACCTCTGCTATTCTGTTCTGTGTGGGTAGAAAATCCATGTGTGTAATGGAGTGACATGTGTGAATCTGCATTACACTATATCACGTTCTGTGACGTGAAACTAAATGCATCTGTTTTGCCTCAAATGTATTTTTCAGAGGCTTCTTCAAAGGCTACAACACAGATCAAACTCTGGTTGACCTAATGAGCTGATTAAGCATGTATAGCTAAAACAGCCTTTCTTCCAGAAGTTACATCTTCTTCTCTTCCTTAGATTCTTCTAATGGACGGGAAAAAGAGCAAACAGGGAATAGGTGGGAGAAAGCTCCTTTTCTACAACTTCAGTGGAAAATGGTTATATCATGTAACTGGGATATAAAGTGGCAGTTCAAGAGATGATGAAATGCTCAAATTTACAGCAGTGGTGAATTTACATGGTTTGTGTGTTCAGTAGAAGCCAACATCATCCCACAAGCAACATACATTACATAATTTCCATAATCATCTCATAATGTCTAGGATATTGCCCCCTTCACAGTCATCTAGTGACTTGAGACAAACTCCTATTCTCTCACATCACCTCTCTATCACACGTTAGACATAAGGAAAATACTGATGGACTGTGTAAAGAATATGTGTATCTCATACATGCCGTCCTGTCACTCAGGGGTATACAACTTCAGTTGGTTCAAGAACCACACTGTGCTTTGTATGGAAGCCACGTACCAAAATGGGGCCTCCTCTTGGATAGGTACAGAGGAGTTTAATGGCTAAAAAATACACCATCAACATCTGCAGAACTTAAGGTAATGTTTCTCAACCTTGGCTGCTTGAAGCTGTGTGGACTTCACCTCCCAGAATTCCCCAGCCAGCATGAAGTTCACACATTTTCAAGCGGCCATGGTTAAGAGCCGTGGTGGTGCAGTGGTTAGAATGCAGTACTGCAGGCTACTTCTGCTGCCTGCTGGCTGCCTGCAATGTGGCAGTTTGAGTCTCACCGGCTCAAGGTTGACTCAGCCTTCCATCCTTCCGAGGTGGGCAAAATGAGGACCCAGATTGTTGGGGGCAATATGCTGACTGTAAATTGCTTAGGAAGGGCTATAAAGCACTGTGAAGTGGTATATAAGTCTAAGTGCTATTGCTATTAATCCTCTTCAACTCAGCCTTTCTAGAGATGTTTTGGAGATGTGAAAGAACATTAATAAATGCTGAGTATCCTCTTCCTCAACAATAGTGAATTCTGATTTGTAACAGTATCTTAAGATTTAAAACAGGGGGCCCCAACCCCCTGGGCTGCAGAAATGGCAGGTGTGAGCATGCGCACGCATGCAGCTGCACTTGAATTAGCAGCAGGCACACATGCGTGTGCAAAGCTCCACTGGTGTGGCCACCGCTTGCACAAATAGAGCTGCATGCATGCGCTCACCTACTACTCCTGAGGAAACATCCCCTCCCCCCTCCTGCCAGTCTACAAAATCAGAAAGGTTGGGACCGCTGATTTAAAATACCAAATAAATCTGCAATATGACATCAGCAGCAAAACTCCTGTATCTTTTTGGATGCATGAGACATGCCTAAGCAGTTAAAATCTGGCTGCATTGACTGAAAACTATCTAGTGCATGCTAACAATGAAAAAAACGTTTACTTTCTCTCTTTATTTTTAGAAAATCAAGACACTGTGCCATTTCTTAGACTGAGTAAATGGTTGCCAAGCAGTAATTATTCCAATCATGGCAAAAAAATAAAAATTAAAATCCAAAGTACCAAGTATATGTTGAAACTATGGATTTAGCCAGGCTGCCAAAACAAAACAAGTTTTTAAAAATATCACTTCACTTGCCAATGTTTTGAATTTCTCTTGAAATACAGGACAATCCCTTTGTAAAGGTTTCTAATTTGGGGTATTTGTTCCTTCTGAGCTAAAACAAAAGAAAAATATATACATCCAGATTGCCTCTTTCTTGAATTCAAAGTTTCCCAGAAGCCTTGTCAGCTAAATTCTGAGCAAACTATAAGCTAAGAAACCTATTTTATAAACCATTTGGGCAGAATGGGAAGAACAGCAATTTACAGAAGGTTTCTCTGTATTACAGAGGCTGAATGAAGGAAGATCCATTGTACTGCAGAACAACAAAGACTATTAAAATCAGATCAAAAAGATTTAGGGAGTCTCCTCTTTGTTTTTTTTTTTTCTCCATTTTTAATGAAGGAGAATAGGGTAGCCCAATTTTGGTTTTGTAGTTATATGTGAAACAGAAGAGACAATGATATAAGGAGCATTAAAAGATAGCCACCAATCATACCAATTGCTTTGGATTGTTTCGGTGCCATACTCATTGTGAAGGTGGAGGAAAAATTCACCCCAATAGAGAACACACAGAAAAAAAAACAGCAACTTTCCCCAAGTTGGTGCCAGCCATATTTCCAGAAAATTCTTACAGAAACAAATGGAGGCTATTGGGTCAGAGAAGGATCGTGGAGAATGGGGAAGTCCCATTAATTCTGGAGAAATCCCTATCTTTTGCCTTCTTTTAGACCAGTGTCTCTCATCCTCAACAACTTTAAGATGTATGTGGACTCAGCTCCTAGAATTGCCAAGCCACCATGTGTGAACTTCAGCTCACAGTTCCTCAGATGGCATACTGACTGAGGTATTCTGGGGGTTGAAATGCATCCACATTGTTGCTGAGGTTGAGAATAACTAAGATTGACAGAAATAAGTATATCTGCAATTATGTTTCTAGGAATGGGAAAATCTAAAATCTTTCTTTCTATGAAAATGGCCACCAGAGGAATGATTAATGGATAGGGTAGATAAACAGAGATACAGAGAGTAAAGAGGTTGAAAAGTAAAGAATTGTAGAGATAGATGACAATGAGAGAATTGGACAGGCACTGCAAGAGGTAAGTAATTTAAGGCAAAATATATTTGGATACGAGGATCTGAGCGAACTTAGGCAGGATTCAGTGCACATATATTTACAGAGGCTCATTTTATTCTTTAAGAAACAATAGAACCCTAACTCTTCGGTCATTATTTCATAAACATTGCTTTACCAGATTCCGCATTGCCTTCAACAATGGAAGAACTTCTAATGTATTTCTTTTACTGGAAAAAGTTGGGATACACTCAGAGATGTATCTGCTTTGAAAGTAGCCCATGCTGAACTGCATAACACAATCAAACATTAGCACAGGAAATGTTTTATGGCATGTTGTCATTATGTCATAAATACTGTTTGGTTTATGCCATAAAATGCCAAATTTCATTTCCACGGGAGCCATGGGTCCTAGATTTTGGAGGCATTCTGTAAGTTGGCTCATTTGAGGTAGTTTAGTTCAAAACGTTTTGTTCTATGATGCACAGTTTCTCCCAGTTAAAGATTATAGAAATCAAATCTTTAATAGTATATACATAAATAGACTTTAATCTCTTTCCAAGCAAAACAAGGTTTATACCCAAGGAAATATGTGTCTGCCTCAGGGCTGCAGAAACAAAATTATTTCCAATTATATGTAAAATATAGTGCACAATATCTGGACTGGCAAACTGGGATTTATTATGTGTTCTAATGTTACCATGAAATGAGAGCCAGCTTAGTATAGTGATTAAAGCACAAATCCAGACTGGATGACCTTGGGCCAGTCACTCTTTCTCAGTCCTGGGAACCAGGCAATGGCAAGGCACTTCTGAAAACCTTGCCAAGAAAACTGTAGGGACTAGTCCAAGCGGTCACCAGGAATGAAATATTGACTTGAAGGCGCCCAAAAAAATATGAAATACTATCGTGGCACTGACTGAAGTAACAACAGAAATATTAATTACTTGCTTCACCATTAAAGTAACATACAAAGCTATTTAAAGGGGCTCCCAGAAAAATCAATGACATGACCAAATTATTCCACTGGTGATGACACATTCCTCTTCAACTCAAATATATAAGAATAATGTTCAAGAAAAGTTACCTGATCTTATTTATGATTTCATTGATGTCAATGTGTTTCTTTTCATCTCTTTTGTAATGTTCCATAAAGTGTCGGTAGTTATCAGCTGAAAACGGTCTATTGAAGCCACTGTCAGGAGGTATAATCTCCACACCCATTTTTTGCATGAAATCTTGATGAGTAAGGTAGCCTTTTGCATTCGGATCATACCTTTTAAAAATTCAGAGAAGACAAAGTAGTTTTGTTTATTAATTGCTTTATTGGCCCTGTATATAACAGAATCTTGAATTGTTTGTTTAGGAACAGTATTACACAGCTATCCAAAATATGTGCAAGATATATCAGAAAAGGGAATAAATGTTTCAGTAAGATACTATGCTTTATGTAATAGTCATAGGAACAATTTCTAAGAAATATAGGCAACCATAGTTTGATTTTCCTCTTATGAATATTTACTGCAAAATTAGGATGGAGGAGGAGAATATAAGATTTGCCATAAGAAATGGATGATGGTCCATTTGTTAAGTGTGCACTTTGCATAATGGCTATTTATCTCTGCAATATCACAAAGAATGGAGATGATATCCACAGAGGACAGTTTTGTCTTCCTAGTCACTATTAAGCTAATGGCCTTCACACTGATCTGCATTCTAGTCATATCTAGATATACTTTCTTTTTTCTTTTTCCTTGTTTCTTTTATTCTATTATTTTACTCTTGCTTTGCTTAATTTCCTTTTTTTGTTCCTTAATTTTTTATTGTTGTGACCCACCTAGAGTAGCCCCTTGGTGAGACAGGCAGCAAATACTACTACTACTGACTATTGGAGAGACCAAACTGGTTTATAAGAAAGACCAGATGAAAAACAGAATGGAGGCATGGGAAGACAATGCATTACATGGCCAGTACATTTAAAAAAATAGCAGGGAAAACTGATAATAACAAGATATGGCAATGGCCAAGAGCAGGAAAGTTGAAGAAAAAGACCCAAGGGCTAATTCTGGCTGCACAAGACCAAACCTTAAGAGACTAAGTGTTGTGTATAGAAAACCAAAATTGAGAAGACATCAGTAGACAACAAGTGTTGCCTGTGCAAAGAAGCTGAAAAAAAGTGGACCACCTGGTTAGCTTCTTCAAGAGATCACACAGACTGCCTACAAGAAATGGCATGACAAAGTTGCATCAATGGTACAGTGGAAGATCTGCAAGAAATATCACTTGCCTACAAGCAACTGCTGGGACCATAAAATACAGGAAGTCGTAGAAAATGAAGAAGCTAAATTGCTCTGGCAGTTTAGAATTCAAACAGACAGGCACCTGCCACACAAGACCCCAAAGTTAACAACTGTCAATAAGAAAGACAAAAAAGTTTGGATAGTGGATTGGGCAATACCTGGAGACAGCAGAACAGAAGAGAAAGAACTGGAGAAGATAGTAAAATACAAAGACCTGCAAATAAAATGACTTTGGCAAAGGAAAGGAAAGCTAGTACTAATAGTAATAGGTGACTTGAGTACAATCCCAAAACAGCTGAGCACCACTTGAACATTATTGGCATTGACACATTCAGTATCGGTCAATAGCAGAAGGCAGCTTTACTTTCAACAGCTTCCATCATGCAACGATTATCTGTAACACCATTAAACATCCACATCTGCCTATCCCGGGTCCTTGGGAAGAACTCCATAGGTAGACAAAAATGCCAAATCCAACCTGAACATCTGGCTGACTGCAACGAAACAATAATTCCACTATAAAGTTATTTCAATGTTTGCTTCTCCATTATTATCTGTTTTGGACAAACAATAGGAGATTGAAATTTGGCTCCAATGAAAGACATGTGTAAATGACCTCCCATTGCAATATTAAACATAGTACCATCTTGCTAGAGGTATACTTGTTGAACTTGGTCAATATTAGTTTGATTCCATCCACAATTTTAAGCCAGAATCATATATGGTGGATGTGTAGACTGAGGTAACAAGTTTGAGGTGACTTGAAACTAACTTTCAAATGAAAGTTTAGAATGCAAGAGTTTCATTCCAAAGTATGCCAGCAATCCATAAAAGACATATCATACTGACATATCATATTATAAGTTAGAATGAAACAGTTACACCGGTTTTGAAAGAGGGAGAATTTGAACATGTATGCTAATATATAGGTTGAAAATATTGGAGGATGGACACATTTGAGTACTTCTGTCACAAGTATTTCCAGTATTCAAACAATTTAAACTTATGGTGCAACTCTGTATCTTTGGTGTGTATGTGTAGTGTCACAGTGCATATGCAAAAGGGACAGAGTGTGTTGTAATGGCACAAAGCTTATTTTGTCATTTGTCCTCCTTTGACTTTTCACCTGACTTCAGCAAATTCCAATATCCAGAGAGGATCCCTCCCAGATGCATAAAAAACATTGCTCTTCATTTCTCTTGTTCATTAAGATCTACTTCTGACCACAATATCAGATTTCACATAGGAATGGTAATAAATCTCAACTCTCCCAAAACTCAATGTCATGTTCATTTAAAAAAGCAGAAACTTCACAGACTTATTGTAGTAGGTTATTTTACTGCAGACCAGAAGGAAGTCCCCTGTACACAGTTCTGTCTGTTGCAGAATACAACTGTTCTTGGGTTTAAAGGACTGTCTTGAAATTTTTCCTTCTGCCTTTTCAAATCAATAGTACTGTTCTTCTCCCAGCCATGACACTGGGAGGTACCTGTTTAATGTTTATCCAACAATTCTGTCTCAGTGAAATTACTCCATCCTTAACTGACGCAGGGGAAGGTATACAATCTCTCCAAATCAGAACCAGCAAGGGAGACCTCAGGAACACAGATTATGTTGAATCCTGAGGAACACTGGGGAAGGCTAGCAACTGGTAAGAACTATTGACTCAGTCAGAATCCATAAATACAATATACAGTGGTACCTCGCTACTCACCCAGGATTCATTCCAGGAGGTACAATGAGTACTAAAAACAATGAATACAGAGCAAACCACGTGACCTACCACATAACTCTTTATTTCAGCCAAAGGGGTAACGAGTCATGAGGCAGTGGATGCCAGCAAATTCTACCTTGCGTATCAAGTACTGGGAAAAAAATGAGTACCAGGACAAGATTTTTGCTTAATGCTTTGAGTACCAAATTCGATTAATTTTGAAGTAGTTGAGTATCGAGGTACCTCTTTAATTTAAAAATAATAGTTGCAGTAGCAGCCCAAGCACATTTATTCAGATGTCACTACCATAGATCAATGAAACATGCTCTTTGGTAAAATAGCCTTTGGATTGTATTTTAAAATTTCAAATCCTGCTTCCTACATTCCATCTTCAATATCGAACATAAGAAAATTGATTTCAAGCTTAGGATCACGGTAGCTTTTCAGCAGCTTCCCAGTAAGATATACAGTATAATATTAGCTAATCAGCTTCTTCCCTTGAAATGCCTTATAAGAAGATTAAACTTGAAAAAGAAAAAAGAAAGCTGCTTTGGTTTTCTTTTAAACAAATGTGTGGGTTAGAAATGTCAACACAGACAAAAAATACTTTTGTCTTTAGTGCTGGCCCTTATATACAACAAACACAGTACAAATATATCAGTGTGTGTTTGGGATTGTCATTAAGCTGTTGGATAAAACCTGGGGAAACTTTGGCCTTAGAAACTCTATGGGAGACTCTGAACCAGGTATCGCCTTTTGGCCTAACCAATTCCATAGGGCAACTACTATAGCAATAAAATGGCCAGGTTCTTACAAAAGATATTTTGAGTTCCTTGAGAAAAGGTGTAACTAATAGGCACAAAAATAGCCTCGGAACACATCTGGGAAGGCAACACTTTGCAAACAAATCAGGGTAGGCAATGCTCTCTGAGAAAGAAAAGTTCTTTTTAAAAAAAAAATGTGACATAGTAATTTCCGTTAATTTAAAATTCAAATTTAAAACTCCTTAAACATTTAGGCAAGCTTATATACATAATATATACCTTCCTAAGTAAAAGTCTTCTAATGAGCCACATTCCAATTTTCCAAAATACCAAGGTAATTTTATGCTTTAATATTATATGTTATTCTTGTTCTTTATAGGTATTTAATTTTCATTATTTTTCACTTCCCAAACATTGCCATATTGATTTCAATAACTTTACTGAATCACACAGGAAGCTGAGCTCTGTTTTTTAAATGATCTACATACAGCAGAACGATTTAATGTCAAATACATTATTCTGTGGAATTTCTTAAAAGAATAAAAAGAGAAATGGAAAGCCAGTTGGGTAGAAATTAATTCCACGCTTCATCTGTGCAAAGAAATAAACCATACTCTCAAAACACTCCAAAGTTACCACTGAATTTTAACCATAAGGAAAACACAGAATGGATTTTATAGCACCATCCATTCAACTTCCATTTTCAAAGATAAATTTCTGCTGAAACAGGGATTTTAGAAGCATCAACAGAACTGGAGGATGTAGACTGCTTTATCAGTTTTTATGGAGAAAGGCCCCACTTTTTCTCAGTTTTAAAAATATTAAAAAAATTTGCCACATTTTTGGTCACAGGAATACATAGGGGTGCAAAAAGAAAAGTTCAAGATGTTGGTTCAACTATGCAAAGGCTAGCCCCTTTTTTACACACTTGTTCAAAAATCTAAGCCATACATTAAAAAGAGTAGGGCTTCGATTTTATCACCAAGGAATCCATTTTGATTTTTTAAAAATTTCCTGACAGCACCTCTGTACCGGCTAACAACTTTTCAGCAAGGAGCCTAAAATAATTGTTTAAAATGTTATTTTAAAACCATTATTTTACATATTTGGGCTTTGTTTGGTGCTTCCTATATCAGGGGATTCCCTGCCAGATATTCTCATTGAAGGTTTGATAGAGAAAGGTTTCTGCAAACGTTGACCTTTACTTATTCTATATCTTTTTTTTCAAACATTTTTTATTTCAATCTATATATGCACAACAATACATTAATAGTGTGGCATCAATATATCATACATTTTAGTATAGGCAAAATTAATAATATCAATCATATCTCTCAATGCATATATTTCACATTAATTCATAATCCTTCAATGCGTTTTTTTAAATTCATATTTATATGCCGCCCTTCTCCAGAGACTCAGGGTGGCTTACAATTTTTGGATCACAACCCAATGTGCTCAGCAATAGCCTTCTTTCCATTGTATATGCCTGCTTATTACTAGGGCTTTTTGACCTCCCCAAGCGGCATTTTTACAAAGTCAGCTTATTGCTCCCAACAATCTTGGGTCCTTTCAACTTTTCAAAACTCTCCAAATGCCTACCACCATATCAGTTAAACATACCTAGTAATTCCATTATTCAATTTTCTCCCTGCTTTTATTTTATTTTTTAAAATAAAAAATTCTCATTTGGCAAGCAGTGTGGTTCCAGGTTTCACATCTCAATACAAACATGACCTTATATTTGTTTAGTTTCATATTGCATCATCCTTATTATTGTTAAATATTAAGCTTATCTTATCCAATTCCAATTCATGTTATATTAATACATTCTCATATCTTATTTTACAATACTTATTCTATAACTTGTTCTCATTGATTTTACATTATTCTGGAGTTTTGAAGGGATAATTTAATCCTGTTTATTTTTAGAAAAGTGCATTGTTTTCCTATTGTTTTTTTATTATCTTACCATACCATGAATGCTATAATAAAACAGTAGCCACAATTCTTGTCATTTAAAAAGAAGGTTCCTGGTTCAAACCCTGGAAAATTTCCCCCCAATTGTGAATAGGTTTTCAGTAGTATTATTTTTATTACTGTTGTTCTTTTCCTGAGCCTTCTACATAACCATGTACTTTTTAAAAATAGAATCCCTGATAAAACATTTTAGGATTGCTTTTTATTTTAAAGTTATTTTCGCTTTGTGGTTTGAAGAGTTGGGTAGAGATGGATGAAGTCAGGACAAAACTAAAATTGTTTAAATGTTAGTAAATTAATACAATGTGCTTATGTGTGTGAAAAGCCCATCAAATAGCAACATCAAGTCAAAAGCAACTAATGAGGTTCCATGTTCCACGGTGATGGAACAACTTAATAGACTCATAGCTCTACAGTGAAATTTCATCCAGCCTTAGTAAATAGTACACATTTTGTCAATGAATTTCTGTTTTGTATCCCAGTCAGGTAACCAGTCTACAGAAATGCAAGTAAGAATAACTTTAAAAGTTTAGAAAATAGTCTTGTTTCTGGCTTGTTTTAAAAGAAATATGTGAATGTAGTTAATGGTTTTTGAGCAGATTTCAAATAAGCTGTTTGCAGCAAAACAATATTCTTGGGTAGAAAAAAAAATCCAATTATTTGATAGCTGTCAATACGTGAGCTATGTTACTAAGACAATAAGATTTCTCTAAATAATTTTATTTACAGAACATTTGGCTTGCCTCGGAGTCAAAAAGCTGAAAGCATTTTATATTCTAATACTGAGCAAACAAATTCTGACTGATAAACAAGAATGATAGAAACAGAGAGAGAGAGAGAGAGAGAGAGAGAGAGAGAGAGAGAGAGAGAGAAGTTGGAAATCAGATGTCAGGCTTTGAAAAAACCCTTTGTGAAGGAGTAAAAAAATCTTCCAAACATCCCTGCTAATTAGAGGTGATAGACCGTGCTTTTCTTTGCTGTCAACGCTGATAAAATTAGACCCGGAAAGTAATCTAAGAAACATTTTTTTTATTTTACAAAATAAGAAAACCTAACGAAGCTCCATACTGGCAGCTTAATCTCATACAGGCATATAGGAAAAAAAAAGATACAAAGGAAGTTACAGGAAGTTAACTAAAAACTTTTTAAGACATGCGCAGTGAAACAGAAATCACAAGACTTTCTTATCTCATTACTATGGAGACAAGATAACACAGTGCTGGCTAACAGACACCTGCTTGCTATAATATTAGCTTAGGAGAGCTTAGAAGACAAACCAAAAAAATGCAGTGACATCAGATGACAAAGCGAAAATCTCAGTGCTGTCATTCTGCTTCACCCTATCACTGCTTCACTGATGCCAGACTGCCATGAACTTGTGGGGGAGGGGGAAGCTAGTGAGAGGGAAGACAAGAAACCAAAATCACTCTGATGCCTGCCAGAGACATTGGGTGGTTGATTGACCCCAAGGTCACAAGCATGGAAATGGGATGGGGACCAACGCAGAGCATGCCAAGCATCAGAACTGTTACCAAAACAATTTGTTTGAATCCAGTTGGACACTAGGTAAATAATGGGAGGTGGGGGGAAGGACCTGGGAAAGGGGAAAGTAAGGTGACAGTTTTCACACCCATACCTCAGATCTGGCTTTTTTTTATCTTGTAACCACTTGGCTTTAGTAAAAGTATACCTTTCACTACGAATGCAGTCGAAGGCTCTTATTTCCTAAATGGCCAAGTTGGGACAAGTCCAATAGAAAAGCTCTAGTTTCTGCAAGGCTCTCTTCTCATGCCATAGACCATTGAAATCAGCTGAATTACTCTTGCACCCCTAACATACCCACTCAGCTGAATGTAGTCCCCAAGAAGCCAACTGACCTCCGGTTTAGCTGGGTTTCCTTGAGTTGCAAATGGTTTGGATAAAAAGCTGCACGCATTGGAGAAGCCAGGGAAGCATATGACTTAAAACATGCTTTTCAGCAATACGATGAACAGCTCTAACAATTCTTTAGTGATGCTAAATGATCGTTATTAATATGGGAAATATTGGGAAGTTGTAAAGGTAGATACAGAAACTGTATGGAAATGGCTATTATTTATGCTAGCTTAACACTGAGCTGGCTCAAGGAAATTCCACCCAGACTAAGATACATCTTCCTTGTTCCATCTCCGTATAGATATATACATCAAGTTGTGTTCATTTGTGCATCTATATTTACATATACACAAAGCTAATTATATATAGAAATTTAAAGATCAAACATGCAAGTCACAGCAAACAAGTTTAAAAAAAACCAAATTTGTGTTATTGCCCTGTTTCTTTCTAGAGCTTTAGTTATCCTTGCCACTGGCTGTCACATCATAATAACATAGTAGCTATAACTTTTGTCTTGCTCCTGGTTCAAACCCTGGTAAAAATGTGCCTTTTTAAAAAATTTCCATTGTTCTTTCCCTAAGTGCCCCACTATTGCTTGCACTTTTTTTTAAGTGTTGCATTTTGAAATGGTCTAAAAAAAAAACAATAAAAGGAAAAAAAGGATAATCAGGGAAAGTGCAATAGAATTTTTTTTAAATCATTTTTTTCTGAGTTTTGAATCAAGGAAGCTATGAAATGTAGTACAGATTGCAGCAAATAATGACTCAACTGAAGGGACATTGTTGCTGTGCAATGCAGGCAATGAGCTTCTGGAGTTGGCCTGCCACAAACTTGCAACAACTATCTCAAATGGGCAGAAGTACTACTACAGGCAGCTTAACAAAGAAAAGTGTTCTTCAGAAGCAGAGCAGAAAAACAGAGACCAGGGATGTCAAACTCAATTTCATTGAGGGCCGCATCAGGGTTGTGTTTGACCTCGGAGGGCCAAGGGGTGCGTGGCCTGGGTGGACATCGCCAGCTCAATGTCACTTGCTCCTGTGGCAGTGTAAGCAGTCTGCCAGCAAAAATGGGCTCCCGGGCCCGTTTCCAGCTGCACTGGCATCCTGCAACCCTCTGCCAGCAAAAACGGAGCTCCATTATCGCTGGCAGAGGCACTGCAGGTGGGCCTTTGCTGCTTCCAGGGCATCCCCATGGGCCAGATCTAAGCACCCCATGGGTCGCATCCGGCCCACGGGCCTTGAGTTTAACACTCCTGACATAGACTGAGGTCACATTGATTGATAGTGGGGGATTGGCACAGACCATCGCATTATAGTGCCTATTACAGAAGCATAAATCAACTAGGCAAGTACAAATAAAACCATAGACATCATAGAGAGTAGTAATCTTTTTTAAAAAGTAGAGATTTATTTTTCTGGATGTATATTAAAGTCTACAGGTAATGAGGGAAGGATATTATTAATAAAGCCTTACCTTGTCCAAAGTTTTTCAAATTCTTTGGGGTTTACTGGGATACCACATCTAAGGAGAACGTCCTTCAAATCCTTTTTTGTAATTATGGCATTTCCATCAGCATCATATTCATGGAAGTGCTAAAACATGAAATATATTTAATAACAGAGACAAATGTTTAAAAGCATAAAAAGACGAATTTTATCTTCTATTCATAAACAATCATAAAAAAGAAAAACCAACGTTTCCTCTATGATCTCAAGGAATTTAAAGGGCCTCAAAATCAGAAGTGAAGGATACAGTAATTGAGGAAGATAAATATATATACAGTTAGACTACAACAAAGAAGTTTAAACTAAATATTTCCCTGTAATGGTTTTAGTACGGTAGTTTTTCTTATTTCTACCTTTTCCCTTCTCCTTCCAATTGCAATAGCACTTAAGACATATACCACTTCACAGTGCTTTATAGCCCTCTCTAAGCGTTTTACAGGGTCAGCGTATTGCCTCCAACAACCTGGGTCCTTATTTTATTGGCCTTGGAAGGATGGAAGGCTGAGTCAGCCTTGAGCCGGTGAAAATTGAACTGCTGACAGTTGGCAGTCAGCAGAATTAGCCTGCAATGCTGCATTCTAACCACTGCATCACCCACGGCTGCACTAACAAAATAGTGGAGACTCTGAAATTAAAAAGAGGTTTCTAAAGCCTAAACTCTAAAGATCTCTCATCCTATCGTTAAAAAATACCAATGTATTCTTTTTTATGGTTAATTTTCCATTTATGTTATACTGAGCACTAACTGTAACAATCTCAGTGATCTGTGTCCACTTGCTAATACTTGGTCTCTGCATTAATTAAAAAAAAAGAATCCCTTCACTTGTTTCTCTTTTTTAGTCTTTTAAAAACTATGAATTACAATAATAATTTCTAAAAAGGTTCACCAGCTAAATGGTGGGCAGTCTGTCCTGCAAAAAAGCAGATGTACTACATAGCTCAGATTCATCAATAAACTTGCAAAAATGCAAGTTCTATATGCATAGATTCTAATATCTAAGGCTGAACTTAAGCCTTAATCAGTTCCAAACTGGTAATGAATTATATGAATGTGCCCCATGAGAATGTCCAATAGGCCATATAAAATATCACTGCCCACTATCATTTTCCTGTGGGGGACAAAGACCTTTACACATCTCTCCATCATTGAGTCAAAAAGTCAAAATGGCAGCTATGACATGATCAAACTCCTATTGCACAGTCACAGCCACTACTGGAATTTTTTTTTGACTCACCCTGTAAATTCTCTTGCCCTGACATATGGACAGATTACCCTATCAAGCTGTTCTGATGTTTATGTGGGAGTTTTTTCTCTCTCCCTAACTCTCTCACATAAAATGTAATGGAATGTGGGAATTGCCTTGGAAGACAGAAGGATGAATCACAGACTAGACAACCATCATGCCAAACATATCTATGTCTACAGACACAGAAGGGTTGTGGGAAGCATTACAGAAGGGACCCTGCCTAGTTTTCCAGGAAGGAGAGGATAAATACATTCAGACTTTTTAAATTCTGGGAAGGTAACCTTACAATAAAGATAGAGCTAGGATTCATTGTTGGGCTTCTGGTCTGGACAACATCAAAATGTAGGCAACAATCAACTATGATGCATTGACCAAAAGGCAATGCTCCATGTTTATGTAGCTCCACAGTGCATTTGAGTCAAGGCCCAGCAACATTCTGGAGAAAACAAGATGGCCAAAGACTTGTGCTTCAGCTGATGGTTAGTTGCACACATTGTCAAAATGGCAAAGAAAGGAAAGAACGTGCCAAAAGCACCAAGTGATACTGTCATACAGGAGATGTGGCCAAGTGGAAAGAGAGGTGGAGGCTACACTGTGAGCCACGGTGGTGCAGTGGTTAGAGGGCAGTACTAGAGGCTACTTCTGCTAATGGCCAGCTGCCTGCAATTTGGCAGTCTGAATCTTACCAGACTCAAGGTTGGCTCAGCCTTCCACCCTTCTGAGATGGGTAAAATGAGGACCCAGATTGTTGGAGGCAATATGCTGACTCTGTAAATCGCTTAGGGAGGGCTATAAAGCACTGTCAAGTGGTATATAAGTGCTATTGCTGCTATTGCTACTTACCTTGGGCCTATCACAGTATAACTTAAAGTCTACAAATTCTGTGCAAGATCCAATATGGATAATTATTACTTAATAGAATGTTTGGGGTGTAAGTGATTAATGGAATAAGCCCCCTGAGCCAGAATGGGACATCTTGCTGCAGCCAACTTGCCAATTCGCCACAGCTAATTCACCACGGGACAACCCACCATGGCCAACTCATTGCTGGACAATTCAACAATTCAATGTAATTATTTAGAATAGTTAAAAATATTTTAATGTTTGTCATTCACATATCCTTTTGACCTTCCTTTAGCATCATTTCCTTAATGATTCTATTCCATTATTTTTTTGATATTAGTGTAACTGTCATGCCCTGGTGGAGACTGACTCTGAGGGAGAGGAGGAACAGCCAACAGGGAGTGGAAGTGTGGCTCCAGAGGTTGTGGAGGAGGCTGGGGAAGGGCAGAGGCCAGCTGGGCAGTCAGAGGAGGACCCAGGCCCATCCCCTCTCCATCCTAGGGCACGCAGGGAGGAGAGGATAAGGGAGAGAAGTGGTCTACTCAGGAGGAGAGGGCCTTGATCCTCTTCATGGGCTGCAGCTGTGACAACTGAATAAGAGGGGTACAGGCAAGTGCTGGAAACAAAGCGTGGAAATATCTGTAGTTTATGGTTCCTCTCTGAGTTGGGCATCCTTCCCAGTGTGTGTCCGGATATCTGTGGATGTCTTCCAGCCATTATCTTGCCTAGTTTGTGTTGTCTTTTAATCTTTATAATTTAAACATTTCCTCCTTCTTGTAACTGCTTGTGTGGGAGTTTTTTGTCTTCAGTCAAGAATATTTGGAGCTTGGAAGCAAAGTGAAGGAATAAAAGGGGATTTACCTGTTTTTTGTGACTGTGTTTATTTTGTATCCCACCCTGGGTCATCACAGTAACTCTTGTCCCGTGGCAAGTTGTCTCATGGTGAGTTGGTTGCAGTGAGTTGGCCTTATTTCAACTATCAAGTTTGGAACTCCTATGCCACGTACTTGCATAAATAATTATAATTGATACATATACATATTCTGCTGTATTCTCTCTTTTAAAGAATTTGAAAAGCTCAGCAGCTTAAAATCAGACTGTGAAATACATTATTTTTAAGCTTACTACTCATTTTGATCACTAACGAGCTATTTGTTTATGTTTCTAACGGTTTACTTTAGATGGCTGTTTAGTAACAATAAAAAAACCCCACATTCCATCAAAGCTAAGCATTGTTTGAAGCCCTAAAAGCATTTTAGACACATGTATGTTTCAAAGGTACTCAGGTCTTACCATAGCCAGGTCACCCCATCTGTTCTGTGCTTTGATACTAAGATAGCAGTGAGCTTGTTCACAAGCGAGATCTGCATCTGCTACAATGCGCCTATGTCTTAGGAGAAAAAAATATATTGTAATTATTTTTTTTCCCTAAATGGATTTGTTAACATCTTACAAGTTTTGTTTGTTTGTTTTCTTCTTATGTTTTGTACAGAGAGATTTTAAGACTTACCTCAGAGATCTGCATACAAATGAGTTCCTTACAATTATTCCCCCCACTACAGCTGCAAATTAAAAATCTCTTTAAAACTTCCCTTAATTCTTGTCAACATATGCAAATACGGATTGGTCAAATGTCTTAATTGCAGCTGAGATTTAAAGGGAAAATGTATGTAAATCAAAGCAAGCTCTAAAGATAGGCAAAGTGCCTAAAAGATCCAGTGCAACTTCAGCATATAGTGGTCTGAAGATCACCAGAAAATTGCTGTGCCTGTCAGCCACTGACAAACCGCAACATCTTTTACTTGTGCTGTGCAGGTTGTATGCCTTGCTGTTTCAGAAGCTATGCTGAACCCCTATCAGAAGAGCAGGCCTTCATCTAAACCAGGGGTCCCCAACCTGTGGCCCAATCACCACTGGGACGTGTGAGTGGCTGCCTGGTGCGCATGCATCCACACACATCCACGGCCCCATTTGTGTGAGCCACATTGTGAGTGCTTGGGGCCCTTCTTGTATGAGCATTGCTGCCAATGTTGCGGGCGCTGGCACACGGGTGCCTGCCCCTCCCACAAAATTATCCCCTTCCCTCCACTCTGGGCTGTCAACCCAGAAAGGTTGGGGAACTCTGATCTAAACCAACAGGGTTTTTTTTGTTATGTATGTAGGTTTGAATATTATTGGTTTATTTGAACTGTTCTTGTAAAATGTCAAATGGTATTGGTTTAAATAGTGCGGGAAGAAACCCTGCACTCCCATTGGCTGGCAACTACGGCTGCAGGCTATAAGAGGCAGCCGTAGCCCAGCCAACTGGGGTCCATTCGAGCTGTAGTCACTGAATAAACTCTTTGCTGGAACTCTTCGCGTCTGACTCTTCATGCAGACTTAACAGCTTTTGTCCATCCATGTGGACAAAAAGCAGCCAAAGTCTCTCAAGTTTATTAAGTTATATGCACATTTCTGTGTTCTTGTTCCCTTTGGAAACCTGAAAATTTTTTACTGACTGATAATTTTAGCTTGCCAGGTTCCTTTTTGGCAGGTAATATTAAATAGCCAGTGATGAAGCTCCCCTCCCGAGTTTGTTCTTTTGGCTTTCTTTCAATTTCTTTCTTTCAATTTCTTTCAATAGGCAAGAAAAACCAAAAGTACCCATATAGACTGGATGAAACCAGGCTCAATAGCAGTAACTCTGAGAAGGATCTTGGAGTCTTAGTGGACAACCAGCCAAATAGGAGCCAGCGGTGTGCAGCAGCAGCCAAAAAAGCTAATGCAACCCTAAGTTGCATTAACAGAGGGATACAATCAAGATCAAGGGAGGTACTAATACCACTCTATAAAGCCTTAGTAAGATCACACCTAGAGTACTGCATCCAGTTTTGGTCACCACATTATAAAAAAGATGTTGTGACTCTAGAAAAAGTACAGAGAAGAGCAACCAGGATAATTAGGGGACTGGAGACTAAAACATATGAAGAACCGTTATAGGAACTGGGCTTAGCTAGTCTAGTGAAGAGAAGGACCAGGGGAGACATGATAGCAGCCTTCCAATATCTGAGGGGCTGCCACAGAGAGGAAGCTATTTTCTAAAGCGCCTGTAGGCCAGACAAGGAATAATGGATGGAAGCTGAACAAGGAGAGATTTAACCTGGAAATAAGGAGAAACTTTCTGACAGTGAGAACAATCAACCAATGGAACAGCTTGCCCTCAGAAGTTGTGGGAGCTTCATCACTTGAGACTTTCAAGAAGAGATTGGACTGCCATTTGTCAGAAACGGTGTAGGGTCTCCTGCTTGGGCAGGGGGTCGGACTAGATGACCTATAAGGTCCCTTCCAAGTCTGATTATCTGTTATCTGTTATCAATTATGCAGCAACATCCTTTCTGGCTGTGGATATATTTTTTTAAAATAAAGAATTGCACTTTATTGACTTGGGTGGATTCAAACTATATATGAAGTGAGGGAGGTTAATTTGAAGAATTATGCCTGGAAGTTTGCTGGGATGAATGTGAAGCTAGAGAGAAGAAAAAGAACAGAATTGCCAGATTGGATTTTTGAGTAGAGAGATTGAGTAGCAAGCCTTAAGCCACTCCTATTCATCCCAATTCCACAAACAAAATGCCTACAATTATGCTTACACTTAATATAATAGAAGACTACACTGAAACCAAATGAACAGCCCATAATGTTGACTAGAAGACTCCTACTGATTCTAATTAGGCCAACAGCCAATATACTGTACATATTTTCAGAATGAAATAGAACATGATTACACAAAATTGTCACTTCAGGCAATGGATCTATGTTTGGAGGTGTGTATTTTCTAACAATAATCTAAAACATCAAGAAAAACTCTGTTCTTCATGTTTGGACACTCCACTGGTTTTTATAGACACTTACTTTTAAATCTTTGTGGTTGAGATTGTAGCACCAATTTATTTTATATATTTCCTGGGTTTCTATGGTAGTCTATAGGGACTCTGAACAGTTACGTTTCTTTCAATAAGTAATGAATAAAATGGTTGTTCTTTTGTGACATTGTTTTACTATCAACAAAAAAGAAAATTACAAAGAAAATGGTCGCCACTGAAGACCAATCAAGCTCCAAACACAGCCTAGTGGGAGCTTTCTTCCTTGTGCTAAAGGAATAAAAAGAAAGTTCTCCCACTTGCAACTCTGTCAGATTTGGATTCTATTCATTTCCTTAACTTTTGCTATATTGTGCAGAACTGTTTATTTCTAATATACTTCCTATTCTCCCCTATGTCTTACAGAATTTTAAAACAAATTACTTAGTAAACCAGCACTTCTCTCCACAGCTCTTGCAGACCAAATTTAATGTGAAATTCAATGTGGAGAAAATCAAGGTTTTACACCTAGGCAGGAAAAACTAATGGAACAAGTAAAGATTAGGTGAAACCTGGCTCAAAAACAGTAACCGTGAGAGGGAAGTTGGAATCTATTGAGACTTTTGCAGCGATAATTCAGTGCCAGAAAAATAAACACAGATGGCTGATACTTCATTTAACATCTTTATAAACAAAGTAAGATTTTACAAACCAGTTATAGATTTCTCCAACATGGAGCAAACTCAGACAGAAACATGTTACATATTCAGAGCAAAGTTCCAGTCTTCAGCAAGCAAGCAAGTTTCATCTTCAATAGACAGACTCAGAGCTCAACATAGCTGCAGAGTTGCAGAGCTTAATACAGAACCACGCCTAGACTACTTTTAGTTTCAGTTTCCAGCCTAGGCTACTTCTAGTTTCAGTTTCCAAAACACTCCTCATTGGCTGATTTAGTTGCTATGCCTATTCATTGGCTGACCTTGTTACCAAGCTCTATTCCAGTTCATGAATATACTCTGACAGAATCCTAGTAGACAACCACTTAAACATGAATCAGCAGTGTGACAGCACCCCAAAAGCTGAAACAATCCTTGGTTGTATAAACAGAGGCATAGAATCAGAATCACGTGAAGAATTAGTAAGCTTTATAAATCCTTAGTAAGACCACATCTGGAATACTCCATCCAGTTTTGGTCACCACACTATAAAAAAGATGTTGAGACTCTAGAAAGAGTGCAGAAAAGAATAACCAAGATGATTAGGGGACTGGAGACTAATACATATGAAGAACAGTTGCAGGATTTGGGTTTGGCCAGTCTAGAGAAAAGAAGGACTAGGAGTGACATGATAGCAGTATTTCAGTATTCGAGGGGCTGCCACAAAGAAGAGGGAGGTCGACTTATTTTCCAGTGCACCAGAGGGCAGGACAAGAAGCAATGGATAGAAACTAATCAAAGAGAAGCAACCTGAAATTGAGGAGAAACTTCCTAACAGTGAGGACAATCACCCAGTGGAACAGCTCACCTTCAGATGTTGTGGGTGCTTCATCACTGGAGATTTTAAGAAGAGACTGGACAGTCACTTGTCTGAAATGTATAGAACAGGGGTGTCAAACTGGATTTCTTTGAGGGCCGGATCAGCATTGTAGTTCTCCGCGGGCTGGCGGGAGGACGGGGGTGGGAGAGAACGGACACCTTGTCCAGCAACTTGCTGGCCAAAACGGGATGTGTGGGGGCCATTTTCAGCATGGACAGTCTCCAGCAGCACCCTGCTGGCCCATTTTGACTGCCAGAGGCACTGCGGACCGTTCCTTTGCTATTTCTAAGCCAGGCCCACGGCCAGATTTAAGCACCCTTGAGTTTGACACCCCTGGTATAGGATCTCCTGCTGGAACAGGGAGTTGGACTAGAAGACCTCCAAGGTCCCTTACAGCTATTCTAACCTATCAATATCTTTCTGGAAAAGTAATGCCCAGAATTCTACTCAGAACTCCAAGTACGGTCTCATTGGAACAGGATGACTTCAAGAAAATCGGTTCAAAATCATGGATGTTTACGCAGGTATAGCAAGTTCTCCATATACATTTTAGCCCTTCAATTCCTAGAAGTGATAGGGTTGAAGGGATGCAACAGAAGGAGTATGGCCAACAGGCATTTTTATGCTCCCCCTTCCATGAAACTGGAAAACAATGGTTTAAAAAAACCAACTGCTGTGGTTTTCAGATTTCTCATCAATTTTCCAATACTGAAGATCTGTGATGAGGACGTTTTTAAAAGCTTCCTAAATGGTTGCCTAGGTTACCTTACAGCTGAGCTACAGGATGTTGAAAATCAAGTGGTTATACTTCAGACTTTGCATAGAGAATATATAATGGAATATTTATTCATATCTCATTTCAATGAAAAACAAAGTTGCTTTCATAAATAACAGTGCAATCGAAAGCAATATAATTAAATACAAGTAGGAACTTTAAACACCAATTTAAAAACACCAGCCAAAAATCTTACAAGCTGCAGATTGTAGGACATATGAATCTTGGGTGAAAATTACAGTAGATTCCTAAAACCAAAAAGACATATCCAAACTTTCTTACTGTTTCTCTGTGGATTATTCCACAGAAATGGGGGCTGCCAATCACATTTCAGTTCATATTCGGTACAATGGAACCAAATCTGAATAAACAAACTTGATTTACGGCGTTATAGTAGAAAGAAAGATGATATTGACAGAGATAGATCAGATCCATATTACAAGGAGAAAGTGTAACTTAAATCCCAAACAAATATGCATACACTCAGGCAGATAACACCCTAATTCTCGTGGGCATAATTCTCGTGGGCATAAGAAGGGGAGGACCCAGCACAATTTAGAGTTGCAAGATTTTGTTGTTATAGCTACTCTGAATAAAAGTAGCCCTAACCTTCCTGTGGAATTTATTCCTAGTCTACTTGGTGGAGCTGACAATTATTTTTTAAAATTCTGTATGGAAGATCTGAAAAAGATAATTATAGAAATGCTTGATTTAAAAAAAACATTGATGTACTTAAAAAGCAAAAATACATTCACTCATTTGTCATTATTCATTATACACTGTCAAATTTGCTTAAATTCCTATCAAAAAGAACAAAATGATGTTCTGATTCTATCTTGAAATATTTTGCATCCTAAATTACTTTACGTCGTAGTATCCCATGTAACATTTCTTGTAGCCAATATTAATTTGTTTCAGGTTAATATAATGAATTGAGCTGAACTGTATTGAATACTTTATTTGCCCAAGTGTGATTAGACACACAAGAAATTTGTTTCCGGTTCATAAGCACTTTGTGTACCTGCAAATCATCATCATCATCATCATCATCATCATCATCATCATCATCATCATATCTGCCTATATACTCAGATGTTACCTTAACAGCTCTTAGGTCAGGGGTCGGCAACCTTAAACACTCAAAGAGCCATTGGACCTGTTTCCACAGAAAAAAAACACCGGGAGCCACAAAATCCTTCCCGTGCCTGACTATTTCCTGAGCGGCCACAAAACTAGCATATATAGTTGAATTAAAGATTCTGTTTTCTTCTGAAACTTGTCTTTTCTTGGATTTATCCATGGTTAGCCTACCGGGAGCTCAAAAAGCTCAATAAATCATGTGCTGGCGGGTGTTACACGTTGGCTGTTGTGATGCATATTTTGAGAGACAGGGAGCAATAGCAGAGGGATGAAAGAGCCACATGCGGCTCCAGAGCCACGGGTTGCTGACCCCTGTCTTAGATCCTTGGTTAGGACTTGAACTGTTTTTATCAGTCTCAGACTGTGAAGCAAATTAAAGATTAATCATAATAATAGTATCAATAAAAAAGGAGCAAAGAAGATAATAAGAAAAAATAATACTATAGTGACATTACATAGGCAACACTGAGAGAATTGGGTGTTCAGCAGCGTGATGGCATGAGGGGGGAAACTCTTCCTGTGTCTAGTTATTTTGGCATGCAATGCCCTATAGTGCTGTCTCGAGGGAAGGAGTTGAAACAGTTTATGTCCAGGATGTAAGGGGTCTGCAGATATCCTCCTTCTGACTCTAGGTATTTTATGGAAGGCAAGTAGGTTGCAAATGTTCTTTCTTCAGTCTTAACTATCCGTTGAACCATATCCTATTTGTTTGGTTGCTCTACCAAATCAGACAGTTATAGAAGTACAATTAACAGACTCAATAATTCTTCTGTAAAACAGTTCCTAGGGCAATTTGAACTTCCTGAGTTGACACACGAAGAACATTCTTTGTTGTGCGTTTTTAATGATGGTTCTAAAGTTGAGTGTCCATTTCATGTTCTGGGAGATTACAGAACCCCAAAATTTGAAAGACTCTACTGCTGATACCATGCTGTTGAATATAGTAAGAGGTGGTAAAATATAAGGACTCCTTCTAAAATCCACTCTCACCTTTACACTTTTAAGCATGTTCAGCTCCCAATTGTTACCACTACATTACAGGACCAGTTTTTCAACCTTCCATTCATATGCAGACTCATCCCCAACTCAAATGAGGCCAGTGGCCATAGCATTGCTATTAAGTGATCATTTAATGATAATGTAAATCAAAATAAACCAAATTTCTATTCTACTTACTTGTAAGATGTGGTCAACCAAGGACGCATCTCTTTAGCTGAGTGAGTTTGGAACAACTGAAGGAATTCTGGATAATTCAGGGTGGAAGTCTCATTCATTCCCAAGATACCAAGAAGGCGCACATATTCCTCATCTGTCATGCTGATCATGAGACTGTCCAGCAGGCGTCGGAAATCAAGCATTGTGACTATACCATCACTGTTCCTATCTATTTTACGGAAGGCAATATATACATCCTAGTAGAGAATATCCAACTGAGTATCAAAATTGGATCAACTTTTCTTTTCCACTCAGAGAAACTATATTATAATCACCTCAACCCAATCTTATAAAGAATAAACTGGTTTATTCTTTGTAAAATAATGCAACAGCAACTCAGATTATGAGACTGCACAAATAGAATGCAGATCTGTAAAAGGACATAAAACTCTAAACACAAAATAAACATATTTTTTAAAAGTTTGAAGTGTTTATTTATATGTTATCTTTACATGCATATTTAATTCACAGCATTTGCTCCTAAACAATCCAATCAATGCCAGCGTACTCTGGTTCTGTTCCATGACTTTTATTGAGATGCTACTGTTCTGACCTCATAAACAGTGGAACATTTTGAAATCCCAGAACGAGGTGATCAAAAAGATCCTAACCCACAGTAAGAAATTACTGCTGTGAATTTGTTCAAATAGACCTCAGAGACCTTCTGAAATATCTAAGAGCAAGAGAAACTGGTCACGATAATTCAGAAGACCACTGTTCTCCATATCTCCCTAGCTTATGAAGAAAATATTCTGTAAACTGAATACAACCAACGTTTACTTCAATTTTCAGAATTCCCCAGCCAGTACACTCATTCATTAACATAAAGCCAAATTATTAAAAATGTGTAAGTGTAGAGTTGTTTTAAACTTTGAGCTAAGTGTATAAGAGATGATTAGATGGGGCCCAAAGGTGGGATCATATCAGTTTGGAATCCTATCCTTACACATCCACAAGAGTGCTAAGTCCAGCCCCACATGAATTCTGTTGACTCTTATTTGCCATCAACTTGACTTTGACCATTAGATGATCAGTTTCTTGTGTATAGGTAACATTTAATAAACTTTTAGTGCTTTGAACTCAACTCCTCTTTCTGACTATTTGTGCCTGACACATGGAGCATCTGAATTTACAATGGGGAAAGTTTAGAAGGAAGCATAGAAAACCTTAGATATCCCCTCATTCTTTTTAGCAACTGGTTGTGCACAAATACTTCTCTATAAGGGTAAATTATGATAAAATTAGTTTATTTTGTGTGTTAAAACACTGGGTTTTTTAGCTTTAATTCCAGTGGTCAATATAAATAAAAACACATACATTATAAACTATATGAAGATAGCTAAATTTTCACATACAACACAGGAGTGGAAGTCATGTATAAAACTTTGTACCTGGGGATATTACAATATAATGTTCATAGCACTCTGTTGGAGTCCTCACTTACTCATTTGCTTCATTAATTTTGTTATGGCCACTCACTTTTTTTTTTTTAATTACATTTATATGCCGCCCTTCTCCGAAGACTCAGGGTGGCTTACAATTTTTGGAGCACAACCCAATGCGCCCAGCAATAGCCTTCATTCCATTGTATATGCCTGCTTATTACTAAGCGGCATTTTTACAAGGTCAGCTAATTGCCCCCAACAATCTTGGGTCCTCAATTTACCTACCCCGAGAGGATGGAAGGCTGAGTCAACCTTGAGCCTGGTGGGATTCGAGCCTAAAGTAATTGTAGACAGCTGGATCTTAAGAGCAGGCATTTAACAGCCTGAGCCACCAAAGCACCTATTTCACCAAAGCGTCTACTTCAGTAGACTCTGGGTGGCTTATAAGAAAGTGGACTGTATATACCATTCTGAGAGTCCAGAGTCATTGCTGTGATATGGGTAGCTATATAGATGTAGGAGATGACCAGGCTGAGCCTGAGGGAGGGGTCAAACATGTCATCTGTCTCAAGTCCCTTTCTGTCCACAAGAGATCTAAGTCCATCCCACCTTGAATTCCATGACTCTGAACTACTGCCAATTTGCTTTGACCGTTAGTAGTTGAGATTCTTGTAGAGAGCATGAGCTTACTTTATATTCATTCTAAACAGTCTGAACTTCCTGATTTTTCTGTCTTTGAAAATAAATAATCAATTAAACAAAATTAATAATCATGAGAAAGTAATGCAATTACCCCATGCTCTTCCATAAGCTTGTCACTATACTGGCTGAGACATTCTTCAGCAGACACGAAATGACTTTTGCTAGCATTGATTTGGCGATTTGAACAGGGTCCACCCAATCTGGAATCTGAAAAAAAATTATATCAATAACAATCCATGTTATCCTTTTGTATGACGTAGATTTGAATAATTGATATTAGAATTGTAGTACATATTGATCAGTGTGTTGATCCCTACACAACAATAATTCAGATCCCTACATAGCAATGCAACTGATTAGATGGACCTATTAATTTCTTTAATCTGGTCTTTCTCAACTTTATTTGTTTATTTATTTATTTTGTCAAGCATGCATTTGAAGGGATGGGGGAATGGGGAAGTAACTCTCTTTTGAAATTTAGAACAACATAATAGCAAAGTTGGAAGGGACCTTCTAGGTCAGAGGTCTCCAAACTTGGCAACTTTAAGACTTGTGGACTTCAAGTCAAGTTCAATTCAAGTTGAAGTCCATAAGTCTTAAAGTTGCCAAGTTTGGGAACCCCTGTTCTAGGTCTTCTAGTCCACGCCCCCTGCTCAAGCAGAAGACAGACAAATAGCTGTTCAGTCTCTTTTTAAAAGCCTCCAGGGATGGGGCATCCCCATCTTCTGAAGGCAAGCCATTCCACTGGTTGATTGCTCTCACAGTTAGGAAATTTCTTCTTAGTTCTAGGTTGCTTCTCCCTTTGATAAGTTTCCATCCATTGTTCTTGTCTTGCCTTCTGGCACCTTGGAAAATAGGTTGACCTCCCTCATCTTTGTGGTAGCCCTGCAAACATTGGAAGACTGCTATAATGCCGTCCCTAGTCCTTCTTTTCACTAGACTAGACATATCCAATTTTTAAAATTTGATTTGTCAATTGCTTACAAGATAATAGGCATAAGTATAAACATGAGTAAGAATAAATGGTACTAATAAATGGGAACAATAGGACAGGGACAGTAGGCACAATTGTGCACTTATGCACGCCCCTTCATTCCTTCATTCCTTAATTAATTCTTGTAACTATCCTTCATGTTTTTGCCTCCAGCCTCTTAATCATCTTTGTTGCTCTTCTCTGCACTCTTTCCAGAGTCTCAACATCCTTTTTATATTGTGGTGACAAAATGGATGCAATATTCTAAGTCTGACCATGCCACAAGGCCTTATAAAACAGTACTAACATTTCATGTGATCTTGATTCTATCCCTCTGTTAATGCAGCCTAGGATTGCATTGGCTTTTTTTGACTGCTGCTGTATTCTGTTGGTTCATATTTAAGTGATTGTCTACTAAGACTCCAAGATTCCTCTAACTTCTATTGAGCCAAGTTTCACCTAATCTGTACCTGTACATTTGATTTTTCTTGTGTAAATTTAAAACCTTACTTTTCTCTACAATCAATTTCATTTTGTTAGATAGGTCCCACTGTTGATCTATCTGGATCTTAAGCCTATATTCTGGGATGCTGGCTAGCCCTATGAACCTGGTGTCATCTGCAAATTTGATGAGTTCTCTTTCTATTCCCTTGTCTAAAATGTTTATGAAGATATTGAAGAGTACATGACCTAAAACAGAACATTGGGGGGACACCACTAAGTACTTCCCTCCATGTAGATATAGTTCCAGTAAGAACTACATATGGAGTGCAGTTTGTCAGCCAGTTACAAATTCATTTGGTGGTGATGCTGTCTACTCCACACTTTTCTAGCTTACCAAGACGTAAGTTACAGTCTACTTTGTCAAATGCTTTACAGAAATCCAAGTATATTATATCCATAGCATTTAGTTGGTCCACTAATTTAGTCACTTTGTCAAATAATGAAGTAAGATTTGTTTGGAATGACCTGTTTTTGACAAACCCATGTTGCCTTCTGGTTATAACTTTGCTTGCTTCTAGGTGTTCACAGAACTGCTGTTTAATTATTTTTTCCAGGATCTTCCCAGATATTGATGTCAAGCTGATTGGTCTGTAATTTCCTGGATGTTTTTCCCCCTTTTTTGAAGATGGGAATCACATCAGCTCTTTTCCAGTCCTCTGATAGTTTCCTGGTGCTCCAGGATCTTTGAAAGATATGGTTCAATGGTTCCAAGATCAGGCCTACCTACTCCTTCAGAGTTCAGGGATGTAGTCCATCAGGTTGTGATGATCTGAACATATCTAAAGTGGATATGTGTTCTCTTACCATTTTCTTGTCTATTTAAATTTGAATTCCTAGTCTTGTCTTTTACAGTTTTGTTTTTGGTAGGTTGGGCCACTTTTTGTGTGTGTGTGTGAAGACAGATGCAAAGAAAGAATTAAGCTCTGTTACCTTCTCCCATTAGTGGACTGATGGTTTCTTTGACTTTCTTCTTCTTCT
The DNA here is from genome assembly GCA_009733165.1 of Naja naja. NCBI lineage: Eukaryota > Metazoa > Chordata > Lepidosauria > Squamata > Elapidae > Naja > Naja naja. The sequence continues at coordinate 14,260,524 of CM019159.1, read as the reverse complement.
TTATTTGTTGAAAGAAACTTTTTAAAAATTATTTTTGACATTTGTTGCAAGTCTTAGTTCATTTTGACACTTCACTTTCCTGACTTCATCTCTGCAGATTTGGGCTATATGCTGGTATTCTGCCTTACGTATGCGTCCCTCTTTCCCTTTTTCAGTCTGGATTTATCTCCCCTTGCCTGGAACATAGACTGATATTGTGCCTGTGACTATATCTGACAGGGAATATAAATTTCCCCCATGCAGCTTAGCTTTCATTTTGAATTTGCAGTTTTAATAAGGGAACTTGCACTGATTATCCGCGTGCATCTTGTTGGGTACATCAGCACCAGGCAAAGTGCATAGAACTCTCATCTCAGTGATTCTGGGGTACAATCAAAGTACATGCAAATAGATTCCTTAACTGCAAATCTTTCACAGAAACCCTCTCCCCTCTCAGGTTGTAGATCTGAATCAAGCCAATCTCTCTTCCCTACCCCCTTGCTCTCCCTCCCTCCTAATTCCTTTGGTGAAGCTCATAAACTGTAGACATTAACTCTGGTACACCTGCAAGAGTGAGGTGGTTTTCTCTCAGACACCTGGTGTCTTCCTCAGAAGGAAGTATGTGAGGTGAGGCTACTGAGCCTTTTGAAACCAAGTCTGTCTACACTTCCTTCAAGGAAGAAAGATATAGGTTGCCCAAATCTGGTTTTTGTATGGTGAAATGGAGACCCAGACAAACCATGAAAGATTTCTGTGCTCCTGGTTGTCTCCTGCAAATGGCTCTTGTACAACATACGGAGGGACAGAGATTTCCAGTTTCATATCACCTACAGGACTCATTTCTCCTGCGAGACAATTCCCCCAAAGGTGACACATTAGAACTATAAAACCAGGGCTAGGCTTTGATCTCATGGTTTCTCCTGCCATTTTGATTTTATCCCTTCCTTACAGGCACCTTTGCCCTAGTACAGGGGAGACATGAATGGTGGAATAATATTGAATATTCAATGAACAATACAATGCTGAAGTACAGAAATCTGGGAAATCAAAGCACTTCTGCAAAAGATGCTATAGTTTTACTGCTTGGCAAAAACTGGCTTTGTTTGAGCTAATGAATATTGTAAAATGCATCTTTTGTCAGTGTTGTGCAGCTGAATTGTTTTTCTCTGTGAAAATGCTTTTAATTGTCATATGTAGAGTTTTTCTGGCTAATTTGTATGGTGTGATTTTTTTTTTAAAAAGAAGGATCTTGTTCTAATTGCCATTTTACCTTACGGTATAATCGATGGTTGCTAACAGGAATTCTGTAAGGCTGAGCACAATTAAGACTGCTAACAATACAAGTAGAATAGTAAAATAACTATACAAACACTCTCTAACATTCACAGAGAACAAGCTTAGAACTGGATATGTTATAGGAGCAATAAGGTTGCTGATACTCTGGGGATTATTTTCACAAAATGATATTAAAAGAAAAATCAAGTTTGTATGGGAAAATGTTTGCATATGTATGTGCATATGCACATGTGTATTTGCTTCAAACATTTTGCTGGTTGACTGCTGGAGAGAAACCCCAAATCTCTGGTATTTCAAGTAATTGTGATAGAACATAGAACAAATAATAGTCTGAAGGAAGACCCTATACCATTTCAGACAAATGGCTATCGGTCTCTTTTGAAAGCCTCCAATGATGGAGCACCCACAACTTTGGAAGGCAACCTATTCCATTGGTTGATTGTTCTCACCACTAGGAAATTTCTCCTTACTTCTAGATTGCTTTTCACCTTGGGTAGTTCCAAACATTGTTTCTTGCCTTTCTTTTTGGTCCTTTGGAAAATAGTTTGATACCCGCCCCCAACTTCGTAGGAATCCCTCAAATATTGAAACTGTTGAAACTGTGCTATCACCTCTAGACCTTCTTTTCATTAGACTAGACACACCCAATTCCAGCAACCATTCTTTATATGTTTTAGCCTCCAGCCCCCTAATCATTTTTATTGCTCTTCGCTGCATTCTTTCCAGAATCTCAACATCTTTTTTATATTGTGGTGACCAGAACCGATGCAGTATTCCAAGTGTGGTCTTACTAAGGTCTTGTAAAGCGGTATTGGGACAAGTGGACTTGTTTCTATTCCTCTATTAGTGCAGCCTAGGATTGCATTGTCATTTTTTGGGATGCTGCCTCATACTGTTGGCTCATATTTAAGTGACGCCAAGATCCCTCTCACAGTTACTGGCATTAAGCCAAGTTTCACTTAATCTGTACGTATACAATTGGCTTTCATTGCCTAAGTGTGACAGCGTACTTTTCTCTATATTAAATTTCATTTCGTTAGACAGGGCCCAGTGTTTAAGTCTTCAAGAAATGTTTTTCACATTCCCAGAAAGCTATGAAATTATGTCAGTGGCAGTGGTGGGATTCCAATTTTTTTACTACTGGTTCTGTGGGCCTGGCTTGGTGGGCGTGGCCGGGAACGATACTGTAAAATCTCCAGTCAGAGGTGGTATTTGCCGGTTCTCTGAACTACTCAAAATTTCCACTACCGGTTCCCAGAACTGGTCAGAACCTGCTGAATACCACCTCTGGTCAGTGGAAATCCAGAGGAGTTACTGCCTGGTTAAGAATAATAACCCTAAACTTGGATTTAGCTTAGTAAATACAGTATATGGGCATCGAAGCTAGTATTTTCAACATATAACATTGGGAAATATTACATCCTGTTTGATTTATACAAGAGAAGTGGGGAAATTCTATCACCAGTATTTAAAATAACACCAAAGACTTTCCTTCCTTTCTTCCAAGTCATAAAGATCACTCTCTTGCCTTTAAAAATAATTCAGCTTGACTTCAAGTCCTCCCTTCTCCATCATCCAGAAATTTTCTTCTTTTTTTCTTCTTTTCAGGCCTGGTGAATAGCTGTTTAATAGTTCAATCATTACAGCTCTGTGCAATTCAAAAGATACCTAAAATAGTGTCCTTTCAGTTCTTAGTAACTACCACTCCATAGATATGTCAAAAGCTAATCTGAGACACATTTGCATACAATTTAAACATTTCATTTCATTGAAAAGCCAAACCTTGATAAAGCATTCTATAGATTTCTCTTCTCTCAAAATAGGAAATCTCTCCTGTTTGTACATACTAATAGGAGAAGGAAGGCAGAACCTGGGGGCGGAGTTAAAGATTAGCTAGAATCCCTACACAAAGTCCAACCTCCTTTGAATTCTGTTGACCCTTATCTAACCCCAAACAGGTGTCAACCATTAGTTGAGAAGATTCTTGGACATAGGCATGATTAGCAATACACCAGTTTAACTGTACCTTTATATATAGACCTGATCTGCCATGGCTGACAATACCAGGGAATTGCCAGCACCTTCTTTTGAATTTCACAGAATCCATGTTTATAAATAGAACTGCAAGTCTGAGGAGTCACTTATGTTTGCCCTTATTCATCCATTCCATTCTTTGATCAAAATATCCCAAGGATTAAAATATCCCAAGTGGGGACTACTTTTTAGCACCTCAGATCCAGATTTAGTCAATCTGTCCACCCCAGATTCATCTGGCACCAACCTTCAAATAAAAAGGATGACATATTACCAATTTCACTGAGCGCTACCTAACAAAATGAAATTCAACATAGATAAAAGTAAGGTACTTAGATATGCAAAAGATAGCATTTCCTTCAAGCTGAGCTCAAATCCTGAGGAGGACTATAAGCACAAACCTGTAATGTTTTGCCATATCACTAATGTGGCTGTCGTTGTTTCTTCCATTATGTTTTTTTTTTGACTATCCAATCTACCCTACAGGCATGGATTTTCCCATCCAAATACTAACCAGACATGATTCTCTATAGTTTCTGACTCTCGACAACGCTGGCATTAGAGAATTGAGCAAGATACAGCATGTCTGTTTTCAATCTTGCTCCAAAGCTATTTGTGGAATTTGGAGAGCACAGTTTTTTTTTCATGATACCTTTGCCACTCGTTAAGATTATCATGACAGACCCATCCTTAGATGCCATCAGCTTATGTGATTCTGATTTGGAACCAGACATCTTTAGCCATCACTTTGTGTTGTAGAAAGTGCTTCAAGGAGATTCCAGATATATAGCAGATATATAGCAGGTATATGGCACTACTCCTTTCTAAGATGTCAGAAGGCAATTAACTCCTTGAAGTGGCTCCAGTTGTGTTGTACAATAAAACTGGTTCCTTCCTAGTCATGTCAAGGTTCTGAGAAGCTTCAGCCAAGTTCCTGTCATCTCACAGAAGCTGATGTCTTTTAATAAAATGTGTGTTAGTTTGAAAAGAAGCTATCAGCCCCCCGCTTATTTCTTTGCATAATACAAGAAAGATTCATGGGTTTTCTTTTTTGTTTGCTTCTTGAATAGAGGAGAAAGTTTCTTAGTTGCTGACAGAAGAGAATGTAACTCAAGCAGGACCATTGCCAGTTTCTCTTCTGTTTAGTTCAGAAGACCAACACTAGTAGTAGTTGTCTTCCCAATTTGTCTAAACTATGGGTTTTCCACACCACACAGCTGGCTGATCTCAGCTAACTATCACAACGCTTCCTTGTTTATTCATTTCTCTGGAATTTGACAAGTGCATTACATATTTGGTCAGATTTTATCACAAAATAGTTAATTTCCCCCTGAATTTAAAAAAGAACAGGAAATAGATATAACATCCGTATCTGAGAATCAATATATTACTTAGCAATGTATTTGCTTACCTTCAAACATTGCTACAAAATCAAGATAACTCAAGCCTCCAACTGGGAATCCTATTTTTTCAATTAATAGACTAAAATGATCATCACTCATTGGCATCTGAATATCCTCCAGTAGCTGCCAGAGAGAGAAAAGATGACCAGATTAAACACTGTGCAGGATACAAACCCTTGGAATGTCACTGGTATCAATACCAACCATATACATATTATCTACTCCCTTGAATTGAATTCAAAACAGACAAACGCCCACCATGCTAGACAAATAAAACTTTGTTTCAAGAAAGAGCCATTGATGCTTAAAAATGCACAAAATCCCCATCATTTAGTAAATTTGCAGTAACATAGTTTGGTGTGGTTTTGAAAATATAAAATTTGTAGAAACTGTAGTTAAAAATACAGTAACAGAATTGAATTCAGTTTGTAATTCTCTCCACTTAATAATTCCAAGTCTCCCCACCTTTTCTAATTTGAGCATGTTCTTTTGTGTTTGTACAGTATTTTTTTAGTCCTTTTGTAATAGCTTCAGTGGTAATTGTTCTTGCAATTCTATTTCATTTTACTGATGTACCACTGGAGAAAAAAAGAAACATTGAATGGCTGACTGGCTTAAAAACGTGAAAAAAAAGTGAGAATGTGCTAATTAACGAATTATCACTCTTCAGGAGATTTTGAAAGCCTTTAAAAAGAGATTAGCAGCTTTGTATTTTAGTATAGCTTTTGCTATCAGATCGAATGTTTAATTTTAGAGCTACAAGAGTAGAGAAATGAGAAAGAAACATTCATTTCCTTGTGGTGTATTGTTGAGTTACTCCAAGGGATGCAGTGCTGCCGGGATGCACAATGCCCACGTATAATCCCATTTCATGGCCATTGTTGCAACTGCAAGGACAAGACCCTTTCTGAAATCAATAGATAAGATACCCATATATTTCATTCACATATCTTCATTTAGGGTGCCAGCATACAAGAATATTCAGTTATATCAGTGTTATTTACATCCAGGTTGTAAAGAAAGGGGGCATGGCTTTGATTCTGCTGTTTTGTGGCTGATTTCTTGAGTACCCTAAATGCCCCTAACTGGGACTTAAATGGTGTTTTTAGGCAAAGGGTCCACTAAATGCCCTTCAAATATGCCTCTTTGCCCCTCAGACTTCTCTTGCACTGGACTGAGTTTCATGGACTCTTTTGATGAGTTAAACGTGACAAAGTCCAAGCTATAAAATGAAGATGGTAGCAGAAAATATAAGCAATGCTATGTGGAAATGATATGAGTGGGAGGATGGAAACTATGAAATATAAAAACCCCTAAACTGTTTATAGACTTTTTGTAAGACCAAGACATAAGCAGAGCCCTAAGCAGGGAAGCTATCAAGAGAAAAGACAAAACAGAAACGTTGGACCGAGAATAAATTAAAATGAAATTAAGAAGCTATTAAGAGGCAAGATGAAAGACTAAGTTGGTTTGAATGAGCAAGAGTAAATTAAAATGAAATAAGATTCTATTTACCTTGCGGAAATCAGTTTTACTCAACTTCCCACTAGCTTGCTTGTGATAAGCAAGGAAGGCATCCCTCATGCCCATTTCCTGATGCAGGATGCCATCCCTCAGCCTTTCGAGGACTTCATCAATGGTTCTATTCCTGGCTTGTTTGTAGATGTGGTCTTCAATTTGCTTCATTCTAAAATTGGAAGAGTGGTTAACAGGGGTATCTGCATGGTATGGCCCAAGAAGTCAGGATGATGGCTGTGATGGTGTGATTGAAACTCCATCGGTGCTTTGTGTGCACTGGAGTAAGAAGACTTAACTCCTCCCACATCTAGTTAAGCTCATGGGGTGATGTTGGGCTAGTTGTGCTCTCAGTCTCTCTCACAAGGCAGTGGTGATGAAAACTGGAGAGGAGATTAAGGGAACTCCCTGAAGGAAAAGTAGGATATGAGTGAACACATCCATGAAGACACTAGGAGCCACAATAGATGAAGAAGATAGCACATACAGTACTTACCTGTATTTATAGTTAGTTATCAGGCATTAAGAGATACGCCTTTTCTAAATCTCCTTATAAAAGTATCTAATATAAATATATAATATATTTAGGCTGAAAAACAGCTTCTATCCCAGGGCAGTAACTCTATTGAATTCTACTGTGTAGTGCAATATTAATGCAGTATCAGGGGTTTTCAATTCAATGTACAGAATGTGAAGGATGTGTGTTTGTGTTTATCTTCATAGTCATAATGTACATTGAAGATGGTATTTAATTTCGTTGTATGAGATGCAATGATGATAAAGTAAACTAAACTAAATTAAGCCATCAGTCTTAATCTTATCCAGAGTCAAGGAATACCCTAAAATAATAACAGAATAAGTGTAAAACTGATTTTGTTGGGTCACACATTATACAATATTAATACTAATACAATAACATGCAAAAACTCTAGGTTTTCACTTAAAATAAAGGTATTTCTTATTAATGCTTCTCTCAGACAACAACAAAAGAGCAATCAGTCTGAACTGCAGCCCCAAGCTAGAGGGGGGGGAATAAATATGCAAATTAAACAATGACAAAGACACATTTGAGTCAAGCAAGACTCCTAGTGGATCTATGTGGTTTTCTTAAGCAATAGTATTATTATTGATTAAGAAATAACTTCTCAACTTCCTAGTCTAGCTTTCTGTGTGGTCTCCCTTCCAACCACTAACCAGATCTGACTCTTGCTCACTTTTCTGAGATCATTTTAGGCCCCTGAGATGCTTTGATTTGCTTAGAGCAGATGATGGCTGCTGTCTTCAAGGAATTGGGGATTCTGTGGAACCCCAGGGGATCAGGGGGCTTCAATAAGAGCAACAGTTGAGGTACTTTTTTCCATACAGAACATCAAAGGAACATTCAGAAAAACCAGATGTTCTAAAGCAGGGCTCCCCAAACTTGGCAACTTTAAGACTTGTGGACTTCAACTCCCAGAATTCCTCCTCCAGTCATGTTAGCTCAGGAATTCTTAGAGTTGAAGTCCACAAGTCTTAAAGTTGCCAAGTTTGGAGACCTCTGTTCTAAAGCTAAACTTTCCTATGGATGATTATTACATTTTTACTTTAGCAGTCACAGATGGGCTACCTCTCTGGAAGATCCATTGGCTTCTTTTCCTCCGCCTGTTGATTCTCTCGTAGTGAAGAGGTGCTGGTGATAGCTATTAATTCTTTTGGCAAATCGGCCACTCCCAAACTGTGCAAGAGCATCTTGTAGAGAACCCCTTCTGTAGTATCATCCTGGTATTTCTGGTACAGCCTGCACATCACCAGTTCAAAACAATTACAATCATTGTTTCCCTTGATAAATAATGCATCTCATAAATGTAACCCTCTCTGTCCCTTTATATCCATGTACCAAAATCTGATATTTCTTTGTTCCAAAAGAATTCTTATATGGTTGTGCTATTAATCAACCAAAATTTCACCTGTGATAAATAACAAAGATATATGATTCACATGGTAAAGCACCTTTTCTTTTTCAAGAACTAGCTTTCTGCTTTTTGCTGTTACAGGGTTTTTTTTGGGGGGGGGGGTATGTGAAATTTTTGAACTGAATAGTCCAGTGAATATGTTAAGTGATTAATACTGTGAGTAAATAGTTTTTAAAAAAATCAAGAACAGATTTAAAAAAAAACTCCAAGAACAGTTGCTGAATATTCTTTTCACAGCAAATCAGATATCTTTTAAATTGTCTCAAATGTAAGAATACCAGCAAATAACCTCTGAATGCTGATGATTTTTCTTACTGCGGTTCTGTGTGCTGTACCAGAAAATAACTTTTCATTAAAGGAGGAAAAACCTCCTAAATTGCCACATTTAAAATATATTAAGGGGAGAATGGGACAGAACTTCTACTAACTGGGATGCCTTTTTAGGTTTCAGTTGATGTGAACATACAGCACCTCAGCATAAAGGGAAAATAGGGAAAAGCCCAGTAGAGTTTATGTTTCTACAGTACATTCCTTGAGGCTGCTATGGATGGTCAGAATAAGAGGGGAATGTCCAGGAAATGACATTCCCCTGGAATGAAGGCTATTGCTGAGCACACTGGGTTGTATCCCAAAAATTGTAAGCCGCCCTGAGTCTTCGGAGAAGGGCGGCATATAAATGTAATTTTAAAAAAAATAGATACAAAAATGAATACTATCTGCAGAATTGCATTTAATGAAGCATCTTTCATCTCATTACGGCTTTTCATTCTGAATATCACCTGCCAAATAACCATCTGCAACACATATGCCAGTCACCCAGTCTCAGCAGCAAAAAAAATTGCCGTATGCCCTGAAGAGGTGCAGCAGGACCCAATTAAGGCCAAAATGCTATCTGCTGTATATCACAAAGCAGAAGCCTTAACTGTAATCTTCTGATTACAAAACCTGCAAGAGTCTTCTTACCTTCCATTTGCAGAATGCTCAGAAGTCATGTCAACTTGACTTCTGTAACAATGGATCTAGAATCTCTCAGCAGCTGTGTTTTTGTGAAGGAACAGTGCCATCCACTGTTCCTTGCCATAAACAGGTGAATTTGGATAAGGACCTCTCACCACTGCTGAAGGAGGCTCTCCCTATTCCCTTACCTTGACCTCCATCTCTGGTCTCTGTTTCTAGTCATTGTTTCCAAGGGAAGACGATGGGGATGGGGATTGGAATGGAATGGAATGGAATGGAATAGAATAGAATAGAATGGAGAGGAGGAAGGAGAATGGAATGGAATGGAATGGAATGGAATGGAATGGAATAGAATAGAATAGAATAGAATAGAATAGAATAGAGAGGAAAGGAGGAAGGAGAATGGAATGGAATGGAATGGAATAGAATAGAATAGAATAGAATGGAGAGGAGGAAGGAGAATGGAATGGAATGGAATGGAATGGAATGGAATAGAATAGAATAGAATAGAATAGAGAGGAAAGGAGGAAGGAGAATGGAATGGAATGGAATGGAATAGAATAGAATAGAATGGAGAGGAGGAAGGAGAATGGAATGGAATGGAATGGAATGGAATGGAATAGAATAGAATAGAATAGAATAGAATAGAATAGAATAGAGAGGAAAGGAGGAAGGAGAATGGAATGGAATGGAATGGAATGGAATAGAGTAGAATAGAATAGAATAGAATAGAATAGAATAGAATAGAATAACAAGAGTTGGAAGGGACTTTGAAGGTCTTCTAGTCCAATCCCCTCCTTAGGCAGGAAACTCTATATATCATTTCAGACAAATGGTTGTCTAATCTTTTCTTAAAAACTTCCAGTATTGGAGCATCCAGAACTTCTGGAGACAAGATTAATTGTACTAACTCCCAGGAAATTTCTCCTTATTTCTAAGTTGCTTCTCTCCTTGATTGGTTTCCATCCATTGCTTCTTGTCCTGCCCTTCTGGTGCTTTGGAGAATAGCTTGACTCCCTCTTCTTTGAGGGAGATATGGGAACGTATCATGAGACAAAGCCCAGTAGAGTTTATGTTTCTACAGTACATTCCTTGAGGCTGCTATGGATGGTCAGAATAAGAGGGGAATGTCCAGGAAATGAGGACAGTTTAAAGGCACCCACTTCTAGGCTGGGGAGGAGAAGAAAGCAATGGTATGGGAACCCAGCAAAGAAGACACTTTGACCAGGAAACGGATGCCATGAGGAGGGGCAAGTGAAGGAAAGCCCAGAGGAATAATTAAATCCTGGTAGATGAGAGGACCAAACAGCAAGAAGTGGTTCTTTGAAAGACTGAGGCCAAACAGAATTGAGCTATCAAAAATGGGTGTTCACCCCCCATTCAGTGTATCTTTATAGCCCTATCAATTCACTTGTCTTTTTTCATTAACAAATGAATCGGTGAAGCAAAATAGCACTTGAATATGGGCATTTAGAATTTTCTCGAGATTTTTGGAACCGTATTTCTCAACTTTTGCAACTTTAAGATGTGTAAAAAAAACCCTCCTCTGCTTTAGAGATTCAGGATAGTTTATGTGACAATTTCTCCTCATTTTATCCATACAGTAAGGTAGCTGTCACTTAACAATCCCCAAACTACTCTATATGTGCCTGCGACAGATTTAAGGATGCCACTTCCGCTGTGGTTGTTAAGCAAATCGTCATTAAGTGACACATCCTGTTACTGCAACTTGCAATTTTACTGTGGGCTTTCTCATTGAGTTAGTGGTCAGAAACTAGCTGTGAGAGTCACCAATAGTGATCACATGACTGTGGGATAATGACTGTTGTAAATATCTACAGACCCCTCACATCCTGGACATAAATTGTTTCAACTTCTACCCTCAAAACAATGCTATAGGGCACTGCACACCTTTCTTGACACAGTTGTTAACTCATTAAGTCAAGGACTATCAGGATTACACTGCACATAACTGTCTGTAATGGATTTCTCAGAGCCTGGGGAAGAGTGTGGGAGTTTGCAAAACAATACACAACCAGAACATTTGCACATCCTCCCATTTCAGAAAAGGGAGCTGCAGCTTCCCCACTACTCCAAGAGACAGTCAGCAAGAAGATTCTCATTGTAACACACTATTGACTGATGGGGCAGTAAAATACATAAATCCAGTTTCCACATTTCTGTAACTTAACCTCCTTCTTTTCAATAAACCTGGTTAATAAAACTCTGTATGAATCTTGTCATCCTAATGGTAAGTGGCTGCAAAAGGGGCCTGAAATTATCTATTTTGGAAGGTAGATATTTGTACAACCTCCAATGTCAAAATTGCTGAAGATTTTACTTATTTCCTTATTAGATTTTTAGTCTGCTACCATCTTAAACCCAGGCAGTTTGCAGAACTAAAACAATATATCTGACTTTCTGCTGTTTAAATTACTGGATTTATGGGAAATTTAGTGAGTTAACTTGCAGGCTACTGGCTACCAGGACACTTAACAGAGGGCATAGTAAATGGAAAGTGAAAGGTGTAAAGATGCTAGGTTAGGGCTAGGTTTCTTTTTGTTCATACTGTAATTCATATTGTTGAAAGTTGCCAAACTGGCAAGATTTATTTATTTAATCAAACCATTTGTGCCTGCTGCAATCAAAAGGAGTTTCAGTATTCACAACAACATACAATAATGCAATAAAACATCCATGGTGTAAACATAAAATCAATCCTTAAAAATACACAAATCAAGTATAGAACCCTCTACCATATGTCTGCATCGCCTTATTTACTAGATGCTCTCTGGGGCAATTCAGTCTTGAACAGATTCCAGAAGGTCTGTGACACACTGGTCATTGTCACTTTCAGTCAGAAAGCTACTCCATTACATGGATGAAGAAGACACACACCCAAAAAACCCAGGTCCACTTAGCTCTATGCTCCGTTCCATTCTTGACCTTGGCTTCAGACTCTGAGATACTCTGTTTTCTTTGTCTGAGCTTTACAAATGACTTCCCATCTAGTCCAGTGATGGGATTCAAAAATGTTCACTACAGGATCTGTGGGATGGCTTGGTGGGTGTGGCTGGCAAGCACCACATGTGGTGCACAGTGTTTGAAAATCCTCTTCTTTCCTGCTTTCTCAACCTCAGCTGTGCTGAGCAAAGCAGCTGAGGTTGAAAAAGCAGGAAATAAAGAACAGCCAAGAGACTGGGCGGGCGGGCCAAACAGACGACCAGAAGATTGTTGCAGCGAACCAGTATGGTGTCAGCTGCTCTTCAGAGCTACCAGTTCTATAGAACCGGGCCGAACTGGTAGCATCCCTCTTTTAGCTGGGGAGTTAGGCCACAGCTAGTCTGAGTTTCTGCCATTTTCTTTGTTTGACAATAAATAGCCAAATAATGATGGCATCCAAAGGGAGATGAGAATAAAAAGTGGGGGAGGAAAAACACACACATTTGAAATGAATATTTGTTAAAGTATTTACTTACGCAATAAAATGGTCATCTGTTAATGAGGGGCAATAGAGCTGAAGGATCTTTCTGAAGTTATTTCTGCTAATAATACCCTCACTTCGAGGATCACAGGCCTGCAAAGCTCTGTTAAATTCATTCCAATATCCTTTCACTTGCTCCGTTAAAACATCTTCTGCCTAGCATAAAACCATTTAAGCAAGGAAGTTCAAATTACGGAGGGTTGGAATATATATTATTATAAAGTCCAATACATCAACATTCTTGAGTGACTTTTCAAAAGAAAGCATTTTGTTACTTACAATATTCCAGGCTTCAAGGACAGAAGTTGGCTTTTTAGCCTTCTTTGAACCATTAGCCCACTTTGAATCTGTCTGATGGGATTTTAAAAAAAAAGTTAAATTAGACTTCTCTCATATTGTTCCTAAAAATCAAGGTCAGAAAGAATATATAAAGGTTTTAAAAATCTGCAGTACACCACTATGTGGGAAAATCTGTGGTTGATATGATAGCCAGACGATTTATTAAAAGCCTGCCTGTATTAAGAGCAAAGGACAAGAGTGCAGGTTTCAGAGGGCAACAAAGCTGGCAATTCAGTAGCATAGAATGAAAAATGAAAGCTTAGCCAACTGGATTTGATTTGAGTTTCTGTTTCCTTAAATAACCAGAAACACACCATCTATATGGTTGATTCATAACAACTCAGAGGGAATACTGATGATTAGGCAGAAGTTTGAAGATTAAAACTGGCACAAAAGATGGTACAAGGGCATGCTCAGCAAGAGCACTTAGACTTATATACCGCTTCACAGTGCTTTGCAGCCCTCTCTAAGCAGTTTACAGAGTCAGCCTCCTGCCCCAACAATCTGGGTCCTCATTTTACCCACCTCGGAAGAATGGAAGCTGAGTCAACCTTGAACCTGGTGAGATTCGAACTGCCAAATTGCAGGCAGCTGCCAGTCAGCAGAAGTAGCCTGCAATACTGTATTCTAACCACTGCACCACCAGTACAGTGTGATGTATCTCCTTACCTGGGAAGCCTGAAATTTACTGATACGTGTAGTTCTCGACTTTCAACCACAATTGAAGCCAAAATTTCCCTTGCTAAGCAAGGAAGTTGTTAATTGAGTTTTGTCCATTTTATGAGCTTTTTTTGCCACAGTTTTTAAGTGTATCACTGCAGTTGTTAAGTGAATTGTGCAGTTATGAGGCGAATCTGGCTGCCCCCATTAACTTTGCTTGTTGGAAGCCAGCTGGGAAGGTTACAAATGGTGATCCCATCATCCTGGGACCATGCAACTGTCATAAATGTATGCTAGTTGCCAAGTACCTGAATGATGATCACGTGACCATGGGGAAGCTGCAATGGTCATAAAGTGTGAAAAACGGTCATAAGTCACTTTTTTTCAGTGCCATTACAACTTCAAACTGTCACTAAACAAAGGACTAAGTCATTAATTTAAGGACTACCTGTACTGCACACCTTTCCTGCGTCTATTGGATAAAGCAAAATGATGATGCATTCAGTAGTAAAACAATAGTAAATCAAAACTATCATAAGAAATATAGTTTTTGATTTACTATACAACCATAACTGAGCCAAGAATTATGGTCATAAATGATGCCAGATGTTAAGTGGGTCATTGCATGATCGTGTCTGATTTTTATGACTTTTGGGTGGCAGTCATTAAGCAAATGTAGTGGTCATTAAGTGAACAACATGGTTGTTAAGCAAATCTATTATCTGCAACAGGTGTTTTTTTTTTTAGAAACTGGAAGTAAATGCCGATCTCCAGCAAAAAACATTGTGAATTGCAATGTGAATGCAGAACCCTGCAAACAGCCGTAAATGCAGGATGGATGCAAGTGTCCAAAATGAGATCACATGACCACAGGAGGGGCCCTGCTGTTGGAACTCTGAATCTGGATCCTAAGTACATTTTGGGGTCTATCATAATTTTGAACAGTCTCTTAAGTGACCAGCCATAAGTCAAGGACTATCTGTAAAGCTCCTCCAAGTTAGGTTTGATTCCTGGAAACCTCACAAATTTGTCCATGTGGCTTTTCTGAGCAGCAGCAAAGAAGATGTTTATCATCATCAAAATGGTCCACAGGATATAGTCAAAAAAAATCAAGATGGCAGCCATGACTATGTGATCAAAACTCCACCTGTTTCTTACACAGAATTTACCACACCCTGCAGACACTCCTGCACTGCTGTTTTTAGGAGACTCAGCCCCAACTCTAAATTTTTCAAGATTGATAGTATGACTTGCTCAGAGGTGGTATTCAGCAGGTTCTGACCAGTTCTGGAAAACTGGTAGCGGAAATGTTTAGTAGTTCAGAGAACCAGCAAATACCACCTCTGACTGGAGATTTTACAGTATCCTTCTCCTGCCACACCCACCAAGCCACGCCCACAGAACTGGTAGTAAAAAAAATTTGAATTCCACCACTGGACTTGCTGCTGTCAGCAGATTGACTCTCACAAGTTGAGCTCTTCTGTAACTTCATAGATCTAAGTTTTCCCACTCATAGCACAACTCAGCTTTCAAGATAACCCCAAGGAATGTGAGATGAATGAGGGGCATTTATATAGGGGGGCTTTTGCCCAGGTCCAGCTGGTTCGCCAGCTTCGCCCGTTTCTGGACCGAGATGCCCTGCGTACAGTCACTCATGCCCTTGTCACCTCTCGACTCGACTACTGCAACGCTCTCTATTTAGGACTGCCCTTGCATACCATCCGGAGACTGCAGCTGGTGCAGAATGTGGCCACGCAGGTGGTGATGGGAGTTACCCAATTCTCCCATATTACCCCCCTCTTGCGTGACCTGCATTGGTTGCCGGTTGCACTCCGGGTGAGATTCAAGGTTTTGGTTTTAACATTCAAAGTCCTACACGACATGGGTCCACAATATTTAAGGGAGCAACTCCTGCCGATATCAAGTGCCAACCACCCTGTGCAAGCACACAGGCAGGGGCTTCTCGGGGTCCCATCGGCAAGCCAATGTTGGCTGGCTGTCCCCCGGGGACAAGCCTACTCTGTGGCGGTCCCCGTCCTGTGGAACCAGCTGCCCCTGGGATTCCGTTTGGCACCTGACCTCTGCACCTTCTGCCACGATTTGAAGACCTGGTTATTTGACCAAGCCGGGCTGTGACTGCCTCTCGGGGGGGGGGGGGATGGGATGGTTAATTTATTTATTTTAAATTTGGTATTATTGGGCTTGTTATTGTTTAATTCTTTTTAGCTATTTATTGTTAATGTATGTTTTAGTTGTGAGCCGCCCCGAGTCTTCAGAGATGGGGCAGCATACAGCCTTGGTGGCTCAGGCTGTTAATTGCCTGCACTTAAGTTCCAGCTGCCTACAACTGCTGTAGGCTCGAATCCCACCAGGCTCAAGGTTGACTCAGCCTTCCATCCTCTCGGGGTAGGTAAAATTGAGGACCCAAGATTGTTGGGGGAATTAGCTGATCTTGTAAAAATGCCACTTAGTAATAAGCAGGCATATACAATGGAATGAAGGCTATTGCTGAGCACACTGGGTTGCATCCCAAAAATTGTAAGCCGCCCTGAGTCTCCGGAGAAGGGCGGCATATAAATGTAATTTAAAAAAAGTCCAATAAATAAATAAAATAAATAAATATAATGGTATCTCTTGTCAATCTGTCCCCCAAAGCTTAGGAATAGCTGTTTTTGAACCTTTGCTCCTTGTTTTAATAATTTATACCAGAAAGAAATATAGATAAGTGATCAGTGATGGAACTTACTACGGAATCTTTTTCAAAGAGGTTTAAAAATTCATTGTAGCTTAGATGTCCAGTATGTTCTGGATCAATTATCTTGATTAGTTCTTGGAAATCATCATCACTTATTCGAAACATGATGCAATCTAAAATGCGTCGAAGCTCATTTCTTGTAATTTTCCCATCTTGATTCTAAAAACATAAGCAGAGCATTTAACAATATTAAAAGATAGCATAAAGCCCGTAACTCATCCCAATTAACAACTAAAAAGCTGCACACAAACAGGCACCACATAAATACTATACACAGAATAGCCCACATTCTGTGAAAGAGAAGTTCCTTGAGCTAAAAGATTGGATGACTAAACCTGTAGTCCTGGTGACTGACCCAGTTTGGATCTTGCAACATTATACTGAAACTTATATTTGCCTTCATTTATGAGTTTAATATTTTTAAATATTAAATAATTTAATATTTAAATAAGTTTAATATTTTTTGCTAATGACCTCCTGCTGTTTGAGTCGACAGGAATAATTTAAGATCAATGCAAAACTAAAAATGTCTGAAAGATCCCAAACAGAATAATTGTGCAGGAAAGGGGAGAGATGAGGGGTATCTTATCAATACTCATACTCTGTCAAGCATCAAAAAAGCCTTCTTCAGAGAAGAATAAGCGTCTTGAATATGTCCATGCAGCTTTAAGAGAATTCGATCACTTGACAAGGCTTCATCCAATTTTCTGCTTCTGTAAGGAAAATATGAGTTGAAGTCTACTACGTGATGTGACTGCACATCTCAAGATTGAGAAAACTTTAATCCTGGGTTAATATCACTAGGAATGAATTCATGCGTCAGGCTTCCAAAACTAAGACCCACTTTCTAAGCAGTTTTCTTTATCGTTGCTCAAATACAGATAGAAATCTTGCCCATTTAAAGCAGGGTAGGTACACCATAAAACATGTACTCTGGGAACTATTAGCGAAGAGTTAGCCTCTTCATCTTCTTCCTCTCACACAAACTATCAAAACTGAGTTCTCTCTTGATCCTCTGGAATGTACTCCCTCCCTCCTGGGAATCTGGATAACAGTTCATTACATATGTTGTGCATCCAGCAGGTGGTTTTAGGAAATAACTAGTGAAGTGAACCTCCACTTTGGGTCCAAAAGAAATAAAAAGCTGCAATCATAAGCAGAAGTCCACAAGTTTGCTGTAGCTGCCAAAAAAAGTTAGTAAAAATCTTAGGCTGGGTCAAGAGAGGTATAATGTTGAGATCCTGGGACGTAATAGTTCCATTCTCTGTTGCATGGATCAAATCACACCTGGATCCTGTTCTGTTCACTGTACTATATCTCAAGAAGAGGGCTGTGGAATTAGAAAGAGTGCAGAGAAGAGAAACCAAGATGGTGAAGGGCTTGTGGGGGCTAAATCTTATAAAAAGGAACTTAGTATGTTTAACTTAAAGAAGAGAAGGCTGAGGGGAGACATGTTAGCAGTCTTTCAATTTTTGAAGTGTTCTTAGAGAGAAGAAGAGGTAGACTTGTTTTCTGCAGTGCTCAAAACTTAGCGCCCAAGACCCAACTGATGTAAGCGCTATAGAATGAAATCCAAGAGGAAGGAAGGAAGGAAGGAAG
Source organism: Naja naja (assembly GCA_009733165.1). Lineage (NCBI taxonomy): Eukaryota > Metazoa > Chordata > Lepidosauria > Squamata > Elapidae > Naja > Naja naja. Next base: position 14,242,551 of record CM019159.1, on the reverse strand, counting down.
GAAGGAAGGAAGGAAGGAAGGAAGGAAGGAAGGAGAGATTGGGAAGGGAAAAAGGACTGCTTTTGCAGGTCAACCCCAGCACTGAAATGCTATCTTGTGTGTAAAATCTATAATCACACAGTGCAAAGCTTTGGTACAAAATGCTTGTATACAAAGAATGATCAGCAGATGGAGATTGCATAAGGACTTTTTAATGTCTCATTCTTTCCCTCCCCCATCTACCACACAATGTGCTACAATTTAGAATATCTGTCAAAATCTTATGAAACTTAATGAAAGACAAAAGCAGATCTCCATATTCCAATCTTTTAGTAAAGCCAGGTTTTCTAAGCCTGATAGTATGCTTTCTCTGCCAGCACAGGTGGGGTGGACCAGTCCCAGTGGGATAAGATGGTTCCTCGTGTAAACTAGACCCATGCCATGCAGGGCTTGAAAGGAAATGACCAACACCTTGAATTGCATCTGGTGGCAAACCAGCAGTCATGTAGCATGGGACCCTATAGAGGGGGACGGTTGCATAAGATAATTTCATGGACACCAGGGCATGATCTGACCATGGCAAAGGGGATAATGTTAGTTTCCCTCACCAGAACACATTGCCATTGCTCCAACAAGAAAATCATATCTGGCATGTGACCCCTGTCCTGAGTTGGCCCAAGATGATCTGGGATATGCCCATGGCCACCATGGCGGACATGAACTCCTGGGCTGCTTCCGAGGCACACCCAAAGATGGCAGGTTAGAGTCCCCCAGACCCATGAGACTGGGGAACTTTACCACCAGCCCCAAGATAGCCTCCAGCAGCTCAGGTAGGGAGGCTGGTTCAGTAGTAACATTCCCAACTAATCCCATTAGCCCAGCTTCAGAAACAGGGCCTCATAACCAGAAACTTGGGGAGCAAGGCCCCTGAGTGCTACAAGAGATTCTTGGATTACCATTGCCACCCCAACTCTCCTACCCCTTGTACTCGGTTGGGAACATCTCCAAGAGGGAAACCTCCACTTCTGGAGTCATAGAGGTCTTGGTGATGCATGCCAGGTTCCCCCTCCCCCTCAATAAGATGTTGAATAAAAGAAACCTTATTATTGACAGACTTGGCATTCACTAGCAGCAACCAAACCTCAAGGCCTTCAAGGGATGCTGCCCAGGAATTGGGAATGAGCTCAGGGGGGTGAAACATCCCACTGATATATTCAAGGCAGTGTTGGCTGGCGACCCCCGGGGCAGGGCCTTCTCTGTGGTAGCACCCACCCTATGGAACCAGCTCCCATTGGGGCTCTGATTGGCCCCGGACCTCCGTTCCTTCCATCGAGACCTGAAGACCTTGTTCTTTCAGCAATCCAGCCTGGACTGAAGCGGAGTGGGATGGGTTTTTAATTGTATTTTAACAGTGTTTTAATTGTATTTTGATTAGTTTGTGGGTTTTAGAGTTTATTGGGCTTAAAATTTAATACTTTAATTAATTTATTCTGTATTTGTATTTTAACGTTGTGAGCTGCCCTGAGTCCTCAGGGAGAAGGGGGCATATAAGTCCAATAAATGAATGAATAAATGAATGAAGGCATCTTCCCCTATAACAGACTGCACTCTGCTTATACTCTTGACACATCTGAATTTGCTACCATATAAGATGCGAAACATAGGATTATGGAATCATAGGGCTGGAGGGGAGTTTGGAAGTCAACTAGTCCACCTTCCCTGTCTAGGTCTTCCTCAGATATCCTAATTTTTGCTTGAAAGCCACCCAGCTCTAAGCTGCAGACTGGTCCATGGCTTTCAGAGTCAGGAAATTTCTCCTAATTTTGAATTTGAATCTCCCTCTGAAAAGTTGTGACCCATTGTTTTCCCTCTTACTCTCAAGTGCTCTGGAAAATAAACCATATCCTCTCTCATGTGATATCACTTTATGTAACAGAACACTGTTATCACGACTCCCTTTATCTATCTCTACTTTAGGCTAAACCACTGTTTCTCAACCTTAGTGACTCTAAGATACATGAACTTCAATTCCCAGAATTGAAATCTGGCAGTTGGTGCGCACATCATAGTCACCCAGATTGAGAAACATTAGGGTAAATACTTTCTAGTTTTTTTTAGCTGCTTTTCAGAGGATTTGACCCCACCATTTTCGTTGTTCTTCTCTGTAAAAACTGGTACAGAGGATCATTACAGGAAGCATAGAAATAAATGGAACCTATAAGTGGAATTTCTCTCCTACCTGTGATGTTTTCTTTTAGAAGATACTTGGCTGCTATCAAACAGCAAAGGTTCTTGGAATTTACTTAGAAACTTCTCCCAAGCCATATTTTTGGATAATTTTATTCCAAATCTGAACAACAAACCAGCATATTTATATTTTTAATATGCCTTTCTTATATATCTGGGGTATTCAACAGTACAATTGAGAACATTTCTCTGAGCACAGAAGAGGAAATCTTGGAGCAAGAAAATTATACAGTATTTTTCTTCTCTACATATATCCTATCAAATACAAAACACTATAGATTATAAACTTTTAGTATCTGGTGAAGAGGACAAATCTCAAAATATACACTATTTCATGGATTTAATCTTACAATTCAACAGTTTCCAGCAATGGAATTAGAACAACGATAACTGATACAATAATCAATGTTATCCTTAGGAATATACACATAATTTCAGGCCATTCTACAATGGAACGTATGCTGAATGGATTGCGAACAATCCAAGATTTTACAATATCAAACATCTAGCAGAAGCAGCTATAAAATGTTGACACATAAATATTTTATTAACACAATAAAATTACAAATAGTTTCTTACCATCTCATACAAAAGGGAAAATATGTATATATTTTAAAGCAGCCTCCCACAACTTGCACATTCCTAGAGCTAAGCACAAACTTTGTTTTAAATTTTCTAACATAATGAATCTTTAATCTAGAGAAAGCCACTTGTATGTTTCATTTCTGCATCACATCTTTGTCGTTGTATTCACATTAGCATATTTGTGCAATAAGACCTTAATAGATGCAGCAGCTCAAAACTTTCCTGTTTACAGCATTATTAGAATGGCATTGCACTTCTTACTGAAGTAGAAAGGTTGAGAATCACTGCATACATAAATGCCTAGGAAAAAGGTTTCTTCTGGAAAGTTGTAAGCAGTGACTATCACAAGTATGTGCTTACATCTAACTTTTTAAAAAATGAAGTGGTAGAATGTAGCCACAGTATTTTCAGTAGTGCAATAATTGATGATTACTACAGATGGTTGGTGTTAGATGGGCGCAGATGAGGAAGGAGCGGACCCAGGATTGTAGAGAACTCTTTATTTACAAGTGGATTCAAAAAGCCTCAAGCGCAGCCAGCGCCGGCTTTTTATAGACGGTGCTGTCCAATACTTCAGCCACTGACGGATCTCCAATATTCCCGCCAGTAGCTGAAACCAATAAGTGGAGTCTGACATCAGACTCCACCTTGCCTATGACGTGGTCTATGTAAACGTAGTGTCATGCATATTTAACAGTTGGAAATTAGTTGAAGACATTTATGATTTATTTGGTAAATACACAACACAGTGAAGTCATAGCAAAATCTGTGAGTCTTTCTCTATGTGCGCTCTATTAGCAGTGAAGCTTTTCCACTTTAAGGAGCTAAAGATGTTGCTCTGATATTGGTATACAGTTTTCCTTTGCTGAAACTATTATTTATTTCATTTCATTTCTTATTTCTTTATCACATTTGAAATCTGCCAACACAAGCGACTCTAAGCAGCATTCAGATTAAAAATGTAAAAAGTCAAACAACAATGGAAACCATAACAAAGCGAACATACAACTGAACAGAAAAACAGCAAACACTCAAAAAAGGCAACCAACACAGAGTTAAGTTTATACCACGCCTTAGGCCAAGAGTGAGGGCTTGAAGATTAGTCTAAAAGACAATAGGGTTATGACTGTTTGCATCTCAGATGCATGGGGGGGGGTACTATGACAAGAGGCTGGTGCCATGACAGAGAAGACCCACATCCCAGGTTCTATCAGATGGCAGGCTTGAAAAATGGGACCCAAACCATGCCAACTCTTTTAGATCTTACAGAAAAGCAAATATCATGACAGAAAGAAGGTCTCTCAAATGACAAGCCCTCTGCCATGTAGGGCTTCATCAATCGCAACCAGGCCCTTGAATTGCACTCAGAAGCCTGCTGAATTAGTGCACTCAAGTAGCAGAGGTGTTATATCAATATATTGTGGCATGCCCATATCTGCTTGTTCTGTTTTATTTTGCATCAGCTGAAGCTTCCACCAAAGGGGTGGCTAAGGCATGAGATACTATGAAGAGGGCCTACAATCCAGGGATCATTAATGTAATTGGTGCGCAAAATGGATTTGTGCAAAGAAGTTCACGAACACTGCGTTGTTCCCCATTTCCATCTGGGGAAGCTAAACAATGGAAACTTCTCAGGAGCAGGAAGTCCAAGAGCAACTCAGCCTTAACATGGTTGAGCCTGAGCCTGATATAGAGTCTCACACACTTCAGGTACTGGGACAGGATTTTCACAGCATAACTTGCCTAACCAGTGACTGACATATATACAGATGGAAATTATTAGTGTATTCGTTCATAGATCTCATGTTGAGCTATATCTTATCCAGTGGTCCTCTTATAAAGATTAAACAGGAGGGGTGTGAATATCAATGCTGATGTTCAAACAAATCTGGGGTTTAAGGTCTAACCTCTCCTGCCCACCCCCAAAATCAACAGCAACTGGAACCAACCAAGAAGAAGGCAGAAAACTACTGTAACGTGATGCCTCCCAGTTTCAAATCCCCTAATTAATCCAAATGGATATTGCTATCCCAGTCTGCCAAATGTCATCAAAAGGCATTTGCAATGCTTTCTCTTTACTATGTCCAAGCCTGAAATCTAATTGAAAAGGATCCAGATATTCTGCTTAATCCAGGGCTTTCTGAATTTGCATTCTCAACAACCTTCCTTAAAAATGGAACATGTTTTTCTTCTATTGCTGAATATAGCCATTCTTATTGGATCACAGTGAATTAAAAGTCATTTTACAGCCTTCATGTAAAAACTCCATAGCTCTTTTTTTTCAGAAGGGTAAAAATGAGTAACATGAATAGTTTATATACCGTGTTTCCCCAAAAATAAGACACTGTCTTATATTTTTTTTGGCTCCCCAAAAAACACTAGGTCTTATTTTTGGGGTAGGTCTTATATATTTATGGTGCCAAATAGTGGGTGTGAGTGTGTAGGGGGTGTTTCAGGTGCACGGTTGCTCCCTGAAAAGTCTTCCTGGAACTGGAGATTTACACTAGGTCTTATTTTCGGGGTAGGTCTTATATTAGGGCAGGTTTAGAAAATAGTGCTAGGTCTTACTTTTGGGGTAGGTCTTATTTTTGGGGAAACACGGTATTATTACTGGGTCACCAAAGTTCACAAAATGTACAAATATTTTAAATTAGTGTTCTGTAAAATGTTTACTAATTCCCACATTTGAAATTTCAAATCATTTCTTCTAGACAGGCAGCTACAAAAACAGTTATGGAGCTTTGTTTCCATATGCCATATGACAGCTTCAGCAAGGCTATTATACTTTCAAAAGTGGAAAGGTTCAGAACTACTTTCAATGGAGGAATGATGGTGGAGATGATGGAGTTTGTGGATATGGATAAAATAATTTCCAAGATCAGGGAAAGAAGACAAAATCTATATTTATGACTGACTGGAAATCCCTTACAGACATTTTGCGTGAAACTGAAAAAAATGCACTTAAGACATGGTTTTGATGATTAGGGGGAAAATGAATAATAGAAAAAAGTAAATTTTAAAAATCATACAGTAAGAGATAATAGTATATTATCTCTTAATAGTATGTTTAATAGTATTTTATCTAATTTATTTGTATTTGTATTTTAATGTTGTGAGCCGCCCTGAGTCCTCAGGGAGAAGGGCGGCATATAAGTCCAATAAAATATAAATAAAATAATAAATATAATTTTGTAATCTTAATTGTATTTGCTGCAGAGGAAATCAGAAGCTTCTATTTCTTTTTATTCTTTCTCACCGGACTTGTCTATTTTTTTCCTTGTCTCTTTCTGTCTTTGTTCCTCCATTTCATATTACCTTATGTTAGCTTTTATGTTCCCTTTAATGCTTTTAATAAAGTTTATTTAATAAAGAAGTTTCAAAACATTATTTTGAAAAAATTAAGAGTGGGGCATGGTTTAAAACAGCTTAAAGAAACTCTCCTTGCTATTGATTAAATTGTATGTGGTTTTTTTTTTTCAGGATTCTGAAAAACTTGTGGCTATTTTAAACAACATTGCTTCCTTACAACAATGGTGTCTTTTTTCAGGTCCACACAAAAGCTTAAAAGCTTTTGCTTAGTAATAGAAAGCTTCAAAGCACCCCTTTCAAATCCCTTCCAAGGTGTGCACTGTCCTATTTTCTATGTGTCTCCTTAGAAGTAAGCGCTATTGATTTGCTTCAGATAATAAACACAGTAATCATTTCCCATTAGGTGACTTTCCATTTTCTTCAACAAACATCTACCAGTTCAATGCAGAGTGATTTATCAAAATCATATGGAGCTTCTGCAGAAAAAAAAAATCAAATATGATTCTAACTTGGAGTGAGATGATGAATTTTTATATATTATAAATTATTATGCTACAGGCATACCCAAATATCACAATAGTACCATAAATTGGTCAAACAGAACAAAACATATGACTTATGTCTCTAAGCTGAATATGCTGTACTATGAATACCACTTTCAGGAGGGTAATAAATTCTTATGGAGTTGACTTGGTTTGAAAGAAAAATAGCAGTTGACTTACCTATTCATTAATTCTTGGAAGACATCTTGCTGTATTGGAAATATAAATGTGCTAAGAACTGATTTTAAATATTCCAAAGAAACAAATCCACTTCGACCGACATCATATGCTCTGAAGGCCTTTGTAACATCCTCATAGGCTGAACGCAACTGTAAAGAATAGATTTATAATAGTTTTACTTATAAAATATTGAACTGAAGACAAATTGCTGCTATTATAACAATTCCTTCCAAGGCTTAGAAATTCCCAACCACTGAATGGTTGCTATGCATGGTGAAGCACTCAATATTTCCTTCATAACCTCCATAGGTGTATTCACCCCCAAGAAATTGTGGTTGGTGTTTTTGATTCTTTTTAGAAACAAGAATGTGTTTGTAAAGAAAGGCAGAGCAAAAACTAGCATTTCCAGAATAGAACCACTCAGTTTCAAGGCTACCAAGTGCTTTCTAAAATATCCTAAAGGTGAACACAGAACAGAAAATCATGCAGCTAAAAGGTACCACAAAGGTCTTCTAGTCCAACTGTCTCCCCAAGGAAGACACCTTATATTATTCCTGTCAAATAGGAGTTGTGATGGCACAAAAGCAACACAGTCAGATAAGCAATAGGAGTCCCTTTATTATCTCCAACTTTGCCCCAAATGTCCAGGTTACCTTCGGGCTAGAGAAAAACTCTCCCAGGAACAGCCTTTGACTGTAGAAAATTCAGTCCAAAACAAGGTACACACAAACTGTAACTTAAAATCCAAACAAACCAAACTGAAGTAATTAGTTTACTTCAGGGCAGGAGCAGGAATTTCAGACTTGAAAGCACGGCAAAACTCACACAGTTGGGAAGATGCCAGGAACACAGATAATCAAAGTCAACACAAAATAAACTCATGTTTGCTTCCAGCAGCTGCCACACTCAGCATGCCTCTTTTTAAACTCTCTTCCCAGCTGTGGCTAATGAAGAGAATCAGGGCCCTTTCCTCCCCCGTATGCCATGCAACCCACATTGCTCTCTTCTCTGTTCCTCCCTGTGAGCCCTAGGATGAAGAGGGGGTGGTGGGCCTGCGTCTTCCTCTGAACTCTGTCTCCCTTGTTCTACCTCTCCCCTGCTCTGCCCAGCCAGACTTTACCCTTCCCCAGTTTCCTCCACAGCCAACGGAGCCACACTCTCACTCCCTGTCAGCTGTTTGGCTTCCTCCTCCGAGTCAGATTCCAACAAGGAATGTTGAAAACCTCCAGTGATGGAGCACCCACAACTCCAGGAGGCAAGATGTATAATTGATTAACTGTTCATACTGTCAGGAAATTTCTCCTTTCTTCTAGATTGGATCTCTCTTTAACAAGTTTCCACCCATGACGTCTTCTCCTGCCTCTTAGTACAATGCTCTGTAGTCTGGAACATTTGTTCTCAGTGTAGACCATATACCCAAACCTCCCAAGTAGTCATGCCCTACTAGAACCATATTTTTCCATGTATAAGATGATACTTTTTCTTAAAGAAATTTACCTAAAAATGGAGGGGCGTCTTATATACGGGGGGAGCCAGAAAGGAGAACCACGGTTACGAAACTGCTGACACCTTATCTCTGCAAACTAGCCTCATGAGCAAAAGTTCCAATTGCTTAAAATAGTGATTTCTGAATTTTGGGTAAGAAAAGGGGGGACATCCTATACATGGGGGCGTCTTATAGACGGAAAATACAGTATTTGTGGGTGTCCTTATACGGCTGCTAGATATTTTATGCCATTAAGAACATTGTTTACTAAGATTTGCTCCTAAAATGTTATGTTCACTGCCTTGGCTTATTTATAAAAACAATAAAACGGGATATAAATAAAATAATAAATAAAATATAAAATAAAAACTTTATAGTTGTCATCCCAAGAAGATGTTTTTTTAGAAGAAGAATGACAGTTAAAACAAAAATAGCTAACAAGCCAAAGTATTGTTTTTCTGTCAGGGAATTGCACAGCAGATGTCTGAAATGAAACCAGAGATGCCGACACAAACTTGTAGTTTTATATAAATAAATATATTTGACGTCTATATTTACATTGGATAAGATAGTCAGGCACATCACTACATCATAAGGTAAATCACAGAGCACATAGAGCGCGCGCACACACACACACACACACACACACACAAAAGGCGGGGAAAAAGGGGAACTCTCCCTCCACAACCACAGCAACCAATCACAGCCCAGATTGCCTCATGCAGGATCTAGCACTCTCCAATCAATCAACTATAACTGTGGGTTCTGGCTCACTGCACAACCTCACTGCTCCAGCTACGAAATTTAAATATCTTAACATTAGAATTGGAATTCTTTATTGGCCAAGTGTGATTGGACACACAAGGAATTTGTCTTGGTGCAAATGCTCTCAGTATACATAAAAGAAAAGATACATTTTCTCTCAAAAACACTTTTAAATTAAAACAAGAAATATCTGGAATTGGAAGGTTTTATATGTCATTGGTTTTCTTATTTATTTATTTTATTCGCATTTATATGCCACCCTTCTCTGGAGACTTAGGGCGGCTTACAATTTTTTTGAAGCACAACCCAATGCGCTCAGCAATAGCCTTCATTCCATTGTATATGCCTGCTTATTACTAAGCGGCATTTTTACAAAGTCAGCTTATTGCCCCCAACAATCTTGGGTCCTCACTTTACCTACCCCGAGAGGATGGAAGGCTGAGTCAACCTTGAGCCTGGTGGGATTCGAGCCTGCACTAATTGCAGGCAGCTGGAACTAAGTGCTAGGCGTTTAACAGCCTGCACCACCAAGGCTCTTTTATGAAGAAATCACCTTGAAGATTTAATTTTGACAAATAGAAGGATAACTGAAAGGTGTAAGACTGAATTTGATGTGGAATTGTCTACAACTGATGAACACATTGTTGCTAAAATGTACGCACTTTTATTGAAAATGGAAACAGAAAATGAACAAGTCAAAGTTGCAGGATAAGGTGGGCAAAAATTCAAATACAATATACCCTTGGGTTTTGGAAGATAGGCTCAAGATTCAGAAGGAACTTGACAGACTTGAACATTGTGCCCTAGATGCAGTTCAGTGGTGAGAAAAATAGGGTTCTGCACTTAGATAGGAAAAGTCAGATGCACAGGTAAAGAATAAGTGGCACCTGGTTCAACAGTAGTAACTGTGAGTGAAATATAAATTGTCCTAGTGGACCATCACTTAAATACGAGCCAGCAAAGTGCTGAAGCTGCCAAAAAAGCCAATGCAGTCTTGGGCTGCATCAAACAGAGGGATAACATCAAGACAATGAAAAGTGATAGTATTGCTTTATATCGCACTGGTGGACTACACTTCGAATACTGCATCCAGTTCTGGTCACCACAATACAAAACGAGATGTTGTGACTCTGGAAAGTATGCAGAAAACAGCAACTAAGTCAATAAACAGCTTGGAGGCTAAATTGCATGATGAATGGCTGAGGGAGCTGGGTATGTCTAGCCCAGGGGTGTCAAACTCAAGGCCCAGGGGCCAGATCTGGCCCACGGGGTGCTTAGATCTGGCTCATGGACCCACCCTGGAAACAGAGAAGGATCGGCCCACGGTGCCTCTGCCAGCAAAAAGGGACTTTGGGGAGACACGTGCAGCCCTCCCGAGCTCCGTTTTTGCTGGCAGAGGGCTGCAGGAGGCCATTGTATCCAAAAACAGAGCCTGTGCAATCTGTGCACAACCTCCCTGAGTTCTGTTTTTGCTGGCAGAGGGCTGTAGGTAGCCATCATGACCAAAAACGGAGCCCGGAAGAGCTGACGTGGCCAAAAATGAGTCTCAATGAGTGACATTGAGCTGGCCACTCCCACCCTGGCCACACACCCCTGGGGTCAAACACAACCCTGATGTGGCCCTCAATGAAACCGAGTCTAGCCTATTGAAGAGAAGGATTAGGGAAGGATATGATAACTGTTTTCTAACAGTTGAGGGGTTATCACAAAGAAACGGGGACTTATTCTTCAAAGCACCAGAGAGGAGAACAAGAAGTAATGGAAGCCTGTTAAAGAGAGATCCAACCTAGAACGAGAACTTTTCTAACAGTGAGAACAGTGAGAATCAATGGAATAGCTTGCTTCCTTGGGTTGTGGGTGTTCCATCACTAGGTTTTCAGAAACAGACTGGACAACCATTTGACTGGGATGGTATAAGGCTCCTATCTTGAGTAGGGATTGGGCTAGAAGACCTCTGAAGTCCCTTCCAGCCATAAGACTTTATGATGCTATGAGTATATTAAAATGGATGAAACAATTTTTAAACACTCTGATATGGAGCTGTTAGCCTCTTCCAGGAGATGAAAGCCTATTATTCAATACTTCTATAAAACTTCTTGGCATTGATCAAAGAACTTACCTTTTCTCTAAAATGTTTTGCAGTGGTATCTAGATGGATCTTTGTCAAGTTGTATCCAGTTGTGGCAGGTAAAGATATCTTTGAATCACTATTCTTGCTTTCTGGGGATTCATTCTGTGCTGTTAAGAAAAGCTATGGTTTAGCAAGATTCTATTAGTTTTCTTTGAACAAGAAAAATAATATTGCTTACTGCTTTATATTGCTCCAGAGCAAATAACTTGATGTTCAGATCACTACCCTGTAGCAGTATTTTTACTGTTGCAGAGTTTTGTAAAATATCACAGAAACTGGGGAAAAAATGAGCAATATTAAAATAGGTATGTGTATTTAATTGAAAAATATTACCAATATATTGCAAGATTTTATGGAAGAACAAATATCTTGCAAACATTGGCTATTGTGTACTTTTGATTGATTTAATTTTTAAATTTGCCTAGAGTTGCTGGGCAGCATATAAATTTAATAAATAAATAAATTCAATTTAGAAATAATTTAAGAATCAATGCCCGGAATCGATCCACTGCGCATGCGCGTAAACCCCCCCCACCAGCCAGTTGATTGTTGGGTATCTGCCGCACAGGCGTAGGGGGAGATGAGCATGCATGCACAGAGGTGCACGGTGCATGCATGGGCGGGGTTCATATGTGCATTGCATTATGGGTGCAGGGCAGGCACGCATGCTCGCCCTTTTGGCATGCCACAATGAAAAGATTAGCCATCACTGCCCTATATTAGTTGTGGAAACCAAACTTTGTAGCAGTGAAATGATGGTTTAATGCTCCTTCCCTCAACCCCCTTAAGATGCCTACCTGAATCTATTATCTTTTCAGCTCTCTTTTTCTTTTTCTTCTCCAAACTTATGCCAAGATATTGCAAAAATTCTTTATAATTCAGTGTATTTGTTCTTGAAATACAATACCGATTCCATAATCTAAAAAAAACCGCCACACACAGGTTCATTAAATTTTGGAGAATAAACTAATGTAATGTTTAACCATACATACACATGATGAATATAATAATCAAACTAAGAGCGATGTAAGATATTTTCTTTAATTTGTAAATTCTGATCCCGAATGTTTTATTTATCATTCCCTTCTGTATTAATTACTTTCCAGGAACCAATTTTTCCCTTTTCCTAATCAGCTTGGGAAGATTCTGAAAGAAAGGGTTGTTAATCTTTTGATTTCTTTTTTTTGGAAACACACCTAGAAAGAAACGTTTTTATTACATTGTCTGTGTCACCCATACAACTTAGAACAACCTTGGCAACTTGAAGACGTGTGGACTTTGATTCCCAGAATTCTCCAGCTAGCATAGTTGTTATCTTTTCAGGGAGTCCAAGACCACATATTTTCAAGATGCCAAGACTGACTTAGAAGAAGCCACTGGAAGGTTGTAACTCATGGCAAGTTCTTCTTTCCCTCTCTTTCTTCCTTCAAAAAATGTCAAGTCCTTTTTAGGTAAAGATAAAGGTTCCCCTCGCACATATGTGCTAGTTGTTTCCGGCTCTGGGGATGGTGCTTATCTCCGTTACAAAGCCTAAGAGCCAGTGCTGTCTGAAGATGTCTCCATGGTCATGTGGCCGGCATGCCTAAATGCCAAAGGCGCATGGAACACTGTTACCTTCCCACCACAGTGGTCCCTATTTTTCTACTTGCATTTTACATGCTTTTGAACTGCTAGGTTGGCAGAAGCTGGGACAAGTAATGGGAGCTCACTCCATTACATGGTGCTAAGGATTCGAACAGAGGTGGTATTCAGCAGGTTCTGACCAGTTCTAGAGAACCGGTAGCGAAAATGTTGAGTAGTTCAGAGAACCAGCAAATACCACCTCTGACTGGAGATTTTACAGTATCCTTCCCCTGCCATGCCCACCAAGCCACGCCCACAGAACCAGTAGTAAAAAAAATATGAATCCCACCACTGGATTTGAACCACCAAACTGCTGACCTTTCTGATCAACACTTTTCTGATCTGTGTCTTAGCCACTGAGCCACTGTGTCCCTGATAAGTGCTTTCATAAATAGTCAATATCCTCCTTTGAGCTCAGACCTCTCCTTCACCCAAACATCTAAGTTTCCAACTATTACCCTTAGATGTTGTAACATAATATCAGCACAGATAAAAGGGGAATGATTAGCAAGTTGTGTAAATAAACCATGGAGTTTCTGGATCCCAAAGATCAAAAGCACTCTAGCCAAGCCCATATGGGATCACTCTAGCTCTTTTTCTGACTATCCCTAGAAGTAAGACAACTGATACCTCTTCTAAACCCTTGGACATGGGCACTTAGAAAAAGAAAGTAATGGGTAGAGCTAGAATAGTCATAGGCTGACCTCTGGGTCAGAAGGTTAGCAGAGTTTGGCCTGGTCAGTGTCTGGGTGGGCACCTTCCAAAGCATCTTATCCTTTGAGGCAATGTGCTGAAGTGGAACATAAAAAAGATGGTTCTGGACCATTTCCAAGATGTGTCTATGAAGTCACCAGGGCTTCAGCTTGAAGCAAGGGATTTTGCTTCACCTATTCACTTAGTTGATAGCTGATAAAACTGTAGGTTAGACTGGGAGGCTAAAAAATTCCCAAAATAAGTATTTCCATATAGCTGCCAAGAAAATTATACGGACAGTCCCATGGGGTTCCCAGGAGTCAAGCTTTACCTTACCAATTTAATAAACAAACATGAACCTGTTTAATCAAAACTAGACATGGAAGAAACTTTGAAGGGTTTTCTTGCAGTTCCCTTAAGAACCATTTTAAATTCAACCAAAGATTAATCCAGTTGGCTACATTTTACAAATCTCTAGAGAATAAATGTCATCATTTTAATTCAGATTTAAATGCACCAGATAAAAATTTCTGATACTTTTTATGAACACTCCTTTTGTTCTAGTAACATTCATTTAGATTTATCACACTGAAGATTTGGATGCCAAGTACAAGATTTATTATCAAATAAAACCACATTTTGTTGTTTTTCATTGCTCTACTTAAAAAGCATGGCTTCTGTTCTGTAATTATGTGCACCAAATTATAAGAAGGGTTTTTCCTTTGTTTTCATCTAATTTTGGAGAACATGCCAAGTGCCCATAAAAAAGAGGAATATCAAACAGCAAGCCCAGCTTGTAAATATGGGCTAAAATTTGTTTTGAGGTTGCTGGTAACAAGAGATATAAAATATTTAGAGCAAAGCAAAACAAATAAATAGTCTGTCCTAATTTCTCTCCCCTCTTCAGCTTAATGTTTCTGCTATTGCAACTCATTACAGCTCTCTAAACCTTCCATATTAAAGTTTTTCCAGGCTTCAGGGAGGATACAGACTCCTCATATTAAAGTGACCATATTTGCACCACAAAAGTCTGGGAGCACTTAACAGCAACAAAGAGATGGACCAAATTAACTCTTTGATGCCACTTAGTAGTTGGTTGCATTTATGTAGCCCAAATCTGGGAGCCAACCCTCAACACCACCAACAACAAATGCAACTTGCATTGGACTGCAAACAAATCGTGGAATCACACCCAATATTCTTCTTTGTGTTCACATGGGGCCATGGAGACAGAGTACCTGAGAAAACTTTACTTTTGAGGACCTATATAAGATGTGGACTTCAGTGGATTCAATTTTTTTACTGTAGGCGTGGCTTGGTGGGCGTGGCAGGGGAAAGATACTGTAAAATCTCCAGTCAGAGGTGGTATTTGCTGGTTCTCTGAACTACTCAAAATTTCCGCTGCTGGTTCTCCAGAACTGGTCAGAATCTGCTGAATACCATCTCTGGGGGACTTCCTCTCAGATGATGATGATGAAGAGGATGAATTCTTCAGCTATGGTTGACCAAGCAGAGTTATTTCAGCCCAAAAACAAGTGTTCAAGGCTCTCTGAATTACTCTCATGGATGTGTTAGCTGGATTTTAGAGTTTACACCACATATGATCCCTTCCATGAACCAGGAAATCAAACAGAACCACTGTGTCCCAAGGTCAGAATAACATTGTTAAGTTATGTTAAAGAATAACAACCAAAGAATAGAAGACCGTCACAGTTTACAGCAGACATAGTTTAATATCTATTATCTAGGACTTTCATTGTCAAGGAAACATAACTTACTAAATAAGCCTCCATCTACTAAAATATAACAGTAATTACTTCATGTAAGGTAAGCTTCCCAGAGTGATTCTACAAGAGCCTTTCACTACTTACTTATCATACTCGCAATCTGTCATCTTGAAGCAGTTGATTTCAAGAATCCTTCTTAGTTCATGGCGCTGGATCTGTCCATTTTGATTATAGTCAAAAAGCCTGCAAGTTTTGATGAAGTGCTTGATCTTTTTAGAAATCTGTTAAGAATTTTCAAAAGGTTTGCATTGAAATACCAAAGTGTTCATAGTGCTGGTTCACATTAATATTGAGTTCTGATATCAAATTGTTTAATAGTATGAGTTACTATTCCACCAAAGGATTTTAGATTTCTTTTCTAAATATCATGAGGGGAAAAACCCAATGTTATAGAAGCTGCACAGTGGAAAGGCTTCTTTCAAACATGTTTGCAAAAATTAATTTCCAAAACTATACTTTATCCTGAGGGACTCACAGGAGAAGAGCTTAATGCTGGGAATGATTGAGGGCAAAAGAAGAAGGGGATGACAGAGAATGAGGTGGCTGGATGGAGTCACTGAAGCAGTTGGTGTGAGCTTAAATGGACTCCAGAAGATGGTAGAGGACAGGAAAGCCTGGAGGAACATTGTCCATTGGGTCACGATGGGTTGGACACAACTTCGCGACTAACAACAACAACAACAAAGGGAAATACAAACAAGACATTTGTTCAACTATTGAAAGCTGGAGATTAACTAAACATAATATTGAGGAGGGTAACCTATTTAAAAGGAACATCTGGGTGAGTAAGTATTTGCAAAATGCTAGTATTCTGCACAGTAAATTATTCTTCAAAGGCAGAAAGAATGTGATGTTCTCCATGTATTTTGGGGGGTTGCACCCAAAGTGCCTATCACTGTTGGTATTATCTGCTTTCTTTTATCACAGTCATTCTACTTCTATTTGCAGGTCTTTGTATTTTTTATTTTCTGCAGTTCCTTCTCCTGTCTCTAGGTACTGCCACATATACTATCCAGGCTTCTTTGTTTTTCTGATTGACAAATATTAAGTCTGGGGTATTATGTGGCAGGTGCTCGTCTGTTTGAATTCTAGTTCCAGAGTACTTTAGCTTTTTCATTTTCTATTAGGGTTAGAATCTTGTGGTCCTTAGAAAAGGGCAGGAAGGTTCTTGATGGACTTTCAAGATTCTAAGAGGAGACTTTATTATAAAGTACAACTCCTAGAATCTCTTTAGGGTCTATTTCTTAGTTTGACCTAGTTTTGGGCTTCTTCGAACTAAATAAAGTTCTGCTGAATACTGAGCACCAAATAACAACCATGGTGACTGTCTTTATGATTGTTGTAAAACAGTAGTGAAATTGAGTCTGGTCATGTGATGACTTGACTTAGGGCTGCAATGACTTACAACTGAAATTCTGGTCCTAACTGTCATAAGTTGAAGACTATCTGTACAGAGTTCGGCAACTAGGGTTTACCTACAATCCTTGAAGGCACAACATGGAATTGGGTTTGTTTGTTTTCTTACTGTAGGCAGGGGTGGGATTCAAATTTTTTAACAACCAGTTCTGTGGGCGTGGCTTAGTTGGTGGGCATGGCTTGGTGGTCATGTGACTGGCTGGGCATGGCCAACTCAACATCACTCACATCGTGGCATGCATCTCCTCGCCTGGCCTTTCGTGACTGTGGGGACGCTGCAACAGTCATAAGTGTGAAAAATGGCCATAAGTCACTTTTTTCAGTGCCACTGTAACTTTGAATGGTTACTCCACACAAGCAAAGTACCAGCAAAGGAGGGAAAAATAACTCCAGAGAAGTTCCAGAGACAGGAAGTCTAGTCCTGCCAAGAATGTAATAAGACTTAATGGAGAGGCAGTTTCTGTAAGCAACACCAGAATGTTTCCTTCCTGCCTTTCTTACAGGATTAGGCCAGTAATTTCTTCTAACAACTGGTTCTCCGAACTGCTTAGAATGTTAACAACTGGTTCTAGCGAATAGGTGCGAACTGGTAGAATCCCACCCCTGACTGTAGGCCACTTCTTGGAGGAGCCCCTTTCCATTTCAAGATTGCTTTTCTCCCATTCAGGGTGGGAGAGCCCAGAAAGGCTTAGTCGTGCAGATAACTCTTGGTGGTTTATAATATGAGTTCTGCGAAGTCTTTGTCAGTTTAAAAAAATGAACAAACATGTCCCTTCCAATGCAGTTAATTAAATACAAAGAATGTATACAAAGAAGAATGCCAGTGTGTGATTGACCACAAGAAAGATGCTTCTGTTTAAAGTATTTTTTATAGAAACAGAAAGACATGGGGTCTTAAAAATAATCCAAAAAGGAAATCATAACAAATTTCTAAGCAATAAATATGCTTTTGCATCACTTCGCAGTTGAAATTCTTTGTACAAAATTGTTAATTAAAAAATTTCTTTGGAATTGTTCCCTCCCCCAAAGCCAGAGTGAAATTGTTTTCAAAAACCTGTACATACACACACAAAAAATCAAAGATGGAAGGCCACAGCTGTGAAGATATGAAGTGCTATTCCGCACCAAATGAATTGGAACAAAATAAGTACAGCGACTGTTATGCTGTTCATTTTGGCTCCATTCTTTTCAGTAGCACAGTCTAACTTGTCACTTTATATTGATTCCATCTGTTTACACTCTGCAGTGGATTGGCTTCCTATGGCGAATATTTCCTATTTACCAGCTGGTAAAGATGGGCCAAACCAGATAGGAAAGAATTAGATTATTTTCAAATCCCCATAAACACAAAATGAAAAGAGGAAAAAAGAACCTTGTTATGGAAAGGGGATAGAAACCTTTTTCCCCTTTCATTTCTTCTCAGACTGCTTCATGTTGTTCTGGCAATTGAAAAAAAGCCCTTATGTTGGCAGAAAGATGTTTACACCTTAACATACTGTTGTTTATTGCATATGTGAAGTCCCTGTTGATGTGATGCTAATGAGATTCCTGATGCTGGATTTTTTAAAGAATGAAAAAGGGAGGCTGGATTTTAAACCAGGCTTGCTCTGTTCTGTAACCCAGAAAGCTGAACAGAGCTCTCTATACCATTGTTTCTCAACCCTGACAACTTTAAGATATGTGGACTTCAACTGTCAGAACTCCCTAATCTGCATGCCACAAGAACTTTAGGTGAGTATGACCATGTCATATTAGAATTCAATATAAGGCAGACATAAGCAAAAGAACAAGGGTTTTCAAACTTGGCAAGTTTAAGACTTGTGGACCTCAACTCCCAGAATTCCTGAGCTAACATGACTGGAGGAGGAATTCTGGGAGTTGAAGTCCACAAGTCTTAAAGCTATCAAGTTTTATGACCCCTGCTTTAAGATGTATCGATTTCAACTCCTAGAATTCCTTAGCCAGCATGTTGACTGGGGAATTCTGGGAGTTGAAGTTCACATATCTTAACATTGTCAAGATTGATCTAGACCCTGAGGTTTCTCTGAAATTCTGTGCAATTTCTAAGTTTGCCTCAGTATTCAAGGGTAGAAAAACAAGGTGCCAGATAGACAAGAGAATTGAGGTTGGGAAGAAAACAGACAAATTCAAGCATTAACAAATTCTTAAGACTCTACTTTCTTCAGAAGAACTGGATTGCCTCTCAATTATAGTTTTAATAAGACAGAAGATTGAAAATAGAGACAGACAGACAAACAGACAAGACAGACAAACAGACAGACATGCTGGCCACCATCTTGTTTTTTTTTATCCCTCTCCCTGGCCACCATCTTGACTTTTTTGTCCCCTCCAAGGACAAAATCCCCTCCGATACAGAGCTAAGAGAATTCTGCCCTTTTTTTCACTGTGAGAAACCTGGGTGGGGTGGGGTGATAGGAATTATCCCCATCCTTCTGCTCTAACCAAGGCTTCCTGAGACCATAATTAAGCACACGCTTAGTCCAAACAACTCTTGTTTTATTTCAAAGCTGCGAATTATATTCATTCCCAGCCCGTAATGAGTCCCAAACAGTCTCTCAAGATAAGCACCCACCTTTCTCTCCTCTGAATTGCTGCCAACAACTAAAGTGCCAAATTAACTGTAAAAAGCCAACCGAAGTACAAAGTCACACAGAGCTTCAAGGTTTAATCCGAACAGAGCGAACGACTTTGCTTCCTGCAAAGGTTTCTCTACCTTTACACTTCCTTTATACCTTATGGGAGGGATAATCACCTCCAAGCCTTACTCCCGAGTCGCCCCTTTTGTCTTAGCTGCTCCTGCCTTCTGGCAGCTCTGCACACACGCGCACTGGGAACAGGCTCCCCTTGTTCCTCTGCCTCGCTGCTGCCAGACTCTGGAGGCTCCGGAGTCAGCACACAACTCCCAGATGGTCCTGGCCCCATCTCTGTATCGGACGCAGGACCCTAGACTCCCGGACTGGTCCCTGTTCTTCCCCACTGTCCGATTCTGCTGCCATCTGCACAGGCTGCCAGTGAACCACAACACCTTCAACACAAGAACATCTGGAAGACTATCAGTGATGTCAGCCATGATGGCTACATTGAACCACTATTTAAAGAAGCAATATATCTCTGACCAGCATTAGAAGAAAGCTGTCACTTTTATACATTGCACGTAATGTTTGTAAAACATCTGGCCAGTCAGAAGTGGCCACAGAATGCTAGACAAGCAGGTCTTTGGTCAGAGCAGAGACACACCACATCAGACTGAGGACTTGTTTTCCTCTATATGTTAATGTAAGGTCCAGCTTCACACAAATACAGGTGCATAAGTATTTTCTCTGCACAGATCAGCTGAGGAATTTCAACAGAACCAGAAGAATTTCTGTTAAGTTTGCATGAAGAGACAGACGCAGAGTGCTTCAAGCTCTTAGTTTATTAGTGACTACAGCTCAGAACGGACCCAATTTGGCTGGGCTGCAGCTGCTACTTATAGCCAGCAGCCGCAGTTGCCAGCCAATCAGAGTGCAGGGTTTTCCGACTTTTAAACCAATCATTTCCAACATTTTACAAGAACAGTTCAAACTAAACCAATGACTTCAAACCTACATACATAACAATTTCAATAAGCTTAGAGCATTACCAAACTATTGGCATGCATAGAACATATAGAAAAATCTAACAAGGTTACAAAGATACTTACAAAAACACAGCAGTCTTCTTTCCCAAATAATTTATAAATCTATGCTTACGAGATAAGCTTGTTAAGGAAGTAGATGACATATAAATGTTCTAGATTGCTATCTTCATCCTGCCATTGAGGACAGGGATAGCCCAAATCTGACTGACAATTTCTGGATAAATTTAGAGAGTTTTCACCCAGCCTATTTATCTCCATCTCTTTACTGCCAAATTTCAGCTGCAATTATGACATAATGTGATAGCTGTATGGCCAGCACCAGGTCAACCTTGGCTGATTTTGAAAAGCTTCATCAAGGTCATATCTGGTTAGTATTAGAGGAAGATCAATAGGAACCTCAAGCTTTCCAATCACAGTAGTAGTAGTCACAAGATATTTCCATATTCCATCTACAGAGGAATTATTGAGTCTATCATCTGCACCTCTATAACTGTCTGGTTTGGTTCTGCAACCCAACAGGACAGACACAGACTTCAGAGGATAATTAGTACTGCAGAAAAAACCATTACTACCAACCTGCCTTCCACTGAGGACCTCTATACTGCACAAGTCAAAAAGTGGGCTGTGAAAATATTTACAGACCCCTCACATCCTGGACATAAACTGTTTCAACTCCTTCTCTCAAAACGATGCTATAGAGCACTGCACCAGAACAGCTAGACACAAGGACAGTTTTTTCCCGAATGCCATCACTCTGCTAAACAAATAATTCCCTCAACACTGTCCAACTATTTACAAGTCTGCACTACTATTACTGTTAATCTTCTCATCACTCCTTATCACCCATCCCCTCCCACTTGTGACTGTATGACTGTAACTTTGTCACTTGTATCCTACAATATTTATTGACTGTTTCCTAGTATGATTTGATTGCTTATTGTACCCTATGACTATCATTAAGTGTTGTACCTTATGATTCTTGACAAATATTTTTTTTCTTTTATGTATACCTAGAGTATTTACACCAAGACAAATTCCTTGTGTGTCCAACCACACTTGGCCAATAAAGAATTCTATTCTATTCTATTCTATTCTATACATAGACATGTCCTGCAGTACCAGACCTATTGGTTAATGACCATAAAAAGTTATTTTATTTGATTGGAAAACAAATAAGCAATGGGAGGACCCAAGTCCCTAGCTCTGTCTACGTTTTCATGTAATCCACTTTACATCTTTGCTTCTTTTTCATAAATATGTGGATAACTAAAGCTAGGGATTTAACTACATGGGTAGTCCTTGAGTTATGACCACAATTGAGCCCAAAATTTATGTTGCTAATTGAAACATTTGTTAAGTGACTTTGTTCCATTGTACAACTTTTCTTGCCACAGTTGTTAAATGAATCACTGCAGTTGTTAAGTTAGTAACATGGTTGTTAAGTGAATCTGTTTCCTCATTGATTTTGCATGTCGGAAGGTTACAAAAGCTGATCACATGACCCTGGGATCTTCATAACTGTGAGGCATTTGCCAAGCATTTTAATTTTGATCATCTAACCATGGGATGCTACAACAGTCATGAGTGTGAAAAATGGTCATAAGTCACTTTTTTCTGTGTCGTTGTAGCTTTGAACAATCACTAAATGAACTGTTGTAAGTTGAGGACTGCCTGTATATGAGCTTTACCTCCAAGCGTCCCCCGTGAAACTCAGAAACACAGGCTCTTTTAACAAACTGCATCACTGCTTGGTCTGGTGACAGCATTGCCTCAGATAGAAAGTCCATACAGAGAGTGGTAAAGACAGCCGAGATTATAGGAAGCTCACTTCCTGTCATTCAGGATACTGCTTATAGGCATTATTTGCTTAGAGCTCAAAGCATTGTTAGAGACCCAACACACCCACTTCACGGTCTGTTTGTTTCTCCTCTCTGGGAGGAGGTTTCCAAGTATTTCTAGCAAGACTACCAGATTCTGTAACAGCCTTGTTCCCTATGCCACCCGTCAGGTAAACTCCCAAGATTCGTTTTTCTCACCAAGTACATATATACATCCAAACTAGACTGTGTTTTTCTGTGTTGAATCATATAATATATATATGTGGGGATATGCATAATTTTGTATTTATTTATTCTATCTTGGTTATGTAGTGTATATTGGAAGTGGTGACCTTTTGAGAGCTTGTATGCAACAAATTTTCATTTTAATGTATGCCGATCAGTGTACATTCAAAGTGACAATAAAGTTCTATTCTGTTCTATCCTATCCTATAAAAATTGAAATAGTTGAATCAGGACTTCACTTCATGAACATTGCAATTCAATGGTGACTCTGCTGCTTCATTCACCTTTATAGCCAAACTAAAGCACAACACATCCATTGAAGCTCTGAGTGGTGATGCAGAGGCTTCATTGCTGTGATGAAAGCATGTCTTGGCTGCAATCTGTCTTGACAGTTCTTTAATATGCAAATAGCTCACAGTCTTGGGTGCCAGAGACAGATGCCCTTCGCCAGAGACTTTGTCTGGCACCTGGTAGAAAGCCACCTGGGCATGCAGGCATACACTGGGTGGTGCCAGTGTGCAAAGGCCAGGCTGCAACAACAGCTTCAGATTAGACTTGGACTGTTGCTTCAAACAGCTCTGAGAAACCACTCCTGGTCAGGAGGGTTAGGCCAACATGAGGAATTCACACTGAATGAAGTGCAATTTAGACATTTTACTATTGGCAATGAGTACCCTGTTCCAAGTATCTAGACCTCATTAGCTAAAGCAATGTTTTCTCAAGCTTAGCAACTTGAAGATATGTGAACTTCAACTCCCAGAATTCCCCAGTGAGCCTTGCTGGCTAAGGAATTCTGGGAGTTGAAGTCCACACACCTTCAAGTAGCTACGGTTGAGAAACACCATTCTAGATGATGGTTGATCTTGAAAGGGAGAGAATGCTGAGATAGAATGAGACTTCTAGCGTAAAGATACTGCTACCACAGGTGTGGTTTAAAAAGGTCAACCTGGCAGGGCCATTGAAGCTCTGCCTGTTTTTCATGAGCATATAACTTGCCTTTTATTTTGGCTCCATCCTGCAAGCACCCTACTCTTGCACCAGAAGTGGTATTCAGCAGGTTCTGACCAGTTCTGGAGAACCAGTAGCGGAAATTTTGAGTAGTTTTGAGAACCAGCGAATACCACCTCTGACTGGCCCTGCCCCCATCTATTCTCTGCCTCCCACTGAGTTCCAGCTGATCAGCTGGGTCTTCTTTGTTTGCCCTGCACAGGAGAATGGAGCTGGAAAGCAGTTAGTGGAGTAGGGAAGAAATGGAGATTTTACAGTATCCTTCTCCTGCCACACCCACCAAGCCATGCCCACCAAGCCATGCCCACCAAGCCATGCCCACCAAGCCATGCCCACCAAACCACGCCCACAGAACCGGTAGTAAAAAAATTTGAATCCCCACCACTGTCTTGCACCATTCTCTTGCACAACTGCTGAGAATCTCTACAGCTGATGGAAATGCATGAGGCACTGGTCTCTCCCTTAGCACTTAAGACACTAAGGATCACCAAACACAGGAGAAAAAAGGCTCTGAATCCTTCACTGTCTCCAAAAAAATGCATGGGGATTGTTCTCTGCTCTGTCCTGAAATTGGTAGATCGATAACGAGAATGCAGGCCTTTGGATTTGAGGGCAAAAAGTTTTGCAAAGGGCCCCTTCTGTGAGACCCTTCTGAGTTACGACTAACTCGTGAGATTTGCAACATTGGGGGTCCTGTTCAAGGTGAAAGCCCCTTGTGTTACCTTCTCTCGTAAGAGGCACTCCATTTGGCTTAAGGTCCTGGTTCGGCTTTCTCGGAGATTATTCCACCTGAAAAACCAACCAGAAATTAAGGCCACTCAGGTTTTTTTTTTAAATCAAGCCTGTCCTCTTATCAATGATATTAGCTGGGGATAAAAATAGAACTGCTAGCTCCTGGTGGCAGTTGAGCCTGATCAGTGGGGAGCAATGGACCACAGATGCTTCTGAGGAGAAATCTAGATCAGGAACCAGGAGACTTACAATTTTTTACATCTTCCTTTTTAGTCTTAGTTTGAACAGCCAAGAAGAGGGGAATTCTGCCACGAAGTAGAGAATATAAACATCTTTTCCCTGATTTAAATCATCCCCCTCTTCGGCAGCACAGAAGAAAACAGAACTCAGTTTCAGATGCTGACTAAAACTAAATATCTCTCCTCTCAGCTCCCCTTGTCTGTCCAGCAGTGGGTTTTCCCATCATTTCATCTACCTCAGTTTTTAATATTGGTTTGCAGATGAGCAAAGAATAATGGAAGTACGTTGTAAGGCAGTATTTCTCAAACCTTGGCAAATTGAAAATGTGTGGACTTCAACTCCCAGAATTCCCCAGCCAGCATGAAGTCCACAAGTTCAAATAGCCACATTTCAGAAACACTGCTCTAAGGATTTATTTCTACACAGTGTCATCAATTATGCAGCATTTATGAGACTGTGCAATGCTTCAGAGGCCATGTCTTCACAGACAGGAGGCACAAAGATTCACACTTCTGTGCCACATCTCAAACCCTTTGCTCCTTGGTGCTGGTTTAAGTGCTGCCAACAGATTCTATGTCCTTTAGCCAGTTTGTAGAAGCAAAACAACTGAAGCACTAAATTCACAGCCATGAATTTTATTTAATTTAGTTTTAGAAGGTCATTGTTCATGTCAGAATCCTTCCTTAGCTCACTTCCTCAAACAGGAAGGGAGAAAGAGCATTTTACTTTCCCAACAGTAACCAGAGGTGGTATTCTGCAGGTTCTGACCAGTTCTGGAGAACCAGTAGCAGAAATTTTGAGTAGTTTGGAGAACCAGCAAATACCACCTCTGACAGGAGATTTTACAGTATCCTTCCCCTGCCATGCCCACCAAGCCATGCCCAAAGAACGGTAGTAAAAAAATTTGAATCCCACCACTGACAGTAACATATGAATATAGAATATATCACAGAAAGGAAGTGTCTTTGGGGCTCTAATCATATGATCAGGGAGACTATCTTGGTTTTTTGGACACTACATTGGTGAATCTAATCTGACTAAAGTGCAACCCATTGAAGGCCATAAAGCGGAAAAACCAAAGTGGTTTTTACACTGGCTTTAAACTCACAGAAAATATGTCTATTGATTGTAGCCAACTAAAACAGCCTAGATGAAACTATAATCTGAGAGAGCCAGAGCAGGTAAGAGTTGCATAAGATCTGGAAGACTCTCAGGTTCAAATCCATCCTCAGCCATGGAACATTCTAGCATGGAATAAAGTGTGCTACGTATATTGCATTTAGATAAGATATAAGTCTACCAAATAAATATTGATGGGGGATAAAGACCATCCAGTTCTGCTTGGAAATATGAAGCAGTATCTGGCCGGACAAGCTGGTCCTTCAGTCTTGACCAGAAAAACTGTATACATGGTCTGTTGTATACATGGAGTTTCTGCTGAAAACAGCAGCCCAAGGCAAGTGCCTTTCACTCATTTGCCTAATTTTGCTTATTGCTGCTGTAAGTAAATGCTGTTTACACAGCTGGCCTTATACTTTGCTATTCATATTTTGCTATTTTGATTTCTCTGTTACTTCAAACAGCAAGAAATAAATTAAATCAACATCCTTACTTTGTGCTGATGCTACTGATGGGCCTCGCAAACATGGACAAGAATTCAAGATATGGAACTGTAACTCTGGTAATTCCTGGGACCTGTTTCAATTTTTTAAAAAAGCTGATTATATTTCAACATAGTGGAGAATGATCATGTCCATCCCTTCTCATTCTTCCTTTCAGTAGTAAATAATTAAAAGCATAATCACCTTTCCTTGGTTATATATTTCCAAATAAATAATTTCACCAAACAGTTAAATTTTTGCATTAAAATATTTGCAATCTCAAATGCTTTCAATATCACGTATTCTAAGTTATATCAAACTATTTCAAATCCTATGCAGGTTTCCGGTGGATTTATCTTATTATATAACATTTTGACATACTGCTTCTATTTAACAGGAGTATTAATTCAGTTAGAATTCTTAAGACAAAAATATCCGAGGTCTCTAATCTCACAATTAAGTCATTCATTCCAAGGAGTTAAGTAGTAAAATGTTCCCAGACTACAATACTTCCTGTGTGATAAAGCATTGTACATTCAGTTTCTCTTCACAACAGCCGTCAAGTTGGCTACCATCTGCTGTGATCACTTTCCAAACATACGTGTTTAAAAACAAAGGCTATAATTCTGCTGCTTTTAACTAGCCTGGGTTGATTTCAAAAAACCAAGCAGGGTGAGATCCAGTTAGTATTGGGAGGGAAGACCACTAGGAAATCCCAGGGCTGTACATTACACTGAGAAGTCAAAACAAAAAAACAATATCCATATCTTGGAGGACAGCAATAATGAATTACTTTGACCCTGTGGTCAAGAAGTTGACATGTCCATGAATGGCACAAATTTTGTTCCACAGTGGGAGAGACAGGAGATGATTGGCTCATTCTCCTGTGTTTCATTTTGAAAAAACATAAGCAAGGTCAGATCAGATTGAACAGATATCAGCCTTTCCAGGTAGACCAGACAGGAAACACAATCAGATGAGCTAATTTTACTTTATTGGGAGGCTACATTAAGGAAATCTTGCAAGTTCTATAGTAGCAATCCCCCAGCCTTTATGGCTTGGCCACCCGATGGGAAGAATGGGAAGAAGGGAACCAACTTGCATAAGTTGTACATGCAATTTCCTGCAGATTAAGTTGATTAATTAAGTCATCCTGATTAGCTGCGATTTCTTTAAGGGAATATAGTCAGCAAATGCATTACTGAATTAGGTTCAATAACACAAATACATTTATGTGCAGCTGTCATGAGAACACATACCTTTGCCAGCAACACATTAAACTGCTCATCTGTCAGAGGTAAAATGAATGTTTCAATCACTCTTCTAAATTCACCCTTAGTGATCTTCAGTGTCTGATCGATATCAATAATCTGAAATGCTTTTTTGATTTCATCTTCTTTTGCAATTATTTTCTGAAGCAAAATCTGCTCAATAACATCGGGTGACAGCGTGGAGTCAGGGACAGACTTGACAGAAACAGCTGCAAAAGACAGGATGGGTTGTAAAGCCTTCTTTAAAATAGATACAAATTGAATTATCAAGTTTAAGATACAGAATGGAATGCAAACCATTCTTTACAAGTAGCCCTTCGACTTATGGCCACAATGGGAGCTGGAATTTTGGTTGTCATGTCCAAATTTGATTTTACATCCATTTTTATCATGATTAATTGAATCATGTTAGGCATATTTAGCATACCTGATGGACATTTTTGGCCATTTTCTGCCAGTGACCACTGCAACCAGCTGTAAATGCAAGCTGGTGGCCAAACACTTAAATGTGATCATGTGACCACCAGGGGGCAGTGGTAACTTTGGAGACAGGTTGTAAGTAGTTTGTTTTTGAAGTCCATTGTAACTTTGTTTGAAGACCAATTGTAATTCAAAGACTACTTGTTTGCAGGAATATAAAGTAACCTATTGTGAATAAAGGCATAGAGCAGGGGTGGCGAACAAGTTTGACACAAAGAGCCACAATTTCAAACTGTGCGAGTCAGAGAGCCACACCACGCTCGCTGGCCCGTGCAGTTGTTTCCAAGGGATGGGAGACGGGATGACGCAGCCGGGGGCGGGACTACGCTCGAAATCTCTCCTCAGAGATCCCTCCTCAGAAGCAGCATAACAAAATCCAAACTTGGCAAAGAGCCACAGTATACAAAATAATATAATATAATAATAATATAATAATAATATAAGAGGCAAAGAGCAAGATTCATTTTGGCGGCATGCGGCTCGAGAGCCGCGTGTTCGCCACCCCTGGCATAGAGTTTACAATCTTCATTTTGAGACTGAATTGCTGATGTGGGCTCCAGAAGGCAAAGCAAGTGATGCCACTGGTATCTTCCTTCACTCACTACTTTTTGCTATCTTTTGCCTAGAGGTGAGCTTTTGAAAACTGAAGGTTGTACAATGTTTTGTGCCAAAGCGACATAAAAGCATCACTCAACTTCACTATGTCCATTTTATCCATTTCCCTAAGACAGTGGTTTTCAACCTGTGGTGCATAGACTCCTGAGGGGGCCACATTGTCACCACAGGGAGTCCACAAAGCTGATGATTGTTATGTGGAATGGTTTGTGGAATGTTGTGATTTACATCTTAAGTTTTGGGGATCTGTGCAGTGGTGGGATTCAACCAATGTTACAACCGGTTTTGATGGGCATCAGTGGTGGTATTCTACCAGTTCGGCCCAGTTCTGCCAAGCCGGTAGCGGTGATGAGCAATGGAGACCAAACCAGCTCTCTCTGCCACTCTGCTACTGGGCCCACCTGCCCGCCCGGGCTCCCATACTTACCTTTTGTTCTGACCCAACCGGGTTCCCAGAGAGCAAACAAAGACAAAGGCAGCAGCCCCCACCTTTCAAGGTTTAATCACGAATTTTGTTCCTTTACAGATAAAAGGCTGCTTTCCAACAATTATCTCCGACAAGAAAGAGCCTTGCCAAGTTGTTTATCAAGGCTGCCAAAAACCCAGAGATAAGAACTAATTTACAAGCTTCTCCAAACAAGAAATAAGATGTCCACCAGTCGAGCTTAAGAGCTTCTTTGCTGTCTGCAAAGAACGCTTTTCCAAACCTGGCTTTTATCCTCTTGAGGGAGGGGCCATTACCTTGCAGCCTTACTCCCGAGTTGCCTGTGCTGCTGTAATTGTTCTTTCCTCTGAGCAATCCTTCGTGCACGTGCACTTGGCACAGGCTCCTCGGGAACCTCCTCATCACTGCTGCCAGCCCCCAAAATCTCTGAAGGCAGCAGTCCACTCCCTGATGGTCCTGGTCCTTCATCAGAGTCCTCGCTCTCCTCAGCCATCTGCATCTGCTGCCGGCTAACCACAACACCTTTATCCTCTGCTTTTGAAGTGCAGCTGCTTTGCGTGGCACAGCAGAGTGCCACACGGCAGCTGCTAAAGCAACCAGGAGATGCAGGCTTGTAGGAGGTGAGTCGGAACGCCTCTGCGCCTGCGCAAATGCCTCTGCGCCTCCACAAAGTGCATGTTTGGTGCACATGTGCATGCAAAGTGTGTGTACATGTGCCAAGCGTGCCCACCAAGCCACGGCCACCGAACCGGTGGTAAAACCTTTTGAATCCCACCACTGGTGGGCATGCGCTTTGCATGCACGCATGCCACACACACATTGTGCGTGCGCAGTACTTTTGAAAATAGCAAGAAAACTTACCTTTTACTGAAGCCCGGGTGAGTAAAACAGCCAAGGCACGGCAATCCGGGCTGCCGTGCCGATCAGCTGGCTTCAAACAAAGGTAATACAGCACAGAATAGAGCAGGTGGGTGGGTGGGCGGGGCCAAATGATTCCCGGAACTACTGGTTCACCCAAACGGGTCCGTACTGGCTGAATCCCACCCCTGGATCTGTGGCCACAAAAAGTATTTAAAGGGGGTTCCATGGTGAAGAAAAGGCTGAGAATCACTGCCCTAAGGCATGACCATTGCTGTTTACACATGATTTCTCCAACAGGGGAAGTTCGATCCCAAATCTTTTGCAAGTTTGT
The DNA here is from genome assembly GCA_009733165.1 of Naja naja. Taxonomy (NCBI): domain Eukaryota; kingdom Metazoa; phylum Chordata; class Lepidosauria; order Squamata; family Elapidae; genus Naja; species Naja naja. The sequence continues at coordinate 14,212,521 of CM019159.1, read as the reverse complement.
GCCTGCAATTTGGATCAGAACGATCAAGAAGGTCCTTACTTGAGCCAGATTGGACAGAGCTTTCACTACTGCTCTTGCTGCTGGTGCTGCTACTCCGTGTGGAAGATCGCCCTGATGAGTTGGATTGGACTCTGGCATTGAAGACAATCCCATGGGACTGAGGGCATAAAGTCTTGAAATCACATGCATTCACCACTCTGGACATTATTCCTGCAAGAAATAAGGGAGAACAAAGAAAGAAGTTGAACAAATAAAAGAAGAAGAAGCCAAGGTGGCACAATGCAAAGAGGGACAGCTGGAAAAATCAACTAGAGAAAATTAAACAAGCCACCCAAGATGAAAGACACTACGGGAAGTCTTCAAGTTATGACCATAATTGAGCCCACAATTTCAGCCATAAGTTGTGAGACCATAGAGCAGGTCACCATATGACTGGACTGGATTGTCAACGCTCCAACAAACTATCCCCATTCAAATCATGAGTCGCTAGCTGCATCTCTCAGAGTAAAAAAAAATTGATTTATTAGGAGTGACCATGTCGGCATTACCTGGGTGCAGCCAACTCTAAGACATAGCATTCATTTCACCCTTGACCCTGGTCTTCCCCCCACCCCCTGGATGTATATTCTCCAATGAGACACATCCATAGCCAAGAGTCATCAATAATGCTCTCCAGTAATAGTCTTGCGCGCCAACAGCTTTGGCTGCCTAGCAATTATCTGAAGCATTTAAGGAATGCAGTACTTTCCCCACTCGCTTTCTGCTGGCAACTAAAAAGACCAAAGAAGTATTTTTTAGTTGACACGGATTTTACGATCTTTTTTTCCAGCAGCTGTTAAGTGAACGCCGCAATATGCCTCAGTCACATGACTATGGGGCACTGCAAATGGCCATAAATGAGGGCCGATGGTTGAGTGAGCAAAATGCATTGTGTGACCTGGAGGTAGAAAGGCCCATACTTCAGATCTTTGCAACTGGTCATAAGTCCCATCTTTCACGATCTGTCATAACAAATGATCAATAAGCAATCAGTCATGCGTGGAGGACTACTTCAGCGCTAGTAAAAAAAAAAAAAAGGAACAGGGTGACTTTAAACCTCCTTTGAGAGACACACAGTCTTCCTGGGACAGAGAGTTCCAAAGCAAAAAAGTTGTTGTGGTTTGCCTCAAATTGAATTGAACAGGGTTGCTGCACTTTGTGCCAGTGTACAAGTCTGCAAATGTGACATATATTCCTCCAGCTGAAATAGCAGATGCAGAGTGATTTTGAGTGTCACAAAAGTAGTTAAAACAGTCAGCATGGCTGGCTGGGGAATATGGGGATTTGAAGTCCACCCATCTTAGTTACTAATACATATGGGGAAGGGACTTCTCATAGGGCCAACTAGCCCCACTATTGTTTGGGCACATGTCTCCAGAGGTGGTTCTGACCAGTTCTGGAGAACCAGTAGCGGAAATTTTGAGTAGTTCGGAGAGAACCAGCAAATACCACCTCTGACTGGCCCCGCCCCCATCTATTCTCTGCCTCCCGAGTCACAGCTGATCGGCTGGGCCTTCTTTGGTTGCCCTGCACAGGAGAACGGAGCTGGAAAGCAGGTTAGTGGGGTGGGGAGGAAAGGGGGATTATACAGTAACCTTCCCCCAGGAGTGGGGAGGGAATGGAAATTTTACAGTATAGAATAGAATAGAATAAAATAGAATAGAACAGAACAGAACAGGAATTGGAATAGAATTCTATTCTACTCTACTCTATACCTATTCTATTCCATTCTATTCTATTCTATTCTATTCTATTCTATTCTATTCTATGTAAGGCTACACAGCCAAGTTTAACATATAATGCTAAATACACATTATTTACTTTATAAATAAAAAGTATTTATAAAAATATTATTTCATACTTTAATATATTAAACACCTTTTGTTTTGGCTTCTTAGAAATCTCTCTCACACACACACACGCATCTACACTAAGTGCAGTATTTAATTTGTAATTATTGATATATCTGTTTATTTTATTTAATAACCATATTGTAAATTGAGCAGATGTGATTCTTAATTAAAAAATGGGACATATTGTAGAAAGCAATATGAAGGGGTAAATATCAGAATGGAACCAGGTGATACAGAAAAGTTTTTACGTATTTAGTTTATTAAACTAAATAGAACTCAATCCATGGATGGATGGATGGATAGATAGATAATTAGTATATCTTGCTCAGCCATGCTTAAAATTGTAATTGTTCCAATGAGTAGAAATACTGCGTATCTGTGATGATGTAAATGTGCTCACTCAGAATTCTTACACAGGATGCTACAGGTTAGTACTTCTAACTATTCTGTAGTTTGTTGCTTGTGTAACTCTGTGTGTTCTCCCTGTTTGTTTGTTTGCCTGGGGCTAGTTTGTGGTTCAGCACATTTGCTTATTACTTACCTACTTATTACACTGACACCTCGCTTTTTTGTTTCCTTAAGCCAATGTAGGTTGCGTAAATTCAGAAAGCAGGATTAACTCTGTTCGCAAGGCGACTGCAAACACAGACCGTGGCAATCGTAACTTGAGACTATCTGATACTAGGCAGAATTAGCGCTGCCTGGGAAAGGTGAGATCAAATTCCAGTGCAATTGCTGGACGGCCAATCCTACTTTCTCAAGCTAATCTATCTTGCTGGGTTATAGGAAGCCCAGCATCGAGAGAGCCGCTCCTGGGCTTTAATGGGGCTAAAATTTTCCAACAAGCTCCCGCATCTCTTTGCAAGAAAAAGAAACTTTGTTTTCCCGACGCAGAAGAAACCAACCGTGTTTCTCTCCTCCTTCTCCTCCTCCGTCCTGAGACGTCATTATCGGCCGAAAAGTAGGCAGCGGTGTCTGGGCTGGAGCAAGGGAAGGAGGTTCCCACCGCCAGCGGGAGAAAGATGCTCGGAATGCCCGCGTCCCGCTTGCAAAGTTGCACTTTCCCGGCTTTGGCTGCTTGAAACGCGGCGTTGCCAAGACGCTATAGCCGCAGCAACGCGGAGCGGCTTCCTATTCGCCGAGAGGTCGCGCAGGGGGCTTAGCAACCGTCACTGACGACAATTGCGGTCACGTGTCTGGAGAACCTTCGCGTCGGGGCCCGTCGTCCGAAAGCCACGCCAAGAGGATCCTTGCCCACCCACCCCCTTTTTCCTGTCGCGGAGTCCTCTGAATGCATCCCCGTTCAAGGGGCTTTGGTTCCTTAAAGCCAAGCTCGAAAGGTCCCCTGGTGCAAATCAGGTGAGAGAGAGAGAGCAGGACTGCTGCGTGTGCAGGACCCTGAGCGGTGCACGTGGGAAGCGAAGCGGACGGCTTTCGCGGGAACTCGCGAGGGTCGCGGCTCGCCCTCCGGGTGCAAAAGGAGCAGTCATGCGCCCCCCGCGTTTTGGTTAGATCGGGGATTTTTCGAGCTGACCGTTTGGAAACGTCAGCAGCAGCAGCTTCGCCAACGTCCTGCGCGCGTTAATAGTCCTCGCACAGCAACTCAAGAAAGAAGCCTCGTTAGGTTTTGCGCTCCGAACCGGCGTGGCTGAACCTTCGCTTTCCCTGGCTGGCTGGCTGGGGGGGGGGTGTTCTTGGAGTTGAAGGCCCTCTCTCTCTCCTTAACTGTTTTCACGTCAATCAAAATCACTCTCACCGGTAAGGCTCACCGGCGCCCTAAGCACTGACACATCTTGGTGCTCCCTCCATTCTACATACTGTACAAACGAAGCCAGGTTTAGGCTACATAAAAGTTTTTGTGGTGC